>JBBJLR010000111.1:17365704-17376750 GCA_037577145.1 Brachypetersius gabonensis
CTCTCTCTCTCTCTCTCTCTCTCTCTCTCTCTCTCTCTCTCTCTCTCTCTCTCTCTCTCTCTGTCTCCCTCTCTCTGTCTCTGTCTCTGTTTCTCTCTCTCGCTGCATGTTTACTCATCTGAGCCAAATGAGCTGTGTGTAACTTCAGACCCGTTTATGTACTCTGCAGGAGAGACGGTTCTTTTTCAAGTGGCCCACTGAAGAAACACGGCGTTGGATTTTAACCACATTCAGACACTTTCGTTCAGAACATCCCCTTTTTTCTGGCAACCTCAAGGAAAACCCATTCACATCACACACATTCATGCTATTAAAATGACAGACAGCTACTGCAGCTCACCGGTTAGAGCTCTTTTAGTCTTCTCTTGATTTTGAGTCTGGGTTCACTAGTGCGTGTTTTCTTGCGGACTGGAAAAGAGCATCTGCCAAACGGAGCAAATGTAAATTTAACTGTATGAACACTGCAGGTAAACTGACGCACTGACCCACCACTCAAAGTAGTTTATACTCCTGGGGCCTCCTATTTTGAGGGCCTAGAAATGATCTAGACAAATGATCTAGAGTGAAATGTAGAATGTGCGTAAGAACAGAAAAGTGAGATCTAGCAAATGTTAGCTGGGTGGTCTTACGCGCGCCTGTAAGTAATGTAATGATAAATCCCACACCTTCTAAATCACCTGCTCCAGCAGCTCAGATAAATTTACACTCTGAAACACCCCCAATTAACCATATATGGTGTTAACATTCCCTTTAACAAGTTTTAGGTTTTATTGTTATATACAGATAACAATATATAGCGTCATCACCGCAATCACATTCTTTAGACTTCTGTTATCCCAACTTTACATAAATGTATGTGACCTGATCTGGCAAAATGAGTCACAGTGACCCAAAATTCAAAACTTAGGCTTTGAGATCATTAAAAAGATGAAAAATAAGCTTTAAAATGATATCTTGGTCAAAGCTGTATCTTAAACAATCGTTTGAATTCTGGTCTCGCAACATCATTTTCCAACTGAAAAACAAGAGAAAGTTTTTTTGTCAGTTTTTTGTTGATATCTTTAACAATTCATAGCATTCAAAGATATGCACCTGAGTATTCAGCAACAAAATGTTACTAAAGGCATTTAGATACTTAGAAAAATACATTAAATCAGACTGAAGACACATCACTAGAGCCAAAGAACTCATTGACCAACTTGATTCAGTCTTGCTGGCAGCAGCAGAGCGCAAACTGGAGACGTCCACTGAGTTTAAGCTTTAGCTATTTTACATTATTTTGACAATGACATTATACCAAACAGTAATCACACAACACGAAACACTTCACTCTAGATAACTTTGATGATGTTTACCCCAAATACAAATGTTAAACCCGATCTTTGTGAGGAGATACAGTATATTCTGAAAAAAATGCTAGCATTAGGCTACACAGAACACTGCTAATCTGTCGAGGGGTAGGCGGACACAAGGCTGTGAATAGGGCTTCCTATTGGCAACTGAAAAGGTTCTGTGACCACGATTTAAGCATTTTGATAGGTCTAAAAAGATCAGGGATTGACGTTTTAACACCATACTTGGACAGCTGAGATCGTGACGTTTCGGAGGAAAGGCGAAAACAGAACTTATTTTGGACATTCTTTTGTAAGATTTGAGATCTACAACTCAGATTAAATAGCCATTTAAGTACATTTTCGCCATTATTTCTATGATGAAACTTTGAGAGATTAATTTTGAAGACCTTTTCTTTCATATAAGACCAAAAAAGAAAAATTGCTATTTGTTTTTCAACATAATCAGCCCGTATCTCAATAAATAGAACGCCGACTTCCGACTCATTACGACAGATCAGGTTACATATCCTCAAGATACTGGGGAAACAAAAAGGCAAATATATGTAATTAATGTTGGTTTTTGTCACATCGCAAAACAAGAAATTCCAAACAATGTCCATTTGCAGCACACTTCTTGGAACTTTAACATACAGTACTTACACCACTCTTATTTTGGAAAATGGAGTTTTTTTATAACACATTCCCTTTAATGCTGACCAATTTTATCAGCATAACAAGACCAGCTGGACCTACTGTTTTTATGATCATTCTGTATCAGCCACTGCTGCAGACTGCAGGCCATTCAGCGTAAGGTTGGTTTAATTTTACAGTATATCATAAATGTTTTAAAGTATATTGTAAATGGCATCTGCTTGCGGACGCCTTTTCGCTTTGGGCCGTCTGAAGTGAAGCCATGCTGTTGCACTTTTTCAGGTCAGTGACAGTGTTTTGGGAGCAGCTTCTGGACTCCCGTAGCAATCTGAAGCAGTGATCAGTTTCCCCGTCTGCCTCATCAGCACTGATCAGTGTGTGACTCCCTCCATGCCTCCTGAAGCCAGTAATGAGCTTTAGTTTTGTTGACACTCAGAGGCAGGCTGTTGTGGCGCCACTTTTCCGCCACGCCATTGTCGTTAATTAGCCCAATAGCTGTGCCATCATCCGCAAATTAGTTGTTGATGTGCTTTGCAACACAGGGTTATGGGAATAATCAGCACAGTCTTGAGTTGAGGCGGCAGCCTCGAGGGGTGCCAGTGATCAGAATCTGTGGACTCACACACACTTCTCTGTAATTGGTCATTTAAAAATGCACGGATACGCTCGCACTGTCACCTCTTTCAGTTTGCCTGATAGGAAATCCGTATCAAGCTGCAGATGCTCAGCCCTTGAGACAAACAAGGCAAGATTCATTGTACTGAAAGATAAGCTGTAGATAAAGAGATTTAGGTCATTTGGGGGGAAATCAAACTTCCACAATTCTACTCTTACCCATACGCCAAGAGGTGTTTGGGGTCAATTCACCTGTTTCAGTTGTGCAACCTTTTTCATCTTCCTGCCTTTTTGTTTTACTTCCTACACTTAACTATTTAAAAACTTGTAAGTAAGTGTAATGAACAAGGGTATGAATCCAAATGCAGAGTACCCAAGTTTTATTGAAAATACAATGTCCACAAGGCAAAAGGGGAAACTCAAAAGTGTAGCAAAAAGTAAAAAAAAACAAAACAGTAAATCCTAAAACAGGAAATCAAAGTCAGTCCACTAGGCAAAAAATGGAATTCAAAGTTCAGAAATAGGTCAGAGAAAGCACAGGAGTAATCCACAACACAGAGAGTTCGATAACTAGGCAAGGCTTAGTATACTTTGCACATCTGAAAGGGCTCTGGATACTACCTGAACCTGGTACTCAGGTGATCCTGATCTCTGCCTTATAGGACCGTGTAATATCCTGGAGTTGTGATATGGAGCGGGCTGTCCATTAGCTCCTGACTGGGACTCCTAATATTCCATACCAGGCCTTACAAGAGTGTGTGCTCAAATAAAAAATGTGATGCTGGTGTTTATGCTATTGTTTTAAAACCTGCCACTTTTGATGTTTATTTTTGTTTTTGTATTGTAATTTTTGAACCAGTGTGAAAAAATGTACTGAACCGATCAATCTGAATTACTTGGAAGTAAATCTTTTCCCCTTAACTTTCATTTTTTCTGCTTCTACTAAAAAGTTACGATTTTTTAACTACAATATATATATTTAGCAAACACAATTTTAAGCATGTTAACATGTCATCTTCACCGTCATATTGTAAGCCTTGACCTCCTACACACATATACTCACACAGTTGCCGCTTCAGAGCTTCACTGTGAGTCAGGGAACTTTTTCTGTCTGCAGCTGTCTGCGTCTTTGAGTCTAAGCCTTTGAAAAATGATAATGATAACATCGCTGATACTATGTGATGGATCCACTTTTCTTCCTCTTCATCTTCTTTGAGCTTCCTCTTTTATCCGGTGCTGTGAAAAGACCTCATGATGATTAAGCATTAAACTAACATAAGGAGTGAAAAAACAGTGCTTCAGTAGTTATGAATAAATTGATAGGTGATCCTAGCTTTATCATTTATTAACAGTAAAGGCATTATGTGAAAATCAGCACACAGCCTGTAGCAAACACACTTAGTAAACAAGCTCTGAAGAGAAACTCGAGGAGGGGCTTCTTTATAAACACTGAAATTCTTGCTAAAGCCTCAGTAGACATATAAATTATTGTGAGGATCCAGTTATTTATATAAGTGCTCCTGAGCTCCTATTTGGGGGATGGAACAAGGGATTACAGCCTCCTCAGAGTCACGTCTCAGGGTGGCTGCCATTAAAGGCAGCCTTCACGTTTAGTTGGGTGTCTGTTGTGTGTGATTATCAGGTGTAGGTTTAGCGACAGACACCTGATGATCACACACAGCAGTTTAAGTTCAGTTAGGCCTCGTTCACACGGACGTCTGAACCAGGCGTTTTTCTAGCGTTCGTGACTCCAGGTGAGCGCCTATTGAACGCCACCCGTTTTTCTGCTGATTGAAGCAAATAAAAGCGTCCACACGGGCGTTCAGCACCGGCGTTCGGCCGGCTGCGCATTCGGATGCCGTCAAATACACGCTGCATGCAACGTTTGCTTGGCGTGAAAATAATACACAAAACTACAGATTGGGCGTCAGGCTGGCGTTAAACGGCGTCAGGCGTCAGACGTCGGTTGCTGACATCGATCAAGCGTCGCTACCAAACGCGACAAAAACGTCTATGGCGTTCAGAGCGCGTTCATTTCATTTGGACCAGGCCTTAAAGGGCTCTGGAGTAGAGTGAGTGTGGGTGTGGGCATTAGCTGTAGTGGAAGCTAACGAGAGTCAGCTGACACCTAATGATCACACTCAACTGTAACAGAGTTTCAGTTAAATCAGGTTCACGGGGATTGACCAGGTCACACTTTAAAGCCTGGCTGTTCCTGAGACTCGGTGCGTGGTCACCAGCTTCATATTAAAAGCCAAAATCTAGCCCAAGTCTCAGATCACCAAGCTTCTGGGGTTCTGGTAGAGAGTGCTGGAGGGTCCGGTGAAGGTTCACCGTAGGAAAAGAAAACATATCTAAAGTCAGGTTAAGTCAGATGGACTTTGTAAATGTATCACTCTGTGGTTTACGCTGTGAGAGTCAGGTGTGAAGGAGTGAGGGACTGTGTGTTGAGTCTCTTCCTCTAGGGAAGCAACTGCAAAGTGAAAGGACTGAAAGCTACACACCCCAAGGGAGAATGTTCCTAGAGCTGTAAGGAGGGTGAGTGGCACAAGTCCCTATCATGGAGAGGTAACGGAGAAGAGAAGCCTGATTGGTGCAGAGCAGTCGAAAGCCAGCTGCTATTCCAGAGTGGGGACTGGGCCAGGAGAGCCTGCTCTGAGTGTTCCAGGTTAAGGCTGGCTTCGAGGGGGATAAGCCCCTGACGTTCTTCACGGCTCTGCTGCTGGTCATGAGCTGGGTCCACGACTCTCTCGCTCTTGCTCTCGCTCTCGCTTGCTATTATGTTCCAAGCAGGAGTGGAGTGTGGCTGGGAGACAGTCCTGTGACACAAGGGAGTACCTGATGAACACTCTCTGTGAGGGAGACGGGCTGCTGGAATATCCAGGAGTATGGAGACTCCTCAAAGAACTGGCTCCTCTGAGTGAATGTGTTTGATGTAGGACTTTGAGTTATGTTTGCACTGTAAATAAACTGTCACCGAAATCCATTTACATGCTGTTGTGTCTCTCTGCCCTCAGCGACATGACACTCAGTAGTGGACGTGGTTACATCAGATAAACTTAATGTTAGTTATAATGAGTTTTGCTCAGGGGATTTCAGGAGCAGCGGACATAAACATACAATTTTGAAACTTTGTTAAAATAAGTGTATTTTTCATGAAACATCATTAACAGATAAATGATACAAAGAAGACTGTGAACTAGTAAAGCAGTTGAACAGATGAAGTCCTGTTTTTTATTTATGTATTTACATTTGCTATGAACAAGTTACTTTTATGTATAGTAATAGGACATGTTACTGAAGACATTTAGTAAATATAGTAAAACATTTCAAAACAGTTCTCAGTACTAAACTGCAGCAGAGTATATTTAGATTATTTTGGCAGCACAGCCATACAGTGTTGCACATGAGAATAATTAAAATGTTAAAGCTTTTGTTTGCATTCTTTTGTCCATTTTTAAAGATTAGGTGTATCAAACACCATCAGAAACCACATCAGTGAGCCTATTTGAGAATGGACTCAACAGTTTGATCCTTATGTGTAATGATTTCTGCTGTTTGTACGATGCTGGTTTTATGTTTCTATTACATTCCATGTGAGCTACATTAACTGTTTTGCTTGGATGCTCGAACTAAAGAAGGAAAGGTCTTGGTTAATGGACTGTATTTTGGGATGAGGAAACAATGGTACAAATCTGATTCCCCCCAAACCACCACTTTAATAACTGTACTGTGTTCAGTCATTTAATGACCATGTGTAGAACTACAGAGATAAGCCCCACAGAGCAGTAAATGTGGTGGGCACAGGGTCTGAGGAATACAGTGAAACAGACCAAATGGGACAAGTTATTGCTATGGAGGTGAGACCTCATCAGTCCTTTATGGGCACAGAAGTATGAGTGCCTCTAGCCATTAGTCAGACTGGCTTGGCACCCTGGAAGCACAGTAGGATAACAGACAGAGGCAACATTAATATCTCAGTACATACTCAGCTTTGAGCACACAGGATGAAAGGGAGTTCCATGAGGGTGCAACAACATTTAACAGAAAACACCATGCGTGGCCTCAGCAGAAGGAAGCAAATCCCCACTGGACGCGGTGTCAGAACTCACTGCAGGGGGAGGATTTTGTTCCATGTGGGCTATAGGAAGCTGTGTATTATTGAATCAGCCCCTTAGGTCCTATGCATTATCAGGCTTCAATTGCTTTACCTTACTGTGGAACTCTCTCTGGGCCTGGGTATGTATGCAAGTCTGTTGATGTGTCTGTCTGTCTGTGGCTAGTCTGTCAGTTATTGTGTATGTGGAAGCCTATGTGTAGAGGTTTAAGTATTAAAAGTACATATTTCACTGCATTGTTGATTTATTGCCTCAACACATACAATACCTCATGCATCTAACTTGCTTGTAGAAGATGTAGCATAAGGAATATGGTAAAATATTTGACGGAAGTTGACAAATGAACCGCTGTAAATGCAGCTGAAATGGAAAAAATTTACATATCCAACCAAATTTTCATGATAGGTCCATAAACAGCAATACCACTTTAAGCAGACAAATACGCAAAGTGGCTGACTTTGACATCAAAACAAACATTTTTCAATACTATCCATCTCATGTGTCTCTAGCAATAACAGTACAGGCAAATCTCAGTGTAGTCAAAAAAGTCCATATTTATCTAAACAGGGCTCCGGACAAAATAAAACCTTAGCCAATGGCTCCTAAACACAAAATATTTGGGATCCAGAATATGTTTTAGGAGCCATCATCTCTGTCAAATATGATATGAATAAAAAAATATTGTCATAGTACATTTTCTCTCCAGTTTAACCCCATGTAAAGACCGTTAAAACGAAACAAGAAATCACAACACAGACTAAATTGTTGCCAAAGTAAAACATAGTGTGAGGGCCCTAGTCAGTGGCCAATAGAAGTCCTTATTTTGACATTGGGTGTGGTCTCATCCCTGTGCCTCGTTTGACGAGGAATTTTGTTTTCAGTTTTGGTTATAAATAGCATATTTTGGTTTTCTTTCGTGTTGTCATCTTCAGTTCTGTTTTGGAAAGCATATCGGCCCTCGTGCCTGGTTTTGTTTGCATGGTTTTTAATAAAGAAAACAAGAGAAGTCTGCTTCTGTGCCTCCTGCTATGATGAAACACGACGAAACGTGAGACATAGTGTTTCTCGTGTACTCAACGTTTATTTTTCTGTATACTGTATTTTAGAACACACTCTGCAACAGGTTGCTAGGTCCTGCAAATCCTGTCAAATGAAATTCAATTTGTCAACACTGCTCTCGATATATGTGCCAGTTGCGAACTAAATTTGGGGAAATGAGGAGTTGTTTGGGCACAGACATAGAATATTACTAGACAAGATCACAGACACAGAATATCACTAGACTGACCATAATCACCACACTGCAAAACATTCTTAGAGTGGCAACACACAGAAAAAGCTGTATAAGAGAGTTCTGTTCCAAGGATTTTAGATCCAGTCCCAGTGCTGGATTGGCCATCGAGAATACTGGGCATTTGGGCCAGCGCCGAATGCCGTGAGCACACCCCTGAGTCAAATTCCCGGGCCGATTTTTTGGTCCCAGTCCAGCCCTGTATATATTTAATACTAAACCACTTTAGTGATAACACAGTTACCACATTGCATGTGTGTGAGAGAGAGAGGAATGAGTGAAAGGCTCTCAAAATAACTTTCAAAAAGTGTTGTGTCGTTTGCGAACGATTCGTCCAAAAGAACAAATCTTTTTTTACTTCCTCGAGTGATTTGTTTGTTTCTCAGTTCAGTTGAACTGTAAGCAGCGCAGCTAAACCCTGCTTTTAAAAAGTACAGTACTCTAGTAAATGTACTTCGTTACTGTCCACTAGAGCCCTGCGCAGGACTATTTGTTTAATCCCGCTCCTGTCCGCTCCCGTCCGCTCCCGCAGAGTTTCTGACCATTACCGCCCACTCCTATGGAATTTTTGATGATTCCCACCTGCTCTCTCTGTCACTTCCGCCTGTTCCCGCCCACTCTCTCTGTCATATATGAAAATATATTTTTAAAGTAAAAGAATAATCCATATTCTGTTATTGTAAGTTAGTGGCGCACTCTGGCTATTTCACTTTGAGTGTGAAGCACAAAGAACAGAGACGCAGAAACTTCCCTTGAGAATTGTTTTGTCTGCGAAGGTCAGCTTCGTCTGACCGAGGAAGTAACAGGGCAGGCGTGTTGCCACAATCCTGAAGTGCCAGATTCGCACAACACAAAGTCCATCTCTTGCCGATTTCTCAATCTTAAGTTTTGTTTTATATTCTTCCTTCTTAATTTTATCGACAACTTCAACTGCATCCTGAATTTTGTAAACAATTTTATGTTGGGTCCCGCGGGAACTCGCTCCCAATGCAGGGGTTTACTGTCCACCTCTGTGTACAAGCGTGTGTTCGTCCTGTGGAACCAGTATGTTTTAAGAACCTATGTCTTTCTTTAGATCCATGGTCAGGAAACAGAGCAGCTGTCAGGAACATCAGGCGCAAAATCTATTTTACACAATTTTCCACTTAACCCAGATGTATTCATTCAGCCAAGGCATGTTTGGAGCTCGAATTCTGCTGTTTTAGTTTAGCATTGGTGCTAATGTAACTAATAAATACCACAAAGATTGTTTCCGTAAAATGACATTGTTAAAACTTTTCTCAACTCACTTAAACTGCATCCATGTTGGGATTAAGATGACACGGACCTGTCAGTGTGGTTAACAGCACAGTATGGCTTAGTGTGAGCAATTAAAAAGGAAAAAATCCTCATTGCTACAGGCAACCCTTTAACTGGTATTCTCAAAGCAGTCTTATGAAAGACTGATCTTTGATCAGACTCCTTTCTATTTATGACAGTTATTGCTACAAAAAACGATTCTTGGTCGGCCATAAACAGACCTATTCCTGAACAGGCTTATGAATGTCTAATATGGTTAACTGCAGAGTTTTGTTGTTTTAAATTCCACAGTCATACTGTGTCCTAAATAAGCCTGACCAACCAAACATTGATGCAGTTTGAATAAGTTGAGAGAAGTTTTCCAGAGTTCAGTGACTGTTGACTTCCAGTGTCTCTTAGCTACATTTGATTTGTACAGCTGCTACAAACACCAGCTGCCCGCCGACGCAAAGGAAATTCTTTAGGGAAGGTTGAGGTTCTAGCTAGCTAAGATTCCTAGCCTAATGGCTAAGTGGGGTATTTAAGGCCAAAATGTGTGAGTGTGAACTGAGGGGCTCCACTCGTATCTCTAGTGAACCTAAGCAAAACTGGACAGCCCAAGAGTTGAGATGAAATGGAAGGGTAAACAGAGAGGCATGCTATAGCAGTTCCCAAGACTATTAACAAAGGGATCTGGGCGCGTAGCAGCTTCGCTCCATTTACTGCCACTCTGCTGTCCTCTTGCTCCCACTCCCTTTCCATATAGATCTCAGGGAGCAAAGAGACACACATCAGTTGATGGAGTGTGTACTGTGGAGGTGTAATGTCTGAATGCATCTCACCTAGATGCAAGTCAATACACATTTCCCTTAAACCTGAAATAGTAAGCTAAGTCAAATAGAGCTGACTGTCTGATGTGCTGTTATCTATACAATCTGACCAAATGTGTCTTTTTCTATATGTAACAGTGTGTTCTATTATGTCAAAAACCACATAAGCAAATGTATTTTAAATTACTTAACAACTCTGGAGAAAGTGTGTGAGGATTTAGACATGCAGCGTGTAATTTAGTGTATGATGTTAATTAGACACAAGTTTCCAATACTTGTTACCTAGATAAGACTTGAAACTCCAGTAGAAAATTAAAGAAGCCAATATCAGGCACCCAGTGTCCTCAGTAATTGCTTCATATAAGAAAAAATGTAAAGTTGTATAAATTTGAATTTCCACCAAACTATTACTTTCAACATGACAAAAATCAGAGAATTAGCCGATATACGATATAAATTCAGTTCAACAACAGAAAAAGTTAAGTTACAAAGTTAAGAAATAGGCCAAACATTAATTGACAAAGGAGCAATTAATGAAACAAAGAAAGTTTAATGTGCAGCTTCTTTGCCCCTACAAGACACACATGTACTCACACTCATTTTGTAAATGGTCGTTTTAAAATGCACGGATTCACCAACATTTTCATCATTTTCACAGACTTACAGCACCTGAGGCAGTATGTCAGGAAGTGTGTGATGAAGCTGGTGAGCCGCGCACACTCTCCGACACACTGATTTTTGTAAATGAAACTGTTTAATTAGTGAAGGCTAATTTGTATCAAATCATTTACATGGTGTAGTCAGCCTTGCCATGAATATTTTAATTGATTATTGTTGCCTAAGGTACATTTCCGTGTGTGTGTGTGTGTGTGTGTGTGTGTGTGTGTGTGTGTGTGTGGGAGAGAGAGAGAGAGAGAGAGAGAGAGAGA
>JBBJLR010000111.1:17381647-17393619 GCA_037577145.1 Brachypetersius gabonensis
CTGACCCGTGAACACACCAAAACATGGACCTAATCTACAGGCTGCCTTTAACGGCAGCCTCCCTCAGACCTCACAAGGAGTTACAATATATCATTTAGATATGTTTATATGGTTTCTTATGTACATCACACTTCAAAAACAGTAGGAGCTGTACATTTTATATTTTATATTACAAGCAGGCCAACTGATAGGAGTATGCAGTCCTATTACTTATTAACTACAATATCTCCAAAGCAAAAGTAAAGAAGCAAACTTCTTGATCAACAAACTTCTTGATCTTCTTGATGTCTTGATCAACGGCATTTTGGGTGGAACTGGGAGAAATGGGTTAAAATGGATTTTTTGTCAAACAGATCCTTTAAGAGAGCGGTTGAAAGGTTGTGTAGGGTGTGTGCCAGTGAAACATTCTTCTTGCATCAGCCTGTTGCTCTTCTGCTGGTTTCATCATTTAGTAGTTTGCTTTTCTCCACTCCAGCAACAGTTCAAGTCTACGTCGACAGCTGAAGTTCAGGTCAAGCGCTCTGAAGTAAATGTCAATGCTAGCTCAGTTTTACCTGCAGACAAAAGTTTAAAAAGTGACTTGTCCTTTGAACGACGCGTGACGAAAGTGATGAAAAATGAAAGTTTTCTCCATTTTATCTCTTTCTTACCAAGATTGTGTAGATACTGCTATCATGTGGCCTCACCTCAAATCCCCTACATCAAAGTAAGGGGTAAATCCCCATAGGACATTTATCAGATTAATAGCAATCTGATGATATGGAGGTCTAGTTCAATAAGTAATCCCTAGCTGTTTTAAATGGTGCAGTATAAAATGTGGCAATCATTTATATGGACAGGAGAGAGAGAGAGATACCATACTACAATCTGTATCACCTTGCTTGTGTGTCAACTGAGGCGACAGTGTCATTTGACTGACAGCTGCTATCAGAATGCTAGGCTATTATCAAGCTAACCTGATCATCAGAGGAGCCTACCCATATAGCCATGATATCTCTACTGCTCTTTATCTAAGCAAACAGACCTACGTCTGTCATTCTTGCTTTATCTACAGACACACACACATGCAGAAGAGTCACACACACTTCTCCTACTTCTTCTCTCACTGATACCTGAATGCTCTTTATTCCAGGGAGAGGATTGGAAAATCACAGATTTCAATATGATTCTAAAGTTCCTGCTTAAAAATAAACAATGCTCTGCCCGCAGACTGATATACTGATATACTCAGTCTTTTGCAACAGTTTCAGTTACAATTCGGATGCAGTCCGCCTGTGTGTTACGTATGCACTTCTGACCTTATTCAAATGTCTATTCATTTGAGAGAAGACCTTGAAAAATCTAAGAGGATCATGGGTGAAGATATTACATGTGTGGGTCATGTATATCCATATACGATTTTCTTAAGTTTGAAACATTTTGCATCGGTTTTCCCCCACCTTTCAAAATAAGGTGTACATTTGCATTAGGGTGTCAAAAGATGTGTTGTCCTGACAGAATGATCAGAATTATGCTTGGTTTTGCCCAATAACGCCTAACACTGCAGGATAATCAGGCTGATATTGAGGCTGATTTGCCCCTCCCGGCAAACACAAAAAGCCCCCTGATATCAGAGTAATCTTAAACTATTATCTTCACAGACTCTCATGCAGTGTGTCTATAATCCAGTTTTTGCTGAGTCCATTCGGGACCACCCTGATTTTGAATCCTAAATATTAAACATATTTATGACTCAGTAACCTCAAGTGTGGGGTGGACACAGATTTTGTGGTATGAAACGAAATGTAACATCATGCATAAAAGACCATAAACCAATGAGAGCCGTCAGTGTGTAAAGAAGACACTTTAAGCATGGCAGCTAAACCCAAAGCTAGAAGAAGGATAAAGTTGAGTGGTAAAAGGATTAATGTCTACATATCATTTCTATGTAATGTCTCCTGTAAAATATTCCACCTTTTCTGTGCAAAAGGCAAACTCCACCAGCATAATCACTAAGCTTTCATCTGCCATGTTTGTTTAGATCCAAAGCCACCTTAGTTTGCAAGAAATTCTGAGGTCTTGAGAATCTAAAGGGTTGGTCGGGACTATAATTTTGTGAGCGTAATCTGAAAGTGAGGAGTGTTTCATTAAGTGCAGATCTTGTGGTGTGGGGACTTTAATGACTAAAAATGACCAAAGACAAAAACTGCCTTTTAAACCTGGTTCCACATGAGTGTTTGGTTAGTGACCAGGGCTCCACAAACATTAAATTCAGGTGCATTGTGAGCTCATATTCTGATCACAACAAGGTATTTTTGAGCTGCATCTGCATGTGAACGCACAGCTGGTACTCACTCACATACACTGAGGCACATGGTGAATAACATTAATACTTGATTTACTGCGTTTACCTCTTTTTTGTATCAGTATCATAAAGCGATAACAACTATGATGGAAGTGTGATGCACTGATATTTCTTAGTTTAAGTGTGACATTTTCAAAATTACTGTGACCTCCTCAGTCAGTGGCCGCTAGGCCAGATATGGTTTAAGTGAAAGGACTTTTATGTTGAAATTGGGGTTAATGCTTTGTTGTGTTCACCAGCTGTTTTATGTTCAGTTCATTAAGTATTAAGAGTGTCCTTTGTTTGTTTTAGTATTTAAGTTCCACTGTGTTTAGTTGTCTGGCAACCTTCACTCTACTCTTGGTCTGTGTTAGTTCGGGTTCATCCTTTGTTTGAGTTCTGGCCCACATGCCTCCTATATTTTATTCATGTGGAAATGTTATGTATATCAAATTAGAATTTGGACATTTTTCTTTCCTATGTTTCCTATTAATCAACAATATAGTTTGAGTTTACTGAAAGTACTAAGTGTCTGTTCACTAATAAAACTTTTCAGGAAAGAACTGTTGAGGATTTAAGCACTTAAGTTACTTTTACAGGTTGTTTAAGCAGCTGTACAGCACGGTGCAATTCTTTGAGCAATAACATATACCTGCAAGACTGAATTTTTTGAGTTTGCACCTTGTATTGTGAGGCGAACCCACACATACACACTTGCGGTAACATAACTCATGCTGTTGTAAAGCCGGGGGTTATCGGCTGTGGCGGTGGCAGAGCAGAGCAGGGCTGGATGAGTCTGGCTCTTATTTAAGGCTGAGCTCCAGAGGCCAGTGGAGGGTGAAATTACCCCAGGCACCCAGCACCGTGTGTGGGCTGCTGGAGCATGACCGTCTGGGACCCCCAGCCAAACCCCCAGCGCCCTGCAGGGATTCACTGTAGCCAGGGGTTAAGCAAGAGATCACAGGATAGGTATAGATAGTGTATGTGTGTGTGTGTGTGTGTGTGTGTGTGTGTGTGTGTGTGTGTGTGTGTGTCTATACGTTCATTGTCTGGATTTTGATGTGTTGCTACCTACTCAATCTTAGGCCCCCCAAGACGTCAGAGGTTCATTGTCATTTGTCCTACACTCTGTTTCCTGCATAACAATTGAAATGTAATTACTTAATTAACTGCAATGTTCCATTACACCATGAATTACATTTGCATCAAGTTCTCAAGTCTGAATGATTTCTACATTAATTACATGTTTATATAATTAATTATATTTACATTCAATTTACATTCAAAATCAACAGGTTTGCACCCCAGACTTTTTTCAATTTATTTCAATGCCAAGTTATGTCAAAACCATGTTTTTTAAAGAATGCTTTTTCTGAAAAACAAGCCTGTACAGACAACAATAACCTTATCAAATTCAAATCATAGTAAAAAAAGCTCCTCTGCTTATAAACACAAATATTCTGTCGGTTGGAAGTGTGGAATCAATTTCTCTGCTTGTGACAATGAGCTGTGGGTGAAAACAGAAAAACAGAAATTTAGATAGAAGTGTTGCAAAGCTTACGCACCCTGGGAGTGAAAAGAAAAAGAGAAATGTGTGAAGTAGGTGCTCTGCTCTTTACTCTGGAATAAAATGTCTGATTGTATGGAAATTACAGTGTTTTTCCACTGCACAAAAAAAAAAGGAAAGCCAACCAAAACTGGAATCAATGGAACTTACGGTTCTGCTTCTAACTGCTTGAGAGACAGTAAATAATCATTCAACCAAATTTGGCCAATTAGTAAACTTTCTAGTCAGCTTATAAACTATAAATATAGTTCTGTGTAAAAGTGTTTTGAGACCCATGCAAATAGTTTAAAGCTAAAGCAAAGCTTAGAATAAACGCAAATAAACAAGAAACGTATCAAGGTTTGTTACATTTGTAAAAAAGTAGTTGATATTTTGTGAGCTGGTGAGGAGAACATGGGTTTTGTTCCAGATTTCTGCCTCTAGCCGTTGCTTGGATTTTTAAAATTACATCAATGTCAAACCTGGTTCCTGATGGAAACTACAAATGATACTGGGCTTCCTCAAGGACCATGCTAATATACCGAACATCACTGTTAACACTGTTAACTGTATAATGTTATTTGTATTCATTCCTTTAGTCAGTTAATGTGATAAAATACAGACTTCTAAACAGTTTTTGAATATTATTTTCACAGTTGCCTAAGACTTTTGCACAGTACTGTATGTATTTGCTCTGCATGTACAAACAGAAATGTCAGACTTGTGTCAATGACTCAATGACTCTGGGGGCACCCAGGCAAAATAATATCGTTGTCAGGTGTGAGACAGGGGTTTGGGGTGCGAACATTTTAAAAATTGTTGATAGGCAAAGGGAGGGGGGTGGGATACAGTAAAGATGATAACATGGGGTTTAGAGGGAGGGAAGCCAATATGAGAGGCAATCAGGGTCCCCTTGCCC
Source organism: Brachypetersius gabonensis (assembly GCA_037577145.1). NCBI lineage: Eukaryota > Metazoa > Chordata > Actinopteri > Characiformes > Alestidae > Brachypetersius > Brachypetersius gabonensis. The sequence goes on from JBBJLR010000111.1 coordinate 17,386,436, forward strand.
AAATGAAGGGTCCCTTACATTGGCCTGTCCTGCAGGGCACCTGTGACTATTTTTTTTTCTCTTGAGAGTGTAAATGAACACATTTTTGTTCGCACAATCATATTTTTACACAACAACCAGCGTCAAACGAATCTTATATTTTGTGAAAATTGGAGCAAATACATATGTGACATCTAGAATGAATGCTAATAGTGTTTGCTTCTTAAGCAAGCTCTTTACAAAATATTGATTATAAATACAGCAGTGGACACGTCAATAACCATTTTTATTTACTTTGCGAATGTTATTGATCGTGTGATTGTGCTCGGCTACTTAGTCTTTCCTTGTACAATAAAGAATGTGCTGAATAGTAAATTGTCATTGGCATCAAGTGAAGTGTGACCACAGACAGAGGACAGCATTTAGTACTGTTAGGTCCTGTTTATACTTAAAAATACATTCAACTGGACCATTCTGTACTCGACAAATGGCCATAGCTGTGTCCCAGTTTCCTTGTGCCAAAGGTTCTGGGACTCAGTGCCCTAGAAAACACCTTTATATCCCCCTGCTCTCATTCCTGAAATGACATTCTATGTGTTGGAAGCAAACAGAACTGCAGAACTTGGCCAGATTTGTGTCTAGACGAGTGGTGGTCTCACGTCGCCAGATGTTGATATCCTTTCATCTCCATTGTTTGGAATTCTTTACCTCTGTTTTGCTGTAGTCATAGTATCATCACCCATTCTTTTGTGTACACTTAACAAAACCCTGCTTGTTTTATAATCAAACCACGAGGCAAAACCTCTTTCTGTTCCTCAAAGACCAGATGACGACAGTCGTGTTAGGCGTGTTTGTTATGCATGTTGTTAAATGGATGTCACACTTTGCTTTGTCTCTTTCTCTCCCTCTCTCTCCCAACACTCATTTTAAACCTCTTCTATTAATCTTTGCTTGTAAACAAAAGGAGATGGAACGATCTAACAAAAAGTCAACAGAGACGCTCTCTCTCTTCCGCATTTTCTGCCTGCAATGTGCTCTGCTGCATAAGCTATGCAGAATGATGCAAAACACATGCAATTGCGTCAAGACAAAACTGCAGCCTCCACCCATTGTTCTTCTCATGGGATGTGTAGGGATGGCTTATCTGAAGCCAGAGAAGGGTCCCATTGCAAATGCATTCATTTGAGCTTTGACTCTAGTGAAGCACATCAGATTTAAGGATTACAAGAGCCTGCTAGAAAAATACATAGACTCTTTAAACAGGAGTTCTTTGAAGTTTCTTTGGTAAATGCAACGCTGATAAATGAAACTGTGACAAAAAAATTTAAATGCATAAAAGTTTTTTTGCGTGGTTAGATATTTCTATTCCATGATGGAGAATGTGTTAATCCATAATATCTCAAAGCTTTTTTTTCTCAACTGGCAACGCATGGGTCCCCAACACATGTGTTTACATACCATACAGTATACGGTAATCTAACCTTTCAACAGAGACATTTTCAGTGATATATTTGATAGACACTATATCTTTTTTGTAATATAATGCTAACAATTCAGCAGTGTGCCTGTTATATTTCACTTTTTGAATGTCACTTTTAGTGTCATTTTAATTGGGGAAAATAGAATAAAATATTCCAGACATTCATTAAAACAGAGTAACAGGAGCATGATGCTTTAACATTAATTAGGCAAACTGAAATACTGTGTCATGAAAAAGTATTTGTCCCCTCCTTATTTTTTTGCATATATCTCATACTATTTTGCTTCACACAAAATGTATCGTTACAAAAGACAGTCTCTAAGTCTACGTTTTAAGACAAAGTTAACACAGAATGTAGTTTTAAATGAGCATTTAATTTATGGTAGTGAAACCACCAACTGGCATGTGTGAAACTGGGCGCTACTCCATTAACAAGTATCCTCATGTATTTGATAATTGAGATCATTTAGACTAGAGCCAATGTTGATGACAGTCAGTCCTCTTGAATCATTTACCTTTTTACATTTTAATTCTGTGTTTTGCATTTCCATATGTTCTTCTAGTCTTTTATCGCATTTTTGTATGAATATCTGAAAACATTTAGGGTGACTAAAAGTAAGGGTGTCAATACTTTTTCCCAGCACCATAAGATCGGTTTACATTCATGAATTAAACAGTCTTAGCCAAAATGACTTGGCACCCTCCTCCACACTCACTTCACTCTTTCAAACTTTTAGTGACACAGTTTGTTGTTTTGTCTTTAGTTTTTCTTTCTCTCACTCTCTCTCTCTTTGTCCTCCTTATAGTGTAGCATTGTTCTGTTGATCCTTTACCTCCAGTCTGTATTCTCTATATCCTCCCTTCTCTCAGTCTTCTGCTTTTTCCTGCCTGGGATCAAAGCAGTGACATCATTGGATTCTCTCTCTCTTTCTCTCTTTCTGCCTCTTAGTCTTGCTCTCTTAGGTTTTTTTTTCTCCTGCAGTCTCTTATCTGGGATGCGGTACTCTACCACTCCCAATGGGCCTTATTACCAGTGACATTCAGGCCTATCTACCTCACTACTGTCTCATCTCAGTGAGTGAGAGAGAAGAAGAGAGATTCACATGAGTAGGCTGAGAGTCTAAGGCCATCCTCACTTTTCTTCCATGCTTGCTGGTCCACAATGAGCTGTAAATGCTCCTTCTGTAAAGCCATGCTAATAGGCAGCGTGTGTCGTCCATATTCTGCATGAAGAACCTGTTTCTGACATTGCCCGTTCTCTTCGATATAGTCAGTGATTTTCTATCGTGCTGGCTTCTCCGAGGGCTTAATTTCTCCATGAATAAATATTAAACTTCTCTACAAAGGTTTATTTAATTCCAGAAAATCAGACACAGTTCATTTGCTCAAAGTTCAACCCACACACTCAAAGCAGTGGTTACTGCTAAAAGAAGGCACTTCTTGGATGGGAAGTTCTTTAAAGGCCCAATTGTGTAAATGAGGTGTGGGAGTATAAAGATAGTTGCAATGTTTAAGGAACTTCCACATAATGTAAGGTTTTTAAACCATATCTGCAAAAGTTTGGCTGCATCTGGTCAAACTAGATGTTTTGTAAGTGAAAACAACAGACGTGCCAATGTCTGTTAAATTCCTACAAAAGCACACCTCTTTCTGCTTTATGAGGTACTGATTGGGTGATCACCTGAATCAAATCTTATTTAATGAGGAAAAGTATAAAAAAAAAACACTGCTGTAATCAAAACTCTCCTCTTGCAATGTGACCAGCTGGATGGTAAAACACTACTAAAATGTAATTATTGCCATTTTGTTTAAAAGTGAACTAGAGGTTTGTTTTCTCTGAATTATTCGTGCTCAATATCTTGTTTTGGAAATGAGGAGAAATATTGTCAGCAGTTCTAAAAAACCAAGGCAAAGCTGTTCAGTTCAATACTTGCTCCTATAAGATAAAACCAGCTCTATAGGGGCATAACAATTCCTTGAAATATTATGAAAGGTGCCAGTTTGCATTGCGGACATGCGACAATATATCATGGAGAATAAGCATTCTATTAGTTATGATATTTGATTCATCTTTGTTTATAGTCTTCAGCCAGTGCCAATCAACAACCCAGTCCAGCACATTCATGTCATATACCATTTACATTTACAGCATTTATCAGACACTTTTATCCAAAACAACTTCCATTGCCTTCTAGCTCTTGTCTCATTAGTAAATCGCCAATTTGTGAGTTGACTGTATTGTTTCTCCTCTATAGAGAACACACCTGTTACTGTTTACCATAATACCGTAATAAACAGACAGAAACAAAAACAAGTTCACGCAAGAATAATTGTTCAAAATTCCGAACAAGTCAGGGACATCTTCACTGTAGAAAAATGATGATCTGGTTGATACATACAAAGATAAACAGGACACCAGTCACAGTTTGTAGAGCTTGTGATGGTATTTTGAGCTACGATGGCAAGAGGACTGGCAAGTCGTCTTGTCAGCAACACATTTACCACAGATGCAGCCATTAAGCAGCAGCTACTAGCCAGAAATAAATGTCAGTGTCAGCTAGAGCAAAAGCTATTCATCTATTGTGGATGCAAGCAGGTTCCAGTCAGATTCAGGTGTTGAAATTTAGCAGTACCAGTTTTGCCTGGTCAGGTCAGGTCTCAAAGTCACTTGCAAAGGTTTGGATCTTGCTTATAAATTGTTTGTGCCTAATGTTGGTGTAGGTAACATATACTTCAGTCCTACCAATCACAGTTTGATGTGGCCTGTACCCCAAAACAGAGCAAGAACTTTAGAATGCCTGGAGTAGTTAACCTTTTGGTCAAAAAACCTGCTTAAGTTTCTGCAGTGTGTTCCTGTGATAAACAGGCCCGGTCTTTGTTGTTTTCATTAAATGTTAAAACAAAGCCTATTGTCCTGGAATGATTCATTGCAAAGACTACAAAGACTAGACAAACATGTTTACTTTATTATACTTCTTGGGATTACAATTACTACAACCATATCAGTGCTTAGCAAGGTGTTAAATGTTAACTGTCTACAGTGAGCAGTACAATAGTTGATCATCTGTCCCACTGAATCATAAACATTGTGTAATACCCAAGATAGAGGCTTAAAACCGCTCTCTTTCCTTCCCTGTGCCCAGAGAACTCACTCTGCCAACTAGCACAGAGCTAGGTGAACTGACTGAGTGCTCTGTTTGATAATAGGTTTGAATGGGACCCTTTGCAACTCAAAGTCTCACTAATTGGACATCAAACAGACTGTGTGTGGGAGAGATTAGTGTGTGGGGAGGGAGCTGTTGGCTCAAAGCAGCAGAGAAACCGTCAGTGCTATATCACACGGCTTTGTTCTACATCTGCACTGTTTTAGGAACATTGTCTCGGGAGATTTTTTTTCCTTCAGTGCTGAATCTCCACAAGCTGATATTGAGTTGGATACCGACAATGGTTTTTTTTAGGCACTTCCAAAGTTGTCTAGCTTTAGAGGAAAAGTAGTAACACAGTTGGTAAAATAGAAATCGTAATCTGAAGCAAATGAATGGGGGAGGTCTGTAGTGCTACATAACTGATACACAGATAAAGATTCAGCACCATGGAGAGCACCACCCTCAGAGACTGTTTACCCAAATAGCGTCACTGAAAAATATGATATATGATGCATTACACAAAAGAGGTAACTGTTGCATATATTTCTGTAACAGAATTTATGAGATCAAATCTCATGTATCATTGCATTCCCATATTTGTCTTCATCTGCTCAATCAACATTTCTTCTACAAAAAGGGTAATGATAGAGAAATTATTCACCTGTGCTGCAGTAACAGCCTCTGCACTTCTGGGAAGGCTTTACATTGTGTGTTGCAACATTGCTGTGAGGATTTGATTGCATTCAGGCACAATAGCAGTGAGGTACATTCAGGTACTGATCTTAGATGATTAGTTCTGGTTCACAAACTCCAACTCATCTCAAAAGTATGGATAGAGCTCCACTCCAGAGAATTCAGCTCCACTGCTCCACTGTCTAATGGCTGATGCTTGATTTGATGTGGTGACCTTAAATTCATGCAGCTGCTCCAGAGTCTCTCTTTTTATTGGCAGTGGTTTTCTATGGAAATAATTTGTGATCATTTATATTGAGCATCACACTGTAATGATTTAGCACCTCAGAGCTTTTCCAAAGGCTTTTGATAAACACTATTTTAGCTCCATGATCAGTGCCATAGACTGGAGTATCATCTTAGCCTGGCCTAACCCCTTTTGTCACTGGCCCATCCAAAAACTACTATACACAGTACATATATTATATATATATAGTATATACACACAATGTAGCTGAAGGAACATGCAACACCTAAGCTTTATTGTTATGTATCTATTTTTAGGAGTGTATGTATCTATATCTATTTTTAGGAGTGTATTTACATCTAACCCTTAAATAAGCATTCGTTTACAGCATAGAGGGACAGTCTGTATGGTTACCACAGAACAATCTAGTTCCCTGTTTATACAGTCAAAAGATTGAACCTTTTATCTATGTAAGCAACATAAGACCTCATCCTCAACATGACACAAAAATGTTGCTATCCAATTTCAGTTTTTTTGCATAGTTTGATATATTGAAGAAAAGTTTAAATGTAAAATGTACCAGTGCCAAGGCTAGCACTAGTATTTCCCCCCAATCTGTTAAATGCAGCAACAAACTGTAATTGTGCATTAAAGTGAGCAGATGTATGTCCTCCACAGGGAAAGTGTACTTATTTTCAGTCAACACAGCATGTCATGTGTTCAGTTATGGCTCGTCACAACATTTAAGTCAAGCTTTTTCATTTTGCTGACCAAGTGACAGAGAGACAAAGAATTATGCTTTCATTGTAATTGCACTACAGTGTTTGAATTATGAATCAAATTTGGAGAAATGTTAACAGACAAGTAAAAATTGGAAATATGAGGCATGTAAACTGAAGCAGAAGTGAGAGGCGTCGCCGTTTCCTCGCCTCGGCTCTCTGTAGCCAGCACCGGCATAATAGCTATTGTAACAGCATCAAGGTTAAACCAATTAAACCCAGCCCACGCTAACAAGGCTTTAAAGCCCAGTAAATCACTGCTCTCAAAGCGAGAGAGAGACAGACAGAGAGAGGGGGGAGACTGAAATGAATGGGGGAGGGGGGGTTGCATGGATGCACAAAGTGGATACATGGATGAGGAATGCAGGGAATGGTAACTTGAATGAATAATAGAGTCAATATAGTTTCCTACAGGCTCTTAGGAAAATGAAGACATTTAATTAATGTTGAGCTAACATTAAGGCAACTCCTTAAATGCCATTAGATTATGATTGGGGTCCAACTCTCGATCAACTCAACTCATATGTAAATGTATTTGCTTATTATGGGATGTTGGAAGCATGTTACATTTTATGTGTGTATGCAGCTCAGAGTGTGATTTATTAAGAGCCTCGCTTTGTGCACGGTGGGATAAGACGTTCTCCTTTGTGTTGTCTGTTTAAAGGATTGGAAACGCAGTGGAATCAGCGGGGAGTACAGGGAGGACAGGATTAGAATAATTAAAGTGTGTCTTACACACACCATGCACATATGTGCACACACACTTGTTCACTCACGTACAGAAAAGAAAGAGGGTTAGATGTGTATGTGTGCGTGTGTGTGTGTGTGTGTGTGTGTGTGTGTGTGTGTGTGTGTGTGTGTGTGTGTGTGTGTGTGTGTGT
>JBBJLR010000111.1:17434139-17462087 GCA_037577145.1 Brachypetersius gabonensis
TCTCTCTCTCTCTCTCTCTCTCTTTCTCTCTCTCTCTCTCTCTCTCTCTCTCTCTCTCTCTCTCTCTCTCTCTCACATATTGATAACCCAGATATCTACTTGTGAGTTTGCTTGGCTAAAACTTCGGGCATAATATTTTGAAGCCACCCTTAACTAAAACATTTTGTCCCAAAAATGGATATGATATGGTGTGATGCCATATTCCTTTTTTTAAACGGACAATTGTTTGGAGACCTTTGGGGAGTCGGGTTCTTCCTTCTTTCAGGAAGAAGAATAGCACCTCAGAAGGACACTGAATGTTACAATGCCTTATTTCTCATCATAATGTCAAAATGTTTATCTGGCACTCCTGCTTCACTTCCCCTTTGCACATCTACAATAGTGTCTTATTGTAGTTAGCATGGTTTTAGGATGTTAACATAAAAGCACATTGCTTAATCTCATGCTAACTACACGAAATCTCATAGCGTGTGACGCAACATAAGGGGTGACAGGGTTTTCTTGTCACACCATATGACTACTTTGTCACACTATATGATATGAACTGCATTTAAATACATAAATAATACTCTTAGATACATATTTCATAGCTAATAGATACAATATGATAGATTTACTGAATATTTTGTCCTTTTAACACAGTATATTATTCACACACTTAATATCTTCACACCAACTTAATTTGGTGAATCCCTACTTACATACTTGAATCCATGATAAACTATAGCGTTTTGTCATTCAAATGTTTCCCTTTATTTATTTATTTATTTATTTATTTTTATTTAGCTGATGGCGAGAGAGGGCAAGTGCAGAAAGAGCAAGGAAATACAGGAGGAGATAGTTAAAACATTGACTCCAGTCACTTGTCAAACTCAGTTTGGTTGTTTGTTAAATGCAGCTAATACAGACTTTTTGATACAGATTATTGTTGGGTGGTGTGATTCATCATATGGCATCACACCATGTCATTTGATGCAACATTCAGAATTTAGAAAATAAGGCTTTTTGTTAGTTATTTATAAAATCCTCAAAGTGACAGATAGGGAATAGTGCCACCAAAGGTTACAAGCGTTTTGGTACTTTTTTAACAAGATATTTCCAAATTAGTTTGAAGTATATAGAATGATTATGAGTAAACATCTGTCTAGGAGTGTTGATAAAGTAAAATAATGCAAAATGTAACATATTTGCACATAAAAATGCTATACTTTTATATAGCAATTATAAAGAATCAGGATAAATTGGTTTAAATTATCACATTATAAGACTTCTGAATTTAATACACAATAACATTCATGTCGCACCATATGACAATTTTCATCACTACGGCAATAAACTAGTGAATAAATATAAATATAAATTTCAGGACAAACTCTACAAGAAAATATTTTATTATAAATAAATAAATACAGTAAACTTTTCAAGAGCACATGTGTACAGTGGAAAAACTGCAATCTTATTATGTGGTTACAAAAATGCCTAAAAATGACAATTTCTATAGTGTTAGCCCTAATTATGCCCTCAAATATGCTTCCAAAACATTTTCGTTTTATTTTAAACTCTGCTTAATACATTACCCTTAAAGAAATGGGCTTTAAGAAGAACAAAAGAAAAACAAGAGAACACCTCCAACCAGACGGGAGGTTTGAAAGTCCAAGAACATTATTAATTTCTCCTTGCTGCTGATTGGCTGCTGTCCTGTGACGCTTCTGTGGCAGCTGCAGTCCAGAATTTCCCCCGTGGAGCATCTTGAGTGTTCTCATGTTTTTTTGTTTTGTTCTTAAAGCCCTGTATTTTTATTACTGAAAATTAAATTAACTTATTACTGTATCTACTTGCTTATATGCAAGTAAATGACAGTGCATATCAAAGAAAATGCGTGTGCATGAAGTACAGTGCAGTCTATACAGGGATAATATCGGTATTTTACATACTAGCACTGCAGGAGTTCAGTGTAAATTGTACAATACGAATGTGGGTTTACCTTTACATTTTTGAGGAGTGTTTGGGGAGCATAACTGGGGGCGTATTTACATTTGCTGTTTTGGTCAAATACCTTAAGTTTGGTTACATTACACCTATTTCTTCCTAGGTGCATTTTCAAAGAAAACTTAATGTGGCCCTTCTTCAGGAGTGGCTTTTTTCTTGTATTTTTGGAGCACTCGTGACATGCCCACAAGGACCACTCTTTGCCATAAAATCCTCCAACTGCTTGAAAGTTGCCAAGACATCTTGGTAGCCTCTCTGGTCAGTTTGCTCTTTACTTAGTTTAGTAGGACCTTGCACTTTCCACTTCTTAATTATAGACTCAACTGTGCTCCTAGGGACTGAGAAAATAGCCTTTGATTTTTTTGTATCTGACTTGTGCTTGTCCATGACTTTATCCCTGAAATCTTTGGAAGGTGCCATACCACCTATAGTTTGCTTTCAGCTGCAGAACCAAGCCCTGGAATGCTCCAGTAATAGCTGTTTGTATGCTGAACTAATCAAAACAGTCACAACTGATCATAGGTGGAAGCCATGCTTCCAACTTTGTGGACACTATTTGGGGTAGAACTATTTTTCTATTCCAACATGACTGTGCACAAAGGAAAGTCCATAAAGACATGGCTGGATGAGTTTGGTGTGGAAGAACTTGACTGTTCTACTCAAGAGCCCTGACCTCAACCCCATCCAAAATGTTTGCGATGAACTGGAGTGGAGATTATGGGCCAGGCCTTCTGGTTCAACATCAGTGCCTGAGCTCATAAATACTCTACAGAATGAATGGGCACACATCCACACCCTCCAAAATCTTGTGGAAAGCCTTCCAAGAAGAGTGGAAGGTGTTATAGCTGCAAAGTGGAGACCAAGTCTATGTACTTGAATGTATTGTCATTAAGTAAATAAAGTGTATTTGTCAGACATGAACACGCCACAGCACATAGTGTGAACAGCATGAACCTGTTCTCTGCATTTAACCCATTCACCTAGACCACTAGCTGCATTAAAGTCCGGTTGGTGTAGAGGTCTGGCCCCCCAAAACTTTTGCCCATGTAGTGTGTTTGTATATAGTAAGCTGTGATACAAACTGTTTGATTCGCTTAGAGTGATTCGATTCAGCCGGTTGGTTGTGGACATCATTGCTGGCTTAAAAGAGTCGATTCATACGCGAGTCTGACGTCACAGCGCGAGACATTCCGCGGGGTTCTTATACCGGCGCGCGGAGACAGAGGAGAGAGGGAGGGAGTAATGCAGGAGACGACAAGTAGTACTTCAGGATCTTCTTTTTGTTCAGTGTCTTTGTTTTTTTGTAGTCTTATCAGAACCGTGTTGAGATCCTGAGGTGCCGAGGCTCTTGTCTGAGTTCAGGGAGTTTCTCTGAGAACTTTGCAGGCCTGCTAATGTGTTAGCTCATTAGCTCTCCAGCCGCAGAGCCCGCCGAATCAGCCCGCTAGCGTTAGCTGCTCCCGCGGCTTATCCTTCACACCATGCCGCCGGTGGAGAACGACTCTGGCCGGGACCAGATTAAAGCTCGAATACGGGAGCTCATTGACTCCAACTCTGTCCTGGTTTTCAGTAAAAGCTACTGTCCCTACTGCACGAAGGTAAGAAGCTCAAGAACATTGAGAAGTACTCCTTCTCCAGTTAGCTCCAACTGCTAACTTTGTTAGCTCGAGAAATGGCGTCGTACTGTGTAAAATTGTCGACTTGTGCTACGTGAATAGAGCACATACAGTGTGAAGAGCTCGGAACTGCTTTCTACATTTAACCCATTCACCAAGAGAAGCAGCGGAGGAGCAGTGTGTAGTGTACCACAGTGGTGCCACCAGTAGTCCTGTTATTCGAACCCGCGACCAACTCCCTAACCACTAGACCACCAACTGTACAAAGTTATGTTTCAGGCTGAAGGACGCCTTTAGATAATGGTGTAAGAGATTGGGCATGTGCCCATGTTGAATATAAAAGAAGGCCATGAAGTAGCCAGGCAGTGCCATCTGGATATTGTATAACTAAAGTGCTGGTTAAATTGTTGATAAAATTGAACTGGGTGTCTCTACGCACTACTCAGTTTAGTAATAATTTGGCTAACAGGTCTGCACTTTACTGGCTTTGTGCAGCTTTATTTATTTCACTTAATCTAATTCAGTGCTTTTCAGTTAGCTGAATAAGATTTAATGATCTATAGCTGCAATTCCTTTTGCTGGTCCTGGTTATCTATTTCTCCATTATTTATTTGCGAGCTGACACACTAGAATTGCTCTGTGTGGCTTTTTACTCGGCCAGTTTGTTAGAAAAGTGTAGTAGAGCTGGAGAATACAAACACAAGCATATTTAGAGCTGTGAACCACATTTCTGTTGCAGTGTTTCTGAAACTCACTCATCACATTTTTGCTTTGTCACTTCTAAATAAAACACTAAGCACCTGGAAGAGTGGTATTGGGAGACTGGTCAGAGCGTAGATGTTCTGTGTACTGATGTGGTCCTTGAAGACTGGGTTGGGAAACACTGGTGTAGAACAGGGTCTCTGTCAAGAATCCCTCTTCTAAGGAAGTCAGTAAAAATTTATGCCAGATTATCTTGGTTACCTATTGAGTGACCCCAGCTTATCTTAGCGAATGGTCTACATATCTCTTCCTGGTTGAGCAGTCTCTGTGCTCAAAGTTCAATTGACATTAATGTGTATGACATGTTTAACAACGAATCATTTTTTCCCTTTTTGTGCAATGCAGAACTGTGATGACTACTGGTTATAATGCAAATCAGTACTGGGGAGATTAATTTGTTGATTTTTGTCTTGCTTTAGGTGAAGGAGCTCTTTCAGGAGTTGAATGTGAAATGCAACGTCGTAGAACTAGATTTAATGGGTAAGTATGATTTCATTGATGCCCAGTCGTTGCCTTGACTTGTGCATCATTGCATTTCTTAACACGTGGACATGTAGGAAATTGAGATGGACCAGACAATAAATTGAAATGTTGGTAACCTTAGTGTATTAAATTTATAATGTGTGTAATATATGCTATACTATATGGTTTAGGGCTAAAAAGGTTCCATAATAACAATTTATACAGTATATTGTTCTGACTTGTAATTAGTCAGTGCTAAAATTCTAGATCGTGATGAATCACTCCTGTACAAATGCCATGTAACCTTTAAAAAACAGTAGAAGGAATGTCACAGTTAACCTGTAGTTTAAAAAAGTCAGTATAATAAAAAATAAAGTGTAATAAAAAATGTCTAATTGGATTTGATGCTGCCTCTGTGTAAAATCATTTCATTTAAATGTAATACCCACAAAGGAATTGCAGGTATTACATATATGTGAGTTTAGCAGACCAGTTTCACATACTTGATGTGAAGTTTAAAGCATGGATTCAGAAAACTCAGTAGGACTTAAAATAGGTGTGCTAAATGTTGGTGTTGCTCAAATTTTCGGAGGATATCTCTGGTGTATACTGTGCTGATAACTTCTTGTAACCTCGTTTGACTTTGGTGGAGTTTTCCTGTGGTGTAATTAATACTGTAATTATTCTATCTTGCACTCTTCGTTGTTGTCTTTCTTAGCCATTTTCCGCTGTTAATATTCAAAACTCAAGCTGATTGTATTCATCATTGTGCATGAATACAATGCTGCATGGATGAAATAGTTACATAAGTACATAGCTCAGTAACCTATGTGCCTTTGCTTTTATTTCTCCATTTGGATGTTACATAATGCATGTGCTGATTTATTTATTGTTAATTTGTGTGTTTCTCGCAATTTCTCACTTCTTAATGTATCATCATTTGAGAGTTGGTATCAGGCCATGGAGTAAATGACCTAAGCATGTTCTAAACCCCGTACATTGTGTTGTGTGTTGGGCCTGTGCGCTAATGTTTAACTGGGCAGGATAAGTGTCAGCTGTTAGTACTGCAACTGACCGCAAAACTCGCTGAGTCATTGTCCAGCTTTCTGTTTGGCAGTATGCCATATGTTATCTCCCCCTCTCCACTATACCTTGTGACCTCCAGTAACTGACTTTTTCCTCTTTCTTTTTATTCACTGATCTGTGTCTTCATATCTGTCTGTTGAATGCCTTGTTATCTTAATTCTTGAGATTTTTTTTTTCTCTTTTGTATTTACCACACAGCACATCATGACACATGATTGCAAATCAGTCTCAATGGTGCTGGGATGACTGGTGCAGCATTCACTCAGAACATCTCATATTTAGGGAATATGCTACAGTATTTATTGATACTTCTAGAATGAAATCCCTTGTCTTTCTCCAGGAAATTATGTGCCTTTCAAATAACCTGTGCATACATGGTTAAGCACCTGGCTTTTGTGTTCGCGCACATGTACAGCATAATACTGTGGTGCCGGCCAAATTCTCAATTTCCTACAAAAATGTTGACTGCAGTTGTGCAAAAATATATCCAATGACTTGTGATATCAAGGGTAAAGGTAGGAAACACAAGATGTTCTTGAACACACACAGAACATGGTGTCTGGGCTCTTGACCCAGTGTATCAGGTGATACTGGCAACAGTGTCCTACCTTACATTTGGCTTGTTACAGTAGCTCTGTTCAGACACACAATGAAGTGCAGTAATTTGAGTACAGATATCAAAGTGTGTGTTTTTGGCAACTGTTGTAGAGAATGGCTCCAACTACCAGGATCTGCTGGTAGAGATGACTGGACAGAAAACCGTCCCCAGCGTCTTCATCAACAAGACCCACGTCGGAGGCTGTGACAAGACCATGCAGGTAATTGCGCATGACTTGGGCTTTGGTTTTAGTGATTTGTATTTTACTTCTATTAAAACATTTATTAAAATTAAAAAATAAATGGTAGGGGGAAAAAAATGGGATCACATTTGTTGAATAATGTGGTATTTAGCATTTTGGTTGGTGGAAGGTGGTATCCCTTCTTAACCCTAACACCCCTTCCTCTCAAGTTAAAATTGTTCATTTCCACCTCATTTTAATACTGCAAGTGTTTGAATATACTGCAAGACCTTTTGTAGCATTGCTGCTGGATGATTTTGATTGCTGTAAAATTAAAAGTAAAACCATATAGGTCTATAGGTTTAAGAAAGCCTCATTCTAATGTTTAATGGGCAGTACATTTTTGAGAAAGAAAGAGACCCATTTTCCACCCTTTTATCTGTCGTCTGTCCAACAGCTTTACCAGCCAACAGTGCAGATATGTGCCCTTTCACAATACTATTTTCTGAAGAAAGACCATTGTGATAGGAATGAATGATACATGAGTGCCTGTATTATGCTTACCTCTTATCACCGTGTTTTGTGTCTATGGTAATTGTCCCTGGTTGTCATGGTAACAGGCGCATAAAGATGGCCTCCTCCAGCAGCTGCTGGGAGCGGACAGTGAGGTGTACGATTATGACCTGATTGTCATAGGAGGTGGCTCCGGAGGCCTTGCCTGCTCAAAGGTGAGAAACTTGGTCCCACATAAAAGTGCTTACAGAAAACAAACATATAGCAATGTTTCCTTTACAAAACCTTCGATTTCCGTATGCTAGCTTCATTGGAAACGTTTGATGCATCTAAATGGCTTGTATTTATCTGCTGAATAGGAAGCAGCTATCTTGGGAAAGAAAGTCATGGTTCTGGATTATGTGGTCCCCACACCGAAGGGCACAACCTGGGGTTAGTATTCATGGCCAAAATTGGTCAAAGCTTAAATACAAAATGCTTTTCCTCTCTCTTTGTCTTTTTGTTCTTTGTGTATAACAGTGTCTGATTTGTCTAGGTCTTGGTGGTACATGTGTGAATGTAGGCTGTATTCCAAAGAAGTTAATGCATCAGACTGCTTTGCTGAGCACGGCCATGGAGGACGCCCGCAAGTTTGGCTGGGAGTTCAGTGAGCAAGGTGAGCAGTGATGCGTCGACTGTTACGATTGTGTGCAATATGACTGCACTTTGGTCAGTCATCTTTTATAGCAGTGGATCCAATACAGGATTACTGATTACAGGATTACTATTACTGAACATGAAAATGATTTTTTTTTTTCCTTAAATAAGTGTAAAAGTGTAAAAGCAAAAATCTATTTGCTTTTGGTAGTGGGGGGGGTTATATGTACACAGACCTTGTGAGCTTGAGGGAAAAAAAAGGACCCTGTGTTTTGTTAATACGTATAACTACACACCTGGCTAATGTTTGCTGAATTGTATGTTCCCACTTAAATCATATCACACTATGCCTGTTGAGTGTTTTGCTTCATCCTGACATGAAAAATTGTGTAGCAATAAGCTGATGTGTCTGTGGCTTAATGGTGAGTTGTGTTAAGCTCAAGAAAAAGTTGCTGTGCTTAATGTGCAATATCAACATTAGCAATTCCAGTGCCATGTATGGGTGTTCTTGGTCTGTAACACTGTTTAGACAGAAGGTATGAATCAAAGTAACAGCTACATGGATGCCAGGACCCAGGGTTTTCCAGAACAGCTTTGCTTAAATTTTCACATTCAGAAATGTAATATTTAAAACCAGGAGAAAATATGAAACTTTATTATTCCTTTTAGTGACTCACAACTGGGAGACAATGAGGACTGCTGTGAATAACTACATTGGTTCTTTGAACTGGGGCTACAGAGTATCTCTACGAGACAAGAACGTCAACTATGTCAATGCTTATGCAGAGTTTGTGGAACCTCACAAAATTAAGGTTAGTGCGTTGGTTTTCAACTTGGCATGCCAGTATTTCCATTCTATTTCAACTCTAACCTTGACGCATTTAGACTGGATGAAGTACAGGTCAGAACTGTTCATATTCTTGGGCAATTACATCTTGTTTAAACCTGACTGCCTCTGAAGCTTTGACTGTAGCTTTAAAGGCCTAATACTTGGCTAAGTATTGAATTATAGAAAAAGTACAGATGTAATATTATTGTAAAAGCTTTTAGAACGTATCTTGCAACTTTAATAGTGTAATTATTTGTCTTTCACCCTTTTCTGAACATCTAAAATGTTGATCATTAAACATTCTTTATGGCACTTCCCCCACACACAACAGGCCACAAACAAACGTGGAAAGGAGACATTTTACACAGCAGCCAGGTTTGTGTTGGCAACAGGAGAAAGGCCACGGTACCTGGGCATCCCTGGAGATAAAGAGTACTGCATCACCAGGTGAGTGTTTCTTGTTAAATAGCAGAAACTGCAGGAGGAGTCTCATAATTTGCACACACAGATAAACTGCTGTCTCTGGGGAACCTAGCTTAGAATAGGACATCAAAGCCCAGAGCTTAGTTAAACTGTCCTGGCCTTAGGGAGACTGACTATGGGAGCCCCAGGCCCTACAGATGATCATGAATGGGCTTAGTTCACACAATCTTATTGATGGCTTTATGTGTAAAAGTGTACAGATACATGAGAGCAGTACATAATTGTCTTAACACACAAACAGATCAGTATGCTTCTTCGGGGCATGATGAAATGGACAAGATTGGTATTTGAGACAGGATTTGTGATCTCATAAGAGCAATCTCTCGTGGTATCATTGGCATGCTGGTCATCTGAAATGTGCTGTTATGTTGCTTAAGCTCAAGTTTACCCGATACATTTCTCAAGGTCTGACTGCAGTCAGGCTTCTGTGCACACCCTTAATTCAATTATTTTATTCCCTCAGCAAAGAAGTCTTTTGTGAGCTTGTGTACTAAATGTTTATCTCTCTCATTTCTTTTTAGTGATGACTTATTCTACTTACAATACTGTCCTGGTAAGACCCTAGTGATCGGAGCATCCTATGTTGCTCTTGAATGTGGGGGGTTCCTTGCTGGTTTGGGGCTGGATGTGACTGTAATGGTACGGTCCATTCTGCTGAGAGGCTTTGACCAAGACATGGCCAACCGTGCAGGGGACCACATGGAGACACATGGGGTCAAGTTCCTCAGGAAATTTGTTCCTGTTAAGGTGTGTCAATTTTAGGCCTTAAGTGAACACTACTGTAATGATGTATTAAAGGGAGTTGGGACCAACCAGAGATACAGTGCTGATGTGTTGTTTCAGGTGGAAGAACTTGAGGCAGGCACTCCAGGTAGACTGAAGGTGACTGCCAAGTCTACAGAAACTGATGAAATCTTTGAAGGAGAATACAACACTGTGAGTATGGAAAGAGGGGGAAAAAAAAAATATATATATATATATATATATATTTATATATTTATTAGGGCTGGGAAGCTTGGAGCGTTAACGCAGGTTTGTAAAAATAGATTTATTTTGAAAGTTCGGTGCATTCACCGAAGTGATGCGAGCGTTGAGCTATTTAATGTTCACAAAAGTAAGGTGACACAATTTATGGCAAATGTCTGATTTTATATTTGACTTTATTACATTAATGTTTAAGTTGAGATTTACAGAAATATTTTAACTGCACCTGTGTGACTGTGTTAAAGGGAACACTGCTGTTAAGCCCCTTATTTGTTGCATTAGTGTGTATATGAGTATTTTTTTTTTTAATATTGACTGTATTTACTGTCATTAATAAACATAAATCTGTACAAAGCAAACATTTGTTTACTCCTATTTTGATAAGAGTATTAAAAATGGTATGTTTAGGACAGACTTAAAGGTGTGATTAATCGTGAGTTACCTATGGCAAACATGAGATTAATCCTCTCAAATTATATTATTGTAATTTTTTTGGTGTGTGGAAACCTCCTCCCTCTTTCTTTTAGGTGTTGATAGCTGTGGGTCGTGATGCCTGCACTGGAAATATTGGTCTGGATAAAGTTGGGGTGAAGGTCAACCCAAAGTATGTCTTCCCTTTACTAGCTGTTTTGTTTTTATACCCCTTCCTTTCCTCTGTTCATTCATAAGGGTTTTGTTGCCATGGTTATATGTGCAGGGGGGTTGAAACCTTGCAACTGGGGCACTTGGAGCAACACGGTCATTGTGATTCAGCAGTATTGTGGAGCAATATGTCCATGTGTGAAGAAGTGAAATATTCTGTTTTAAAGTGATTTGCTGAATTAAGTTGTTTACATTGGTGAAGATAGGTGGCAGAAACTGGGTCCGTTTTATAAAATATCACATACACTTACTCAGCTGACTGCAGACAGTTCTTATGTTTTAAATGTGTGTGTGCTTTGAATTCCTCAAGTGTGTTTGTGCATGACTCACATCTGCAGATAGTTCAGTGTGCTTCCATGGTGAGATCTGTTGAGCACATGAGCCTTAAGATTCTGCTTGAGCTGTCATGTGACTCCATATGACCACTCAAGTCTGTCTCTTCATTCCAGTACTTCATATACATACACAAATAGACATGAGACTTACCCCACACCTGTTTTTCAGTTATACCTCTTGTATGATTTGGAGTTGGTTGTGGCGTGGCAACACCCACATATTCTAGGTGTTGTTGCTATGTCATTTGCGTTGGTGTGTGTGTGTGTATTGCTTAAATTTTCTTTTGTGGTTTTTGAGGACTGGGAAGATACCAGTGAATGATGAGGAGCAGACCAACATTCCACACATCTATGCTATTGGGGACATCCTGGAGGGCAAGTGGGAGCTGACACCTGTAGCTATTCAGGCGGGGAAACTGCTGGCTAGAAGACTGTACACAGGCTCCACTGTAAAGGTGATTACACATTAAAACACGGTATTAAGTTGTTATAAGCATTCATAAATCTGCCACAGCAATACTTTTTGCATGACTGATACCCTAGAAGGCTATCAATAGTATTAAACTTGTTTTTGAATTTCACATTCTCAGTGTGACTACGTGAATGTTCCGACCACTGTGTTCACGCCTCTGGAGTATGGCAGCTGCGGTTACTCTGAGGAAAAGGCTATAGAGTTGTATGGGCAGGAAAACCTGGAGGTGCGTATGCTGAATTGGTCTTTGTCTATAAGATGGTTCATGTTGTTCATCTTTAAGATGGAGTTTTTTTTGTGAATGTGTTTAGATTTATCACAGCCAGTTTTGGCCTCTGGAGTACACAGTGCCCAGCAGGGACAATAATAGATGCTATGCTAAGATCATGTGCAACAAGTTAGACAACGTAAGTCATCACATTACTATTTTTTTTTCTATCATTATTGTGTGTTGGCAAGCATGTGTTAGTACATTTCTTGCATACAGTACTTCAGTGGTTGTTCCAGGGCCTGGTGCTAAACATGGGTCTTGGGGAGAGAATCTGAAAATGTATTTTTTCAAAATTAATTTACGGTTTAACTCTCCTACAGGGTTTAGATTTTTAGAACATCATTTATCACTGACAATATTTGACCATTCTACAAACAGATCTGTAAAGAAAAAAAAGTGGTCAGGGAACAGTGCAACTTTATTGGCCTGAACGCAACATTCAAGGGTTAATTTTTTCACATGCTTATACATGTATAATTTGCAGTGAAATGTAACCCTGAATCGCTCCTGAATAATTGCATAATATATTTCATTGACCAATATAAACCAATATGAATATAACCATAGACTAAATATCTATGAATATTTACTATGGAAAATAAATACATGAAAATATGCAAACGGTTTTGTGCTCAGTAGGGTTTAACGAGCAAATAAAAGACCCTGAAAGACTTGTGCAGGTGGCATTATGGTTTGAGGTGTGGTGTTGAGTGCAAAAAAGGGAGGGTAAAGGCTCCCTTTGTGTCACTTGAGTCTGTCATTTCAGTGTCAATCATTTCAGAATAACTCTGTTTCTGCTTTAAAATGTCAGTTGTTGCAAACACTTAGTGTTTTGAGTGCAATTTGTTGATGCTATGTAAGCTGCTCCCTCACCCCCACCCCCTTCTTGCCTGTGGGTGTTTGTGTAGGACCGTGTGATAGGGTTTCATTACCTTGGCCCCAACGCTGGTGAGGTCACTCAGGGTTTCGGTACTGCCATGAAGTGTGGGGTCACCAAGGAGCAGTTGGACAGTACCATTGGCATTCACCCTACCTGCGCTGAGGTGAGTGTTTGGTTGGTAATAAATCTCAAAAATGTGATGTTGGTGTATTTTATTGTAACAGGTGATGAGGCCATGAGGATAAATTTGATGGACATTTAGCAACTAAATTCCTTTCCTCTTTCTTTTCAGATCTTCACCACATTGGAGGTGACCAAGCGGTCAGGTGGTGACATTACTCAGTCTGGTTGCTGAGGTTAAACCCCGCTTGTTTAATAGGCTGTCATAACACCATATAAACTGGTTAATGCTAGTTTATACTGGTTACACTGGTCCCAACCATCCTTTGGCCAGTCATTCAGCTCTTTCTACTCTCTGTTATACGAAACAATAATCACTTGGCTTCCTGTAGCTTCCTAGCCAGTAAACTCTCCACTTGAGCTCAAGACTTGAAAAAAATGACAATAGGATTAGAGCATTGGTGGCAGGGGCAATCTCTGGTCTTGGAGGCTTATATCTGTATTTGTCCTGTATGTTTATCTACTAAATACTACAAGATGCTGCTTTTTTGGAGATGGTGGTTTAGTGGCTGACTTCGGGAGAACTATCAGTTGGTTTGTCAAGACCAGGCTAGGGCCTGTTATAAAGAGAGCAGGAAAAGCTGAATATTGTAGAACAGCCTGTTAAATAGCGGGGTTACTCTGCTTCTCCAAATCCTCCTAAGTTTGTGTCAGAAGTGTGCTAGGAGTGGATGTTTCACACATACACAAACATTCATTGTCCTAGTGCTATGTGACGTTTTAGCTCTTAACCTAAACGCTGAGGTGGGCTCAAACTGATGTTCTCTGCATAGACTTGAGGTAAACACTTTTATCGTCCACACACACAATTTTCAGTCCAACATACTCAATTCAAGGCTCACAACCAGGGCCTTTATAGAGCCCAGCGATTTCCCAGAAATATTGTAGTGTGGATGTTCTTCTGACTACTAGATGGTGGTTCTTCTGAATATAATTTTATAATCCAATACTTGCCTTCTATGTGTGCCCTTAACCACCCTTTCACTTATTGAAATGCCATGTATGCGGCATTAAACTCTACAAACTGCAATATTTTTGGGAACTCGGGGCACACTTTTATACGTTTTACTATATAATGTAATGATAGAAGTATATATTTTGTTCTCTAGGTGTGTATTACCCTTCATTGTCATTAGCTCTTTTTCTCATCATCTACATTCCAGCCTTGGATTATTTTCACAAAAAGTTAGATTGTTCTGTTTCATGTTTGTCATTTGAATGTCCATTTGGAAGCACTTGACCGAACAGGCAGTTGTCTCTACCAAAGTTTAAACCAAAAGTGGCATGTAGATATGAGCGTTTAAAAGAATAATCTGATGTCCATATTTATGGAAAATGACAAATATTCATGTATTTTAAGTTCCCTGGTTTGTGATGCCTTTCAATGCACTTATTTCCCAATTTTTGTCCGCATGCATGTTCCTATTTAAAATTGAGTTCGTAGACAAATGCTTGTATGTTTGATCTCTCCATTTACTTGCTCGCTGAAGCATGTACATTGTAGACCCATCTGGTTGCTATGGACTTTATTAAGTCTGAAATCCTGCAGATGTGCTGTCACTTAGCAACAGTGCCAGGCAAATGTACAAACCAGGGTTTCCATGGTATCTTTGTTTTTCTGAGTAATTACAAGAACTTTAATAAAGCTGTATACACAACCTTATCTTGTGCGCAGTGAGTGTATATAAATTTACAGGTCTGTAAATTTGTTTGTCTTAAAATACACCAGTTTAAGTAATTCACTTCTTAAAGCCTTTATAAAAATAACTGGTAACTGTTAAGAGAGCAGGGGTATCATAACTATGGTGAAACTTGGGGTTTAACCCACAGAAGTCACTGGTGTTTAGTAATGCAATATTTCTGCTTCTGCCCCTCATGGGAAGCAGAAGTTAATGGTTAAAACTGATTGTCTAGTTTCAGGAACAGTAGAAAGTCTGAATAAGCCATTAGTCATGATGTATTATGTCTGTATATGAAATGTATTTATTGCAGAATCATGGACTTTTTAAAAAAAAAAAAAACACAGACCGGAGAACTTACCCTGCAGTATCAGGAGACTTGTTTTCTTCCTAAATAAGGGCCTTATCTTGGTGATGAATATTAATGTATATCCAATTATATTACCAGATTTCAAACACTATTCAATTCCAGGACAGTAACAAAGCCTCTGCACCTGTCCCTGTGAAGTAGAGCTGTGTTCATTTATACACATCAGAGGAGACCTGGCAGTCTAATAATGTCACGCCTCCTTTTAATCTGCTTCCGTTCAATGAGTTAATTGTGACGGTGCTCATAGGCCTGAAGATCAGACGAAGCCTGACTGGTGTGAAGCTTTTGTGTTGGTTCGTGTGTGATGCGAGGGTGTCATGTTTTGGTTTTTCTGTCTTCATGGGGATTAGGCATCCAAATAGACTGCAAAAATCCCAGACTTTGCCATGGGGACCGTTTTTCAGGTTTTAGATGGTTCTGTAATCACAAATAGTGAATAAGTAAAAAAAAATGTATAGGTTTGTGCTTAGTTTATAACATTTAAACCTGAATAGTAAAAAGGAATTACATATTAGTACAAGTGTATTATGGATAGTATAACATTGTGTATGTCTAAGTGAACCAAATGATTACACAAATTGTCAAATTAGAAGCATATGGTCCTAATTGGAGCTTGTTTTGTTCAATTCTGCCTAAAACTGATTGCCTTTGGAGAGTTAATCCTCACTGTACTTTCTAGTGATTCAAAAGGAGTGATCTTATAAAGCCTGGTGTGAAATGAAGCCACATTTGTATTTCTGTATACACCTCGTCTGCCTCACTCTATCCCAGACCTTAAGCCACACTGCCGCTTCGGTTCACGGGTGTGTGAGAGTAATGGTAATTATAAACGGAAAGGCGATTATATTCTGTCACGTTCTTATTGGTAATTTCCTTGATGTCCTATGTCCTTGACCACTCCGCCCTCATATGATTCAGATTGCTGCATGCTTCGTCATTGTGAGCAGAACATTTTAACTTCCCTGTTATTTTAGTTATCAGTCCAAGATCTTGCACCAGCCTCAGCATGTCAGAATGTATTACAATGACACCGCATTAATGTGCCAACAGTTTCGAAATGAGTATCTACTCCACTAATGGGAAATACAACCCCCCACGTGGGGCCCATGTTTTCTTACAGCTGCAGCTGATATACAGTTGATATCAGTGTTGGAAAAGACAATGTGACACATTTAAATGCCCTAAAATCATTTTTAGGCCAGTTTTTTTTTTTAGCCATAAACAACACAGACTATTCAATTAATCATAGCTTCCTTTTAGCCATCAGGTTCAGGGGAATTGCACAATGACAGAGCAGTTTGAAATGTAACCAGGATGTGTGCTGAAAGAATGACTTGTTATAATGCAGCTTTCCTCAAGACTCCTTTTGAATATAGCAGAACTTCCTTCTTCACTAAGACTGGGTTAGCTCACAGAATTATATTTTCATCCAATGTCCTATCCAGGCAAATATGACTGGTCCTCTATTGCCACCTGCTGACGCATATTTGTAGTGCTTTTTAAAACGAGCAGTGAGATTATTTATTTTAGTCTTCGGGAAAAAGTTTTTTTCAGTGCTACCGAGTTACACAAAAAATAATATACAACCCAGTTTATGATTAAATGTTTGAAATAATTCAGGGTAGTCTCGGTTTTGAGAATGTTCTTGCATGACTGGGGCAGTTGTTACCAGCTCTGAACGAAGCTGAGGTGCAGTGAGCACAAGCGACTGCACTGTTTGTCCAACACTGATATACTGACATTGGCCTTTGAAATGTAGTCTGGAAAGGGCTGCCCAGCGTAATCTGTACTCCCATCAGCCATCACATCCAAACCACCTGCCTAATATTGTGTAGATCCTCTTCGCTCTACCAAAACAGTCTTGACTCATCATGGCATGAACTCCACAAAACCTCTAAAGACGTGCCACTTTATCTGACACCAAGACATTTACAGCAGATCCTTTAAATCCTGTAAACTGTGAGGTGGGGCCTCTAAAGAGGAGTCTGTCCAACGAGTGATAGTCAGTCAGAGATATGGAGAAACCATGTTTTCCGTGACTCATTCTGAAGATGTTTTGCAGTGTTACAGGATCCTACTGAAAGAGGCCACTGCTTTTAGGGATATTGCTGCAATGAAGGGAGGTACTTCTGTAATAATGTTATTTTGATGGTACATATCAAAGTAATATCCATGGAGCAACAAAATGAACATTAAAACTGGACCACGGAGCAATAGAAGAAGCGCCTGGTCTGATTAATCACTTTTATATAATGTGGACAGCAGTGTGGCACCAGGATAGCAAGAAGGCAAGCCAGAGAATATTTTAAACTCTAGTTTGGAAACTGGAAACTCTCACTTATTTTTCCTTTTTACCTTTGCTTGATTCAGATTTTTAAATGCTAGATTTCTTGTGTGAATGTTAATGTGTAATGAGAAAGAGAAATCAAGAAAAAAATCACTTGAACTAAGTTTCATGTTGTGAAACTTGTGCGGGTCTATATACTTTTTCGTGATTTCTCATTGTGTTTCACTGTTATCACTAGATGGCAGCAAACTACAAAAAGATTTTGAGACAACTCACTCTTTCGAAGGTTCCCATTTCACCAGAGGCCCCGTTTGGCTGCAAGAACAAGAAAGACAATGCATAAATAACCAGAACAGGATGCATAAAAGATGAAACCCGTCAGGCATGAGGTGTTGTGCATGTAGGGGAGGCTCTGAGAGAGAAAAGGCGAGAGGAGAGAAGGTCTATGCTTTAAAAGATGAAGAGGAAGGGAGGAGGCAGCTGGACTTGGTCACTGCATGACCCAATCTTCTCTGGAGTCTAAACAGGCTCAATGTTAGAAGAACACACACACAAACTTACCATAAAGCTTGTGCTCACAGTATACACTCAGCGGCAAAACTTACTGTTCTTTACTTTGTCCTTTTTGTCCCCTTCTTTTTAACATACAGGCACCTGTGCAAACCGTTTAAAGCCATTTCTCTGAGCAGCGAGGGACAAGAAAACAAGAGCACTATTTTTATTGTTTGTAAAATGTACTTAAAGTTCTATGAGCTGTTGAGGAGAACACAGGTTTGGTTTTAGATTTGTCCTCAGCCTTTGCATGGATTTGTGAAACTCCATCGTCGGCTCCTGGTTTATTCTAATGAAGAATTGATTGAGCCAAACCAGGTATTTAATGTTTTTCATGTGAAACAATGTAGCACTGGGCTTCCATGAGTGAAATCTAGGAATGATTAAGCAAACGCACAGGTGTACATAGTCACTATTTACTGTATTAATAGTATTTGTCTATATTGTAATATCAGCTTTAAAAAGTATATAATGCTCAGATAAACAGGTGTCTAAGGCTTTCGCATGGTGCGGTTCTTTCTTTTTCTTTCTTATAGGGAAACAACTCAACAGAACACAAGGAATATGATATTGCTTCTTCATGCAATCATGTTCTCTTTATGCATCAGCTATGCTGTATAGACCTGAAGGTCAAGTCCACCCTGTAATTAATGTGTTTTGTTCATGTTATGCAATACTGATATTGACATCATTAGACGTAATTCAGGATTTTGACACCGTCGCTTCAGTACCTCACGTACACAGCAAATACACTGGAAATAATTATCTGGCTGATATCTGTATTACCCTGCCAGCAGGGAAAAAACCTTTCAAACAACCTACCATAAAGTTTTTAAAGTTTTTCCTCTTACCTTTGATATACTTCAACTGATTCGGGAAACGTCTCATTCGGGACTATGGTTGCAAAACAGTTGGAGGAATCGGCATTTTAACAGATGTAGCAATGGTGACATTTCTCATTTTGGCCAGAGTGTCCCTTTAAATTCCTGAAGAGAACTGCAATGTGTGAGGTGTATCAGAGGGTAAGAAGGTAAGTAACAGCAGTAAAGGGCAGATTTGAGTCAGGCAGGGGTTGTAGATGTTGGACAGAAGGAGGTGCTGTACCGCAGTGTAGTGGAGCTCATTCTCCTCGTCGGGCTTTAAATCCCTCAGCACAGAGAGAGAGAGAGAGAGAGAGAGAGAGAGAGAGAGAGAGAGAGAGAGAGCCTTAGCAAGCAGTAAGAGAGAAACCCTCAGCAAACAGTTTGAGTATGTGTGTGACTCCAGCCCGGGTCGACAGTTCTGAACAGCTCCACGCACCGGGTCACGGGAAATGACTAGTGAGCTGTGTATGGCTGCAGATCGTTGGCCTTTTTGCAGTAAAAGGACTGATTCTCGGCTCCGGACGCGTGTGTCCCGGACCACCACGCGCCGCCTGAACTTGGCCCCGGTCAAATAACCCCTGCAGGTGGTCCAGGCCAACCAGCCCTGTCCCAGGTGCTCATCAGCGAATGTCCTCCTGGGAAAGAGGGCAACATGAAAACACGGACGATCGCTCGATTGATGTTAGCCACGTGTCTGGGTTTCTTTGTCATGCTCATGTTCTATTTCCACTGTAACGATAAAACAGGTGAGTTTCCACTGATCTTATCCATTCTAGTCTCATAAATAACTGCTCCGAATGACTGTGTATCACATAATGTAGTGATACTACAAAAGTGTCAATGTGCATGGTGGAGAATAAGCATTTTATTACTTATCATATTTGATGGATTTGCTTTCAACTAGTGCCAATCAACAGCCCTGTCTATTCAAGTCATATATCACCCTTGCCCTTGCTTTTTATTCAATCAATTTTGTAGAGAATTTGTAAAGAATGTTGAGTTTTTTTTCAGTCTTAGCTGAAGATAATCAGTGTATCAAACTGAGAGCCATCCTCTACAAAACTGAACCATTTATTGTATTGTTACACCACTACCATAAATAACACTACTCCAAAAAAAAAACAAAAAACCTGGCATTGTTCCTTGTGATCCTAGATGTTGATGCCATGGTTTTGGTTATGATGAAGACAGTTATTCTGTATTATTTGCTGTCCCACATGACAATAAGAGAACCTCACAATTTTTATTTTATATTGTGAGGTTATCTTATTTTTTACACATTTTACACATTTTTTAAACATAAACATAGATGTCAAAACAGACTGACTGCATTGTGTTACATTTTATGGCATTCTGTTCAGGGCATTGCTCTTCTTAAAAGGGCAAAACTTAGAAATGAATGAGTCTGATGTAGCATGTGAACACTACTGTTAAGGTTCGGAAATATGCAGTTTACTCCAAAGTAGTTTACTTTGTGTTGTCATGGAAACAAAAACACATTCATATATCTGCCCCTCCAGCATGCAGCAGTTTTACCTGCTTATTCATGCAGAAGTTATAAGTAATGTCCAGTGGACTGTTTTTCTAAAGCACAGTATATGGCAGCTAATCAGAAAAGAGATTGTATATGTAAATCAGTCTTAAAGGTACAGAAACAAAAACAGCTAATAAAAAATTAGAGGATACAAAGATGGATAAAGGAGAGGCAGGAAAATGGTTTTATAAAATTAATTTGTATGGCAAAATAAGAATCATAAGAAAAGAAAAGCAGGTGCTGGAATTCTGCATCACTGGGAAAAGAAAGGTGTGCTGGTTAAGCTTCTGTTTGCCCCATTTTCAGGAGAATGCACTGAGTTAAGTTTTCCAGCATCTCAGAGGAGCAGAACAAGCTGAGGGTAGAGCTGATTTTAATTAGCCCCATGTTGCATGTGTTCCTGTGTGTGTTCTAAACTCTGTGAGAGTGAGGGGTTTGAACTAACGGACTACTTACCCATTACACTTATCACTCTCTCATGTAATTCTGAGCACTAGCAGATTTGCTGACTTTACCCCCCCCCCCCCTTTCTTCCACCTTCTCCCCCCTCTTCCCCCAGAGTCAAATCCATCTCATACAATGAGAGCTTTCAAATATGAGGTATTTTTGCTTGCCAAGTGTGCAGGTATGCAGTGCATAGAAACAGTCAGAAGGCATAAGTAATGAGCTTGTCTCTAAAAGTCATTTGATGACACCCTGTCAGATTCTTACTCCACAGGTGAGATTAATTTCCCAAATTCCAAGTGAAATTAAGAAATAGAATCACTAGTGCAAAGGTAGAATTTGTATGGCAAAACATATCATTTTATAATGAAATACACAATGGTACATAATACTACATATAAAATAGCCACATTGACTGCACACCTTAGCACATATTTACTAATTAATGAAGACAAATGGCCATGGTTCTTTTCATTCCATTCTGCCCATTCTTTACAGTTCTGTCACAAACACTCCTGTCTCTGCCCATTTGTTTTGTTGGGCATTTTCTATTTTCAGGCTTTGCATTTTCTAACCTGACACTTTGACATCTTCCTTTGCTGACCTTGCACAACATTTTACACCCTGACTGGACATCTTTTGCTACAGACTGTGTTGGACTCCATTGTTTCAATTGACAAGTTCAAGGTGTTTGTATTAGAAATGCAAATTACAAGTTGATGCCTCCACATTGAATGGTTCCGTAATTTTTCCACTACTTGATCTGACAATATGCAGTTAATTAAAAACCATCAGCCTTAATAAAGTAGCAGCTCTTGGTAGATCAGCCTCATTCAGTGTAGGTGTAAAACAACAGTTTGAATTATCCAGCTTTGGATGAGTCATATCAGTGAAACTACAAGTGCCAGTCCCAAAATGGCCAGTCCTTTTTTTCAACACTCATATTGAGACAGAAGGGTGTCCTGGTGCAATAGGAATGCAAGTCAGTGTGTTTCATCTGGCTTGGCTCTACCCCACTAGAGTGAGACTAATCCATGTGTGTGCTGTGTCATTACCGCAGCCAGGGATCAGGCTAACGCTGCTGCACTGCCTAAAGTTCATGCCAAATGACCTGGCTGAACAGACCTTGGGCCATGACTGCACTTTGGCAGCCTTGGTTTGTCTGGTTTCAGTCCTGTTGTCCAAAATGAACAGAGGAATATAAAGCACATTGTTGTGGTGTTATTCTAGGATGCACTGTGAGGTCTCAGAGACAGCGTGACATTTTTGGAAAGGAACTTTAATAGGCAGCTTTTGTGTCTATGAGGTTTTCTATGTGGCAGAAGATTGTGTTCTTGCACTGTTGTGTACACTGTCTGTCTGTATGTCTATCAATCTGTCTAGCCATCCATCCATCCATCATCTGTCCATCAATCTGTCTGTCTGTCTGTCTGTCTGTCTGTCTGTCTGTCTGTCTGTCTCTGTCTGTCTGTCCGTCTAGTCTGCACAATAAATTATAATAATAATAATACATTTCACTTATAGGTGCCTTTCTAGCACACAAGGACACCATACAATAAAACAAGTGCTACAAACAGTAAAAACAATAATTACAGACAAAATTAAAAAGCATATTAAATTTAGACCATTTAGACATCGCAAATGTATCAGAGAGAGAGCACGCTTGAACAGCTGGGTTTTGAGTTTGGATTTAAAGTGTAATAGTGAATTGATGTTTCTGAGGTCAGGTGGTAGTGAGTTCCAGAGCCGGGGAGCAGAGCGGCTGAAAGCTCTGCTCCCCACAGTGGTTAGACTGGCAGAAGGGACAGTTAATTGGATGGAGGAGGATGATCTGAGGGTACGAGAGGGAGTGGCAATATGAAAGATATGGAGGGGAAAGGCTGTGAAGATTAACAGAAATTTTTTTGATTTAACCCAAAACTTAACCGGGAGCCAGTGGAGCTGCTGCAAAATGGGAGTAATATGATGAATAGAAGGAGTTCTGGTAACAATGTGGGCGGCTGAATTCTGAACCAGTTGAAGCTTGTGGAGAGTTTTGTGAGGGAGACCAAAAAGGAGGGAGTTACAATAATCCAAACTAGACTGTGAACGAGGAAGGCAGCAGTGAGGGACGGTAAGAGAGGGACGGTGGCGGTCGATATTATGAAGATGAAAATATGCAGGCCGGGTAATGTTATTGATGGGAGATTAAAAAGAAATAGTACTGTCTAGGATGACACCCAGACTCTTAACCTTAATCTTAAGTTTTGGATTATGTTGATTTGATACCAATAAGTGTTTTATCACTGTTTAATTTAAGGAAAAACCAGGTTTTGATTTCAGTCAGGCAGTCAGTAAGGGAGGAAGGTGGGAAGTTGGAAGTGGAATTACAGGTAAGGTAAAGCTGGGTGTCATCTGCGTAACAGTGGAAACTGATGTTAAATTAGCAATTTACCAAGAAGAAGGAGATAACTAGTGAAGAGCAGGGGCCCCAGGGCAGACCCCTGGGGCACACCAGAACAAGGGAAGGCTGGACTAAGAAAGATTTGAGCTGAATGAAATGAGTGCGACAGGAGAGATAAGATTTAAACCAGTGTAAGAGCGTGTGAGTGATACCAAAGGAGGATAATCTCCAAATTGTCTGCGAATTGTTATTGTTCTCTACAATACTGATATTGCTAAAGGCTGAAATATGCAAAAGACATCACATGATTTCTGACAGGGTGACCAATCACAGCTCCAGGTGAGTTGCTGGGTGCTCTGGTGATTCCCACCAAAGTCAAAACCACTGGGTGTTGGTGAATCAGTGCATGAATGGGCAGGGCTTAACTGCTGTAGCCAGAAATGTACTAGAGATTGTGCTCAAGATTTTGTAGAGGATTTCGACCCAAGGATTCATGCAGCCTTGCTGACCACAGCTTCATGGCTCATGATGCTAGTTGTATCATGGCTGGAATGCAGCAGGGCTGGATCAGTAGACTGATTTATGAATGAGTGGAGTGATGGGCATGATGAACTGGTGTCCAGCACAGGTGCTTGTCTCTCCCACACCCTCTATTTAAACCAGCCCGAGGGTCAAGAAAGGATAAGAGCTGAAATATCTTGGTGAAAAGTCAAAGTTGACCTAACAGCAGCCACAGGCCATCACATAATACTGATTTGCAGCAGTTTCTCTATAGTGAAGTTCACCAGTCTGTCCATGCAGTTTATTTTTACTGACAGCTGTTTAGGTACTCATAAGTCAATTAAACCTGTGCTGTCAAATGGCACAACATTTACATATGATGCTTCGTTTCCATTTAGTTTATTTATTTATTTATTTGCTCCCTCAACCTATTGTCAAATCAAAGTGTTTGTGATCTCACCAAACCAATGAGATAATTTACATATATCGGTCTTAACAGCAAGCATTGAAAACAGTGTATCTAAGACTAAAGAATAAACAAAGGTTGGAAAATGGTCATGTAAGAATGATTCATGATGAATTACGACTTTCTTTTATACAAAAATGGTTAAAGGGATGACTTTTTTCTGAAATTACTAACTACATGAATGGGGAGTAAAGAGGGACAAACAGCATTTTCCAAAAAAAAATAGTGCTTTGAATTTACAGATCAGTTGCACATGAATGAGGACATGCAACATAGTTGTAGCATTTCAGTTTACTTCTTTTGGTTACTGTGCCGTTATTCAGCTTAGACAGGGTGAGTCTATATCTGCTTTGATCATGTTTATTTTAAATATAGGGATGATTATTTTTCAGTGTGCTGCGTGTTGTTCATATTTTGAGCACATAGGCCAGGCTTTAAGAGAGCTCTAATTAAGTGTATCCCAAAGCTTTCAAGCAGAACTCTGCCTCAGTTGGACATGCCTGCGCTCTCAGCCTGGCAGTGGGGCTGGCAATTAAAAAAAGACACAGTGATTTGTGAAATACAGAATAATGTGTGCATGTGTATATATGTATGTAGATATGTATGTGTGCATTTATATATCAGTTTTACATATTGATACTTCTCAAGCTTGAGACTGAATCTTCTTTTAGACAGAGCCATTAATGTCAGACACATTGGGTTCTTCTGTAATGTTCAACTTCTGCTTTCAGCTATTCTCATAAACAAATGGATCTGAACCTGCAATAAAAGAACATGTTCTGTCCAGGAGCACAGAGCCTGACTTTGGTGAATCTGTTTTCTGGATGTTGAGGAGGGTTGTGTTGATCTCACTGGAATATGATCACAGAATTGTAACCACGCTGTTTGTGATAAACAGTTTAAACTACTGCTGCCAAAAACCTGGGCTGTAACTGATATTTGATATCATTCTTGCTTATTTGTGCAACATGCATTACCCCTGGATGATACCAAATTAACTCCAAAGATGATCTAAATCGTGTGCTTTCCGATGGCACACAGTTGTTAAAGCCAAAAGGGGATCACTAAGAAATTCCTTTAACTTTTTCAGATATTCCACTTTTTACTCAAATTATTTTGTAAATATTTCATAAATGGTCTGTCAATATAATCCTGAATTAAGAAAATTGTGTATTAAATTATTTTTACTAGAGCTCTCAGCAACCACTGTACTTTCAAGTATATATGTAGTAAATGGTATCATAATTTTCATACTCTTACCATGACTCTAAGTTCACAGTGACTCAGCAGATAATCTGGTGACATCCTGAATATCAGTAGAGGATCTGTTAGGAGGTTATACTGCTCAAGTGAAGTGAAACTCTGTTCCCTTCAGTATTAACATGTGGAATAAATGTAGTTTTAAATGCCCAAAAGCTTTATGACATGAATAAAGCCTGATCTCCAGCTAAACCACCCAGTGAATGGCAATTCAAAGTTAAAGGCCTTGTCTTGGGTTTAATCTGGGTTTGGGTAACCAGCCCCAAATGCCTTAAGCATTCAAAATGTACAAGGAATGTAATGCCTTTTTGGCACCTCTTTAGCTTTTACGTCTACAGTAACTTCCCAAAGAATCCAAACATCTTTTCAGTTAAAAAAGGTCTAGAGGCCTATAGTGTAAAGAGCAGCCTTTAGCTAGCATTGCCCTTCCCTCCTTGAGGGTCCCTGCACAGAGCGCCCTTCATAGCAGCTACAGGGACCTGCATTATCCTCACTGAACTCCAGAGGGAGAGAGAAGAAGCAGCAGTGAGGATAGAAAGGGAGAAAAGTGGGTAAGGTCACAGCTCGAGTTTTTAGAGAAACTGAAGCCAGAATGCCCAGGGTTCTGTGAACAGCAGGGGGCTTAGTGGACATGGGGGAAACTCCCATAAATAAACTACAAACATCCAGTAATACAGAAAATGGCACATCCAGATGCAGAGGAGGAGGGATATTTCAGCCAAGACCAAACACCCCAGGAGAATTTCCCCACCTGGGAAATAATGCAGCAGTTAGCTCTCTCACACACACATGCATACAGTGCTGCTATTCAGCCTCACAGACATAGGTTTGACTTGTGTGTTTGTTCATCTGCAGCAGTGCTAGATAACTGCTTGGTCAGGGAATTTGTAGATACCACCACCTCCAACACATTTATTGGCACATCAACACTAAAAAAAAAAACACATTAAAATGCTGACGGTTTTTTTTAATGCTCCTGCTCCTCCTCCTGATTGACACAACATAAAATATTGCCCTCCGAGAAACCTGTACAACTTATGTTAATATGTTTTGGGCTGGTCAGGTCATTTTGGGCCAGTGCGGAATTCCATCTGCCGGCCCGGATCGCGTACCACAGCCCGCACACCAGACCCCGCCCCTGCACATGAGACCCCGCCTCCTGTTTGGGCTGTGTCTGAACTAGAGAGACGAGACGTGCCATTATGCGGCAGAAATAAATTGCCAAGATCCGGCGCACTATTTAAGCAACAGTTAGTAAAAACGTAACATCCCGAGTGTCTGAAATTAACTAAACGTCACCTCCCCTTGTTCACTAGTTAGCCCTCTATATAGCAAACACTATATAATGAATGATTGCACTTTTCGGACACAGCTTTGGTCTATATACAACAAACCCAAATCATCTGCCTTCAATTACATCATGAAGAAAGAATAGGTTGTAAGTAATCATCCACTCACACACACAATAAGAAAATAATGTCCTTATGGTCCTTCAGACGGTTCAACAGACATTTTGAGTGTATTTCATAGTCTGTAAACAATAATGATAAGGGTCTCCAGCTTTGTAAAATGCCAAGAAATCCTTTCTTTGGGAGGAGAGACCACTCTTTGACAACTAGTGCGTGTAAAACAGAATTAAAGGAAGCTTTAAAAAAATATCCAAAAAGACTTGTCCTAAAAAAAATTCCACGGGTAGCCCATCAATGTCAATTGCTCAACCATCAAAAGCTGTCGAACCTGCTGTGGCCTGAAGCACAATGTCAAAGCTCAACAAATCAAACTAGGATGATCCCAGTTAAGGCAGGCCATTCAGCAGCACCATAGAAGTCCACATAAAAATCCATGGCAATTCTCCTCTCCACTGAATCTGTGGTCAGATTCCTCCTGGCATTGTGAAGGTGAAACTTCTGTATCTGTGTCCTTACTTTCCTTTCCAAACTGGACAAGATGGTGCTTGAAGCATCTTTGTCCTTTACTGAAGAACCTTAGAAGAGCCAATACCATTAAAAATCCATGGACTGTTAAAACCCAGCCGTGCTTTAGCTCATACACATCTAAATTAAGAACAAAATCTAGAAAAGCACCAAATATCAACAGTCTTTCCAAAGGTCTCATCCAGAAAAGCATTACTTTCCTGTAGTGAGTACAAAGTAGGATCATCTCCATCCTGGGATGCAAAATCTAAAACCTGAGAAAGCATCATCACCTTCCTGTTCCTCAACAACATTCCATGGCCTTCTAAACACCATCATCAACACTCCCCTCACTCTGAACTAAACTCTCCCCTCCCGGCCCCCAGGTCACCCTGCCAGCCATCAGACATGTTCCCAATCTACCCTGTAGAAGCAGTGTTGGGCGCAGCAGCCTTGTTACTCTGGATGTTATGCTCAATGTCCCCGCATTCAAAACACTTCAGGCTCTCTGTTTTTCATAAAGCACATAAGACTTCCTTTCATGCCACACCTAAAAAGAGATGTCTTATTTCTTCCCTTCATCCCCACAACATTTCCAGTGCCAAGTTTGCCACACACTGTATCTCCAAACTGCATAATAAATTAACCCCTCGCTTAAAAACTGGTAAGGCGTTGTGCTTTATGCTTACTTAAGTTTCCTGAATTGTGTGTGTGTGTGTGTGTGTGTGTGTGTGTGTGTGTGTGTGTGTGTGTGTGTGTGTGTGTGTGTGTGTGTGT
>JBBJLR010000111.1:17465976-17498538 GCA_037577145.1 Brachypetersius gabonensis
TGTGTGTGTGTGTGTGTGTGTGTGTGTGTGTGTGTGTGTGTGTGTGTGTGTGTGTGTGTGTGTGTGTGTAAAATCTTATTACGGTTTTCTGCATTTGACACTCTGGCAGTAAGCATACATTAATGAGAGGAATGCATAATGTATGATATTATACACCGTGCCCTCAGTATTTCCCTCTGTCTTACCAGCTGCATGGTGTGTTTATGAAGTGTAGAGTGCTTGTGTATTAATTCATTTTGTAGTGGAAGAAAATGAAATAAATATGTAAGTTTGGTCTCATGCTTATTGGATTAGAGTGTATTTCAGACTGTTTTTGCCACTGAAGCATATGATCATTTCAAGGATGTATTATATCATTTATGAATTTTCTTTAGATGCTGTTCAGTGTAGTTTGAGGTTGTGGACTGTTGATCTGAAATGTAAAATTTTAAGAGATGAGGTGGAGTTATGAATTTAGTCTCTAGTCTCTAAAAGGTCTCACACACACACACACACACACACACACACACACACACACACACACACATTTTGTCACTCTCTGGCTGGTTCTGGTATGGAGAGTGTCAGTGGGTTCACTGTTCACAAGCAGCAGCATACTGCCTAGTGCCAAGTCTCACTGGAGCGTCGAGCCACACACACACACACACACACACACACACACTTACTTTTTCACTTCTCTTTCCCCACTTTGATATTCCTCTAGCTACTTGCACTTTCTCACATTCACACATTTTTACAGAAAGTTTCTGATTCATTTAAAAACGAGACGAAATAGTCAAGGCTTGCTCATTAATGAGCCATCCCTCACCAGCTTCTGTAGTACTTGGCAGATCACTTTTTGGATTTCCAAGGCAAAATTTAAGAAAATAATTGACGCATGCATCTTCTCTAAATTCCTGAATGGTTCTTTGGAATAGTGGTTTTAATTATTAAGTTTGAAAGTTGGACCCAGAAGGATCTCACTTAAATATTACAAGAAACGATACAAGAAAAATGATTTTAATAACTTGATTTTATAAAAGTCAGCATATTTTACAAAAAAAATCTCTTAAATGTAATCTTGCTGTTTTTCAAAATTATCTTTGTAGAATTTAGACATATTCAATATTTTAACATGATCCCTTTGTGAATAGTGAATTCAACTACTTTATGGAGTGCACATCATATGAGTTTAATTATGCTTGCACAGCTTGTAATCTGCATAGAAAAGCATTACCAATAGAATGGGCCTCACTGGAGAAGTTACAAATTATTCACTATGTGCAAAGCCAAGTGTCAACTAGAGAGGTATAAAGCGTTTTCTGATTAAATTGAGCTGCATCTAATACTTCTGTGCTTTGGAATGATGTTAGTGTTCATGAACTAATCTTTTAACATCAGTATCTCACCGTTCTAACGCTCTTTTAGCTGCAGTCAAATCCAGGATCTAGCGCAGGCATGTAAACTGGGGTCTTTTCAGACAAGAGCTCTGCAGTGATTAACATTTTTTTCTGAATTCTGTTTAATCTGTTTTACAGAGCTGTGGGCCACAAAGGCTAATGCCACATCATTTACTGTCTTTCCAGAAGATACTATGTTTATTTTAACCCTTGTTTCCAAATGAAATACTGGATGATCTGACATCTAGTGGGACTGTTTTCTTCTAAGGCATCTCACAGTCTGTTCTCACACATCTTAAGTGAATGCCTGGTACAGGAGAGGCTCTCACAAGCTTAGCTTCTTAAGAAAAGGTGTATATATAGCAATGGGTTTTAAGAGGGGTTATAAATATTGTCACTCAAAAGGATTTGCTGGTATTGAGCAAAATAAGACGTTTCATTCATTGTTATTAATGGTAAGGGGAACAAAGTGTTACTTTGTTGTTAATTTTGCCTGTTTTATGTGTACAAGGATGAACTATGTTACTTTAAACAGTGTCAGTCTGCAGAGGAATCCTATGATGTAGTGCAGCAATGTCATCTAGTCTCTGTTACTGCCCAAAACAGAATTTAGATGTTTATCCCAGAGTCATTGTTTTTGCTTTGCTGTAATATTTAAACTTTCTGTTCTGACAGGCCCAAATTAGGACTGTCCGTGTTCATTATTATAGTAATCAAGTTGTCTTGTGTTTAATTGTATACATAAATGTTTTACAGCAGTCATGTGATTTTACATAATTGTAGTAGTGAGATCCTGCTGGTGTGGGTTTCTTTTTTCTACATCAGAGATCCCTCTTGATCATCTTTCCCTCTGAAATGCGACACAGAAGTAAAGATGTTATGATATTAACCAAATTTTCTTGCTTGTATCAATGAAATACGACTGAGTTCACATAAAATGACAATATATAATTGCTGTTGCTCTCACTGTGACCCTCTTTAAAGGTTAAAAGATCTGGTAGGTTTGGTAGTTCTTCCACTCAAACACACTCACTAAACCTGGCATTTAACAGATGGGCTGAAGTAGGTTTGTTTGAGCAGGGAAATCGCCAAACTGCTTTCTAGGAGTGGTGCACTTCTGGTCTCCTACCTATCCACACTTTCTCATAATACCCTAAAGGACTATTAAAAAAAAAAAGAAAAACAGGTTTACAGGCAATCATCTTTAAAGTAGACAGCTGTGAATGATGAGTTTGTCATACACATTAGTAGGAACATGCTGAAAACAGCCACAGCTTTGAATGGTAAATTTGATCATATCCGTTTAGTACACACTTTATTTATCTTTATAAAAAGGCACCAGCAGTACCACATTTAAAATACTATCATAAACTATGAGTAAGAGGCTGTTTGTTTAATGTTTCACACTCTGCGCTGCAGTTAAACAGCAAATTATGCTATATTTGTAATGACACCTTGTAATGACTAAATAAACACTATTTAGGGTGTACTCACACTAGGCAGTTTAAACCGTGCCGGAGTGCGTTTGACCACCAAAGCGCGGTTTGTTTGACTAATGTGAGTGCTCCGAACTGTGCCCGGGCGCGGTTCGTTTAGCTGTCCCTGGCTCTCTTGGAAGAGGTGTGCCAGAGCACGGCTCATTTGGCCTCGGGTACGGTTCGCATGTAGTGTGAGTGCTAACCGTGCCGGAACACGGATCAGGACACATGGTGCCATGTTTTTGCGATGCTGCATGTACGGTGTACGGGAACTCTTGACCTTAATCAAAGCTGCAAAGTCCTTCCTGCACTTCAGCTGGTACCTTGCAAACCCAATTGCGTGAAAATGTTCGTGCCACAAAAGCGATAGACCTGTTTAGCAGCAGGCTGTGAGAGGGCTATGGACCACAGCGGACCAAACGACTCAAAATTACAATCAACAAAGACGCCATTGCGTTCAGCGAAAGCGCCGCTCTTCCTGATTATCCTGAAACCGTCGTACCATAATGACGTAAGCGTGCTCCGGCACGAATGCTGAAACCCTATGTGAGTGCAGGCCAGAGGGGGAGTGAGTGGGGAGGGGGGACAATTATACTCGGGCCCAGTTCACGCCAACCATGCCTAGTGTGAGTACTTAATTTGCCTATCTACACACATGAGGGAGTCTCATGCATTTATTCCCACTTAACAGGATTCTGGAAGATGGAGGGTACAATTTCATCCCGACCTTCAGTTCTTCTGCTTTAAATACACCTTTATTTGGAAAAAGAGAACATTGTTAAATCTTGCACCTGGTACAGATGAAGGCTGTGGCATTTGTAGATATTAGATACAAAGGAACTGCTGTTGCGTTGAACAGTCATTCGACACTATAGCCAAACGGTCATGACCCATTGGTTTATTATAATGTTTCTGGTGGCAGGTGTCCAAGGTGAGACCTTTACAGGAGAAAAGCAGCAAAAGAAGTGGAAGCTTTTTGGCAGCTAAGATGCGTGAAAGCGTTATGTAAAAGATTCTTATTTCTTTCCTTGTCTGAAACAAGTTAAAGCTTGGACATAAAGTGAAGCCCTCATTTCACACACAGCTGCGTTTGTGATTAAACAAGTGTGTCCTGAAAATGCCAGTCTTCCACTGCTTCACTCTCTCCAGCCTTAAGTTGTAATGAGAGATTTGTGTTCTGAAACAGTCCACTAAATAATGGACAGGTAGACAGAAAGTGTTTATAGTCAGTCTGTGGCACGTCTGTGGCACAGCACCCACACGCTTGGATACTCAGACTTATATGATGTCTGTCCTTTAAAAAGAAGGATGTTTTTAGTGTAAGAGTAGGTTTAGCTGATATGATTTGGACGTGAGTGCTGGCTGTAAAGTGAGGGTGAGTTTCCTTGTGTTTCTGCTGTAGATTTCCTGGCCTTCTTCCTTGTTTGATCTGGTTTGTCACCATGTCTGTGCAAAGCACCAGTTTTTCTATTTGTTTATAACTTGGTTTCCTCTGTGCTCTACTCAGAATCTCCACAGAGCAAAGGGCAGGCTAGAGGTTCCAGAAAATACTCCAGGAGTCCACTCCAAACCCTCTACGCTACTGACTATGTGAGTAAGCGACATTTAGTACAATAGAATATTTTATCAGCTGCTACACAGAGATGAATTTTGTCCCAGAGCCATGACACAAACCAGTAAACCTAAATGTAATTAAAGCAAAACAACACATCACTGAAATGATGGGACACACTAACCTTGATCAGAGCCCAGCTGTGTTAAATGAAATTGCTTGGACAGGATTTGGAAAGAAGCACACCTATTTATAAATCTGCTGCAGTTAACGGAAGAGGTTTTGGACAACCAGTACTCTTCCTTGAGCTGGCTGTCCACCTAAACTGAACAGTCCCCCCAAAAAGCCTTGGAAGAGCCTTGGTGAGAGAGGTAACCAAGAACCCAAAGATCACTCAGGCTGAGCTCCAGAGATCCTTTGTAGAAATGAGAAAGTTCCAGGAGGACAACCATCACTGCAGCCCTTCACCAATTTGGGCTTTATGGCAGAGTGGCCCGATGGAAGCCTCTCCTCAGTGCAAGAAACATGAATTTGCAAAAATACACCCAAAGGACTCCCAGACTTTGAGGAACAAGATTTTCTGGTCTGATGAAACCAAGATTGAATTCGTCGGCCTTCATTTTAAGCAGTTTGTGTGGAAACCAAGCATTGTTCATCACCTGCTCAATACCATCCCAAAAGCGAAGCATGGAGGTGGCAGCCTCATGCCTTGGGGGTGTTTTTCAGCTGCACAGACTGGGCGACTGGTCGTAGTTGAAGGAAAGATAAACGTGGCAAAGTACAGAGATATTCTGGATGAAAACATAGTCCAATATATATACATAGTATATATACATCAAAATAAAAGGCCATATTAAAATTGTACACATTAACGCTAAAGCTGTCTCTTGTGAGTGCTCATGGTTTGTTCACTTCATTTTTACAGCTCTGAGGTGAGGTAGAACATCCTCCTTCTCTGTACACATAGCCCTGATGCACCTACATAAAAAAGATGACATCATGACAATAAAAATACTGTTTGTGGTGGCATTTTACTCGTGAAAACTTTTGAGAAGACAAAAACTTTTAATTAGGCTCACCAAATCTTTAGCGTGTGAATAACATCATAGACTTATTAATAAAGTGGCATTTGGCAGCTTAAAAAACATAAAGGCAATTAAAAGAAACCAAATTCAAAAACATTTCAGAGTAGCTGCAGTGCTACAACACATATGTTATTTAAGACTCACATTTATGTTATTTAAGTACTTTTACACCTCCTTTGTTTGATGTGGACCCACCTTAATGCAAACAGTATTTCCTGATGACAGTGATCTCTTTCAGATGATGTGGGATAATGTGCCTGACCACACTGTTCAGGAATGGAACATGACAAAGTCTTTACATGACCTTCAAATTCCCCAGATCTAAGCCGTTCAAACAACTTTTGGATGTGCTGGACAAACTAGTCTAATCTAGTCCAGTCATCCACAACCTTCAGTGCCTATTATTTATCGATACCAAAACATACAGTATATCAGAAGTGCACAACCCAGTCCATATGGAATGTAATAACATAAAGATCGCAAAAAGTCAAGTAATAACTCTGCTTAAAAGGGATAACAGAGCAGAGCTTTAAATGTAATGCTTTTTTCCTTTCCAAACATATGATGCACACTGAGCTCAGCACTTGGCCTCCTCCATCTTGCCTTGTCCCTCTCTGGCTCTCCCTACTGCTACATCTGCAGGCCTGTGTGAGATAGAGCTGTGCTGTGCTCTCAGGTTTCTTGGTAACGAGTAATAAACATATTTTTACCATCAAGCTCATCTGTGCCTACAGATGACACGTGAGTTACACCCTTCAGCTACAGCGAACACCACAAACCCAATATGACAAAACATGTCATGGCTAATGTCAGACTCTAGGGGTTTTTACATGTTGTTACTGTTATTCTGTGTGATTTGCAAACCACCCTGCTGCAGACTGGTGTAGAGTGAAGTTATAACAGGGTCAAATGAGATTAATACTAATGAAGGAAAACCCCTGGCAATCAAGGCCGTCACCGCAAGACGCAGTTTAACTAACCAGATGTTTTCAGTTTACTGCACCACAGTTTACAGCTGGACAGAGAATAATTGCCTCTGTATTATTTTAATGTCTCCTTTTGGGACAGACTGGTAAATGACTACTAATGGTGAATAAAAGGCCCAGAGGAAAACACATCTGACGTAACAGGTCAATAGAAAACTTCTCAGTGCTGGTCTTTATTAGAATGCATGAACAGTGGGCTCCACTGGGTGAAGGAGAGCATTAGCTCAGCTGGTACAGAGCCAGGAAATGTGTTTTAAACTAGTTGCTCATTTTATAAATACAAGCACAGATCTGTCACTAATGAATGACAAAGCCAAAACATATGCATGAAAAAAATCTCTGCTAAAAGGAGAAGTTGTTTCTGGCCAGTTTGGTCGGATGTAGTGAATGTAGCCTCATGCTGCCGCTGGGATATCACATGCACACAGTTCTCACAGTTAGTTTGGTGGGTTTTTGCCTCAGGTTTATGTGGCGCATTCAGTGCAGGGGGTTTTAATATAAAGCTGTGATCCTTTTATTCTTTTTAATAAACTCATCTGCAGGTGAAGTGTAGGTCAGGGATATGGGCACTAATCCCCTTTCCTGCAAGAGTAACGTATA
Source organism: Brachypetersius gabonensis (assembly GCA_037577145.1). NCBI lineage: Eukaryota > Metazoa > Chordata > Actinopteri > Characiformes > Alestidae > Brachypetersius > Brachypetersius gabonensis. Next base: position 17,473,057 of record JBBJLR010000111.1, read on the forward strand.
TTCTGGGAAGACTTTGAAAACTGCAATGAGGATTTGATTGTATCCAGCCACAAGAGCATTAGAGTGATCACGTACTGATATTGGGCGATTAGTTCTGGATCACTAACTGCTCACCAACTCATTACAAAGGTCTTGAATTAAGCTCTTTCACACTAGTGAACGCATTTCGACTGCTTCATAGCTCCGTGTTAGAAGCTTTAGCCCCCTTTAGGTGACTTCTGGTATTGGCCTTGGTGACCTTAGGATCACGTCTATTGATCAGTTGCACAACTAAAGCCATTCATTGCTAAATTCACAAATCAGAAGGGGAGGAGGGGTCATGTAGTGTGTGCAGTGTTGCAAATTGTACAAGATTTATTATGCATCTGAATTATTGTTTATAAGGTATATTGATGGACCACAACAGATTGTGGGCATTGTAGTGTTGCTCATACACATTTATTAGCTCTGTTATACATATAAAAAGAAAAATATTCCCCATAACATTTTTTGAAGCTACAACCCTCCAAAACTCTTTCCAGTCAGTACAGTGCTTCAGAAATACTGTATTATAAAGTACCATTATCTCTGTATCTCTCTCTCTCTCTCAGATGGAGCCGTCCCCCGAGTACCGGGCCAGGCGCGAGCACCTGCGGAACGCGTGCCGCGCGCACACGTACAAGCGTCGTGTGCTGATGCCGGATGACCTGAAGCACGTGATCGTGGACGACCGCCACGGCATACTGTACTGCTACGTGCCTAAAGTGGCGTGCACCAACTGGAAGCGCGTGCTGCTGGTGCTCACGGACGGCTCGGGTGTTTTGCGCGAGCCCCTGCAGATCCCGGCCAACGAGGCGCACGCGCGGGGCCGCCTGCGCGCGCTCTCCGAGTACTCCGCGCCCGAGATCAACTGGCGCCTGCGCGCGTACCTCAAGTTCCTGTTCGTGCGCGAGCCCTTCGAGCGGCTGGTGTCGGCCTATCGCAACAAGTTCACGCGCAGCTACAACGTGGACTTTCACCGGCGCTACGGCAGGCGCATCATCCGGAGACACCGGCCCGACGCGCGGCCGGAGGCGCTCGAGCACGGCGATGACGTGTCCTTCGCCGAGTTCGTGCGTTACCTCGTGGACCCGGCCACGCGGCGCAAGAAACCCTTTAATGAGCACTGGGAGCGCGCGCATGCACTTTGTCACCCATGCCTGCTGGGCTACGACGTGGTGGGCAAGTACGAGACCCTGCACGAGGACGCGGCCTACGTGCTGCGCCTGGCCGGAGTCGACGACCTCGTGACCTTCCCCCGCTCGAACAGGAGAATACACACCAACGGAGACATGGCCGCAGATTTCTTCAGCGCCATTAGCCCAGAGCTCCAGAGCAGGCTGTTCGAGCTGTACCGCATGGACTTCGCGCTCTTCAACTACTCCACACCTGCATACCTGCAGATCACATGAGGCCTAACTGCCCTCCACTCACACACAGAGAGAGGCAGCAACTCTTTTTTGATACAGGCTGATTTGGGCTTTAATAGTGCACCCTCATTCACGAGCTCTGATCTTGCTGGAGCTGTCATTCTTGCTGGAGATCCCACTGTTTTGCTAATTTCACTTCTCCTAAATCCCCTTTCCTCTAAATTAAAGGAGAATCCACATTTTCCCCCCAAAGGCCTTCAGTTCAGTCACTTAGGAGTAGATGAAGTTGTCTGGTGTGAAATGTATTGAAGAGAAACTCGGATTCAGATTTCATTATGAATGGTGATGACAGGAACTGGAGTCCGAATGTCTGCCTCACAAATATAAATTTCTTTACTGACCAAAATGACAAGCAGGCCTGCACAACTTTAGAGTGTTATATAATATTGATTATGATTAAACACTAGCCAAGTACTGTTTTATGCCAAACCTAATCACAAAACAAGTGTATAGCTGTGTCTCAGGCAACAGTTTGTTCCTCACCATTTAGAGGCATTCAATTGTCCAGAAGTCTGGTTCCTATTGCCGTCACTGTGAGCAGATCTGACTTTGAAAGCTTCTCTAGAATTTCACATGAAATGTCTCTGAATAACTTGGTTTACACCTTAATAGTTCAATTATGCATAATTATTGAACTATTCCTCTTTTGGTAAAATAACAGATGAGACAGCACAAAGTCTAGACTCAGACAGCACAGTTCACACTGAGATGTGCATCATATGGCACAGATCGTCACTGAACTGCAAATGATTTGCTTTAATAGCACAACCATAGATGACATTAATCTGTTTTAATAGCAGATTTAAACACAGTTGATTGAGTTTAAAGTTGTTTAGTTCTTTAATCTGTGATTGAAAACCGTTTTGGTGGTACATTTTAAGGGGTCGTTTCATATTTGTTACAATTTTTCACAGGTCTGAAATATTCCTGATAAACGCAATGGGGCAGAGGAGCATCAGGGTGGGGGCATGCTAATATATGTGGATATACAAACTCCACTCCGTCAATTTACTTATTTATATTTAATTCTGCCATGCATTACTTAATAGGGAATTCAGATAAAGCATGTATTAATATGAATAAAAAATAAAATGTTTTAGAATGTTAGTTTTGCAATGTAGCTTTTTCACAGCACAGATTCAATGAAATGAGCACAAGCAACCGATCGTGCAGATTGTAACACAAAATATAAATATTAAAAAAAATACACTTTTTGTCCCATTTGTTGTCTATATCTGATCATCACTGGATTGAAAATCTTCAGGTTATGCGGCTGTTAAATTATTTCTGCCATGTGATAAACATCTCTGTGAGGACTGTGCTGGAGATTCATTCCCATGCATTTGCAATTTAGATTTCTCTTTAATTGGGAAATATTAAGAGAAATGTACAAGATCTTTAAACATTGTCCAGAAGCTTCAGGGAGATTTGTGATTAGGCTACATTTGATGTTCACCACCCAGTACATTTTGTTGTCCACGCACTGTGTTTGACAGAGTAGTTTATATACTGTCACAATACTGAGGAGAGACATGAGAAGTCCGTTGCTGCATATTGAAGATCTAAACACTTCCTTTCAGACGTGAGACTCCGGGGTCTGTTCTTTATTTACAGTGGAAAATGAGTTCGGAACAGAGAATTAGCCTGAGCTGGAACACCTGCTTTCTTTAAGTGAAAACTGAATGCCCTTCAGTATTGTCCAGTGTGTGTAGCCCACTCTTTCTGGACTGAACATAAAACAATGTGGAGGAGAGTTTGAGTTCATTCAAGTGCTCTTTACGCTTTATCTGTCGGTGGACCTGGGATCTAAGGAACCAAAATGTGGAACAGAACGATTTTTAAATAAATCAGGCAAAGCTGACCTGAGTGTGTCTGTTTTTGGGGTGTGTGTACATATTGATAGGAAGATCGTTGATATGTGGTGCTGATTAAAGGACAAGCTGCTGTAAAAAGGCCTCCTCTCTTCCTACAGTGGTGCTACAGTAGTGTGATTTCCCTTTTTAAATACAAAAACCCATTCTGATGAAGTATTTTGAAGGCTGTTTTCATTGTTTTTCTCACTAAGATGATTATTTCTAGGGTTATTACTTTCAGTCCCAGTCTTGGGGACCTGCTGGCCTGCAGAGTTTTAGCTATTGAACCAGATCATGAAGTGCATAAAAAATTAGCTGATGAGATGAATCGGGTGTTTTGGGGCATAGACTTATTGAAACTGTGGAGGGCAGTGGGACTGAAAACAATGGACTAGTAATAAATCCACTAGCTGGCTCTGCTGAAAAATGACTCTCCCTAATGAGAGTTGGATTAATGGCCACCACTAGAAAACAATAGTTTCCCATAAAAAAAACCTTTTATATCGCTTTAGAAAACCATTTCATGATGAATGGGCCAACAAATATGTCAAAAAATTGACTAAAGAAAAAAGTATGTGATGCACATTCAACATTTCAAAGCCTAACATTTAATCGGCCTCAGCAGAAGTCGGTGTTGGCAAGCTGTAGACTGTTAGAACTATCCACAACCATAACCTGAGACTGACTGCAGACATGATGGGAGAAATAACAAATCAGGCTGAGCCTTGTAATTGTATTAAAAGGCTTGTGAGCTGAAAACCACTCCAGAAAGCGGAACACTTTTAAACATCGTTTTTTATTGAGTGAGTTGACAGTGAAAAACTAGGTCTTCTGAAATGGTGTTAGACTTTGCAGCATATTGAACAAATACATTGTACATATAAAATATACAGTAACACCTCCTTTGCATAGACTATGACGGCAAGTGCAGGCAACTTAATTTGCACAGTTAATAAATCACAGTGCCCAGCAGTGAGTAGCTTGTCTGACATCACTAACATATACAAATCAGCTAAAAGGCACACCATTAAACTTGTTTTGTATCTGTATGGAATAAAATATTGCATTTTCATCAACAGGCTCCATGCTAATAAGAACAGGATGGTCTTATGACTGTAATTATGGAAATATACTGATACTTTAGTGGTAAAAGCATTTATTTTGCACAGTTTAGCCTGATACTGAGCCTTACTGGCTAACCTAGTCTAATCTGCTGTGATCCATGGTCACTCTTGGAAAAGGCTACTGCAGTCTGAAAGTAATTTGTGGGTTTTCTTTGGCTCTATGTCTCTGTCTAGTGGATCTGAAATGATAAATGGACAGTTAGGCCAGATGTTTCTTGGTCATATGTGTATCAGTGCATTGTTAATTATTATGCCCATAAAACAACAAAATGTTTGACTGTTGAGGCAGTGTTTGCACCTAGAGCCAGCTGTCACCAAAAATGTCTTTTTTTCCAGGGCTTTCAAACTTTTGAATATGACTGTATATGCATTTTTGCTTCTCAACAATCCACCAAATGTGACACTTCTTTGTTCCCTTTTTATTCCTGAATTACTATTTTTTTTTCTGAATGTATTTTTTAACATATTGAGAAAAAAACAAAGATTAAATACTTCATATAGCAAAAGTATCCAGACTCCTGTTCTATTAGTGCTGTGCTATCATTACTGATATGTACATTCTATGGAGATCATACACAGCTTGAATAATCTCCATTGAAAAGCACTGCAAATAGGATGAGATCTTCTAAAGCAGGTCACCATACCCAATGCCAAGCATCAGTGAGAGACGTATAGAGCCCCCTCAGCTTTGGACTTAGGTCTTTAGAGTGATGCTCCACCCAATGCCTTTAAGACGAGTTGGCGAGGTGTTCATTATAAAGAGCATCCCCAAACACCAGTAGCTGACCTCACAAATTCCTTCATGGTTGAATGCATTTAAATCCTCACAGTAATGTTGTAAAGCCCTCCCAGAAGAGTTGAAGTGTGGGCTTATGATGTATAAAATATTCTTTAACAGAGCCTACCACACCCCATGTGTTGAATTCAGCAAGTAAATCATCATTGTACATTATAATGCACAATCATGTGTTTTCTGTAAATGATGCAAATCAGCAAAACGTAATTTGACAGGAGTGCCCATACGTTTGCATATGACTATACATATAAGATAATTGCTTAGGTTTTACACTTTGTTTTACTAAGGCATGTCTGTTTCGCGACAGTATATTCTCCCTCATGCTGTGCAGCACTGCACCATTCACATATTTTAACAGTGGGTATTTAATTGGATGTGACGGACACGGAAGTGAAAAATCAGTCTTGAGTTTGGGACATGTCTTTCATTTATGAAGTGTATGGTCTGTCACTTCTTGTAGACAAGTCATTTAACTACCAGGCTTTTGTTTTACAAAATGTCTTTCTGTCTGTTTCCTTCTTTCACTCATCAGAATTAGACACACACATCAGAATTAGAAAAGAACTGAAGTCACTGGATCTCAGGAGACTCACTCACTCTCTCTCTCTCCGCCTGTCTGTCTCTCTCTCTGGGGTCAGATTACTCTGAACGTCAGGGCCAGGAGGCTGGTGCCCAGCAGGTCTCCCAGTGCAGTCAGGTATGGTATGGAGTAATTATCGGGGTCCAGACCACAGCGCCACATCAGCCGCACCAACACATCTGCCATGTAGAGCAGTATTAGCACCTGCAGCAGGCGGGAAGGGACAGAGAATGATAGAGAGAGCTGCATGCTGTGAAGAAGCGCTACAAAGCTCTAGTTTCACTCACATATGGCTCTTGTTCAGAGTTGAGTGTAAGCCAGGCCTTGGTAACAGTAACAGCTTTATTACTGCCACTCAGCACACAGGACTTCGTTTGTCAGTTGCTGAATTCACCCAAATTGCTTAGAGAGTACCATGAAAAAGTATTTTTTTCTATTTTTTGCACATTTGTCAGAATAAATATTTTTATTTCATACCAACTGTATGATAAGACAAGCGTAAGCCATTATTTGATTTATTAAATTAATTTTTGCAAGACCTACATCACAGTAGCTGTCCCTGATGCTTCCTGTCACTGATAATTAGTCACTATGGAGGCCCACTCTTCTGTGCAGAATTAATGTAATTCAGCCCAATTGGAGAGCTGTCTATAAAAGGTCTTGCTACAAAATCACAATGGATGTGACTAGGCAAGTCCAGAACTGCCATTTTGTTTCTTTCGAGCCATTCAGAGGTAAACATGCTCTTGTGTCTCAGATCACTTTCCACCTGCATAACCCAGCTGTGCTTGAGCTAATCGTTGTAATTCCTGTTTCACTGAGGGCCAGATAATGGATAACATTTTCCCTCGATTAAAGCTGTTCATACTCAGGCTTTTTCTAGCATTACATTTTTTATTGAAGCTGAATATGACAAATATGCAAAAAATATGTTATTAAAATTATATTTCTAATCATAATCAAATACTTTTTTCAGCACCATAATGACATCAAGCCACTGAACCATAGTTTCAGTGTTCTTTAAAGACTGCAGGTTTGACATTTAAATGAATGAACTGATGCTTTATGCGTGTAGAACAAGTGCAAAAATTATTTCAAATAAATTTTTCCCCAAAGATTTTTCACATGACGATAGCAGTGTTTAGAAAAAAGCAACCATCATTATTGTTATTTCACAGTACAATGATAGGGAGTTTAAAAAAATGCATGTTATCACATTTAAAAAAATATGGGTAGAACACCTCTTACCCAATCAGGATTTGTTTCAACCAGGTTTTGTACACCAGCTGTAATATTATATGTTTGTAAAAATGCACTGTGACATCTCAGCATTCCAAGGTGTAACAATGTGCATAATGGAGGATGGGCATTCTGTTCATTATGATCTACACATTAGGATCATCTGCCTGATAAATTATTGAAAAATCCTTCTGTGTGCAGCTCAAACAGCTCTGACTCACCAAGGCGTGAGCTTTTTGAGACCCATGAGGATACCTTATGGTATCTGGCACCAAGACATTAGCAGCAGATCCCATAAGTCATGTAAGTTCAAAAGGAGCCACTACAGATCAGACTTATCCCAGTTCATCCTACAGATGCTTTGATCCGATTGAGATCTCTTCCTCAAACCATTACCAAACAATGGCCTCATCAGGGAATAAAACTGCCATGAAGGGCTTTACCTAGTCTATGCCTAGTCCACTGTAGGCACTTTTGGTGGAAAGTGTCTGGGCAGTCTGAGTAGTCTGTGGGTACAGAGCCCCATAAACAGCAAGGGCAATGCTCTCAGTGACTTTTACTGAGCCTTGGGCACCCAACATCCTGTCAATGATCTGTGATGATTGCAGAATGGGAGCACCCTCAAGTCTTAGGGCTTTCAAAAATCCACTGGCCCAGTTGTACTGATGTAGAACTGATTTCTAATGCACTGTTTAAACACCCAAGTGTGTAAACATTCAGCATTCAGCAATGACAAAAGTACATTGTTTCAGAATATTACTAAGTGTGTGTGTTGGCTCTTTTGACCTCTAACCTGCACCAGTGCAGCAAACAGGTAGCAGCAGATGAAAGCAGGAGTCATGGTTGAGTGGCCACCCTTTAGGAGATATATTGTATAAAGGAACAGGAGGTGGCCTGGTATCACCAGCAGCAGCAGAACTCTAGCAGAGCAAGAGTTTACTCCTGAACACAAACATAGACAGAGAGGCTACATTTAATAGTCAGGCTTTGTGGTTGCCCTTCTGATGATCACTAGCATGAATTAGAGCCCCGTTAACCTCAGACCTTAAGCTGGGTTCTGACCTGAGGAGCAGAAGGTCATGTTGGGATGAGGACAGCGTTCTTTCATGCTGTGGGGTGAGATTCCAGGCAAGGCAGCACAGTGCAGAGAGGTGGAGATGCGGCTTGCCTGAATCCCCACAAGATTCCCGCCTACACCTGAGACAAAGAGAAATTGTTATGAAGAAAGTATTGAAGCTGCTTGAGTGGCTTTGCTGTGAAATTAATCTTGAAGTTATGACAGGTATGAAAATGCATTGCCAGTTGTGCTCCAGTCAATCAAATTGCCAATACTGATCTTAAGCAGATGTCACTGCAGGCACTGGCCATGTAATGATGTGTTTTTGTGTATATTTACCCGGTGCAATCCTTTGCATTTTGTCATATTTATTCCTCTCTAAAGGGGACCCTGACTGTGCTATTCTTCACTCGGTTTGAAGACGACATTTGGAAGGTTTTACTGAAGTGCTGCTACATCTGCATGGAGTTATTTCTGCAAGAAGACTTCAAGATGATGCTGACCTGAGTTGAGCAGCTGAAGTATAATGTAAAAAGTCATTAGAGTGGAAGCAGCCTAATGAGGGCAAGTCTTAACAGCCCAATCACATGACTGTGTACATGCCAAGTCATTCTTCATCCTTCAGCCTCAGCCTATAGCGGATCTGAACCAAGTGCCAACAAGATTAGTACTGTTTAAAGGCTGACCCCACTGAACTCTAGGTGAGATAAAAGAAAGCAGCATGGCAATGAAGGTAAAAGACAGAGAAAGTGAGAGCGAGTGAGAAAGAGAGAGAAAGAGAGGTAGTGTGGATAGATAGATAGATAGATAGATAGATAGATAGATAGATAGATAGATAGATAGATAGACTCCACAGAAATGTGAAGCACACAGATGTTCCTATTTTTATCTTGTTGTCTGAAGTACTAGCTTACTAAAAGATGAGAAAAGCCATTTGTTGTGTTCAGTCATGTTACAAATATAGCAGCGAGCAGCAATCAGGGAGTTCAAACCCTTAACAGCTCAAAGCGAGCTAACGCTGTGTGGACTAAAGAGGCCTAATAGACTTTATGCCACAGACAGAAGAGAAACGGTGGGGGGTTAAGCAATTCACCAAGAAAAATGTGACTGTGAAAAAGGCCGCTATATCAAAATAAGTTCAATAAGTGGAGCTGTAAATTTAAAATAACAGGTTTCATACTTCAGATTTGGTACATTAAGCAATTCACCAAGAAATATGTCACTAATAGCTGATTAAAATCAGAGTTTAGATTTTCAGAAGAAAAATGTTGGCAAACAAACAGTACACAAAGGCCTTACTATAATCTTTCAATTATTTTTGGAAAAAGACCATAATGAGGTTGATAAGGTGCATTTATTGCTGATGTTTGTCAGACGTTCATTGCTGATGGCCAGACTGACATGGTCTTGGTTTGGTAGGGTGTTGACCCTCTACACCAAGCAAGTCTAATGCCTGACATTCAGTCCAGTTTCATTTTTAACTACTAACATATTTAAGACATAAAGCTGAACTTAGGCAGCTTTTCTTATATTGAGTCTCCAAGTTTTACAGTTCTACAGCTTGGAAGTAAGATTATATGTAGATTAAAAGAAATCAAATCTAAGCAATTACAATCACCTCAAGCAGCAATCCAGGGGTCCAAGTAATTATCTGTACTATTAGGCCCAATGTACCAGCTTGAGGCTTACAGAAAGGCCTTCATTTGTCATGACAGTTCAGGTTGCCAGAGGAGGTATATGTCAAGTTTCATTCAGGCTGACATTGTGACCTTCATGTATTAAGCAGAACACTTTAAGCCATTAGGTAAAAACATGACAAGCAGTTAAATGTGTTCTGTAAATTCAACTGCAGAGTTTCAAGACCTGAATCAGAAGACCTTGAAATATCTTTATGACACAGAAATTATTTTTTAGGCAGACTTTTGTTTCCCAAGGTTGTTGCTCTTACCATTAATGATGGGAGTGAAAACAGCCATGCCTTCAAACTGGGGGTCATTAACAGTGTTATCCAAAATCAAGCCTCCTGCACTGTAGACAGATAGCACACTCATCACACACATACACTTCCTGGCACAAAGCATCACGAAACTATGTATCATTTCGGAGATGTGGACAGCGCAACTTCAGCAAAATTCAAACTTTTAATTAAACTGTCCATTTACATGAAACCGAGTTAAAGGATTAGTCTTACTTTTTTTATTTATATAATCCTATTTAATTATTATTGAATAATTTATCCCATTGTATTAGTCTCATGTATTCTGTTGTAATGTATCGTTTCATTAAATCTTGTGAACTTGTTTTTCTTCTTCCACATCTCAAAAATGGCATGTGGGTGGTTAATGAACAGACTACTCTGTCACTGTCAGACTGGACAGACCAAGCATTGTTCTCGAGTCATTACCTGCTGATTAGCATGGCAGCAATCACAGGATGCCAGCCAGACCTAAGAACCTCTCTGATTTGTGGGCTGCGGCAAGCGATGACCAACCAAAGAGGGATGAGTATGAGAAATATGGCACACGTCGTTGTAGACACATAGCATACCTCTGCAACAGGACAGGAAACTGTCAGGTAAAGAGCAATTTTGGTAGTTTCTCTAATATCCCTGACTGCGGGATTCTGTTATTGCTTGTGGGTTGTGATAAGACTCCTCACTATGCAATCACGAAACTTTAGACACCTATGGAGCATGGCCTGCAGCATATTTTCATCCTCTGCTGCCTTCTAGTGGTTTGATGGCAGAAGCACTGCTTTAATTACGTCCGTATACTCAAGGTTAAACATGATCTTTGTTGATCATAGTCACTTATGATCCCTCTCCTCTCTTGATCACATAAAACGGTAGGGATAATATAGAAGAGAGGAACTTCCAAAAATGTTGGCCCCACACCCGATATAAATGCAGAAGAAATCCGCTTAATACATCATTTCAATACGAGCTTGAAAGAGTCACAGGAGATCACAAAATAAAGTTTATCCAAAAAATGTGTTGTAACTATTGGTACACCCTTGTTTGGTGTATTTGCAACCCTTCTGGCCAAAACAACAGCAATGAGTCTTCTCTTGTCATATTTTACAAGACCTGAGAACCAGAAGATGGGTTTTTGAGCTTCTTTGAGCATCAGAACAAAACTGCCAGGGTCACGCAGCTTCACTGATCCTGCACCATACTTAATAGTTAGTATTAAGGGCTTTTCTGTGTGGCCTTTTTTTTTATTTTTTTGCCAAAACCACTTTGAGTATTTGGAATCAAACAGCTCAGTCTTCATCTGACCACAGTACGCTGTTCCTGTAAAAGGTCCAGTGGCGTCAGGTAAACTGTAAGCACTTGTTGACATCATGCTGATTTTGATCAAGTCAGGCTGATCAGCTATTCTCACCTATCTATTCACCAGTTTGAGCAAGTCAATACACTTTTGCCTTACTGCAGTTGAATGCTCTTTCTCTTTCCCATGATGATAGGGGGAAGAAATGTGGGCCCTGTGTTGCCTGATTTTTTTTACCCCGGTGAAACAAGAGGATCCTACTTAAAAGATCCTAAAGACTTATGCCAACTTAATTTTGTTTAAGTATGTGTGGGATCATACTTTGTTTATAAATACCTCAAATAAAGTTAAGATCATTCTCTATTTTATATATAAAATTAAAATGATAACCAAGAGTGTTTTTTTTTATATTTAGTAACGTACAGCGTCCTCCAATTACTATGGAGGGCGCTGAACACTGTATGAATATAGAATCACAGCAGAGTCCAGTATGAGATCAGGTCTCACAGTAAGAGTTACCCTCCCTCCCTTTGCCCTGGCACTGCTTTGCAGAACTAACCTCTCAGCTGGAAAAAGAAGCTGCCGACTCCTGCCAGCAATGAGAGGGTAATGAGGTCACCGAGGCTGGCAGCAATGGGTGTGGCCACATTATCGGGGTTGATGCCCACATTCCGAGATCCAAGAACCACCCCCACCATGACCATTCCTACAAACAAAGCATAGATAAAGTGAACCAGAGTTTAGCTGCTTTTACTCTTAAGTATAGGTTTTCTGGCCTAACTGTCCTGGAGCAGTCACTGTTAAAAGATAATGTCATTTTATTACCAAATACCAAGTTACACTAGCCATTAGTCTTGTAGCTCCTGTGCAAAACTAAAAAAAAGTAAACTTTGGAAAACAAGCATGCCTTGACTAATTGGTAAAAGGGTTCAATTGTATAATTTGGATTTTTTAGCCTTTGTTCCACAATGGAAAGAATCTACACTAAAGTGTTTTTAAGGAAAGTAAAATATAAAACATGCCATGAGCTGACCCAAAGTGAGAGCAGCAGTGAAGGCTGTGGTCACTCCACTAGCTAACAGTACAGCAGTCTGCTGAAGATCCACCCGTCCTTTACTCAATGCACCCAACATTACTGCAGCCAGAGCAGCCAGAAAGCCCACTACTGTGGCCTGAACCTGCACAAGAGAGACACAGAGAAGATATTAGTAACACTGCTAGGGTCAGAAGAAGCTAAATATTCTTAGATAAACATACACCAATCAGCTCAAACTTTAGAACCACCTTCTGTACTATTGTGTAGGTGTCCTTTGTGTCACTAAAAAAGCTCTGACCTATTCAGGCATGTCGTATCTGGCATTTTAGCCATGAATGAAATTAGTTTGTCCAACACATCCCATAGATGCTGAATCAGATTGAAATCTGGAGAATCTGGAGGTTGAGTCAATATTTTGATCTTCTGATAGGTGCCATTGTAAGAAGTTAATCAGTGTTTTTCAAATCACCTGTCAACAGTTTTAAAGTTATGGCTGATCAGCGTTTTTGTGTGTAGAAAGACTGAGTGACCTGGATTAGGGCCAGGTTGCTTAAAACAGTTGCTGTCCGCTGCTTCGGGTTGTCTAACTGGCCTGTGTTGGCCTGCAAAAGGAGTCAAATGTAAAACAGGATGGATTTAATTCTTGTCTAAATTGAAGCACTGGATATTATTGCTGTTGTCACAAAATCGTTTATTCATTCCTATAAACGAATGGTCAGATTTACACAATTGTCTGCTGACACCAGAAGTAGTCAGTTAGCTAAGATATGTCTGGTGTCCATATTTTTCTTTTGGAGAACAATGCTAATGATAAAAAAACATTAGATGTCAAGAATCACCTGAATGCTGTATAAATATATCCGCAAATCTACTCTAGGTGCCCCTTCAAACTGTAACCAGCTAGTCATTAAAATGGTGCAGACTTGCTGATGTGGTTTAGGACACAGTATGTGTCCTAAACTGAACAAAATGTCAACATGTAGCCAGACATTTTAGACCAAAGGGAATTTATTTACGAATCACCTGAGCAGTAGTGAAACATTTCGACAATGAAAGTCATTAAAATGGAAGCATCTGTTCAGCCATCACTTCTTTCCAGTCTAAAACGGTTGCTTGTAGCAGCAAAATATTGTTAATTTACATAGAGCAGAGTGAGCCATACTGCGTTCTAAACTACATCAACAGGGGTATGTGGTCAAAGTGTCACCTTAACTGAGACATGGATGTATTTTGAGTGGGTTGACTCCACTTTTATGGATATATTTTTGGACACAGTCCGGGTGACTGTTGACTTCTAGGTTTGTTAGCAAAACGAGCATCTCCTGTTGCTAACAAGGAATAAATAAATAAATTATTATTATTTATAATAATTATTTATAATTGCTCCCTGAGCAAGACCCTTAACCCTAAGTTGCTCCAGGGAGACTGTCCCCTGTAGTTAGGGAACGGAAGTCGCTTTGGATAAAAGCGTCTGATAAATGCCGTAAATGTTAATGTAGATGTACCCGACATTTGCTAGAAGGGGGCCATTTCTAGTAGTCCACTCGACTTGACATGGTCTGACAATGTAAAGATAAATTAATCTTTACAAACTTTAATTCATGTTCCAATGATTATGTTCAAATGTATTTTTTTAATTGGCTGTGATTCTATCAAGAGGCAGCGAAATATTTGTTAAGTTTAAATGAATTGTTAACTGCATAAATATGTGTATTTGTGCTGTACTTTAGGTGGTAACCTGATTTTATACAATAAAACTTATATACAAGCAAACAACAAACATCATCTAAAACTGCACTTCTTTTCTGGAACAAGGGTTCATTTTATATAAAAATGGACAAAAAACAATTCAACAACAGAGTGTGTATGTGTGCTCACTGCTGTGGAGAGTCTGGATGCCAGAGTCATCTCCAGATTTCCCTTCAAGCCCACTAGAGCAGGAACCAAAATAAAGACTTCAGAGATTTCCTTAAACATTTCCCAGTGCTGAAATACACACATGTAGACAAACACACAAAGAATTAATGCAGAAAACAATAAATATATAAATATTGATAAAATAGCAGTGCTGGGATGTGGATTCTTGATTCTCTCACTCACTCAGAGACACAGACAGAGGCCATACTTGTACTGTGTCCTTGAGCTTTGTACTGTCGCCTTGAAGCCACCATACCAAGGTCTGCCTCAAGGTATGGCAGCAGCACCTGAGGTGCAATTTGTGCAGAACTCTCTGGAAGGTCGAACACGTCTGCTTACAAGTGAAGGCTTGCAGTCTCTGTTCTACATATCTCAGCTCCAGCTCCAGGTGTGAAAACCATCATCCATTCCCACAGTGCTGTGGAGATTCTCCTTGGGCTGAAATTAAGTCATTTTTGAAGCCAAAACAACAACAGTTTGAGTACAGCAGCCTTTGTCCTTCATCTCAGCTTCTGCATTATGAAGTTCCATTCTATGGAGGACGATGATGTCATAATGGGACAAAAACACAGAGGACTGTGATGTCATAATGGGAAAAACAAAGAGGATTATGACGTCAAAATAGGAGAACGAGGTACCATAGAATCGGACCTGTATATCTATGGCAGGCTTATTTGAGAGCAGCTGAAGCCCCAGGAGATGTTTAAATTGTTGAAAATCCTTCAAATGTCCTTGCAGTAGAAAGCAAAAACAGTTTAAGTCTTAAAAGAGAACTGAAAAAATGTTAAGGATGCTGCTGCACCTGTTGATTCCCTGCATTTCTCTTCTGCAGATTATTCCTCTGCTCTTCTGTCGTGCTCCATTCGTTTTTTTTTGTCAGTGTTATTTTGTTGTAGGAGCAGATTTGGTCTTCCTCTGTAGAGGTCACTCTAACATCTGGAAATATATATGCTCACACACATTCAGATGTGGACTCGCAGGTTCCTTCTATGCTATTAAACTCAATGTACAATAAAAAATAATGCACTGAATATGATTTGTACATTTGTGTACCTCATTTCTATAGGAATACCACAAAGTTTTGTCTCTGGTCACTTATTTTTCACAATTGTTCATGCACTAGATTTGATGTACACGTATTCAATGAATTGATTTTTAGTGTACTAAACACACACACATACAGAAGTACACATACAGATAGACAGACACACACACACACACACACACACACACTCTTACTCTTCGCTCTTTAGCAGCCCTGCCACAGATGGACTCCTGTGGAAGCCACAGCGTTGTCGGGGTCTAAAAAAGATTCGAGTGCGCAGTGAGAGAGACACCCAGAAGGCAGCCAGCTTTTTCTCGGTGGAGTGTGTCCTCTGCTGATCGATGGTCACACTCTGCAGCAGGTCCCCCTTCATCCTCTCACAGCACACACACACACACAGATGACTGAGGCAGGTGCAGGCAGCTGATGATCCAGCAGAGTTTAAAACGTCTGAAAAGAGGCTTCCTCCTCAAGCAAACTGAGCATTCACTGAGTATCTTACTCAGAGTTCTGCGTCGATCCAGGTGGACTGTCTCTATTCTGAACTGTGCTGATGCTTTCAAGAAATATTCAAGTGAAGTGACGCAGGCGGGAGAAAGCTAGGGTGGTCCTCCAGAGATCGATCTTTCTCTTTCTCTCCCTCTCTCTCTGTGACTCACTCTGTGTGGGCTGGTTGATCTGATTCTCTCTCTTTTTGACTGCCTTTCTTCCCCCTCTTCTATTACAACATGGAGTTTTAATTAACATTGCATTGCATACTTTATCCCTTCCTCCTCCACTCTGTCCCTGCAGACAGGTGGCCAGTGACTCAGCAAATGCATGACCCTGAGCCAGGATGTAGGAGTCAGTAATCATGCCTTCTCCTCTGCAGGGATGATGATTTTGTGAGTGTGAGGACGTAGCATTTGTTACGTGCACACAGATTCTTTGGACACCATGTCTATGTTAACTTCTTAAGATCTTTGATTCTTTTTCAGTCATTAAGCTTGATGAACTCCGTAACTACTATGAAACCAATGAAGTGTGTATTGATGAGAGCGAGAGGTGCAAGCTCGATGCAGTATGAGCTGATGGGACATGCAATGTGTCCTTAAGCCTCCTCTGTCATTGTAAGGACCTCTTACATAACAGGAACACTGCACCAAAAGCACCTATTGTGAGCAGAATGCTGACGTGAGTCACAGATGTCTCTTCATGCCCTTTTACCTGAAAATCAGCTCTGCATGGAAAAGTTACATATCAAAAGGTATTTTATAGAATTGAGTATTTTGGAAAAACATATGGTAATAAATTATACATAACTGTATAATGTATTGCAATAAATATGAGATATTTATGATATTTTATCAGCTCTGATATTTGACCGCCACGTTTCAAATTATTATTATTATTAAACCTTAATTCCCAGTTCTGTACAGGTTTCTCCGACTTTCCAAGATCTGTTCATCGCTCTAGAAGAGTGGTTCCCAACCTGGGGTCTGGGCCCCCCTTAGGGGGCGCTAGAGATCACAGGGGGGTCTCATAATTTTGTCTGCACTGAGGTTACCAAAATTATATTTGTACGCATTAAATTCATAAAGAGAGAAATGTGTTGTGTGTGTGTATAAGAGTGTAAGAGCAAAAACCTACAGCCACTATTTAATCTTTGCAAATAAAGTTTGTATTAATCACTTTATTCTTTTTGTGCATCTATGCGGGTAGGAGCTGGGGGGGCTGGCTTGTCATGGACACAGGCAAGGGGAGCTTCAAGGAAAAAAGGTTGGGAACCACTGCTCTAGAACATATCCAAATGATTGGAAATCTGTCCAATCACCTGACACTCATCATCTCTAACAAACACTAATTATTCCAATATGACAAAACTAGGAAGTGATACTATTTGGTCTTCTCACTACAACATAACTTCACAGGACAACATATTCAGCAAACTCAGTCTTAATCCCCTTCCATTTCCCTCCGAAATCCTCAGTTTATCCTCAGCCCAATCTTTCTTTCTCCCGTCTGTGCAGTGGTGAATCATGACCATCAGTGCAATGCAAGTTAAAGCCATAATCTAAAGAAAAAAAACACTGCTGTTGTGATTCTGGTATTGCAAGGTTCTGCTAGTACTCCTATGGCATTTCAAGCACCAAGTTAATGCTGGTGACAGTAAATCTTTGGGCCTACACAAAACACAGACATCTGAAGTTCATAGAAGACATAACATATGACTCAATCAATCAATAAAATTATAAAATATAAATATAATATATACATATTCTTTTTCAATAAAGATGACCAACAACAATAAAACCTGGTCATTGTATTGTTTTTGCCTTGGTGAGAAAAAGTCCGGCTCCTGAAGGTTTAACCAATAAGAGAGCCTGGGTCCATCAAAACCGTGTTGAAAAATAATATTGATTGAATAAATTTCTACCATAATTCTATGAAACAGAAATTATTTTTCCTGAGTGAACTTTCATATAAAATATGACAAAAAATGGAGATATAAACCTTTGTTCCAGCCCCAACGAAAAGTACAATTACAATTACTTGATGCAAATCTGTTCACTTTTGCATTTTGGTTACTAACAACATATGTAGATGTTTTTTTAGATTTTTTCTGTTTAATTACATTGTGTTGTCTTAATTCAGCTTTGCACTACTTTATGACTGGTGCTTTATTAGAGAGAAAGAGTAAATCAGAAAATGAACTTCAGTCCTAATGCTAATAGATTCAGCATTTACCATGAATTTTAGCATTTTTACAGGAAACTGCCAGTTTTATATGTCTACTAAACTGTTTTAGGAAAGGTCCCTTAACTTGGCCTTGGGCAACTATTTTACTGTAGAATCAGTTGGGCTTTAGGCTTCTCTGCCTTTATTTATTATTCATCTAGAATTTCATAAGGAGTTCTATTGGAGGCAGATGAAGTGCATCAGTAAAAGCAGAATTATGCCACACATCTTTGTAGGTTCTGTCATAAATGAGTGAGTGACAGATGTGCTGTGAACATGCTGCTCTGTGTTATGCATAACTGGTTAAATACCTTCAAACAAGTAAGAACTACACTGTGCATGAAAAATGCTACATAGCTATGATGCATAATGACACCTTGAGGTTGGTATTCGGGTTAATATTCAGAGGACCGTTTCATCACGTCAGTGACTTTGAAATGGGAGATTAAAAAAAGAGGTTAGTATAAGAATGCAGTGCATGCTGCATGGCGTCACACTGTAGCTCAGCTTTGCAAAGTAGATTAATCAGCACATCAGTGACTATCAAAGAGACCTTATAAGCACAATCTCACAGACTGTACAATTTATCTAATCATTTCTAACCTTTAAAATGGTTAGTTTATTACAAAAAAGCAATTGTGACCTGAATGTATATCATAGTGAAACACTTAAAATGTCACATTATTTCATCAGTTGTAAAAACTAACAGCATTATTACATTCATTAAATTTGAGGCAACATGTAAACAACTTTGTGACTTTTTAATGAAAATGTTTATGGTAAAGGGAGGCTTTTGCCCCAAGTAATGTAAAGTGAGTCTTTTTACTTCATTACTTCGAAAGAAAAAGAGAATTCCTTTTCCTGTCCAATCTAAATCCCAATGAGATTGGACATATACACATACATATATATATATATATATATATAGTGAAAGCTGTTTGTATTACTACTTGTTTGTATATTTAGCTAGTTAAATAGAATTTCTGAAGCTGGGTCATATGGTCATTCTGCATGTCAGGGTGACCATGATATCTACTGATGCCAGTAAAATTACCACATGGCTGTACTGAGTCTAAAGAAAAAACAAAATTAAGCATATTAAATACAACTGAACAAATACAATAAATAAAGCACCCTCAGCACCAACCTGTACTTCATCCAGCACCATTCCAGCGATGCCCATTCCCAGTCCAGCCAGGAGAAAAGGAATGAGGGCCTGCTGAAGAATGACTGAGGAAGACTCAGCAGAAATTACAGCCATCTTCAGACACAAACATCTCTCTTCATCTGAAGTGATCCACCAGGTCTCAAACCTGTCCTTGTCTGTGTTTAGATCTGGATAATATTCAAGGACCGCAGATCAAGTGATCTAGAATCCTGCATAGAACTTTATCTATTCACTCTTTATCTACTCTATTCTAAGTCACTCTGTAAAGAAAACATTTTTTTGTTCTGCTTTCTATTAATGGTTAAGTATATTATCAAGAATTCAACACTTATCCACACCCTATTAGGAATCTGAATGAGCTGCTGTCCTGCATGCACTGGACAGCAGCTACTGGGCGGGCCTCCCCATGCTCTGACCTCCCCCATACTCACCAATGAGTAATCAGCTCCTTAAGCACAGTGTAAAATAAAGCAATGAGAGAAATCATAGACCTGTACACCATGAGTATCAGTAAAGACCATTCAATAGTTTCAACATTTCTTCCATTTGGAGTA
This sequence comes from Brachypetersius gabonensis, assembly GCA_037577145.1. Lineage (NCBI taxonomy): Eukaryota > Metazoa > Chordata > Actinopteri > Characiformes > Alestidae > Brachypetersius > Brachypetersius gabonensis. Next base: position 17,492,861 of record JBBJLR010000111.1, read on the forward strand.
ACAGGAATAGGCAAAGATAAACCACCATATAAATAAAGCAACAAGAAAATGACACACTACATTTTTTATTCTTTGAAGCACATGGAGAACACATTACTACATTTAAAAATGGCAGAAAATCATAAAATATATTTATTTACTTTAAAACGTTTTGTCAGTGTTTTTTCTTCTGCTTTGTTCATTTTGTGGTATGAAACATTAATTTACAAAATGAAGCCATGGTTGCACCAGCATTTAAAGGTGTCAAAAATACAAGTACTATAAGGGTATGAAGGCACCATTAAAATGCGGTGAAGTGAAAGGCATACAGCTATAGTGTGAGTCACTCAGATTTCTTTGCTACCGCAGTTAAGCAGCCAAATAGTCACATTTCATCCCAGGTTTTTGCAGCATGTTAAAATAGTAAAATTCCGTTCGTCTTCGTCCACTAAGACAGTTAGGTTTGTTGCCACTGTATCTGAAGGCGCATTAATACTCGATTGTTACAGCTTTAGTCTTCAGATATTCATTGAGAGCCTCTTGACCTGTTGGGGAGAAAGGAAGCAAATCATTTACAAGATGTTCAGATAGTTATGGTATATCACAGGGATGACATTTTTATGAAATTTCTATTCAAATATTCACATTTTTAAAAAAAAATACCAAAATGAAAATCGTTTGTTGTTATGAAGTCACAAAGTAACATTTGTATATTGTGTGCATCAGAGGTGATCTGTGCCTGATTGTTCAGATTTAGTGATTTATTTTTGTGTGTTAAGTATATAAAGTGAACTGCAAGGCACTTTAATAAATGCACTGCATTTGGTTACTACATTTGCTAAATTCAAGCTTGTATGCTCAGTAGGGCTGCAACTATCGAATATTTTTGGAATTGAGTATTCTGTTGATTTTTTCATCGATTAACTTTTGTGTTTTTAAACAACTATATCAATTGTGGGCTATGCAACATGAAAGGCCTCTTAAAATGAGCAAGCAATTGGCTGTTATTCCTCACAAAAAAAAGGTTTTTATTCAAATTTTATTAGATCAAAACTTAAAACCTTTGGCTTATTGGCTCCAGAACTAAGCATTTAATCAACCTTTCTGGGAAACATTTATGATGTACATTGTATCCTTATTAACAGTAAAGAAATGCACTTCTGTCTGTATGCACTTTAAGATTTGTTAGAAAAATATAAAATTATATTTAAATATTTTATTATTATTATTATTATTATTATTATTATTATTATTGTGCTAATGAGTTTAAATGCTGATCAGTTTGAATTAATTATTATTTATTGATTATATATTTTTTAGCATTAAATGGTCAAACCTTTTTTACAGTTTAAATAGGCATTAAAATTTTATTTAAATTTTTAGGCAAATTGATGTACTTTAAGACTTTTCTGCTACAGACTAAAAAACAATATTGACGCCCTATTTTTTCTTGCCAGCCAGTGTGAAAGTGCCAGTGTGCACCACTAACTTACAATAACAACATTTATCGTTTTTTAACTTAAAAATATATTTTCATATATGACTGCGAGAACGGGCGGGAGCGGGCGGGAGTGGGCGGGAATCGTCAGAAATTCCGCGGGAGTGGGATTTAAAAAATAGTCCCGCACAGGGCTTTAATTCATTTCCCCTGCTCTGAGCTGTGTGCTCTTCTTCGGTGCTAAAAACCCTACTCCCTGCGGCAAAAACAGCATGTTCCTCGGGTCACACGCGGCAGGTGGACTTTGGTGACGAATTAAACGAAGCCTTTGTAATTCTTTGTAATTTTTTGTAATTGAATCATTTGAGTTACTCGAATAATTGTTTCAGCCCTAATGCTCAGTCAAAAAAATTACACATACCTTAAATACATTATATATTTGAATACATTAATGGAACATTATAAGGAGTTTATATATATATTAAAATAATTAGTATCCCTTTCACCTACTTTCTGAGGTGAAACAGACTAAAGCAGCAATAAAACTGTGGCTTGTTGCAATAAGCTTTTGCATCAGCTGCTGTCTTACCCAGATCCTTGCCGAAGCCAGACTGCTTGAAGCCGCCAAAGGGGGCAGCCACGTCAGTTTTGTTGTAGGTGTTGACAAAAACTGTTCCAGCCTGAAGCCTCTCACTCACATACAAAGCCTTACTGATGTCCCGCGTGAACACTCCTGATGCAAGACCATACTCTGTAGCATTCGCCCTCCTCAGCACCCCATCTACATCACTGAGAGAGAGAGAGAGAGAGAGAGAGTCAAACAAAATGAAAGTGTGAGGCATAGAGAGGGAATACACCAGAAAAAGTGAGGGAGGATTAAAGAGAGAGAGAGAGAGAGAGAAAGAGATAGAGAGAAACAGAGAGAGAGAGAAAAAGAGGAACATGGAGAGAGAAAGAGAGAAACAGAGAGAGAAACAGAGAAACACAGAGAGAGAGAGAGAGAGAGAGAGAGAGAGAGAAAAATGGAGGATAATAGTGCAGCTTGCGGCAGAGGACAGCATTGTACTCACCCATCCTTAAACTTGGAGATGATCATGACAGGACCAAATGACTCCTCGGTAGCAATGTACATGTGATCTTGCACATCAGTGAACAAAGCAGGGTCAAAGAAAAAACCTACAATGGGGAAACGACCAAAAGCTTCTTTAAACTGTATGAGAAACATATGTTATAATCTTTACTCGAGTCTACTTAGTTTCATGAACTACGAACTCTCATTTACAATTCATCAGTAAATATTTACTATTTAATTACATAAAGAAAAAAAAGCATCCTCTCTTCCAAAAGGCAGGACCATTTTATTGGTTACAATCCACCGACAGAGTTTTGACTTAAAGACATTAAAACAAACACACACATGGTCAATATGCTCACCTGGTCGGTTGACCTGTTTCCCTCCACACAGGAGTTTGGCGCCTTCTTTAACCCCTCTTTCACAATATTCCACCAGTTTGTCCAGATGGGCTTTATGGTTTTGAGGACCATGGTCTGTAGAACGGTCCAGTGGGTCACCGATCTTCATCTTCTTCACTTCTTCAGTCTACAGAAATAAAGCATTCTGCTGGAGTCTGATCTCCTGGATGCTTACAGTCATTACAATAAAGCAATAGTGACTCCTAGTGGTCATTGACAAGTTTGACAACCAAGAAGAAATACCTATCAGTTGCTCCAACTCTATTGTTTTAACTAAGGATTTCCAGCTCTGGTTTGTCCAACCACACATCCAGACTCGGCCAGAATATAATAAATTCACATATGCATTAAGAGTTGCAGAGTCACTTAGCTACCAAGTTGTATAGATACTTTTAATCCTTATACTACAGCACACTTTATAGCATTTGGAAATCATTTTATATTATTTCAACATGCTGCTGAATCATTATTTATACTTTATCCTCTTATGTGCGTGTGAATGTTGTGTGATTGCATTTTACTGTTTGCACCATATGGGGGTGCAGCGCTCCCAATTTTGCTGTAAGATTTGCTTCAATGACAGTGAAGGCATTCTGAGTTTTTTTAAAGTTTCCCTGCACTACCACATCCACTTACCTCAGGAAGACCTTGTGTATTAGCTGATTCAGAAATAGTTTATTCAGGAAAAAACACCAATATGTGTTTAATATAAGACACTCAGGACTCAAGACTAGGAACCATTTGTTTCATGCAGTGAAAGAAAGCCTGATATGTTTCCTTTGATTGTATTTTCTGCATCACAAAACTGTAAATGCAAACTACTGTGTATCTTACCACTCTCTGGACAAAAGTATCATGCAGGGATTCTTCCACAAACAGCCTGCCTGCAGCAATGCAGTTCTCGCCTTTATTGAAGAACACTGAACTCATACCCTGCACACAATCAGTGACGATGTGAAGAGTCTGGCTTATGGGCTTCAGGCTATTCTAAACATGGCGATCATTCCATTACTATACAATATAATACATTAGAATAGACAATCAATAAACTGTTTAGTAAAAACACAATAGAATCTCAAGTCACTTATGAAAATCAGTGTGGAAGTGAAACGAAAGGCACTCTGACCATTCTGACTGCTTTGTCCAGGTCACAGTCACTGAAGATAATGAGGGGGGATTTACCCCCCAATTCCAGAGAGACCTTCTTCACATTACTGATCGCACAGCTGCAGGGCACAAACGCACACAGCAGTAAGTAAACTGTCGTTAACTCAGCACTATCAGGCACAGTTTCTAGGTAAGGGTCAGAGTTCTCTCACCTCTTCATGATCTGTTTGCCAATCATAGTGGAGCCAGTGAAGCCCAGTTTACGCACGTCAGGGTGGTCCGACAGCCGCTGCCCAGCCAGAGAGCCTGAAACACGCATGTACGTGCGCAACCACTCAAAGGTTGGGAACCATTTGTCAAAAACAATATTTATTGCTACTATTGCTAACAGTAAAATAATAAACAGACAATGAATAGTTAAAAATATGAACTCAAACAAGACACCATTTTTCAGTAATAAATGATCAGTTAAAAGCAGAGTTAAATATGATAAACTACAGAAACTATCCAAAGTTGTTTTTGGATATTTTACTCAATATTTCAATTGTTTTGACCACAACACAGTTATTAACAGTAAAGACTGTTTTTATAATAGAGTTACTGATTTTCTGTCATTTTCTCTCATTTGATCTGCCTTCAGATTTCATCGCTGCTGAAACGCAAAGCATTCAAGATCTATATTTAATTATATATTATTTATTGGTGCTGTGCTCAGTACTGTTCATCAGTCTGGATACATTTTCATTATTTGAAACCTGTGAAGTGGCACAAGACTAGCACATAAAAATCATTTGTCTGAAACATATTAGTCACATATTGCTTAAAATATTGATTCCTAACTTTTTAATAGTTCTTTCATGTGCAAATGAACACAAAAACAGACAATACGTTTAATAATGTTTTAATTATGTCTTCTGTAAAAGAGTTATTAACTGTTGCCTAAAGGTTAATTGTAATATATCAGTAGCAGACAGACTAAACCATTTAAATGACCAACATGAACTGGAACATTGGTAAAATAACTCTAAAGCATACCTGATCCAGGCAGAATATTGATCACTCCTTTGGGGAACCCTGCCCTCGCAGTCAACTCGGCAAACTTCAGAGCAGTCAGAGGAGTCACCTAGAGTTCAATATTTAACACAGAGACACAGACACATTCAGCTTTAACCAGTTTTGTCACTGTGTCAGTATGTTTGTTTGTGTGCATATTACTGCTGTAATAAGACTCTAACAAGCAGCCACTGGGAAATTAGATTAATTATTGAGCTCCTGACCTGTGCAGGTTTCAAGACCACAGTGTTCCCAGCTGCCAGACAAGCCGCAGTTTTCCACGCCAGCATCATCAGAGGATAGTTCCACGGAATCACAATGGCGCAAACACTTAACACAGACAAAAATCATATAACTTCATATAAATGCCTATTATAGGTTTCACATAATTATAAAAAAACACATTTTAGAAAAATGATCTGTGTTGGGCACGTACCTTTAAAAAAGTAATTAGTTACAGTTACTAGTTACTTCTCACAAATAGTAACTGAGTCAGTAACTGAGTTACATCATTATAAAAGTAACTAATTACCAGGTAAAGTAACTATTGTGTTACTTTAAAAAAAATCTAATTTAATACAACTATAAAATAAATATAAAACATTGTACACTAATCAACACTATTTTA
>JBBJLR010000111.1:17501994-17513403 GCA_037577145.1 Brachypetersius gabonensis
ACACACACACACACACACACACACACACACACACACACACACACACACACACATACATACACACACACACACACACATACACACATACACACATACACACACACATAGTACCTGTCCATTGGTGGGGTTGATGGTCTTGTATGTCTTCCCTCCCTCTGCATCCACAAACTCGCCGTTTATAAAGAGCTGGTGGGGCATTCGGATAGTCATGTTGTTCACATTCATCTCCACCTGGAACATGTGGGTTAAGAATCTAAAGGTGAGGATGTGGCACTTATTTAGGATCCAGGTTCAGCACATACCACCCACAGGATAAATACAGCACAAAAACTGCTATTTGTCCCCAGTTTTAGTCACTATACTAATGTTAAACCCTCACATAGTCAACGATGAGCTCTTCCTCAGCATCCTCTCCTCTCAGCTTTCTCACACACATCTGGATGAACTCCTGGAAGGTTGTCGCCATGTAAATATCTTCATTCTGCAACTGCAGCTGACTTGCCCTCAGTTTCACCTCCTCCACCAGCCTGCAGAGAGACAGAGAGAGGGCATTAGATGTATAACATACTAAACCTTATCAGATCTACTCTTGTTTTTCCATAGCTTTTGATCAAAATGCACTGACTTATATTTCTCATATATCTTTGCATTTAGCAAATTTTATGACATTATTGTTCCTCCATTCAACAACTGGATCTGTTTCTGAGATGCGGGACATTAATGCGACATCACATGATTGTATAACATGATGCGGAATTCTCTGTAATTACGTTTTATTGTTTTCTCATGTTATTAGCATGAAGTAGTATGAAGAAGGAAAAATGTTGTTTACAGTGAGAGATCAAAGACTTCGAAGGTCAGGACAACTGCTGCTGGACACAATAACAGAGGAAGTCATTTACAGCGCTCTGCACGGAGGATATCCATGTTGGGTTAATACTTTACCCCAACATGGATATAAAGCAGCATAACCTGTTGAACTATAGCAATGCATCAAGCAGTGCTAGAATATCATATTTTCATAATACTGTATTCACTTACACTAGCACTTTACTGCTTTTCTCAGCTATACTGTAGGCTGTCCTGTCTTGTATTGTTCGCTCTGGTGTTTTTAAGTCTTGTACTTTCTTTTTGCACCCCTGTGTAATCCTGTCTACAAGCCAAGGTTGTTTTTGTTCTTTGGAGCACCATGACACTGGAGGAAGCTTGTTTTGTTCAATAAACAGCTACCTGACTTGAAAATGTACCAAAATGTCAGGTTTCACCTCCTCCCACTACTCTCACCCGTCACTGAGTGAAAACACTTAGTTGGGTCAGACATCACTCAGAAAGCCACTCTGATTCATGCTGACAGCTTGATGCCATTTTCAGGGAAATCTGTGGTGATTTAGGGTCTCAGTTTGCATGATGGCACGTGGCTGTGCGTATGCATCTACTTGTAACCTCTGTACAAAGCTGAAAAACAAACTTTAGACGCTAATATAGACCACTTTTAAGAATTTGAATGAGATTCACCTATACAATGTAGAATCTGGAGCAGCTGTACCAATGGGGGACAGCAGAACCTCATGGTAGCATAACATGACATTACATTCATTTGGCAGATGTTTTTTACCCACAGTGGCTTGATATGCATTCCTCTGCACAGGTGTAGTGCATCTTTTTACTCTGGCCTGCTGTTCTAAAGGGTGACTGGGTTCTGCTATTGATCTTAGATTTTTAAGGACATTATTATCTTTGTTTAATTCTGTCCTAGATCAGTCTAGTATACATGTCCCATGTTTACTGCAGTCTTTCTCTAGTTTCCCTCTTCTTGTCCCCATCGTTCATATTTAGTTTTTGATTTTGAAATTAACATTTGAAATGTTCTTCTTTCTTTTTAACTGGTTTGTTTTATTTTTTTTTCTTCCATCATCTTGCTGGCTAGTTCTTCGTTTTAATCCTCTCTCTCTCTCAATTAGATTTTTTTTAGGGAAGTGAATAAAATGTTTTGTTATATGTCAGCTGCTGCAATATGCAATTCAGGACAACAAGAACATTTTGTGAACAGGCATTTCAAAAAGAAATCTAAATGTGAAAGTGTGTCTGTTTACCTTACAACATCCATAGAGGCGGTACCTGACTTAAAGAAGTCAGTAGAGTCATCAATCTTGTCCACGTTTGTCAAAATACTCTTCCACACCACCTGGATACACACAGAGCTACAGTTATCTTACAAAAGACAGTTACCTACATTAAACATCCTGAAGGCAATGACTGATATACTACTACTCTTATCTCCTCCTAAAAGCATATCTAGGTCAGTGACATATTTCCCTTAATATGATAGCATGAATGTAATGGGGAAAGATAGCACAGATTACCATTTTGTCTGATGATGATTACACAGCTCATGGTCAAGTGTGGTGTATGCAATGGATGAATTAATAATTGACTATAGTTGGCCATCTAATGGTATAATCAAGATGGATTATAAAATACAAATTATTAAACAGATGTAGCTGAGCCACATTTGAATCCATACCAAAGTTAATCAATAAATACACATAATGTGTGCAAATTAATGTGCCCAAACAACATTGTGCTTGGACCATTATGCTGCTTGATGACCATGTCCTGCTATTAATAACCTGCATCCCTTTGTGGGAGAAGTGTTTACTTTGATTTATTATAACTTTATCCTAGTGTCTGTCTACAGACTTCCAGTACAGCAGACTCGGAGTGAAGAACAATTTATTACAGAATGAGGTCAAGGTCAGTAAAATGATTGTGGTGTCTTACCCTCATCTGTTCAGCAAAATTCTTCTCCTCCTCCGTCAGCTCCACCGCAGTGCTGGAGCCGGCCTTAAAATACTGAGCAGCTGCAATCATCTTCCCATCATCAAACTGCAGGTTCTTCACCAGCAGCTACACACACACACACACACACCACACACCACACACCCCACACACCAAACACAAGACTAGTGTGAATGTGGGCTACATACTAAAAGGATGCTTTTTGTCTAACCATTCCTGAGGTAGGAGGGTGCTGAAAAGGCCACTGCCATTAAGGAATAACTCTGCCATGAAGAGGTGTACTGTGACAATGTTTAGGTAGGTGTTACATGTCTTCCATTACTCTCTGGTCCAGATCTGATGTTGGCATGGCCATTGTGTGGGTCATGAGGGTGGTGGATAGGGGTCAGCATGGGGGACTTTTTTGCAGATCTTCATTTAGACATCAAGCTTTGTTGCTCAAATCCTTACATTTCAGTTTAAAGAACTGCCCGTTCACTTGCTGCCTAATATATGTAACAAGGTAATCAATGTCATTCACTAAACATCTCTGTGGATTTAATGTTATGACTGATCAGTATATAATGTATGCCTTTTTCGATAAAAAAAAACAACAATTTTCTTTTCAGTTTATTTATCTCTTCTCTTTCCAGCTGAGTTCTTCCATCTTTGTCCTCTCTCCTGTTTTTCATCCCTACCACTCTTTCTCTCTGCTCCTTTTCTCTATTCATAGACTGTCTGTCTATCAGTGATTATATAATCTACAGACAAAGGGCCTTTTCTGCTGGGACAGAAGTGAACTGGGTCGCAGCCAGTTCATGTACTTACCCCTCCACTCAGCAAAGCTGGCCAGAAAGGCCTGAATGGGTTTATTATGGAGAGATGCTGCGACAATTCAGTGATCTCCTTTTCAGGAAAAAAGAGAGCACAATACTTCTCTCTTCTGAGTGAAACTGCATTTTAAGGTCTGAATCTGGGCCTGAATGTTGGAGAAATTGCTGTATCTGGGAAGAACTCTTCTGGCATCTTAAACCTTAATTAATTCTCAATTGCATTTGTACTATGTTATCAGAAACAATGCACACTGCTCTCTGAGAGCTAAGGACTATTAATGCTTTTAACCCCTAAGTGCCCATGTTTGGGACCACACTTCAGATATTCATTCTCAAAACTACAAAAAGAACCAAACTGTTTGACTGTAGTTCATTTAAATTTTATAATAGCTCAGTTTTACTTTCCCCTGGGGGGTGGTGGCATGATTAGGCCCACCAACCAATAACCATGCCCACAGACTATTTTGTGGCAGTTTGCAAAAACAAAGTGTAAGTGTTCAGATGCTTGATGTAGAAATGCTATATGTAGGTATTCCTCTAGCTTGGGTTATAAGCCCTTACCATCTTGCCATCATTGCCAAACAGAATCAGGCCATTCTTGGTGACTAGGCCTGGCCGACTTGCTCCAGGGATCTCCAGAGGCTGACCATTAGCTATGGAACCATTGTCCACTAGCGTTGAACCATAGAATGTCACATTCTGTTAAAAAGGAGGGAAAAAAAGACATTAGACACAATCCAAGTTTTTGTTAGGGTTTGGGCTAGGTTTAAGGTTAACCAAACTATTTAACTTAAAGTTGAATGGTCTTTAACTAATCCACAATGTTTTGTATTTGCTTTGTATAGCCTTTGAGTGAGTGAGTGTTTCAATGTATATGCATGTGTTGTGTACTCATGTGTGATGAAGGGTGGAACTGTGAATAAAATGATTAATTATGCTGTAATTTCATCCAACACATGACACATTAGATTATCTTTGAGAAATACTTAGTCTGTAGTGCATGTAGCTACACTATGGCCTCATTAAAAACACAAACCTTTCCATCAACTTCTGCCCAGGCTCCAGGAACCTTATCATTTCCTCTGATCCAGTTATGGATGGCCTCTGCAGGTTGATTCCAGTCAATCTGCACATACAATCACAAACAAACACACACGTCTTTGCCAGGAACCCTGAGCACTCAATTGAATTCTCGTGTGAACCATTCCCTTCATGTACAATTAGAGGTGCTGTTTAAAAAGTGTTCCGGATGCATAGGTTACTGTGATTGCTTAATAAGGACAGGTTCACAAAATCAAAACCAACAATCAAAGTAATGCACCACACGTACCTTTGCGTTATCCTTTTTCTGAATACACTCATATGTAGCTCCCTCTTCAGGCTGCTTGATTCTGGGAGCTCTCCCTGTCTGAATTAACCTGACTGCCTCCACCTTGAATCAACACACATGAGGATCAGCTTGCAGTGCAAGCATTAACCAGCATTAAGTGGTACTCCAGTATTCACTGTTAAAATAATAGTTAAGCAAAAATCTAATGTACAGTTTTACACTTTCCCCTAAATAGCTATCAGTCGAAATTTTGGGTTCAAAATGTGCTCCTATAATTTAGCGCTGGAGCTGGCTAACAAACATTAGAAGTCAAAAGTCATTCACAGTCCCCCAGTGGCAGTTTTATTTCTTTTTAGAGCTGACAGTAAGTCATACTGTGTCCTGAACCACACTGATGAGTCTGTGCCACCTTAATGGGGATCTGGATGTGGTTTGACGATGTGGAGAAAATTATGTCTATGTATTTATGGAAATGGTTTGAATGACTATTGCCTTCTCGTGATTGGATCGTGAGTCTTGCAGCTCCAGTTCAACATTTGGACTCAACAAATTTTGACTGACTGCATCTGAGCTGGCAGTTGATGTTTTGCTGAACCATCCCTTCAAGAATCATGCATGGTGAATGAGTGTATGCTTAGTGATATGGCCATATTGACTTCCTGCAAAAATCCTCACCATCCCTTTGACTCCTTCTGGAAACAGAAAGCGCTTGTAGATGGTGTTTACTGTGTCATCTGGTTCCACATCACACTCCTTCTGCAACAGGATCGGGCCAGTGTCCAGTCCATCATCAGCCCAAAACACAGTGTATCCACCTTTTTTGTCACCATGGATGAGAGTCCTATGAACAGTGCAATGACATCTTTACTTAACTTACACACTGGATTCAAACAATGTATAAAAGTTACTGAAAATAAGCCTTTAGCTTAATAACTGATTAATATGAACACACATGCCCACACTGACCAATTTATGGCAGAGGCCCCTCTGTGGCGAGGCAGCAGTGAGGGGTGATAGATGATGGAGCCATGCTGTGGGTGGTCTATCACTTCCATAGGGATGAACTGAGAGCAGAAAGGCAGAATGTTCAGCTCAGCTCCCACAGCCTTATATTGATTCACCACCTCTTCGATGGCCTTTCCCTTCAGCCGCCAGCGCGGGAACTTAAACACTGCCACACCATCCTTCTCTGCTTCAGCACCTAGGATCGACATTCAGCCAAGTTAACATTAGCATTCAGGACTGAACAGCACTAATATTCTTTCTTAACCTCATATGAGGGCTTACAATTCGTTTCCTCACTCTCATAACTACATACATATAAAATTAGATTCATAGATTCTAAATAGTACTCACTGGTTACTAAATATAAAGATTTATGATTGAGGGAGAAATACATTTTAGTCAATGATAATTTCAAAGACTTTGAATTTGTTCCCTTAAACTTGAAATGTGGAAACAAAGAAGCTGTGTTTTCTATCTGTATATTAAAGAAGCCTCATGCTGCCTTGGATGCACCATGAAAGTCTGTCAGCATGTGTGCACATTCAATACAGAATACTCCATTGTTTCATTAAAGTCATGATAAAATGTAATTTAAGTGTGAAGTCCTATTGAATTCATGCATTTGCTTGTTTAAAATGATTTGTGACATAAGTGAAACAAAAACCTATGGATTAGAAGTGGATAACAAATGGAAAATGCATATTTCTACTAGTTTGTCTACTCTTTCCATTCAACAATATGAAAGCTCAATTCTCAAAATAAATGCAAACACTAATTAATTATACTAGTAACTGAGAAAGGAAAAATAAATGGCAGAAATAGACCCTTTTCTCAGAAACATGAAAGGAGTAATTGCTTTAGGCAACCCATTACTAACAGTAACACTACAGTGGTTAGCCTAGCACAGGCTCAGAGATATGGATATGCTTCAAAAATTCTCCTTTTGACCACAGAAACCAGATTTTTTCTAACTGAGACTACACAGTCAATAGCTTCCACTGACCTTCAGGCTATCAACAGACCAAGGCTCTGCAAACCAACACACAGTAAAGTGTTTGTTTCTATCTGCTATCCTAAGACACTGGATACAAGTCCAGCTCTGAAGTCAAAATTATTGCTTAAGACATTACAAAAGGCATGACGAAGAACACGAGAGGAATCGAGGGATCACCTAGTGGGTCGGCTTTGCCATCTTTGTCAGGTATAGTGAACACCCCGACGATGGTGTGCCCCTCTTTCTTCAGCTCTTTATACACCTCCTGTCCAAAAAGGCTCTGGCCAATCACAGCAATCTTCATCCTGGATGATCACTGAACAGGACAGACAAGAGGAGCTTAATACGGGTTACAATATGCAAGTTGCAACTTGGTGAACGGCATACACAAAAAAATGACTTTATTATAACAGACCAGGTTACAATATTCCCATTTGCTCGTTTACAAAGAATACGCTATTTTTGTGTCTTTTATAGGCTAGAATACACTTTGCATGAATCCACCCTGCACGTGCAACACAAATCTCTATTTAACGACATTATTTCACTACTATAACCATTCTTCTCGAGTGTTCGACTGCACCAGCAGGCTACACGAGAAGACCATAGGGTGGTCTTTTAATAGCTCCTGTACAATCAGAGGAGGGGGTCTGCTCAGGCGCACATTAGTGGGTGTAGAAACTTTTGTATCAAGTACACTTCCAATTTTGCAACAAGGAAGCAAAGGAATCAAACCCACCCAATTTTAACCGTTTCCGCCTTCCACCCAAGCTTTCTCTGTCCTTGCATTTAAAATGTGCAGCTCACTGACGCTTCGTGTAGGTACTCATTCATTCATCTGCTGGTTAAATCACTTCTTTGTTCTACTCAGCGTTCTGACAGTGCATGCAAAAAAGTTTGTGCATAAATTGCAGTGCAGACCACACTAGAGTTTCAGACAAGTTGCAAAAAGGCACTGCATGTCATGCACAAAAAAAGGGAAAAGCACGAGTGCAATTTCACTCGTGCGCGCTTCCCTTTTTTGTGCACAAAGTGAAGTGCAGACCCCCAATGCCATTAGAGTTTCAGCCAAGTTTCAACGAGACGCCAGTGAAACGTCCATGTTGCATGGAGGCAGGCAGAAGCAAGCAGAACTCCACATACCCTTTTGCGTCCCTGAGACCCTCCTGGTGTGTGAAAGAGGGCGACAGCAGAGAGGCGAGATTTATTCAGGCAGTGTCTGAAACTGGCTACAGCGCCTGTTACACAACTGAAAGTGTCCTGAAGGAGGGGGGCGGGGCCACGCCGGTAGCTCTCTTAGCAACTCAAGTTCAAAACAGTTGCGAGCGAGTATCGATGCAGTTGAACGGAATACTGCTTAGCAGGTCTGACTGCTTTCACACGATTTCGCAAACCGGTGTTTCCTGCCTTAATTGATCAGTTTATGTAGGTTTTATAAAAGGTGGTTAAATGGTTCAATCAGAGTCAGAGTCCCCTAAACCCACTCACCCCCAGGGGGTTGACATACGTAGACTAACAGTTATCGTTCATGCACACGGTGTGGACAAAAGTATTGGGACACTTCCAGTGAAGGGCAGTCTGAATGCTTCAGCATACCAAGCCATTTTGGACATTGTCATTATGCTTCCAAATGTGTGGACACAGTTTAGGGATGACTCTTTCGTATTCCAGCATGACTGCCCCAGTGCACTAAGCAAGGTCCATAAAGACACGGTTGGACGATTTTGGTGTGGATGAACTTGACTGGTCCGCACAGAGCCTTGACCTCAACCCCATCCAACACCTTTGGGATGAACTGGAACGGAGATTGCAAGGCAGGTCTTATCGGCCAACATCAGTAACTGACCTCACTGACTCTACAAAATGAATATGCAAAAATTCTCACAGAAACTTTCCAAAATCTTGTGGGGAGCCTTCCAAGAAGAGTGGAGGCTGTTACTGCTGCAAAGGGGGACCAATTCCACATTAAAGTCTATGTATTTGAATGCCATGCCATGAAAGTCTGTGTTGATGTGAAGTCCTTGTCAAACGTCCCAATACTTTTGTCCATATAAATGTACCTTTTTATCTGTAGACTATTTTTTGTAGAAGGTCTCTTGAATGGAAATTCCACAGATTTATTTTTCAAGATTTCTGCATAATCAAATGTTTAAGATGTAACAGAGTCATTTAGACTGATTTGGTGCGATAGGCTCTGTTCTCCATTTGGTAAACTTACCAACTAAGACTTTTCAAAGCAGAGGGGATGGGAACCAGACATCTTAGAAGTTTGAGGCCTATAAAAGCTTCCTCACGGAAAGTTATTACATGAAATGGTACCAAATACACTGTGATGCCTGAGACATTTTTGTGTGGGACGTCTTTAGAATATGGCCAAGAAATACTTTTACCCTTATAATTTGATATTTTTTGGACCATTCTCTGCATTAGTTTCCTTTTTTCAACAGAAGAGTTTACATCAAACCCACTGAATTATACAGGCATTTTGAAAAATCAGTGCAGTTTAAACAGCTTTTGCTCATTGTCTAAGTCGCTGTCTAATGCTGACTGTTGAAAGGTCATGCTCTGTTTCCAGTCATAGTACCATAAAGGAAGCAAATTGAAGCTACACTAGCACCACGTCCACACACGCACGAATGCACTCACGCACAGGTTGGGGTAAGACAGGGGAGGGGCGACAAATTGAAGCAAACACTAAAAATCGGTGCTTTGAATGTACATACATATTGTTTTTTACATCAACACAGTTGTATTGTAAATAGCTAAGTTATATAGTTACAATATGAATTTTATTTGTGTGCAACCACTTTATATGTTTCTGTATTTATACTTTACTGATCATCCCTAAAACAAAGAAGAAATCTTAATTAGGACAATAAAGCTCATTAATAGAGCTAATTTGTTATTAATAGATAATTTATTATCTGAATTTGTCAAATATTCCTTTTAAACCAATCAGAACTAGTTCTCTGGCATTTTCTCATAACATACTAAAGTAGGTTGCTGGATGTGAATAGGTTAAAAGATTTTTTGATATTAAAAGAACTAATAAAATGCACCTGTTGCTATGCAAGCACACAATTTACCAAGAGACCAGTTTGACTTACAGGCAGGAAGTGTGTGCCATTAATTGCAAATACGTGTACAAGTATGTTCTTTATATACTGCCTTTTTTAGTTGAATAAAATGTGTGGCATCTCAACCATGGGTTACGTATTTATTTGTTAATTTTAAGCGTGTGTTAGTACGCAGTTTAGAATATCTTTCAAATGTGTGTGAGAAACACATTTCATTTGCACACTGACCCTGTTCAGACCAGTTTAAACATGCTTCAAGGACTCTGCTCTCTACCTTACACTTCTCATCAACTAGAGAAACATTAACCATGAACCGCAGCAAAGTGCAATAAAATAGCGCTCTTCAGTAATTAAGCTAATGGCCTTTTGAGAAGCACACCATTTTTAATAAACACCTTATGATTCGGGTGAATTCTGCTATACAGGGACAGGTTCGTAATTCTAGCTCGTGATTGTGTTTATGTGAGCCTTTTTTAAAAAATAGCCCGACATATGATACATTTCTGCCCTCAATGCGTCTGCTTTCTTTATTTAAAGACATTAAGTGTGTATTTTGTTGCAGTTGACACACACCTTTTTTTCAGCATGTTTGTAATTTTTGACACAGGTTCTTCAGTGTTAGCCCTTGCTTTTCTCTTCAAAATATATGTAATAAAAATATAAGGTTACTTGATACTATGTATTACCCTATTGGTATGACAGCTTAATTATTATCGTCAAATATGTTTAGGCTCTATAGGCTACACAGACAAAACAATCTATAGACAAAACAATCCAAAAGCTTTTCAAAAACATATTCTAGAATTAAATGTATTTTTATCAGTTGATCAAGCAACAGTACATACTAACTATGTTTGTGCCTTTATCTAGCCTGTTCATCAACCTCTCCATTCATTCATGAAAGTATTTAAAAACCTCAATATCTAAAACCCAAAAATCCAAATGAAAAGACTTACTGTGTGGACACAATTTGGAAGAGTAGTATAAATTTATCAGAAATTATTGAAAAATTATTGAGGTATCTTATCTTTGTATCAGGTTACATAAAGACACTGCAACCACACTTCATTTCAATAGCCTGTTAACATTCTTTCCATTTGCCATGTACTATAATTGGGGACACCTTGAAAATGTTTGATTTTAAAAAATAGAAACATAATGTAACATATTGTGTGTTTATTTGGGTACACTGTTACATTATACATGTTTGTAGATGATCATACACCTATTAATCAGTTTTAAAGTGAAGATGAAGCAACGCTAGAAAGAAACGCTATTTCTTTTTTTTCTCTTATCGCTTGCTTTTTGGGGTCAGCCAGGGGCACACACACACACACACACACACACACACACACACACACACACACACACACACACACACACACACACACA
>JBBJLR010000111.1:17513503-17532317 GCA_037577145.1 Brachypetersius gabonensis
AGGGAGAGGCAGAGAGAGAGAGAGAGAGAGAGAGAGAGAGAGAGAGAGAGAGAGAGAGAGACTCATTACCAAGTGCACCAGAAGCACCAGTTGAAGGAAATGATGTAAGATCTCTCCAGACTAGTGTTAAACACTGTATGGTTAGTTGGCCTTGACACAAGGAACAGACAGCAGTGACAGCATACTCTGGCTCCAAGCATCTCTGAGCTATGAGTCACAGTAGTTGCAGTTTTCCTTAACCACTAAAGCACAATTTCCTGAAACAATGCACCCGTTAGACTATTTCATCAGAACCACAAGAATCAAACATTCCAGTCATAAGCATAATTACTCTCTTCCATCCAGTTAATCGTTCTTTTGGGATGACGCACAGATGTCACAATTGTCACAACCAAACGATTACGACACACTGACAAGTCAAGTCAAAATGGCACTTTAGAAACATGTTCCTGACGTGAATCAGGAGTACATATATCATTAACCTTTTATCCTTGGTGTGTAGTACGGTAAATGTAGACAAAGGAAATTTAGATATTTTCTGACCGCTCAGCACAATAAAATGTTAATTGGATGAAACAGTAAGTAAATAAAACAATTACTTCTAATCATCATTTCACCATTGCTCACTCTCTCTCTCTCTCTTTCACCGTCTCTTTGTTATGGTCTTTCAGTTCAATTGTTATACTGTTCTACAAACAAAAAATGAATGAAAAAAAAAATGAAATTGCTTTTTGGTTGTGATTCTTAAATTTGATCTACAAAACATCTCTCACCTATTGAAAACAATTATACAAATTATCATGTAGTGATTTTACACACATTCATTTAGAGTCTTAGAATCCTCCCCCACACAACATCGTGCCACGTTATGCAGTCTATCTTGTCTCTGTATTACTTTAGCCTCATTGCACTGTGTGCTTTTACAGACTATTTCTTTCTTTTGCATTACTGTATATCTTTCATGCCATACTTGTGTCCTCAGCATGGATGAATGTATGGATTCTTGTTTTGGTCTTAGAAGATCTGATCAAAAGGTTGATGAAAATGTCTTAAGCCCCTGTCAAATAGATGATGTCAGCATGCTGCTGTCGCCAAGTCTAGTCCACAGAAAATACTTCCATCATGATCTGATTCACTTTCTGACTTTGGCTTTCTCAACAGATTCTATGCAAGCATGGTCAGTGATGTGTTTCCATTAGACGTAATACCGACAGACTGTTCCCAGTCTGTGAGGTAATGGTCAGCAGCCAGTCTGAAACCAAAACAAAGGGTGCAAAAATCTGCAAATATACAGTTTTATAGAACGTAGGGCATTAGAACATTGTTTTGTCCCTGTTCAGTTTCAACAAGGCATACCTTTCTTGCAAGGTTCTATTCACTTCCAATGGAAGAAGGGATTAAAAAATGGCAGCATCAAGAAGAATAATTTCTAAAACACTAAACACACAAAAGCCTGTCAATTTCACTGACAATTATTTTGTTAAGGGAACACAGGGGAGACATCTATATATATATTTTTTTTCAAGTCGACTAGTCGGTCAGCAAAGTTGAAGTCGAGTCAACTAGTCACTTGATGACATCACACACGCAACAGAGGAAAACAGGTGTCCAACACTGAGCAACTTTTATTAAAGTTCTCTGTAACATAAACAGTCAACATGACAATTAAACAAAACAAAACAAAGACTGAATTTTCAGGTAAATGTAAGTGTACAACTCTGTGTGGGAACTGTTTAAGCCGCGGCAGGATGACACTCTGCAGTGCTAGCATTAGCTATGGAGCGGTTTCAGATGCAGAACACCGGTACTGTTACTGTACTTTAACACCGACTTGCAGGTTGTGCAGGTCACCGTGCTGTTTGTGTGTCTAGAGTGAAGTATCTCCACACATGTGTGTGATGTGTGTCTGTCTTTTCAGCTGCATCTCGTGTTTAGATTCCACTCGTGCCTACAGTACCACCCCCTTTATAAAGGGACTATAATAATTGGTTAAACCAAGGAACGTGTGTCAGCGTAAGCCAATCAGAGGCAGAGATTGCATTGTGTACACAAGCGAGGGAAGAGAGAGACAAAAAAAAACACAACTAGTCGACTTCTCTCAGGGGGCGTCGACTCGTGCCTCTGTAGTCGACTATGTAAATGCCCTAATATATATATACGTGTGTGTGTGTGTGTGTGTGTGTGTGTGTGTGTGTGTGTGTGTGTGTGTGTGTGAATGTGTGTGTGTGTTTATATATACATGCACACAACTGGTATCAGTTATTTAAATTTTTTTCAATGTAGATATTTTTATTGCTAAGTGATCAGTTGGCAGATTTTTTGGGTAGTCCTGCCTATTGCAACTACCTGCCACTGGCATCCAACATTGCCATTCATGCTTTACTAGCTTTGCCACTGTTCTGAAAACTTAATATGACAAGTTATATAAATAGATTTTTTTTAAATGCATGCTAAGCAGCGTTTTTATTCAAGCACATCTCTATTTTTCAGGACTGGCTGAAGCAGTTTCATATAACGTCAGTTAGGTGGGAAAAAAAATAAAAAATTTCCTCCCAGTTTTCAGTTCTGCCTGGTATAGGTCCCCCTCTATTGCATTTTGCTATTAAGCTGGAATGGTGAAGGCTAGCATGTGCTTCCTCTGAGATGTGTGAAGCACTACTGCACATCACTGCAACATCATTAGACAGCTCACCATGCTTGCAGGAGAACACTAACCTACAGTTGTGCTATGCCCTTGTGGATAGCTGTGGCTCATGGGGATGGTGATTTAATGACTGTGCCACTTGCAACAGTTCAAAGCATTTTTAATGCATTTTCACTTTATTACTTTCAAAATACACAGATAGAAACCTAGCTATTGCACCAAATCAACACAAGACTCAAAACTCCTCTCTCAAGTTTAGGATTAAGAAAAAGGAGGATGTAACCTTTTACACTCTCCAGTAATCAGAATATAGTCAGATCACAGCACATATTGTTAGATCGCCTCCATGCCGACATGACAGACACTGTGGGTTCATGACCTATGAAATTCCTGCCATGTCTGACTTTTGTTCACACTGAATCTCGTCTCATCTGTCACTTGCCCACCTACATTACCCTCTGCAAAACACTTGGTTGACAGCAAATATGAGTTTTTCTATAAAACCCTTTCCTCAATAAGCCTGTCACAGTTAGAATCATCCTCATTAAGAGAATAAAAAGCAACTACAGGGGAAATATACCAGCTCAGCCTTCTTCCTTACAGCGACAGTGAAAGAGAAAAGACTGAGAAGGAGCAGGAAAAGGCCTAACAGAGGTGTTGAGATCTGTGAGCAGAACAGAGCAAAAAGGAGGAAGAGAAATGGCTGGTGAAGGGGAAACCCCTGTAACTGGCACACAGACATTGTATTATGCATTAGGCCAACTCACCCCGATTCAGTCCATCGCAACACACACACACTGACACACACATACACACGCACACTGATGCACAGACACAGATCGAGGCTACTGTCTGTTTGTCTGCCTGCTAGCTATAACGGGGTTGGCAGAAAAATAGGTCGCAGTGAGCTGTAAATGGAGGCTTGTTTGTGAGGCTGTATCCTTTTCTCAGTCCTGTGTGTGTGTGTCTGTGTTACAAGGAGGAATAGAAGTGTGAAAATAATTTGATACATGGTAATGCATCTGTCTAAAGGTGCCAAAGCATATTCGATTGCAAATGTAATTTGATGCACCCTTTTTAGTTTTTAAACAACACTTAGCTTAATTTGTGGTGAAATCTTCAGACGCACCGATTTCCTGAATAAATTCCTGAAAAGAACTGATTCATTGTTGGGTCAGAGATTTAAACCCCTGGCATGTAATAATGCTGCCTGTAACTGTTTGTCGGCCATGAACGCTAAAAGTAGTCTAACATTTCAGTGACCTGTGAGACCAGAGAAAGCTGATTCAGCTGTGAAACACATGGTAAGCATGCTGGGGTCATTTCTTATGCCTCATCTAAAATAACTCAGAGCCGTTCATGTTTTAATGTTGATATCAAAAGCAATGCATGAACGGTTTCCAAAGGAGTCAACGTGAGTGTGTGTGTATGTGTGTACAGGTGTGTGGTGCTGGGAGGGTCATACAGTAACTCCTGTGAAGATGTTCCAGACGCATGCTGAGGGAGGGGTGACTTATGTAATGTTGGTTAATATTACACACAGAGCTTTTCCACCTCTTTGCAGCATGTGTGTTTTGAGAGGAAACCAGGCAGGATCTTGGAAGGAATGCCCTCAAGCCCCATCAACAGTTATGGTGGAAAGTGTTACATATACATACAGAGGTGCAGCAATATACAATCACATGCTCCAACACATGCAGGTGGGCCGAGAGATGCACATTCAGCCTTGCTATTGCTCACTGAGTGGACAAATAAAACTTTAAAAAGTTATATTAACAATTGAGTACATAGATCCACAGATAAAGTACAACAATTGCATGAGAACTCTATTTACTTTTTGAAGTTGTACTATATAAATAATTCATGTCCAAGCACTGAATTAGAAAAATGATTTGTTCTGACTGGCCTAACATGAGGGAAATGTGCATAATTGTACCCTGAATTAATATCCAAGAGTACAAACATAGCACTTATTTATTGTACGTTTGTTTAGAATTAAATGTGGATTTTCTGCTGATTTGGTTACAAATCAGTAAAGACCTTGAGATCAAACAACTAGTTTAGTAATATAAGGAAAACTCTCTTTCGGCCATATAGGTTGGTCGGTTTGGAAAAAATGTCTAGACATTTCTCTCAGGCAAGCTCAGATAACACACAGACCAAAGGGAAAAATACATCTCAGATATGTACATATATTCCCATTTTCTGGATACTTTTTGCTTTCAGTTGTTACATTTCACTGTACAAAGCCTGCAGCTTCATTTCTCTAAAGTGGAATAAGGCTGGATTGTCCAAGATACCTAAAAGAATATGATGTGTGTTCAGACTAAAGCAAACCAATCAAAACATGATGCCCCTCTTAATGCACTGTATATATCTTTCATGTCTGTAGATCTCCTTAATAGAAACTGTTCACCAAAGCAATAAAATATAATAACTAGTAACTGTACTTTTAATTTGACTTTTATGAACAAAGTATAAGACGAAATAGAGAACATTTACTTTACTTGAGTAATATATTAATAAATGCATTTCTTATGTGGCTCAAGCACAATATTTGAGGGCTTCATCCACCACTGTACATTTCTTTATCAGAATATCTGTGCTCATATTAAGCACAACTCATGGGATCAGAAGACTTGGGATCTTGTTCTCCGGTATTGCTTGAAAAAAAGTGCATAATGATTTCTGATACATGTTGACTTCAAATGAGTGAACCTTATTTCCAATAGAATTTCATGAGAGAAAATCTTTGAGAATATTGTCTTTGCATGTCAGCCTGACAGCAACCCATGCAATCCACACTTACGTTCATCAGCGATGGTGTTTGATTAGGATAATTAGCCCGGAAAGCTTTGATTGATTCTGCATCAGTAACTGCAAGTTTTCTCCTATGGCTGTTAAAATGAAGTTGTTAGTGGTGAAGGCATTTAGCTTTTGATTTCCATGGACATGATCCTAGGCAAGTAGCAACAGGCTAATAAGCAACCTGTTGTCTTTTTGACCAAAGTCTGTCTTCCAGCTCTGACACAACAGTAGGAGTGTCCGCAGGACTGACCTGAGAAATGCAGTATATATCTGTATGGTGTGTGCACACATGGCTCATTTTTTCTGTAACTGGTCAATGTAAAACTTAGGAAACGTAGTTGTCTTAAAGTTATATTTAAATAAAGATGTATTAAGAAGCAGTTTCAACTTGTTCATTATCCAACGATGCAAGTCATATATAATTTCGTTAATATATCACTTGTGAATACAAAGGCAGGAGTTCTATAACGAAAACAACACAGGCCAGTGTTTATTGACATTCCTAGAGAGTTTTCCAATATATTGTGTGTCAGGGTTGGGGGCCAATTCAGGAATAAACTCAACAATTCCAATTTAAACAAGGAAAATTGATTTGACACTGAAACGGAGAGAATTTGGAAAACAGAACTAGAACTGGAGTTTTGGAGTTTTCTGAAATTCTGTCTATTTCCATTTTTTTGCTCTTTTGGAGCATTCCTTTGAACCTTTCAGTTCTGATGGTACCTTACAGATACCAAGTAAAATCAAGTGAAAAACAGTTGAAGAATTATTAATTAATAAAACCGAAAAAATAATAATTGCATCCTGAAATCTAGCATCACTAATACTGCATTTCTCAGGCCTAAATATTTTGCCAGCAATAGTGCAAACATGTTCCACAGGAGCAGATGAGGCAAGAATGTTTAGGTACAAGACTCACCTGAAGATCTGTTGGACCCATGAACAGTTTCACCACAATGCTTACAGACTGCACTGCGGTTGCCTAAAGCTGTAGGAAATGATTCATCAAAGTCCTTTACAGAGGTCTTCCCAGCATTTGCAAAGTTTTTGGCCATTTCCAGGTTAAAAGGAATTTCAAATCTCAGTGTCACAGTCCAGAGTTCAGACACAACTCAAATTCTCCATACAATTCAAGATCACACACAAAAGAAATCTAAAGTCAATTAAACATCTCTCCAGTCTAACAAACACAAAATCTCCAGTCTCACACCTTCCACACAACCACTAGGCTACCTTAATTAGACTTCCTATATTCATAGGTTTTGAACATTAACCTTGCATGGAATTCTGGGAAATGATGTTTTAATCAATTTAAGGTACAGGGTGAAAAAATGCCAGTATGACATTTGTATAAATAAATAGGTAAATACATGTAAATTAAGAAATAAGGTGAGCACACCAATGCACAGCACACAGTGTGAACAGTGTGAATGTCAAACAATTCCTTAAGGGTACCTCAGTGGTGCCCCTGCCAGTCCTGGGATTCGAACCCAGAGCAACTCCCTACCTACCTGGCCACCAGCTAATAGCATGAAAAATACTTTTATATTTTGTTCTTATATTGTATGTTTGTCATTTATTCAAAATGTAATCACAATTTCAAATTATCTCACGAAGTGGAATCTTGTGAAATGTATTAAAATCCTGCTTGTAGCCGTTCCTGTTCAATTCTAGTTCCTTTTCCTTAAAGCCACATGCCTATGTAAAGCTTCAGGTGTCTGCCTTTTTTTTGGGGAATGATGAGGGATCCTATGCTCCTAGAAAGAGCAAAGCCATTTGTGTCCTATTGGACTCACAGTCATAGATGGCTGTAGCATTACCAGGGGTCAAACTTGCAATCTCCTGATAGCCAATAGACAGTTGTGCCACTCAGGTTTAGTAATATAACTTACTAATAGAGTTGAGGTTCTAATGACAGGACAAAGACCAGTTTTGATGAGTGCCCTTAAAAGGCTGCTGTAATTGTAAGTTTGATTGATTACTGCTGTCTGCATTGTGATTAGTCCGGTTGCTATTATCTTTCAGCTGTGTGGCTACAGGTCTGTGTATAATTGTCCTGTCATTTTGCCAGACTGTTATCTTATTTTTGAATAATTCATATAATTAGTTATTTATTGAATGCTGCTGTGATTGTGCTCTTGCACAGGCTGGTAAGTCTGGTGCTTATCTCTAGGTTGATGTACTTGGTGCTGATAATATGCACTGTCAGATATGCTGATTTGTCATATTCTCCATGCTGTTGGCTGCTTTGTCTCAGAGTATACATGAGTCTTTTTGTCCCATTTAAAATGTACCAACGGGAGCCAAGGCTCTCATCAGTGTTTTGAAGTTAAAAAAAAAACTTTAAAGAAAGTGAGTTACGACATCATTTAGCCATGACCTGAGGGCTCTGGCTTTACAGTAAAAGCAGAGTAATGAGCACTACAGCACACAAATGGTTTCAAGGCAGTTCACTTACAATCTCATTGAAAAAAGCCTGTAAAAGATGTCTTGGCAAAGTCTTAAATGATTCAACCTCAAACCTAGTTGATATATTTAATAGTTCTGATTTTGAGACTGTTGTTGGAATATTATATTACATTTATATAGTGAAGTATTTATTATTTTGCCTATTTGTTGTTTCATTTATTAACTGTTTCTTGTACCTTGCAAAACTATCACAGAATATTTACAAAAGTAATGTAAATGTTCAGATTAATCTATTAAATGTTTACCTTTAAGCAAAACAATATGTTCTGTAGATGCTTGTGAAACTCATTCAAATACTTTATTACTCATTCAAGTGCAATTATTTTGTTGTGTCCCAGTCATTGGGACCGTTCTGACATACCTTTGCAAACAGACAGGGCTCTGAGTTCAGGGCCATAATCTGGACACTGCTTTCTTCCACAAACATTTACCAACTCGCAGTCGTCACTGATATGGATTAGGTCAGTAGCATGGGGTTCACTGAGGAAAAGCAGGCGTTGAGTATCTTCAGCTATAAACATTGCACTACAGGATCCCCCTAACAGACCTGTTTACCCAAACAAGACCTTTTCTGATGGCTTCTTTCTTGTCCATAACAACAAATAACAAACCAAAAAACTCAATCCTTCAGTTATACTTACTGCATAACAACTCAAACAGCCGACTCCTAAAGAAGTGCCATAGACAGCCTGTTTTTCTTATTTCTGTGCCACAACAGGTCTGTCACAGGCCTATAGATGCCTGCACGTCATTTTTATAGCAGAATTGCATAACTTGTTTTTCCGTCCCACCTCCCCTTCTTAAACTCCAAGCCTGGCTTCTTTCCTGGGCACTTTTTAACGCCCTCTTTGTTATAGGCAACATATTGCATGCAGAATGCATATTCACATATGGGAATCTTTTAAACCCACTTTAGTGCATAATGAAAGACACAAGCCAAATGTGGTTATGGTAAGTTATAAATACAGGCATTATTTTGCGACTTGGAGTGCCTATCAGAAACACATGTAATCTGTGCATTCTATTTGTCAGAAAATACTTAATGTGCTTTTATGACTCTAAAAGGTTGCGGACTGTGGATGGACTTTATCTCATGCGATGCATTCACACGCAGCACACACATGTGGCAAACGCAATAATAGGATTCCACATTATATTATCTGTCACACACACGCAAAAACACACACACACATACGCACAATAATGTATTGACTACTTACATAATTAAAGCCTTCAGCAACACCTTATTTTTGCACAGCAGAAACCTAAATCTACTTTCACTCTACAGCAGTGGTAAACGGGCTCCTGGGGATTTTCTAATACTTTACAGAAGGAATACTCCAATAAGGAAAGCATTTTGCTACTACAGGGACATGTTCATAAGGCTTTGAGACCTACATAAATGTTCACTAAAGCATATTCCAGTAGCATAATCTGTCATAAAGGCTGCTTTTGTCAATTTGATGTCTAGTTGACACCTATGTCAAGTGACACTGTTTTTTTTTTCAGAATTTTTGTGTTCTTTGAGGGATTTAATGAATAATCCAAATTTTCACACCAATTCACAGCTGTTTGTTGTCCAGAATACGATGCCATTGCACCTCAGAAAGTGCCATGACATAGTCACCTGGCATAAGTGATACGCCAACATTTTATGTCGATGTTGACAAAAGAAATTCATTGAATTATGATCAATGAAACCCATTAAGATGAAGCTTTATAGAGGTGTATAGAGGTTTATGTCAAGAGGCTTATGTAGTTGTTTTGTAATTTTATGAACACTGATTTTCAGTAAAGTGCAGCTAACTCTAAAAAGTGCAGCTTAACCACCTTTTTTAAACAGAAATTTGAATGGGCAAATTCATTTTAGCATAACTGACTGGTCATGACCATGACATCATGACATTCTTTGCCGGACACATCCACAGAGACAGTAGCGTCTACTCTAAATTCCATTTGGCAAGATCCTGTCTGCTATCAGAATTCCACATTGTGGAAACTCCATCTGGCCGCCCATCTGTTCATGCAAACGTCTGCAGCACTAAAAGAGAAGCTACTGACTTTAAGATTGCTGTGATTTAGAAATGGCCCTACTTTAGAATCAGAGGATCTCCCGTGCCTCAGGTTTTGTTCAGTAAAACGTGTCCAAATGTTCGCACTTCTTAACCACAGTGACCAGAGCGGAATTTATTATCTGCCAGGCTTAACAGTTCAGAGAACTCTAAAGCTGGATTTGTTTTAATGTACACGTGTATATTTAACCTGCTATTTTGCTTAACCTGCACTTTAATGACCAGCTCTTAACAGGATTACATAATGTGAAATGGGGTTGAATTTAAAGGTCAGTTAAAGATTAGCCATTGTTATTTATTGTTCCTCCATTCAACAACTGGATTTTGTGCTGCAGATCTGTTTCTGAGATGCAGACATTAATGCGACATCACATGATTGTATAACATGATGCGAAATTCTCTGTAATTACGTTTTATTGTTTTCTCATGTTATTAGCATGAAGTAGTATGAAGAAGGAAGAATGTTGTTTACAGTGAGAGATCAAAGACTTCGAAGGTTAGGACAACTGCTGCTGGACGCAATTACAGAGGAAGTCATTTACAGCGCTCTGCACGGAGGATATCCATGTTGGGTTAATACTTTACACTGCTGACTCGTTGCTTTTATCAAGTCCACTGTACACATATTTCAATCATAAACATAACCTATCAAGACAAGATAAGAGTTGATAGACAGAAATGACCTGGATGGTCCATTTAAGTGAGTTTAAATGTAGCAACTTCGACTCTGTGCTGATTGTTGCTGTTGCAGGTTTAAAATAAATGTAAGTATATTTAGGCCGCTAAATTGGGGCTTGCTAATGGCTCCTAAAATTAAAACTAAACACACACATACATTCATATGGACCCGTGCAGCAACAAGTACAAAAAACAAAGTGCTGCATTCACACACCAAGACAAATTTAGAATTCAAAACATAGACCAGCACAGACTCAGGCATATGCAGTAGATTATCAACTTCCCAGTTAAAACACACAAGAATCATCTTCATCATTTTAGCACTGCAGAAAAATGAATAATAAAAACATTCACAGTTGATTGATTTTATAAAATTTCCATGGAGTTTATAAATGTTGAAATATTTTTTACAGAACAGACATCAGACCTTTGAGGGAAATGTTCTCTGGTTGCTCTTATGCAATTATTAGCCACCTTGTCCTTATCAGCCTCTATAGAGGAAAGGAAATGATGATTCCAGTATGGTACTGGTTCTGGTTGTTAGGTTTTTTAATGCATTCTTGTAGACCAATTTGGCAGAACTGGACAGAAAACAAAGATCTCACACTGGCACATACAGGGAACCAAACTCTTGGCCCTGTGTCTCAGGCCCATACACAAACTCTTCATAAAAACAATGGCCCCAACTGGCACATTGATTGAGAATATAAAACACTAATATAAAGCAGCATAACCTGTTGAACTATAGCAATGCATCAAGCAGAGCATACCATACCAATACATGCATTACAATGATTCAAATATGTTCAAATGCCTCCATTAGGGGTGTAATGGGGCACTCATTCTACAAACCAGTGATACTGTGTTCACATTTTCATAGTCCCATTATATTTTAACAATATCTAAATGAATACATATGTTCTGAGCACAGAATCATTACAGTTCAATACAGTTTTCATTGTCACTGAAATTATGAGAAGTCTAATCTGCATTGTGCATACAAGACAGTCCAAATGAACTATTTATGACTTCAGTTTATATCTGTAACCGTAAAATCTGTACCCAACATAGACCTCTGTGCCTAATACAATGTGTTTCAACATCTGATTACTGAGACAAAATCCAAGTTCCTTTATCAGAGTTCTTGACATCCTACAATGGTTTAAACTCATTTTATATCTGCAAGCAGAGTAGTCAATACTCAGTTCTTGGCATACATTGTACAGATAACAGCAAATATAATAATAATACAAATAATAATGTGGATGTAAATCCACTCAGTATTTATACGGATGAATTCCAACCCACATTTAATTTAATTTAAACATGTGTCCCTTGCATAAATTTACTCTAAATATTTGTGAGCATTTATTTAACTTTGTTGAAAGGAGAAAAGCAAATTATCCTAGTATCAAGAATATTTAATTTAGAACATACATATGTTTGGCATTGTGTCATTTCTGGTTTCTGTAATGTACAAACTGTGCACAACACCTTTTATTTGTAACACAAATGTAATAAATGCAGATACCTTTTAATTTGCCTCATAAGTAACATTTGTTTGCTCTGTTACCACCTCTGTGATAATGCTTGAGTTCAAATGGGATTTATAGTGTCATATTATAGCCAAGCTAATGGTGGTGCACATGAATCTGTTGTAGCAGTCCTCATTTAAACAAATATGAAGCTTGGACCAGACATTCAGGTAACATACTTTTTCTGCAGTTCTACAGTGCGTTTTGTTCAGCAAGGACTTTTTTGGAGGATTAACATCAACGTTATCTATCTACAAGAATGTAAGTGCAACAATTATCTAAATAGAGAAAAGCATAAAAAGTGGGTGTGGGTGACATTCTCATACCTGTCTCTCCGGTAGTTTGTATGCAGAAAGACGACTTGGTTAAATTTAGTACACACACCATCTCCACATTGCTTTGTATCTTCTGGAGCACAAATGCTGAGTCCTCGGTCATGTCTGCAGCTAATGGCAGATCACTTAATTGAGTCACAGCTGACATTCATTGACATTAACATGCCACAGTTGTCGGGAACACTGAGACATTGTAGTTTCATTTAAAAATAAATGAGCCAACTAATTCCTAAGTGTAACAGTCTCTATTCATGGTAATTTGTTTGGCCGTACCCTCAACAACAATGTTTACTCTGTTGTACCTCACCAAAAGATCAATGGGAATGAGATACCTGTGCAAGTACATTCTCAAATTCACTTCACTCTTGGTACAGGGAAGCTGTCTGACAGTACAGTAGCTTTGGACATATGTTCAAGATTAAGCATTGCTGTTTTTGCTCAACTGAAGCACCCAGACTTTTAATTATCATGTTTTCTCATCCTTCTTGCATGTGAACCCAAATCCCTAAACAACATGATGCAGTTCTATGAAGTCGACCTAGCATGCGTGTCAGCTATAAACCAGCTTTTTCCCATCAGTATAACACTCTCGCTCTGTCCTTATGACCAGTGACTAAGCAATTTTCAGCACAAAATAATTCCAACCACAGTTAGTGCTGTATGTCTTATGGGGAGAGCAGAGCATTTTAAATGCACAGTGATGTTATAAATTTGAAATATTGTCCATATGTTTACATTTTAATGGGCAGAAACCTCCTGCTTGCCATTAATGGCTTATGTTGTCTGATGCTGTCCTCTAAGGGTTCTCTTTCTGAGAAACAGTAGCGACACTGGTCTATTCTGGTTGAGTCTGTATGCAACTGGATCCCAACAGACCTTGCCTGCTACTTCATGGCACAAACATAGAAGATTCAAATGTAAAAATAAAGTGCCTGTTTGTCATTGGAAGTTGAACAGATGAACAGCAGCAAGTATTCAGCCGAGAGGAGCTGCAATAACTGAAGTTGACAGAAGTTTATTTGAAAGCCTAATTATGAATTAGTTGAAATAACAAATGTTCAGTACCATTGCCAAAGTTCCATTTCAGAGGACGTTCTAATTTTTAGCAAGAAAATTGGTGAATTGGCAGCTCATTACCTTTATTACTATACTGTCTTGTTTTTAAAATCTGCATATATTTCATCGGAACCTTGTGTTTGTAAAAGAGGAACACAGCAAGGTTCTGTCAGCAACATCCCCAAAGCTACAGAGCAGCCATAACATTATTTCCATATGTTTAAGAAGAACATTTTGAAGGGTATTATCTGGATGTTTAGGATAAGAATTAGTGACTTGGTGATAAACTGAAGTAAACATTTTTTTCTGAATCTGTAACCAGCGTTGGTTTATTTATGTGTTTAAGCTGAAGCCGAAGCCCCTCTGGTGTGATTTTTGGCACATTGAGCATATGTTGTGAAATATAGAGGGATATAAATTTTGACAACAGCTTTTCTTGGACGTTTACACAAGTTACAACCAACTCAGCTTTTCTATATCAAGTTTTATAGGTTTAAGCTCAAGATACAAGGTATGTGTAACTTATAAACTGGCAGCTTAGTGCCAACTCGCTCACTTACAAGTTGTACCTACTCATGGTGCACCTAGTAATCACTGACCTAGAATCACCTTTTTTGAACATCTACTGTTCAAAATATTTTATTGTCTAAAAAGGTTGCACACCCAGTGGTCCGGCATTACTAAGTAATTGCCTATATATTGCCTAAAACATTTGAAACAGTTCCTTTTCATTTTAATTTCAATTGACTTTAAACAGCATTTGAGTATGTAAATGATATCTGAATGTTATTTAAATGTGGGGGTGCTATGAGAGAGCTAAGCATGTTCCAGTGGTAGCTGCAGTGCCTCCTTTGTGTGTTACAAGTCTTGCAGTTACATGAATGGTTCTTGTCTTTTGCTTGTATGGATTTAATCTTACCAGCGCTGACCCAAATCATCAGACAAAGACATTTACCTATGTTTTATTGTTTTATTTGTAAATGGAGTTTGTGTACAAGGGAAAAATATATATATTTATATGTACTCAAACATTAATATATACACATTTAGGATTACACTAGAAATCTTCACAACCACAAACAGGTTTTCATTTTGATTGCCTCTTATTCTCTCTGTCCCTCTTTCCCTGTCCGCCACTCTTGATCTTTCTTAGAACCTTTCAGGTCTTGTACAGATGCAGCTATTTACATGTCCCTTTATTTACATACATTCATAAGATGTGGCTTAAAACAAAGGTGTATCAACAAGCATTTATAAAATTCAGTCCATGAATGGAAGGAATGCCGTGATATATGTACAGTAAAGTGTGCCCTTCGATCAGACAGAAAAACATGTGACACACAAGAAAGCAAATGTCCCCCATTCTCAATTTGCAACACACACTTAGAAGTACTTAGAATAACAAGCAGCCTCTACATGTGGCCGAGGTTCTCAGGCTGCTTTTTAGCCACAAAGCACCTTGATAGGCCTGTGTTTCTGACCCAGCCTTATAAACACACATGAACCAATCTAGATAAGTGCTGATGTGTAATATTTGGCTTGTTACAGTACATAATGTTCACATTGTAAAAAAGACGTTTAAATGAAACTGTAATTGAAAGGTACAGCAACATGGTCATGGTCATGTTTGTAGGAATACAGGGGCCATACTGGTTGGTATAGCATTGATTTTGCTTGTACAACAAAAAGGCCATGGTAGCACAATGATATGTGGGGAATCCAGTAACAGGTGCTCTGAGGCAGATTTTGTGTCACTGAAAGTTTTAAAAAAGCAAAGCGAAGAAAGAAGATGCACTGCTCTCTGGCCAAAGGCTCCAGTACGCTTACACAATGTCAAGTGAGCTCAGTCTCATCCAGTATCACTGATGCTGTGTGCCATCCAACTAAAATGAATTACAAGCGGCTGCAAAGACATGCTGCATTGACTCGTGACCATGAAAAAGAAAGTGTGCTGAATTCACCTGATTCAAACATATGCATAATTTCCACAAATCTGCAAAATAGCAGTCAACACACTTCCGTTTTCTTTCCTTTAGCAATGTCTGATGTAATCTATTGTATGTATGTGGAATGATATACATATGGCACACACATTTGAATCCCTTTTTTTGTGTACATCTCCCTGAAATGATGGTATTGTTAAATGGGTGGTACTAGCTTTACAGGTCGTCCAGCAACAAACCCTCTAGCACCCAGGCCACACCTGAGATAAGGGCTTTGTGGTTGATGAAGGCCAAAGAGAAGACTTAAAAAACGCAGCTGAGCCATTAAGAGCCGACGCTAACAAAAATACAGAGACCTTATTCCAAATACCTTGCATTATGAGATAAAAAAATGTCAACACTGATTGAAGGCAAACATATAAACATGTACAATCAACACTGTGCACATTTTAGTTTTGTTGCGTTTAGGTTTTTGCATTTCTATCGTCCTTTTATCCTTATTGTCCATAAAATTAGTGTCGCTTACAAAAATGTCCCTGTAGCTTATTCGGACAGACTGATCCCTAGTAGCAGTGTCTGTAGTAATTCCAGTTCCATTTTTTTAGTAATCTAAACAAAGTGTAGCACCAAGGGTGACAATAGATGTTACCAATTCTTTGCCACCAAGGCTTAACTTAAAACACTATAAATATAAGGGCGAAGGAGAACGCACTGTGTTTTGTGAGACGCAGTGTTCTGCTTCCACCAGTCTCCTCTTTGATCTGCACACAAACATTGGGCTGTGTGTAAGCCTTCACAAAAGCATAACACACCCACATGCATACACGCACACTTTTGTCTCCCAGGTCCTTGGTTTCGTCCATAGACGAGTCTTAATTAGGACTGGCTCATTAGGCAGTGGGACGGACTGTCCGGCTGTTTCGGGGAAAGCGGTGGACTTTGATGTGTTTCGACAGGTGGTCACTGCGGGCAAACTTCTTCTCACACACAGGGCACTGGTATGGCTTCACCCCAGAATGGGACCGCCGATGACGAGACAGCTCGTCTGAACGGGAAAACCTGGAGGGGACAGAGAGCAGGATTGTAATTTGTCAAAAGTTTTGCATGGGTGCTGTGAGGAGCAGATTTTGACAAGTCACTTCATGTCAGCTGTAGTCTGATCATTACCTGCAGGTGATATATGGTACAAAGGTGAACCCCTATTAAAAAAATCTGTTATGTTCAACATGACATTTAAATCAGATTTTTATTATAAAAAAAAAAATCCAAAAGAGACTTTAATTGTAGAAATAGTAGTGTAATTGCAGTGTTTAAAGGAAAGAAATGTAAAGCGCAATTTATTATCTGTAGTTTGTATCTCACGCATACTATCTAGCTAGCATAATCCAGGTGAAGGTCAGGCAAACTGCAGGCCTACATAACACCTTCTGCCAAGATTTGTTGTATAATCTCAAATAGACCTTCTTACGTTTTTAACACAATAGCAGAGAACGTTCATGCTTTAAAAAAGACAACCCCTACTGATTTAGTTACTCAGCATGTTACCTTTATGGCTATAATGCTACTGTTATTTGTTATTATCAATAACTTTTAACGCAATATATTTCTTAGCCTGTCAGGTTCAAATCATGTACATTTGGGTTTGAATGAATGCGTTGCATGTGTAAATCTGCCAGGACAATAAATAATGTATTTAGCCAGTGTATACCAGACTCATTTGGTGCAAAACAACACTCATCAGCAGATCTCAAGCTACTATTGCTGTAGTTACAGAGGACAGCAGCCTGCATTTATTCAAACAGGCCTTAAGCTGAATGCTGATGTGAAACCAGTGGCCAGCATACATATTCATCAAGCGGCAATAATCGCTGCTCATCGTCAGTGTTTGCCTGGAACCAGCACTCTGTGCTCAGCTGTTTATGGCTTCAATCTAAACAGGCTGATAAAGTGAACTGTTCAGACTGCAGCTACAGCCCCTGGGACAAAACTCAACGTGATAAAGCAAAATACAGCTTACTGTGTCTGGTGTAGCAAAGGGTTGGGTTATTGTGCAAGGTATTACATAACCATAAAGGCAAAACTAGGAAGCACACAATGTTAATCTAGCAGCGCATGGTATTAGCAAACATGACAGAGCACACTGTGTAAAACAAACTGTGGGGTAAACTTCATCCAGTTCAATAATAAGCAGCTTGTCCAAAGGCAAAGAGCTTGTTGACTGCACACTTTACCAATAACTAGCATAGAAATAATGGAGCTCTCCCATTTGTGACAAGTAAATGTACTATAATTAGCATGAATTACACAAAAACTGCTCTAAAGCATATTTTCCCTTAGCTTAACTCTCAACAGTGGCCAAATATTTATTGACTTTTTATCCTTTTATTCACAATCAAAACTGAATCAGTTTGATGTGTTATATTCAGGGCATTAACTTTAAACAGTTCATTTTTCAGCATTTTTCATGCAGCGCTTTCCGTAGGATCAGCAAAATTTCACCAGGTCACCTGGCCCACACCATTTTCTGAAGATATTTTCCTTTCAAAATCCATTCATAATTCAGCACCGCTGTCATGGCACAGATGCAACTGAGGACTGGGACTAAGGGTCAGTTTTAAGTTGGCACATCTCCAAGGACACACATTATCTGTTTCAATTCGGAAAGTAGACCAGAGAGATGATAATGACACATGCCATTATGACTCTAGTGTGATTTATTGTGTTTCAGGACTTGATATTGGCTTTTTATAACATTTATATGGTGTACAGTGAAGTCCTGTAACAAACACAAATTTTACAGCTAGTATTATTGTCTCCTTTCCCTATAAAGTTGCTATTTATGAGATCTAAAGTTTGATGACGATATAAAACAGTACAGCATACTGATGGAACGCTGCCCTGAGGTATTTATTCTATTATTACGCTGCCCTTTATTCTACATCTGTAATGTTCAAGGTTAGCTTCTGGTAAAATAAATGGGGTTTAAACCACCGCTTCTGGCCAGCGAGTTTACTGGCAGTGAGCACAAGCACAGTTCTGCGGAAGGCCTGCTGATTTTATTGCACAGCTTAGTAATTTTTGACAGGAAACAGTTTCTAGAAAATTCCTTCCTCGACAGCAGAGTGGAATGTTGGGCTTTAGAACGGTTGTGTGTTCCAGTGGAGTCTGCATGCCAAGAGGCCCTCTCTTAAGCTGCCACAGAAATGTGTGTGTGTGTGTGTGTGTGTGTGTGTGTGTGTGTGTGTGTGTGTGTGTGTGTGTGTGTGTGTGTGTG
>JBBJLR010000111.1:17540115-17569228 GCA_037577145.1 Brachypetersius gabonensis
TATTGAAAATTGCACTTTAAAGTAATTTAGCAACAAAGTAGTACTGTGCACCCAACACTGCACTATGGCCCACCATGCAACACACCCAACACTGCACTATGACACCATGCAAAGCACTCAACTGTGCAGTTGGCCTACCAAGACAAAAAATAGCTGCACTAGACATTCTGTTTCTCTAGTCATTTCCCTGCACGTTTGAACAGGTGTGCATCATCTGATCTAGATGAATGGTTTCCACGTTAAGTTCAGTGCTGGCGCTGCTGATCTGCTGAAACGCTGCACACACGCGCCCCTCCACGACGACGACCAGCAGAGTTTTATTTTCCACCACCCAATGACCTACAGTAACCTCCGCGCGCCTCTCACAAACTGTCAACATGATTAACATGAAAGAGCGCGCGAGCCACAGAGAGCACGGGACGCATTTAACGGCCGCGCGCCACGCACACGAGCTAAAAGGTGTAATACATTTCTTTCCATCAGCCAGATCGACACTTCAGTAGTCTATTTGTGAGTTATGTAGGATAATCACGCGTCCTTTCCTTTAATCTACTTTATTATCACGTTATTACTCACCACTTCACTACGCACCATTTTACATGCCATTTAAAACGATGCTGAGGCCACTACACTTAATTCTGCACATGCATGGACGCGTACACTGAATAAATAAACCCGTTTATTTTGAGTGGACTGACCATTTTTTTGTTATTTGTAAATGCGCGTGAAATATTCCGTCGTCTGCCACACGATCATAATCTCGACGAAACAGTGCAAGTCATGCTTTAAGAATATCTTTGACATTTAAAAAAATGTGTGCATATCAATAAGAATTGAACAACACCCCCGTGGTTATGGCACGCCCCCGTGGCGAGGGCGCCTGAATGAACGCGTGAAAAAGGGGGGCTCGAGCACACTTTGGCGTAAACATGTTTTCGTATGAGGCAGCGCGCGTGTGCGTGCGTGTGTGAGAGTGTGCGCTGCTGCAGTGGAGCAGTGTATGTGTATGGAGAGCAGCGTGGACGCGCACGCCCATGCTCTCGCGCAAGACGTGCCAAGTTCAAGTGCACACGGGCATGAGCGTCTTACCTTCTTTTTATTAATCCCTGGAAAACATAAATGTTTTAATCCAAGTGGATCGATCCAAAGCGACCGTGCACGCGCTCAGAATTAGCAAAACGTGCTCCTTATGTGGAACGCGCCCTTGAGCCACGCCGCGCCGTGTTACAGACTGGTCCGCTCCACACGGCACGCTGCTTGTACTATATCTGTGTCACGTGACTTCACAGTGAGAGAGTGAGAGGCACTCTGCGAAGGCTCGTCCCGACGGCGCGCTCTCATTGGTCCGCTGCCCTGCCCGAGGTGGGCGGGTCTCCGATGCTGTCGTCAGATAGAGGGGCTCCTGCATGTGTGTGTGAGTGTACTATGTGTGTGTGTGCTTTGAGGAAAGAGGAAAAGGCAGTTTCCATCTTTTCCTTCCCTTCTTTATTTGTCCGTTGAACAAGCAAGGGAGGCTGCTGTTGTTGGAGAAACTCAAAAGCAGCTGTGCTTCATGTGGGGGGTGGCGGGGTGAGGGTGGGGGGGATTGTTATACTACTACTATTAGACCACTCTATTAGACACAATCTAAACACGCTGAACTGTTGTAATAGTACAATTATTCCAACAAAGCCCCTCGAGGATTGAAGAGCTTATGCTGACCATGATCCAAAAACAAGAGTGGTACGACAAAGTCATTATGCCATAGAATATACAACTAAAAGTACCAAATGTCCTGTCACAATAAACGTCCTTGTTTGCATAGTTCTGGAAAAGCAAGTAAACGTGAATGAATGACATCAACAGCTGCCCTTCAACGATTGCTGGGAAATAATCAATAAACAAATGAGCAGTTTTAAAAATGTAGGCTTTAGGTTTGTAACTGAAAGGAATGTAGGGGGAAATATTGAAGAGTGGTCAGATATTGTTTATGTACTTTGACTGATCCTGCGTTTACGTTTACCCTATTTTTTTTTTTTGTTGCTGGAGTTACATCTTAACTGTGATCTGCTAACTGATGATCACTGCCATAGAATAAGACATGAAAGCAATTAGTTGATAATTATATAACTATACATATAAATGATCTGATCTAATATACATATACATATATATATATATATTTATGATGTCCTGTCTAAACTTTAATTTACATTTTCTGTTCACCCGGTTCAGGTTCAGTGCACCCGAGATACCAGGCCTTGTATCTGTCACTCCATTGCACAAAAGTTCCAGCTGTCAGTCGGCAATTGCTTCATATGCGCCAGTCACACCTGTTTACATCATGTGAGGAATGGTATTACTGTATCTTCCCACTGTCAGTGCAGGGTCAGTGCACCAGCTTATGGATTGTAACAGTGTCTTCATCATTAAGTCATAATAGGTGCCACCTCTAAAGCCTTTTCACAGACAAAGAGTCCAATAACAGCACTATTATATCTGTTCCACAACAGCACATTGTATCCATTAGAGAAAACGACTTGCATTCGACATCGGTAGTATAGAGGGCGGAGCAGGTGACAGTACACAGAGGCCAAAGGATTGGGTCATTAGGAGAAGATCTGACCTTCACTGCAAGGGAAGAAACAAAACATGCCAGGGGTCAGTATAGGCCAGTCTGTAGAAGAGGGGTAAATACAGGTCATCCTGTGCGGTCCAGTGAACACAGGCAGGAAGCCGAGCCTCCACTACTCTGCACTTGAACACACCTTATTGTTTTCATCATTCTTGGTGATGTTAAAGTGTCCCTTCTCAAAGTTATTCTGGGGATATCTGGTAATTAATAATATCCACATAATTGTCTGGTAGGGTGTTTTAATTTAGACCCTTGCTTCCTCCACACCCAGTGCAGCACATAAAGAACATCCACAACTGAAAAGAATGAGCAAGTGAGCAGCACAGAACAGCATGTGGTAAAACATGGACTTGCATAGACTCCAGAAGACACAGAATAATAGAGTAACTGATGTAATAAGGACTAAGTGAATGCCAATAGGAAGCACAGGTGACGGATTTGATTCCTTTGTGAGCAGATCTCAGACCAGTAATGTACACACAGTGAACAGATGATACATGCAAGGGGTCACCAATCTGTGTCTTGTGGTTGTGACTCAAGTCTTTTGATTAAATAAGAGTGGGATAAGATACTAGTATATATTATGCCAAAATGTACACATAAATACACAATGTACGGGAAAACACCCATGTGGGAAATGTTCCAACATCGTAACTCTGATTTGAAAATATATTTAAAAATATTCACATGAATTTCATAATTTCTTAGCATTTAGTTTGTCTCTCTTTTACCTTGATGCATGGACTCAAGCTGACAGAGACTCCTTACGTTTGTGCACAAGCGTCTAATGGATATATTCAATACACCTGAGAATAATCTGTACAGGCGCTTTAATGCATAACCAAAAAAAAACATGACCTTTTGGGGCAAAGGCATAAAAATGTCACAAATTTACTTATATTTGAATAGCTGCCTAGTAATAGTTTTGGATCTTGAGGATTTGTTCATCTTTTTATTTGAATTAAACCTCTAAAACATTCTGTTGCTTAAGTTTGAAAAGAAAAACAGATATTTGGACCCCCTGCATATAAGCAGGACAGTCTTGTCCCTACAAGTCATTGTATGAGAAACAGCCACTGGATATGTGGGGGGTTGCTGTGCCTGAAACGCTCGTACTAGTGCAACACACACAAACCTGCACTACCACGCTGGCATCAGCACTGTGCTGAGAGTGGGCCACCATCCAAATATATAGTCAGCAGATCAGCAGATTTCTGCGGGGTTCCTTTTTCATTGTTAGGAGCCATAGAAAAGGCAATTACGCCTCATAATTTGTTGCTGACAAATTGTATTTAGGTTATGTTGAGTTTTAAATGCCATTACTAAGCTGAATCACACTGCTGGCACTAGCTGAAATGAACAGGGAGGCAGGTTGGAAATGACAAGAGTGTTGCCACCATGCTATGACCAAGCTAAATACACAGTAAATAAACTACATCTATTAAATCCAAACAGTGTGATCATTTGCACACAAATGAAATAAATATTATTTGAAATGGAAAATGCACTCAAAATTTTCGTTCATTCATTTCAGTGATTGCTTTTAGAAAGAAATGTGCTTTACAGTTTAAAATAAAATGGTCAATGAATGTGTATAAACATAGTTAACTGGCAACTCAGTGTACAGAAATAACGACATTGACACCCCTGTTTGACAGGGGGACTGGTAGCCAACGTTTTCCTCTGACCTACCATAACCCTCTAATACACAGAGCACACAGCTGTACTGCATGTTGTGTTGCACTGAGGGTCTTGCTGAAGGAAGGATTACAGTGGCCAGACACTGAGAGCCCCTCACTCCAACACAGCAATCACAGACCGTCTACCTCAGGGATTAGACTTTTGCCTTTGCCCTAGTTACACACATGCACACACCCATACCCGCTGCATGATGCTTTTAATCAGAGTGGTGCAATGATGATAGCAACTGGCACCAAAACCAGAGATGCTCAACTGCTTTAGGAAATCATAAGTACTTAAATATATTATTTTTTCCCACAATATCCCATATACCAAAGAGTACACATTTCAAAGTAATTCTTAAACTAAAACTATAAAGCAGCAGCCTGGTGGGTCCAAACACTGGAAATTTAGAGCAAATTAAGATTGCTTCATAAGATGTTGCTCTACAAGGCTAATGTAGATAACTGTAGCACTGTGCAAAGTGCCCTAAGCATCACACATTTTCTCAAACTGCATAGAATTGCTAGGTAATAGGCAAGCTTCCATAGCTGCTTCTACAAGAGGGGATAATCAGTACATTGATTTGTACTAGCTTAGACTTAGATATCCTTAGTTCCACAGAGCACCTGATGTAAAGTAAATGCTAAAACCACCACACATTTCATAATCTTCCCTTTTACGAGTATCCACACCTCTGAGCATCTTGTGGGAAACATGTATTAGTCAAACTTGTGGCCCCACATAGCAACAAGCATTAAGTCATTTGGAAAGCAATGATATCCTGTTTTTAAATGACAACTAAAATGCGATACTGTGTATTTGCTTCTGTGTTTCGATTTGTAGACTCCATTTAAGACAGCCTATTATTATTTCTGTTTAGGGCATACTGTTTTTTTCATACTGTTTTTTTCATACTGTTTTTTTCTGCCGTTGTATTTTAGGCATTGACTCAATTCCCACAGCTTCAGCTACTGGATCCAGTAGTCAAGTAGGTTTCGCACCCACTAGCTCCTTCAGAATTTACCCATGTGACATATAATGATTGGTAATAAAACTGCTGACAAGTGAAGTGAATAACATTGATTGTCTAATTAAAATGGCATCTAGGGTTGGGATGAATTATGCAGTAAGTGAACAGCCAGGATGAGATTGACTGACAAAGATCAAATTGTGATGGCTACACCACGGGGTTGGAGCATTTCTAAAACACCAGATCTTGTGGGGTATTCTAAGTATGCAGTGGTTAGTACCTACCAAAATGGTCCAAAGAGGGACAGAAGGTGAAATGACAAAAAGATCACAGG
Organism: Brachypetersius gabonensis; assembly: GCA_037577145.1. NCBI lineage: Eukaryota > Metazoa > Chordata > Actinopteri > Characiformes > Alestidae > Brachypetersius > Brachypetersius gabonensis. Next base: position 17,545,717 of record JBBJLR010000111.1, read on the forward strand.
CACCCAAAGGAAAGGCAAGCCAGTGGAGACAGCTTGGCAGCTCCAACACAAAACAAAGAAGCAAACACCCAGCATATCCTGCCTAATCAACTATGTTTGAAATAAGAAGAAAATAAATACGTTTTTTCTCTAAACCATAACTTAACTGCTCAAGCTGGACATATCATTACCTCATTGCAGCATGCCTGCGGCCAGAGGTCTTGCACAGTTTCTCACTGCAAGTGAAAGATACCATAATCTCTCCCTTGTCATTAAGTGACACCAGGAACACTATGGCTGTGTTACTGAGTGCAATGAGGGGAATGCTCCTCATCAGTAAGGGGTTTCACCTCCTATGGAGGTGCTTGTCAATTACAGTGTTAGATAAGAATTAAAGAAAAGTTATAAAAAAGTTTTTGGAAGCAATAGTTCATAACATATATCAATTAATTGCATGTGAAAAACATTAACAAACACTTCCGTTGCATGATTCATCGGCTTCAAAACAACCGTAAACAAACTTGTCTCATCATAAGCTGTAAACAAAGCCATCTCATTTCAACCCACATCTCGCATATAAACACATCAATTAACACAAGCCTCTTGTGGGATGTTTTGCTGTCTGTGTAAAAACCAGCCAAAGGCGCACACATACAGACCTTCCCAGAATCAGCACTATTCCTGGACGCATCCCTCATCCTTATTCCCTGTTATTTTAGCTTATTATAGATATACACAGAAGGCTGTAATGGTAATCCACCTACAGGGCATGCATTTGCATAAAATGACTGAAATATGGGTGCGCCACAAATCAAGTGCTGAAGGAATGGGAATGTGTGAAATACATAAACAAACAACAGTTAACAGTTAACAGTCTTTGTTTTGCAAGATTTTTTTGTTATGTTCCAAAAGCAAACGAGAACATGCTTATCTGAACATGGAGAAAAACAAGTTCTTTCACCTTACATCTAAAAAGACGACTATCTGTCATCAGTGTGGATGTTGACCCTCATAAATGGCTCTTGTTTGCCACTCCTGGCTGCTTATCCTGGCAAGCGAGTGAACTGTTTGCAGAGTAAATTATTTAGACGATAGCGTCTGAACAAGGCCTGATTAATGTTTAGCGGGGAGTTGGGGAAAGGGACATCCACTGACACACGCAGGCCACATGTTTTAGGCAGAATTGAACAGCATGAAACTGTTCTCTGCATTTAACCCCTTCACTAAGTAAAGCAGCAGGCAGCCAGGAATACCAGTGTGTGGGGACCAGTGTGTGGGGACAGTACTTTGCTCAAAACTACTTCAGTAGTGCCACTGGCAGTCCTGGGACTTGAACCCATTGCCTTCTGGGGCAGATGGCCTTGGCCTTCCCATGGCCTTCCTTGCAGGGGCAGATCCCTAACCAACAGGCCACCAGCGGCCCAATGAAGGCCTAACTGCAATAGTCCCAATTCTCCACTATTATTTAAGTATTTTTTTATTATAAAAGCAGAACTCTATAGTGAATAGTATTTTCTACAGGCGTTGAGTTTGAGCTCCACATTTGTCTACAAAAAGTCATTCACAGTCACCAGTGGTCTTCAGTCCACAGTCAAGCTTGACCTTGCACTGTAAGTTTTGAAATGATCGCTTTGCAAATCAGTATTGCTGCAACTTTATCTAAATCATCGCCAAGTGCTTTCAGTGCTGACAGTGGAGCAATCCACACTCTTCATCACATGCCAGTGCAAGGTGGGGACTGGAGAATGACCTCAAGAACCAGGAGCTACTTGGTGTGTGTATGTGTGTGTGAGCAAGTGAGTGTGAGTAAATGAGTGAGCATGTACCCATCATGCAAATGGATGTACATATGACAGCAAGAGCCAATCAGCAGACATTTTTTGTGTGTATATGTGTGTGTGTGTGTGTGTGTGTGTGTGTGTGTGTGTGTGTGTGTGTGTGTGTGTGTGTGTGTGTGTAAAGGGCTTTCTGTCATTGTCTGCTATAATATTAATATGGTTCAGTGCTATCGTGACTATTTATGCACACTAGCATCATCCACAGAGACCTCTTACAGTGCTGGCTGAAACACCAGAGTTAGGAAATCACCCAGAGTCTCTCAGGGACAGAGAGAACATTAGCAAAAACTCTTTTTTTATTTATGTGCGCAGAAAAAGAACTGTTTCTTAAGCATGTGGATAAACACAGAATTAAACGAACAGCGCTACGCAAACAAATATCCCAAAACAAGGACAGTGCAACACAAGATAAGAAAACAATGGCATCATCTCGCTTGACTGAAAAAACAGATTAACTGAATTAACAGATGCATGGATGGATGGATGAATGATCGGATAGATGGGTGGATGAATTGATGGATGGATGGATGGATGGATAGATGGGTGGGTGGGTGGATGGATTACTGGGTGAATGGATGTTTGAACATGATTCAGCAATGTATAAATACATCAAATTCTAACAAGAAATGAAAAGTAATATTCAGTCTACTCGCAGCTGGCGGGGCTGTTAAAACCCTTGCTGTAGTGTGTTTTGTGCTGCAGCGCCATCTGCTGTTTACAGAGGGAGGCGGCGAGAGCATGACACCTGTTGGCATAGTAACCGAACGCAAACGCGGAAACCCCGTCTTGAATGAGTTCTTAGACTTTTGAGGAATTTTGACAACTTGCAGCTCGTACTTTTGCTCGTTTCAGCGACCTGCGGTTTTTCTGTCAGGTGAGGTTGAGTTCTTACCTCTTCTGACTCTCTAAATTACTCTCATGACATCAAAGTGTGCAGGGCGACGGAGTGTTGCATTTCCCTGATTCTCGTGGATTTAATACATGTACTTTTTGAGGTTCTACTCTAACTTAATTAAGTGTTATGAAATATTATAATAGAACTTTATACACTACGGGTAAATCGGGGTGGATTGTAGCACAGTGTGGTCATTTCCCTGCTTTTGCAAAAAAAATTGAATGCAACAAAGGTGTACCTGGATAGGTAGTGTATTTATTCAACATGGATCTCTAAGCTGTATTTACACTGCAGATTACTTACTGCGTTTTGCAGACTCTGTGAGGCATGCACTGATACTTAATCCAATTCTATTTTAGCCAGCCTTGCAGGATGCTGTCATCGGCATCTTCAGTGCAGAGTAAGTGCTTCTTCTTTCCTTGGCTCGCGCACTAAAACTAATTTACTGTGAGATTAAGAGGGTAAGATAATTGTATTAGTTGTATTAGTTACCAAAGTTCAATTTCTAAAGACATGACACAGGATAACGTTTTTTGAGCAAACCCCGCATCCCCTGTTTGATAGGCATTTACAGCAATCTAGGGGAAACTGTATTTCAGTATGTGAATGTGTGTTGTGTGTATTTGTGTAGAGGCGGCAGAACCAAACCCTTTTAAGATCCCTGAGAACAGTGACATCTTTCTCAAGAGACATGCAGAGAAAACTCACAGGAAACAGGTATATCTCCAGCAAGGCCACAAACCTGATGATCAGAATCATAGCTACATTTGTTTCTATTTTCAGTCGTAATGTGACAGAACAGTGCATGGCAAATGTCAGGCTTATAAAAGAGGCAATCCATAGCTTTCAAAATGTATATGTGTAATTTTATGCAATTTTACGTGTAATTTGATAATGGTAAATTAATAATGAATGTGCAAAAAAAAGAATACCCTGAGAATACCCTGCATATACCATAACTGACTTTTCAGAAATACATTTTAGGCCAAAACCTTGTTGTTACAATGTCTCAGACACCAGACAACATACTTTTAGCATAATCAAATGTTTTGGATGTCTTGTTCTAACACTGTTTAACAGCTCTGTGTACTTTGTGTCATTTTATTTGCAACCAATTTACATAAAAAATGAAGTATGTGATAAATCTATGGAAAATGTGATAAATCTATGGACTTTCTTAATAGATTCCTTGTATCCTTGTACTGCCCAGCAGATCACTTCTAATCGTCGTCTGCCGTAAAGCTCCTTCCATTAGAGTTTCATGGCATATTTATAACAAATATTAAAGTTGTATTAAATGTAAAGGTTATTTAGGTGATTCTCTCCTGTTAACTGCTGATGCCCTCCCACAGACAGCAGAAATTCTCATCACTGCCCTGCACCTGTGTTGGTACTCTGTAACTCAACAATTTAATCTAATGTAATTAACTGCAGAGATGCTGGTGTTCCAACTCAAACAGTGCTCTGTTTAAATTGCTGGAGTGCTTGCAGAAGTTACTTATGTAGAACTATTATTAGAGGGTAAGGGTCAGTGGTAAATGCCAGAGCTCCATTAACCTTTGTAGGTTTTTTAGAAAACGATACAGAGAAACAAACTTTCAAATGATGCTACAAAATGGGCATCACCTTATAATCTATCAGATTTGGATTTTGTGCTACACTCACCCACATCAGATATCAAAATTCTACACCCATTGTGGGTGACCCACAATGTTTAAAGACATTGATTTTTATCACACAAGGCATTTGGTCTTTACAAAAGAATGAAAGGAGAGAAAGAGGAAATGATCTAAACTACCTTTAGAATCAATAGAATATATATGTGTGCGGAAAATGTTTCCTGTCGAGGATTTTTTTATACATATCTTTAGACATAGAAAGGTTTTCAAACGTTTAATATGACTGTAAATCAGTCTGAGCCAGGTAGAGTATATTGTCACTATGTTTGATCTGGTAGATGATTCCACTGCCACCCAGACACACACGCAATGTGCTGTTTCTTGTATATGAAGGAGTCTCCGAAGGATTTGCAGCTCCCTGTGCAAGAGAAGAAGACATACAAGGGCAAAATGAGGGCAAGGCAGTCAGAGCTGAGGAAGAAGCTAAGAGAGGATCTGGAGGAAGAGGATGAGGAAGAAAGAACCACAAAGCACACGCCCACCACTGCCCAGCTCCTTCAAGGCACACCTGCATTCAAGGTGATGATGATCAAAGGTGAGACACGACTGGGATGAAAGACATACAAACTCACGCACGCATCCTAGATGAGAAACATCTGTCTGCTGAATGCCTTTAACCTAGAACTGTTCGCATGCCACCTGCACATGTGTCTGTAAGGAAGTCCTTTCTTCAACCTCCTTGAAACAGAGCATACACTATGCATCTAATTCAGATACTTCCAACATCTAGTAGAAAGCCTTCCTAGAAGAGTAGAGGCTGTTGCAGTAGCAAAGAGGCAACAAAGTCCTTAGTAATACCCTTAACTTTAGAAGAAATGCTTTTTGAATAGGTGTTTACAGACGTTTGGTCCCGTAGAAGTTTGTAAGCTGAAGTTTGTAACTGTATTTTCCAAAGCTTTTTACCATGTTGGTCTTTGTCATTGTTTTTTTTTTTGTTTGTTTTTTGTTTTTTTTACTTGTTGTGTCTGGCATCTTAACAAACAGATTAACAAACAAAACTGCTGGTCTTTGTCATTGTTAATGGAGACACATACTGTGACAGTTGATGACTGTGTAAATCTCTCTCCACATTCTAGCAGTCATTATCAATATCATCCTCCTGCTTTTTTGAAGACACATTTATTGAAGAAAATATCCCAAATAACTGGAAATGGGAAAATGTTTCTGTTCTGTCTTAGACCGCAACATTGAAAAAGAGAGCATACGGGAGTTCATTGACAAGAAACGAGAGATGTTCTATCTAGAGGTAAATTTTGTGACTTGAATTTACTTGAAACCTCCTGTGGCTACTTTACTTATTCAATGTGTTGCAAGTTTCTCTCCTTTTCATCCCATTTCTATCCTTTCATTCGTTCTCCCTCAAATCTTCAACCCACTCTCTTACTCTCCCTATCACACTTACTCTCACACTCACTCTCCTTCTCTTTCTCATTATTTCTCGCACTCTAAGCACGCTCTGGCAGTAAAGAGAGAAGAGATTAAGCAACTGGAGGAAGTGGCGAGTCATGAAGAGAAGAAACTGACGAGAGCCGAAAAGATGCTGGAGGACGACACCATCTTGTTTGACTCGTTTCTTAAAGAAACTGACAAGAACTCAATGGAGGCCATCAAAATGTAATAATGTAACACAAACAGTTAGAAGGACTCACAAAGCTAAACTCAGCACACAGCACAATCACTGCCACGTTTACTGCTTTCACATGAAGGAGAGAAATTACATTTAGGTGAATGTCTGTTGACTGCTGATGTAATTAACACTGAGGAACGTTAAGCAGTTACATGTAATATTGTGTATGATAATGTATGCGAATTTCTACCTAGTGCTGAACAGGAGACCAAAGCAAAGCTGGAGAAATTAGCTGAGATCAAGAGGATCACTGCAAAAATGGTGGCCATTAAGAGGTACATTCTCCACTGACATAGTACCAGTAAAATCATCCAGTATACAGTAGCAGTGGAAGCCTTGCTGATACCCTGATTACATCTGAGAGGACCACCTTCAGGAATCTGTGCAAAACTGCTTTTTGGACCAGAATGTTTGTATCAGTCTAAGGTTGTATATATGAAATGAAGTGAATGAATGAAATCATATTTAAACTGCACTATAGACAGACTGGACATGTTTAACTTGTTCTTACATTTTTGGCTGTTAAAGTAAAAATAAGTGTCTTATATTTAGTGAAATCTATCATATTATGATGAAGAGAAGATGCCGACATTCTTTTACTAGTTAAATTAGCATTTTTGTGTGCTGTGCCATCAATTCTTATTCAGACATGGGGCCATTCCATTCAAATTGTCACTTTTTTGTCATCTTTCCCTTTTCCACTCAGTGACATCTCTAAGTATGAGGACATTCTGCTGGAGTACAAGCTGTATAAAGACTTTCTATTTAAGCTTTCTCCTCTGGAGTGGCAGGAGAAACAGAAAGAGAAGAGTAGACGCTCTCCAAAGCCTAACTCAGCCACTGACAAGAGAGAGAGTGAGGTGAAGAGCAAAGAGACAAACCAAGGGAAAAAGACCCCCCAGACTGAGAAACGTATGTATTCACATCTACTTAAGAGTACAGCCGTAGTTTGTGAATACAGTATTAGTTGCTTTTGGAATTAGAGCCAACAGTGTAAGGAAGGCAGTACCCCCCAATTATGGAGGGGTAATTCACACTCTGGATGTACCTTTCAAGATGTTCATGTTACAGTGTGTATTTGTTTTGGTAGCATCTGTGCTTAGATGCCTTTGATGCTTGTCTAACTGATTTCACTACAATGTTTATTTAGGAATCTTAAATCTTAAGGCATTGTCCATCTATACCAACTTGTGTTTCCAAGTGAAACATGGTGTACTGTAAGGTGAGCTAGCAGAGCTCAGATAGGGAGCTGAAAGGTGATATTATTGGTTCATGTTTTTTCCCCCACCTGCTGGTGCGCAGTGGTGTTGCTAAAATCAACAGTGTTTTTAGGTTTTTAGAAGGTCAACAGTTTGCTGGCAGGTAATGAAAAAAACTGAATTTTGTGATTGAAATGATATGACAAAAAGTGCTTTATATGAGCAGAGACATGGACTAAAATCTCAGTTTGGTTTCAGGTTAAATTTAAGATAGTTGGTATATATCTCTTTCTCACGCACAGGGAGGGAGAAGAGGAGCTCTGTTGGAACTCGAGAGCTGCCCCCTGTTCGTGAGGGCAGAGGTCCTTCCAGACACAGTATGAAGTCAACTCCTGAGAGTGGAAAAATGTGCATAAGATATACATAAACATACACATTTGTTCCTATTCAGTATGCTGCACAGGCCTAACCGGAACATTTTTCATTCTGATTTGTTTGTAGTAGCCCTGCATCTGAAACAGACAGCTCAGAATATGAGGTCAGTCACAACAGTCAGTACAGTCAATGAGTTCAGTACACAACACTCGCTTGGGTTAACTCTGTCTGCTGATGTGTTTTCAGTCAGTTATCTTTGTAGCGGTGTTGACAGGATTTAGGCATCTGTAACGCAAATCCAGCCATTTTATTCACTTTCCAAAACTATGTAAATGTAAACTATGTAAATAATGTAATATTTATATGCAGTGTTGATAATACTATTATAGTTGTAAATCTGAAAACTTCTCTAAGGACTGTTTGCCTTAAAATGCCCTGCATGTACATTTCTGTCATGAATGTGTCCAAAAAAATGCTTGACTCCACAATGTCTCATTAGGCAGTGACTCCCCTGCTTTAAATCGAACCCAGAAGTGACTTTTGAAGTGAAATTTTCTTTTCATTTTTTTCATTTGAATAAACACAAAAACGTTTTGCATTAGAAGTGAATGTAACAGCTACAAATTGCTGAATTTTTTGTTGCACCATTTTTTTCTGTAAAGTTTTCATTAAATCATAAACGGACTTGTCATCTGTGTTCATCACTTGCCCTGCAGGAGGAGCCGGAGCTGTACTTCACAGAGCCTCAGCAGCTGTTGGACCTTCTGAGTGAACTGGAGGAGCAGAACCTCTCTCTGATCCAAAACTCACAGGAGACTGAGGAGGGCCTGGAGGAGTTCCGGCAAACCATGGAACAGACTTGCAAGAACATGTGAGCATCCAAACAGCTTATGGGATTGGAAAGTGAAGGCCTCCATATGCTAGCTGTGTTCAAAACATTTTCAATCGGCATTCATTTCGCTGTAGGGGGTTAAAAATGCAAAAACATTCTGCAACCATACAAGCAACACAACAGGGATCATAAAGTTGTTTATATTAAATTATTGTCTGTGTTGATTTGTGGGATGTGCGCGTGTATCGTCTGTGTGATTTAAGGAACAGTTTTTAAAAAAAAAGATTTTTCATCAAATTAATAATGAGAGGTGGTTACATTTACATGCATTACTTTATTCAAAATCATTAGGATTATACAAATGCCTTAATTCATCAAAACTACCCAGAAACACTCATTTGGGCCTGTGATAGGTCAGAATGCTACATTAGAGGGATCATTTACATGCTTCAGCCCACTGCAGTACAAGTATATTCAGTGATCAGTTTTGCATTAGTGATTAGTATTGAGCAGCCTTAACACAGCAACCTTTACTGGTGATCATTTATAGTTGATTGTATATCGTGTGTGTGTTGTGTGTGTGCTTGAATACACTTATCGTGTATATGCAAATGCTGTAAACATCTTTTAAGAGCAAATTTGCTATAAACCTTTGTCCTCATATAACCTGATATTACAGGAGCATTCAGGTTTTCTTGCACCAACATACCTGAGCTCATCAGCTAGTGAACAAATCTGTTCCTGAGTTTAAAATGCTGCGCAGATGGACTCTGAGGACAGAGAACACTCTTGAGGCTTTTTTAATATCAAATTTCTGTGTATATGTGTGTGTGTGTGTGCGTGTGTGTGTGTGTGTGTGTGTGCACTTAGGGAGCAAGAAGCAAAAGAGCTGAAGCAGCAGATTGATGTCATGATGGAGACCATTCAGAAAGAGAAAGACAGAACCACAGAACTAGAGCTCAAAGCCAGACTCTTCAACTTCGGAAAGTACAAAGCCGAGGAGGTAAGAGTGTGCGTTTATATAACTTTGTTTTGGTTCATAAACGCCTAAAAGGATATCTGTAATTCAGAAGGCTTCAAATTTTACCATATATATGAATATGAAATCTAGGAATGCTTTTATTCATCCTTTTCCGGGTCCTTCATGCCTCCTTCATCCCTTTCTTCCTCTCAGGATGACACTCTGAACGCTCTGAGCCAGAAGGTGGAGGATGTGTATCGGAGCTGTATAGGAGACAGCGAGGCCAACCTGAGCACTCTGCAGATGCTGACAGCCATTGAAGGCCGTCTGGGAGAACTTCTGGAGAACGTAGAGATGATTCCTGCTGACCGCCTTGCCATCGCTGAGAGAGCCAAAGAGAAGGAAAGGAGGCTCAGGTCAAATCAGCAAAAATCTTTTCACTTTTAAAAAACATTTTCACAACTTCAGTAAAAGCAGAGTTGAACATTTACTGAACAGAACAGAAAGTGTATCAAGAGCTGAACAGAGACTGGAAACGGTGGAATGATGAAAAAAACAATTCACATTTTTAGCATAACTGTTTGGTGATGATGAGATCTCAAATACACTGCTGAGGAAATTAACACACTTAAAGTGGTAATTAACTCTCATTAGGCTGGTTATGTGATGTTCCTGTCATGTAGCTTAAATACTATGAAACAATCTTAGATAATTAAGATAATTATTCAGAGACCAGAAAATCTTTTTTTCCCAAAATATTTAACTGTTTTATTGCAATGCATGACTCCTCCAGGCCTGAAAAATGAATACAGGCCTGAATCATCTAATCAAAGATCATCTGCTGCAAATAGAACTTGTCTCTTGAAGTTAGTCTTGACTAGGGCTGCAACTATTTTTGGAATCGAGTATTCTGTTGATTTTTTCATCGATTAATCGAGTAATCGGAGAAATCATACTTTTGTGATTTTAAAGAACTATATCAATAGTGGGTTATGCAACATGAAAGGCCTCTTAAAATGAGTAAGCAATTGGCTGTTATTCCTCACAAAAAAAGGTTTTTATATCTTACAAACAAACCATTTGTTTGTAAGATATAAAATTATATTTAAATATATATATATTTTAATTATTATTATTATTATTATTATGAGTTTATATGTTTCTGATCAGTTTGAATTAATTATTATTTATTGATTATTTTAGCATTAAATGGTCAAAACTTGTTTACAGTTTAAATACGGATTAAAATTTAATTTTAATTTTTAGGAAAATTTATGCACTTTAAGACGCCCTATTTTTTCTTGTTGGCAATATTCGGCACGTTTAAAAAAAAAAAAGCAATTTTTTGTAATCGAATCATTAGAGTTACTCGAATAATCGTTTCAGCCCTAGTCTTGAATTATCAGTCTTGAAAACATGAACCTTCAGCCTATTTTTGTACCAGTTCCTCTATCTTTGTGCTCCTAGACTGCGGGATGAGAAGATCTATCTGCAGAAGCAGCACCAGGAGGAGAGGATGAAGAAAGCAATGGCGAGAGCTCAGGCTGAGATCAAGAGAACGGTCAGTTGTACAGAGATTTCAAGTAACATAAGACAGGGAATTGCCATACTGAATTCCCATTTCCTGTATTCCAACAGTCTGGTAGGAAGCTGATGCCTCGCTCACAGCCTCCTGTTCCCAAACCCAAAAACGACCAGCATGACGACACTGCAGACAAGGAGAAGGAGGATCACCTGTACTTCTTCACCTAAATCACATATTGCATGCTTATTAGTTTTAATGTTACCTCGTGGGTGGGAAGGGTTGAATGGCCACAACTAACCCACTCCCATCTGAAAACATTACAGGCTGTTGGGGGCAGTGTTGTTGTGGTAGCATGATACTTGTATACATTGGTGCACCTGACACATTCCAAACAAGGGCATCCCTTGGTGGCTGTAGCTTATTCACGCTTGGATGGATGCTTCCAGAACACACAGCATGTTTCTACACCATTTCTCCAGTGGCCTGCAGTCTTTGAATCTCAGAACTGTCCAACATATTTAGGACAAAGTTGAAAGAAAACTATTTAGATCTTCAGGCTGCAGCAAGTGTGCAGTGCTGTTTCCACACGCCATAACAGGCGTAGAATCCAGCAGCTTGTAGAATCCATGGCCAGGTATATTCATGCTTTACTGATGGGCATGTTTTAACCTTGTACTTGTTTCATTACACACCAATCCTAAATCTGGATTCATTTACCTGAAATTGCAAAACAATTCTTGCAAATGAATGCAAGTAAACATCACAAATCCAAAAGAACTGGTCTTGACCACACCTGACAGATGTAGATGTGTAATAGGGTTATCTTTTTCCGTCATCTTTCAAAGGTTACAGACAATTATGAACCACAACTACAGAACTGTGCTTTATTAGGGACACCTACTTAGTCTTACTAAAGTACTAAGAGGACACCAAATAGCTGGAGGGCGATGTATAACCGACAAAAGTGATGGATCAATTGCAACTATAACATGGCTTCTCTAATACTGTAATAAGTCAAAACTATTCATTTTTACATGTTAATTCAGTTGCCTTGCATTTTCAGTGAACACTAGCATAATCTCTGTAGTAAATCACTGAATAGATTGTTTCTCAACTAGGATATATGAATGTCTATTACCTGTTACTTAGACTAATAAACTTACTCATGGTCATGTCCCAGCATTGGATATTTAGATATTTTAGAAACAATCTCAGACATGTGAAGAATGCATACAGGTGTCACACCTTAATAAGAAGAAGAATGACAAACTGAATTCATCTTGTTTCAAACTTTCAGCAATGCAATAAATTAGACCTTTATAAAAAAAGTAGAGTGCCATTTAATCTTAGTCTCATACACAAACAGGACATAAACAATTGTATCTTCATGTTTTACAAAGGCAATAAAAAAAAATGGAAACCGTACAAAGGTATTTCTTTGATGGTTTTGGATGCTGTTGCCAAGAAGGCAAATAGAACTGAACAGCAGAATAACTTAAAGACCTTTTGCTAGGTTGTCAGGTACCTTACGGCACAAACAGTAAATCTTACAATTTTCACACCCAACTGCATTTTTACAAAAACTAGCATTCCTGTATAAGACACACAGACTTGCCATGAAGCAACAGGCAGCATAAGCAGTTGTGACATGAGCTAATATCAGTACTGCAGCTAATGTCTTTTTGGGCTTTATACCATGCCTTCATGACTAGAGCAAGAAAAAAAATTTTTTTAACACTGTGCAATAAGGACTGTAATGTCAAATTTGTAACACATTCATGACAAAATCAATTATGTTGGCCCCTTACAGTACTCTGCTAGTAGCTGATAACAGCACTTAAATACATGGAGGTAGACTCCTGGCACAGTGCCTCCTTCACCAGTTCATGATACTGACTAAACCCCTGTGTTAAAGAAATAATTAACTGTCTTCAAGACTAAAACATGTTAAATGAACCTGGTTACATTGTTCAATGTGTTTTAACCAAATAAACAATTTTAAGTGGAAATGCATGGACTACAAGGCTTGCAAACCCAGGCACAGACCTAGCCCTTCGTGGTCTGTTTAAAGAATAAGCCCATTAAACAAGGCTTAATTCTCTGTTACTGAAAACCCCTCTGAACAGGGTCATGTCCAGCACCACTACCCAAAGAGGAGACATGTTAAAAACAGATGCCATCGTGACTTGAGGAGGGAGAGAAGAAGGAAAGGAAGGAATCGAAATTGAACTGTCACAAGATCCAACGATGCCCCTTGCTGGATCTCTGTCAAGCTGTCACTCCAAGTCCTGTAGGTTGATAGTACTGCCGGTGAACTGGGAGTTATCAGATCCGTTATCATCCTCAGCCATGGCGGAAGGCTCCTGAAAAACACAGTTGGGGTTATTATAGTACTTAAAGGGATTTTAAATTACATAGAGCCGTTTATAATTAAATAAAGTGAATTCAGTAAGATGAAATTACAAATGCTTTACAATCCAGAGAAGAGTCAAATAAAACCTGACACGTTTTTGTAAAGCAGGCATAGCTTGTTGAGGACTGTGCGTACTGAACAGTACCTGTAAGATGTTGACAGGCAGGTCGACCGTAAGCTGAGAATGAGAACTTGACGTCTGTGAGCTGAGCTGGAAAGCCAAGTCCCCATCAGTGCCAGGGTCATCCTGTAACCCAAACATACACAGCAACTCAGAAAACAACACCATGACTGAGATCCCAGATAATGAAAAGGCTTTTAACAGCACTCGCCTGCAGTAGCTGAATCTGCACATACTGGGCCCCAGTGACTGGGTCTCGGATAGTGAGGCCCCCCGCAGTTGATGCAGCTCCTTCTCCAAAACGGCTACTTGTTGAAGCCAATGCCCCTGCAGCAGTTGAACCCTTGGTCCCCTTAGCTTTCCTTTGAGTCGCCCCTGAGGTACCAGCACTACCAGCAGGGCCTTTCTGCTTCCTTTTTTTTGCCAGCTGGATGGCTCTGTAGTCTGTGCGTGCAGAACCACTGCTCTCCTTCAAAATAAATAAAAACAGGTTCACAACAAACATTTCGGCTGCTGAATTTTGAAGACAGACCACTAATAGTTGAAGTTTTCCATTCTACTGCCATTCAAAAACATTCAAATCCATCTTAACGTTTGTATTCTTGAAAGCGATTTAATGAACCACCATTAACATTTCTAATTTTTGTAATCATTTTTTCAGTCATTTGAGGGCAATTTTCTTGTTCTCAAACTCACAAATACATGCAAGCAGTCCAAATACACAGTAAGACACACTCTCTTCCTCCACACACTCACCATAAAGGAACAAGTGGTGACTGGGGACAACTCGGTGTCCTTTTGCCCACCATAAGATCCACTGTGGCTGGGAAACACAAATTGACTCATGCCTTTGCTGTTCTCTGGCTGGGCCAGGACATCTACTCCACTCAGTAAGGGTCCCACAGCCACCTCACTGCCTCCAATATCTTCTTTTGGTTGGGGAGACAACAACTCTGGAACTGGAGGCCCAGTCAAAGCAGTGGAGGATGTGAGGGTGGGAACAAGAGAGGAGGTGAGTGAGGACGTGAGGGATGAAGACAGTGAGGATGTAAGTGAGGGAGTGAGCGATGGGGTCAAAGAAGAGGAAGGGGATTCTGCTGTTAATGCGCTGGAGGAGCTCAAGGCTTGCAGCTGCTCTCCTGCTGAGGTGCTTTGGATAGCCAGGGCTGTTAGTGCTCCTAGTGCCTCAGGGTTCACTGTCTGTACATCATCCAAATGTAGCGTAGCTGGCTGTAGGACCCCGCCACCTGTCCCGGAGCCTAAGCCAGTGTCCAGAACATGCGCCCCCATGTCTGGCCCTGCTGCCAAGATGAGTGGGTCCACAGTTTTGGACCCTCCAAGAGATGACCCAACTGTAGCAGGATCTATGGTAAGGATGCCAGCATTGACCAGAGACATGTCCATGGTGAAGGAGGCAGAGCCCGTAGGGGCTGAGGGGCCAGCAGGTGCTGTTGGGGCCCCTGAGGGCACGCTGGAGAACAAGGAGGAGAGGTCTAGGCTGCTGAGCTCCGTTCCCACAGAGCCTGGGGCAGTGGCAGTCTGAGCAGCGCTTGTGAGTTCACAGCTGGGTGTCAGAGTGGCTGTGCTCTCCAACTGACTCAACACATCTGGAGGGGATGACAGTCACAGAGAAATGAATGAATGCTATAAACATTTTTCAAAAGTCTGCAATCAATGCATTTTATTCAGTGTGCATACGTACAATTATAAACTAGCACTGTAAAATATCATAAGTTTCTAGTCATTTATGGAAGGCCATTTAAAAAATATTAATTGGGTTTCCAAAATAGGTGTTCAACCCTTTTTGGTTCACATCCCTGTTGAGCTTGGAAAAAGTGCCATATGCAATGTATTATCAATTGCACTGAGTTACACCCTCTTTCAGCACATCAGCAAGCTGCGTTCATAAATAGATTATGTTTAGAGAACTACCTGTGACAATCAAGTAGTCTACTGTTAGTATAACATTGCATTTACAACTCTGCACATATTTCATACGACCAAAACAAAGTTTGGCATCACATGCACTGCAAAACATGTACAGTCATTGTGAAACTATTTCTTCAAGAGTGTGAACACCTGCACTTGCTCAGCGTGCATAAACCTTGTGTGCAAAAGTGCATGTGTGGGTACCTGGGCTAATGTTGTGGTGTTTAAGCATATGGCTCTTCAGGCTGCTGCGGGATGAGAAATGCTTTGTACATCCAGCCACAGGACATCTGCTTCTCAGACATACTCCATCCTGACGGTGTTTTTTAGAGTGGATGTACAGGCTGCTTCGTGCTGAGAACTTAGCATTACAACCTGTAAACAGAGGCATTCAAATTAAAACACATTTTACATAATTTACCAAAGGAAAGCAAAATAAAGTCTATGAAGCCAACCTTCAACTCTGCACTCAAATGGCTTGGTGCCCAAGTGGGTGATACTGTGGCCTTTCAAGTGCTCTGCACGGGTGAAGGACTTTCCACAGCCCTCCTCCGGACATGTGAACCGCCGATCATCATCGTGCTTCCTGGAAGGTTGTAAAAAAATGCACAACACAGCACATTAAAAGATAGTTTATGATAACACAAGACACACACACACAAACAGCCAGCATTGTGCTTTAATTCTGTTACACACTATTGCCTTTTTACCTTTTGTGTCGCAACAGCTTTGACATGCTAGTGAAAGTCCATCCACAGGACTCAAAGTCACAGACAAATGGTCTTTCACCTGAGGGGAGAGAGAAACAAAGATCAGACTAAAACTCAAAAGGCTTTAGCTGTGCATGTGTTTATGGTTAGACCCATGTGTACCTGTGTGACTCCGGAGGTGGATTTTAAGGCGGCAAGCCTTGTCGTAACGCTTGTCACAGCCTGGATAAGTACAAGTGAACTGGCCAATCTCTCTAAAGTGAGTTCTGTTGTGAGAAAACAGGGCACTGAAGGTGATGAAGGCCTTTTCACATCCTGTGAGGAACAACAGACACAAACACCCATTAATTAATAGCCACACATCTTTGAGTTTGAATACCTGCCAAACAGTATTCCACAACAAGTCCAGGTTAGTATATTTAAAAGCAAAAGTGTCATTTATGTAATGATACATTCAGTCATTGCAACACACTCCAGGAAGTACTGGGGTCATGTTGATGAGGGCAGGTTTCTGTCATTTTCTTGCAACACTGAAGAAAGCACTTCCCCAAAAGACAAACTGTTGAAAACTGGTAAAGTGGGTAAAGTCAGACAAAACAGCAGAAGTCTTAACATAACAGAATCAAACTTAACAGCTTTAACAATTACTCATAATTCTTTGTTGCAGTCGTTCTCACCTGGGAATTCACACTTGTGTGGCCTCTCAGGCTCAAAGTGTGTCCTCTGATGGTTGGCGAGCCGTGTGGCACTTCGGAACCTCTCACTGCAAATCTCACACGCAAAGGCGTCTTCCTGGTAATGCGCTTTTATATGGGCCTTCAGGTTGTAGACGGTGGTGAAGCGCCGACCGCAGTTCTCCCACTCGCACTTGTATGGCCGAACCTTGTCATGGGACTGTAGGTGCCGCTTTAACTTATATGATGTGGTGAAGGACCAGCCACAGCCCTCCACTGTGCACTTGAAAGGCCGCTGGTCTTCTGTATGGAAGACGAGGTGCATCTTGAGCTTCTGGCGACTGTCAAAAGCCTCAGGGCAACCTGAGTGAGGACAGCGGTACGAGACTAAGGCACCTTTCTTGGCCGAGCCTGTAGGACCACCAAGATTTGCAGGCATCTCGTCCTCTGATCCAGCAGGTAGGCCTAGGAGAATAAAAACCCAAACGCTTGTTAGAATGTCCATAACTAATGAACATTACCAAACGACATTACAAATATATTGTGATAAGTTTTTTTTTAAAGCACAATACTGAGCCTTACCCACAAGTGCTCGTTTGCAGCCGTGACCCAGGCTGCTGGACTCGTCTACAGCACACAAAGCGCCATCCTCCTGTTTAACAGAGGGGCACTGGTCCATAGCAGTGCCAGGCAGCTCTGAGAGAGGACACTCCTCAGCCAGAGTGATTTCTGAGTCGCTGGTCGCCTGTCCGGCGCTCGTCTCGTCCCGATCCGCCACGGGAACGTTGCTGATCTTCCCGATGGATTTGGTCCCGCCGTCGTAGTTAAGCAGCACAATGTCTTCGTGCTCCTTCATGCCCAGGTGTTCCTTCAGACTCACCATACCATCGTCTTTGTACGAGTAGCCTTCCTGCGGCGCAGCCAGGGTCAGCACACCGTTCTCGATGGTGAGGATGATGCTCTGGTTGTTGATGGTGATGGTGCTCGAAAACGCGTCTTGCGCGTCTCCGTTCTCTCCAGGAGCGAGTCTGCTGAAGTCCTCCGCCGCCCCGCTGCTCCCAGCACTAGCACTGCCCGAGTCCAGGCTGGCGAGATTTTTACACTCTGCTTGCTCTGTCAGGCCTAAGGGACCGCAGTTCATCATGACCACATCGGGCAGCTTCGCACTGACTCCGGTGTCGCAGCCTCCCTCGGGCCCGTCCGACATCATGTCCCCACTCTCGGCCTCGAACAGCCCTCGTTTACCCCCGGCCACGTCTCCATCTCCACTCTCCCCGGCCAGCTCCAGGTGGTTAACCAAGCTGCCGAAACCACACTCGGGGGACGGCTTTACCTTACCCGTCGGACGGCTCTCTGTGCGGGGTCCGTGTGAAGATCTGGAGGGCTCCGGCGCTTTCTTTCCGTTCACTTTACAGAGACGCGTCCGGTGCTCCTTATCGATGCCATTTTCCTCCTGCACTATGTTAAAAACAACGTAGAACTCCTCACAGCTTTTGCTGCCACTGCCGGTGGCTCCGGACGGGGATGCAGTAAGATCAGTGTTACAGTTCGTGTCCTGTTGTTGTTCCAGATCCTCCTCCAGCAGCTGCCTCTGTTCTCCGTAGCCGTCCTCCCCCTCGAAGAGAGGCAGCGCCATTTGCAGCACACCGTCCTCCTCGCTCTCCTCGCCGTATTTCAGCTCGGGGGCTCTCACGAAGTCGGCGGGCAGTTCCAAATCCTCGTACTTCTCCTTCAGGTCACACAGCTCCCGATGCGGCTGTGGAGAATCAGCCGGGTCGTGCTTGTGGTTTGGGAGGTTGAGACGAGGAGGGCCGCTGCCATTTTGCGCCAGAAGGAGAGATGGCGAGGAGCCCGGCCGCCTGTTGTTGTTGTTGTCACTTCTGAGCCCCTGCGAAGCCGAGTCGATATCCTCCTTCGACACCGTGCTAGAAATCGTCCCCGGCGTCGTGGCAAGCCGAGATGAGACTGACTTACGCGGGGCGCCATGTTGGTAGTGAGTGTTTTGGGCATCGCTAAGCCCCTGGATTTCCATCTTGGTGTCCCTGTAGCAGCGACACATAAAGGCCCGCCCCGCCCCGGAGGGTGATAAGACCCGGTCCAACCACTCTCACTTCGCCTTCCGGAACCAGGCCGGCACGGAGCGAGAACTGAGCCACACACTGCCACACACACTAGACTCACATGTACTATGTATATACACACTGGGGAATTTGATCTCACATCGTACAGCAGTATATCGCACCAATAATGCTCGACAAACCTGATTCTTTACTTTGACGTGTAACACCCAACGCAGCCACTAGATGGCGCAGTAAGACCACTGATTATTTTGTAAAATAACGGCCCCTTATAGGGAAGATGCCACACAGTGTGAAATTGTTTCTCTGCTTTTAACCCATTAAAGTAAACCAGTGAGCAGCCAGCAACAGGGGGTGTCAATACAGCACTGCGTGGGACACCTGAGGTACACAGGGTGCCACTAGCAGTCCTGGGATTTGAATTCACAACCTTCTTACAACAGGGGCAACTCACTAATCAGCAGACCACCAGCTGCCCACACTATTTTGTGCAAACACTCTCGTTTTTTATCGAAGAAAGCATTATTTTTCTGATTTACTGTATATAAGCAGTGTTCACATAAATGGGTAAAGAACCCGGAATGGTGTCAACCAGCTAAACCAATTTAGAATTATAGCCCTATGAGAGGCTACTTTATGTGAAAGCAAGTGCATACCCAATCCTGGTTACAAGTGTCATATCTACAGGTTTAGGGTACAGAAAATGTTTAGCTAGTAAATGTGGGACAATGAAAAGGCAGCATATTTTTAATATGATGTTTATTTCAAATTAGGTGGTTGTGAAATGGTATTAAATATGTCTGATCATCCTAAAAGTGTCTTTTTCTTCTCCTTAACCTCCACAACAGAATAGTTACTTCTCCTGTTGCTTACGCACGCATTTAGCCCAGAAGCACTTTTGTTCAAAGTAATCCTCTCCATCATAAGCTGTAACATTGATGGTGGGTAATCAGTTGCTGATTTAAATCATCATCTATAATTAGTTATAGTTATAGTGGGTCATCCTTCATCTGTGGTCAGTTTCTGGTCAAAGGACACTGTTGACTGGATATTTTTTCTCCTGCAGTACCCTTGTGTGTGTTCCACTTTGTGCAACACACAAACAACCATGTAATTACCATGTCAGTGTTATTACTGTGTTGAGAATGATCCTAAATAACTCCTGCTTACCGGTGGTCCAGTGGAGATCTAGGACTGTGACCGTTAACACAAGCACCTCTGTGGCAAGATGGGCTAATAAAATGGACAATTAATGTAGATTAATTTAAGTCTTCCTAATAGAGTAGCTTGTTGGTGTATGTACCCTTCTCATTCAAAGTTTCTTCTGAAATCAAGGGTATTAATAGGCAGTTTGGACCCCCTTGCTGTAGTAATAAACTCCTTCATATAGACTTTCCCCCTTTTGAATTCATCTACAAGAGCATTAGGAAAGTGATATTGGATGTTTTGGATCTGGAGCCACTCTTACTCATCTCAAATGGATTGGCGGGTGTTCTGTTCCGCTGAATAATGCCTAGTGTTGGTGGGTTTGAACCTTTCTAGCTGACTATTGCCATCAGAGACAACAAGCTTAGACTCTTGTTCATCAGCTCCAGAGCATCCCATTCTATAGATAATGCTTTTTTTGAGGATTATCAAAAATTAGCATGTAGTTGTATGGCTGTGTCGGTAATGGATGCACCTTAAAGTAGCAGAATTCACTCATTAGAAGAGAGGTCTGTATATATAGTTTTTGTCCTAGGCTGTCTGTTCCTGTTTACATAAGTGAATCCAATATTTTACACAATAAAAGGAAAGCATTGTGTGTTTGCAAAAATGTTTCTGCAAATGCATTTCACTGTTCTAGTGCAGTCCTAGAGTTAGTATAAAGAGTGACCATCACTGCAACAGTCCAACAAACAGTTTAATTTAGTAATGTGTTCAATGTACGCTATAGTTCTTATCAAGTCAAGAGTATAAAACGGTGAGTTAAGTTGCAATAATGACAATAGTAAACATACAAACAAGCATTGTACTCTGATTTCTTTTGGATTTGTGTTTCATTGGGACATGGAACACTGCGAGAGAGAACATGCTCAGCGACAAAAGAAGTGGAGGTGGGGAGAAAAGAAGGAAGAAAGGAAAAAAAGTGTTCTGGGTACAGTATCACATTTGGGAATGCAGTTGTGTGGATGGCGGATTATACGCGCCGACGAGGTTCACAGACTGAGCAATACTACAGTGCAATACATATTTGAACACACATTTTGACAGTCATGCAAAATGTAAAAATATTATGTGCGATACAAATGAAAATATCTACTCTGCATTTCTCAGCGTCAGCTATGCTGCATGCTAAAGCTATAGTTTCACAAATGAAACGTTTCATTTGTGACCTGAAATATCTATAGAAATATAATGTCTATCTGCAGCAAGCTACATTGTACTTTGTGCCATATTCTACAATATTCTGCAGGTCCACAGAATATACTGTACACAACAAAAATCATGGACAAAAAATATACATGAACAATCTACTGTTATAGAAAACCCACACGGTTAGCTAGCTATAGATATAGAAACATTTGTGTCAGACTGAAACGACAACCAGCACTGAATGGTCCCCCATTTGAGATCATGCAATATCATGAACTGTAACATGTAAAACAGTACAGCTACAAACTCAGACATACACACACAAACCCCACTCATCGATGTCCATTGTTTAAAATGTAAATCACTGGAGGTTTTGTAGCACGCTTCAGCGCTAACAGAGGCCCTCAAATAGATGCAGTTAATGAACCTTAACCCACAACAGAGTTGAAGTTTTTCAACTTTGCACACCTTTTAATTAAACTGAGAGAGGTACAGAGAGAGAAAATGGATAAAGATGGAAAAGGAGGGCAGGGGTACACTGAGCGGGACTCAACCTTCTCCAAAAGGGGAAGAGGTGCTAATGAAGAAAAGCAGCCTTTAACACTTAATTACTGGTCATGCAAATCACATGGAAACACAGGTAGCACTCTGGAGAGTCAATGGAAAGCCTCATGGAATGAACACCATCACCCTGCATGAACTTCAGCCTCAACAAATTGCCACTGGCAGCCAGAGACAGAGCATCCAACAGATTTGGGGCATAAAAGTGTCAGCCGCAACTAGAGCAGGAGTCGGTGTGATATCAGCGTGGAGAAGGCGCAGAATAACTTTGCATTCATTTGCAAAGCAAAACAGGTGCATTCCGTCTCCCTCCAAATGACCATAATGGCCCTGTGCTACATTTTCAAGTGCCAGTTGTAATGAAGTGGGCTTTCTCTCTCTCTCTCTCTCTCTCTTTCTCGCTCTCTCCTTTCTTCCCTCACTCTCTCTAGTATCTTTCTCTACCAAAGGAAACAAAGTCTGAAGGTGCCCTTGGAGTCTAGACTAGGAGTGTTGCATTTTTGCCACAATTGTCCTCTTTTGTGTGCGTGTTGCGGTGGTCACTCCTGACTCTAAACAGGCAGAGCTGCAGACTCTGAAAACAGATGGGATCTTCCCGGCCTGGCACAAGAATACATTATTCAACTGGTAAAGCTTGTTAAAGCCTTGCAGGTTATGGTTGAAAGGAAAAAAGGAGCCAAGCATGAATTCATTCAGTTATCCCAGAGCTGGGAGGGTCAGTGAATCAGGCAGCATTAGAACAATTGAGAAGCCAGAGATGAATCAGTTGAAGAAGGAACATAAAAGCATGAGATAAAAAGCAAACGGAATTTAAAATAGGCATTCAATTACAGGTTGGAAATAGAAATGTGAAGGCATATCGTCACTGTCATATCAAAACACCATTTGAAAGTATCCAGCCTGCCTTTTACATTGTGTGAACATTTCACGGTTAAAAAAATGGCCATAAATGACAAGAAATACAATTTCCCAGCTATGAATGATAACACCATGACTTAAACTACCTTTCAGAAACTGTTTTTAAAAGATAAAATAAATGTTTTTATTCTTGGTCACAGGTGTGACTGGTGGAAAACTAGAGTAAAAACCTGCTACAGTTGAACAATTATGCCCAGTTAAATGGAAAGACAGTACTGACATAATTCAATGAGGGTGCAAACTGATATAATAATGGACATTTTGTATGTAGTCTTTGTTGGGTCATCATGTTTTGACCTGTCCAACAAATTAGACAGTCAAGCTATATGAATGAAAAGGATAGTTAAGGTTATCAGTAGTAAATGTGAGCCACTGTATTATCCCACCAGTCATAATTGTGAATTCATGCATTTACATCTCCTGTAAGAATGACACAATTGTGTCAGTAGAAACTCATCATAAATAAAAATTCAATAGAAGACCCCTTGAAGAGGAAATCTACCAAATATGGTAGTTTTATCCTTATAATACAGGCAAATAACCTCTTTTGGAGGCTTTCTTTTACTTTCTAAGGTCACAGTCAAATTGGTGGGATTACATAAAGTTTTGAGTTTTTTGGGACTTGTCCTGACAGTGACAATATGTGTGTATATATATATTAGGGGTGGGCATAGATATTTTTTTAAAATCTAGATTAATCTCACTGTAATCTTGGAATTAATCTAGATTATAATAGCTCATTTGAATTCTGCCAAAGGTCTGAAAATATAGTCATTATTCTACTATTTTTAAATTATATATCCAAACATTTCATACAAGATATCACCGAGCGCAGATACGCAC
>JBBJLR010000111.1:17577812-17590195 GCA_037577145.1 Brachypetersius gabonensis
AAACTTAGTTGTAACGCAAGCGTTACTGAATATGTAACGAGTAAAATATTACTGAAAATTGATTAGTAATGCCTTAGTAACACTACTGCGTTACAGCAAAAAGTAATATGTTACTGTAATACATTACTTTTGTAACGCATTACTCCCAACACTGATATTCATATATATCTATATATACCTCAACCCATGTGTTGTTGATTTCTCTGCAGAGAACCCACTTAAATATGGCATATTCACTGTAAATTTCAGTGCAATAAAATGTTTAGTTCTATTTAAAAAACGTTTCACTATACGCAAGTAAACATTAACTGTCCACTGAAATGCTGAAATGTATAAAGGATGTGTTCCTTCAAACATCAACAAAATGTCATTTGTCCAGGGGCACACAAACCTTTAGATACAACAATAAAATTAGTAATAAAACTAGTATCGAAAGCTGATTCGTCATAATCCTGGACTGTATGCTGTATGTCATGCAAGCAGTCTGGGTTATATCCACTATCAGGATGTTTTCCAAATGCAGCTCATTTTGTGGTATTTTTTAGGAAGATACTCTATTGCATTTTATGCATTTTATATAATTAAGAGTCAGTGAACCATGATTGCTGCTACTCTAAACATGATTGCTGCTACTAAAATTGTGCAAGACTAATATAGCTTGCTTTGATTGAATAGTTTCATTTTCCCCTTCTAATCAATTGACATCAAAGGGAGTCTTACACAGTAGAGTAAATGTTTAACAGACACAACACACATTTTCTAGAGAAAAACTTACCTTTTCTAATATTCAAAGTACAGGCAAAGTTGAGTTATGTTGATGTGACAATATAACGATGAATTGGTCTTAAGATGAGGATGAACTACTAAGATACTAAGGTAAAACCTGCTATCTCTTCTGTAAAGCACAGAAGAAGCAACGTCATTGCACAGATGTGGACAGCAGCCTTAAGAAATGGCTTACTCATCCCAATTACAGAAACATCTGCCAAATCAAAAGAGATCCCTCCAGGCTATAAGACAACAACCCAAAACAAAGAAAATTACACACAGGGCAGCCGGTGGCCTAGTGGTTAGGGCATTCGCCCTACAATCAGGATGTTTTGGGTTCAATTCCCAAGACTGCTACGCACCACTGAGGTATCCTGAGCAGGGGTGCAACTACTCACTTTTTGGGGGTTATGCAACACCTACCCCCTCATTAATCCCCAAATTAAAACATCTGAATCAATGTAATGGTCCAGAAAAGAGCAAAGACTTAGACAGTTGTACAATTCAGGAGACCACAGGTGTGTCTCAATTTTTCTGTATATTTCAGCCATCAAATTAATTTATTTTATTACATCAGAAGCACCTGATTTAATTTAATGAAGGACAGATTAGTTTCATAGGGTCCTGGCTGGTAACTAAACACTGCACCTCCTCAAGTAAAGGTTTGGAAATGGTTAAGCTAACACACACAAACACACACAAACACTGCACTTAAACTGAATTACTGCCTACCTTCTATTTCTAAGTGAAGAAATGATTTTTGGACACAAATCCTAGTTTATCTCTCATTTCATCGGATACATTTAAAATACAGCTATTCATCTGTCAGACACGACTGAGTCACTCATTTGAGTTAGCTCAAACTCTATCCTGGAGGGTAAAAGGAGAACAATATTTAGTCTCTCAGTAAATACATCTTTCTTGTAATGACTGAATTTAAGTAAGATTTTAGATCTCTATATGTGCTGCAAGTTTGATCTTCTCAGTCTGGAGAGGAGGCTGGAGTGACCTCCATGAGTGGCTGTGCATTAGATTGGCAGATCTGCCAAAGCAGATTGGAGCGAATGACCCTGCGACCCTGGTAAGCAAGGACCAAAAGTGAGGGAGATTGAATGGGGCAGAGAGTGAATCTCGTTCTACAGGAGCGTGACCAGCCTTTCATTTCTCTCAGATTATTGGGATTTCCGTACGGCACTGAAAGCAGGGGTGACCTTTTCTGAAACTGTCTGACACATTCAGATTTCTCTGGCCGAATTAAATATGCCTTTGAATCACAAGGAATTCCGTCCTAATTTCATTCCAACAGTAATGTTTGAACTTTTCAGCAGGGAAATGAGCTCGGTGTGTCTGTGCCTGAGGAGAAGTACACAGTAAATTGGGCCCTGGTGAAAGCGAGACAATGTGCAGTGAGTCCTGAAGGTGAATGTATGGGTCATCGTCATCTTGTTTCAAATGCCCCGATATGACATTAACCAAGAGTAGAGGAAATAGAGCGAGAAGACAGTGGGAGGGAGAGTGTTTAAAGAATTCAGACACAAGAACAAAGGCATCGTTAGCTAATATGTCACTGTTGTAATTGAAGTTGCTTTAGCATGACAATGTTTCAGTACTGTCACGCTAAGGTGAGTTCAAATTAAGGAAAGGTGATTACAGCCGCTGTCATAATCCTACGAGAGAAAAAGTTAAGAGCCATAAATAGTACCTAACAAACTAAATGTAAAAACAAAAATGAAATGCTGCATGCACTTAAACATGTTATGTCATGGTTCCATGTATATATTGGTGTGCGCAGTCACGACAATTTCTTCCGGGATCAATAAAGTTTTCTAATTCTGAAATGTATAGGATCTGACATACTTGATGTTTATTTTGTGAATTCAATTAAATCACAAAAGTATTTTTATATTTTGTCATATAAATATGGCATAAAACACATTCACTGAGGTTTATCTGTGCACCTGCCTGTCGTGATATAGACATCAGTCTGTCTTCCTGTAACATGAATTAAATTGGACTAAAATACCATAACTGTTCTATTATCTGAAAAAATGCCCAACTCTATTCTGAGATGCCTTCGCAATGTTGTTACAAGTGTACATTCAAAAAACATTGCAAAGTCACTTAGTTGGCTTAGTACCATAATTCTTGATTCTGTGAAAATGTCAAGAATAATACATCCCAACAAAATGGCAACAACTTGGATCCAATAATCCTGATTTAATTTACATAGTGCCTACAGTCAATTAATTAGGCCACTTACTGGCTCTTTGTGACTATTGATCTACTATTCCATTGTAATTAAGGACTCTTGCTAAAAAATCAAGCCAGGTCACTAGCCAGGCTCAGAAAAGACCACAGGTATCTTTCTATGATCTTAGCTACACCTCCCTGCCTGAGAAGACCATTCTGAAATGGGGGCTTGACTAGAACTCATGACTGTATGAACTTCAGTGAACCACATTTAAATTTCGAAGAACAAAACAATATTAATTGTATGTTAAACTTCACATAAGCTAAACAATTCTGGTGCAGTTCTGTGTAACTGACAACCAAAAGCTATTGCAGTCTCACCAACTAAAACTTGGAGCTTGCCAGGTACTAGATAAATGCTAGAGTCTTGACGAGTGAGTTTATAAGGTGTGACGGACTCCCTGCTCTAAAGGTCAAAATTCCACACTTGCAATATTGAACAGACACCTCGAACTCTGACTGACATTCACTCTCCTCCATGTCAGTTACTCTCTCTGCTCTGCAGCTACCTAGTTTTATTTTTAATGTCATTTACTCCCTTATCCTCTTGCTATATGTCTCTCAATCTTTCTTTCTTTTACACCGCCTGTCCCGATTGCATGGTAAAGGCTAAATCCTTTTTGTCTTCTTTATTTAAATCACTGACACTGTCTCATTCACTCTTACAGAGACATGGTAAAAGCCCAGCATGTCCTCTATAAACATCAAAGACCCCAAAGATCATTTTTGCTTTTTTATTTTCTCTCTTCACTAATGACTGAAGCAAATGCTCAGTCTTGGGAAGTGGACTGGCTGACCTTGTGACTCAGTATGTTCTTCTCTCCTTTCTTCAACACTCTTCGTTCTCAGTCACACTGGCCTGCCACTCTTGCCTCTGGGCTTAACCAGACTCTTCAGTTACCATTGTGTGCTTCATATTTCATAACCAGAGCTTATTCAGGTTTTTCATTTTTCATAAGGCCCTTTTCTCACTCTCAGAGTGATGACGGTGGATTCGTTGTGCTCTGTTGCCTTGGCGCGGACACTAGAGACACGTGGATGTCTGAGGAATTAGTGTTTGGATTAGATCCAAATTCGTTTTTATTCATGTGAGGTAAATGCGCAGACTGATCACAACATTTATTGTAGCAAGAAGAATAGAAAGTCAGTGGCCAGTAATTTTTTTACTGAAACTAGACATTAAACAGATCATGTATGAAAATATTTTTGAAAGTGATTGATACAATCCTTTATATATAGGTCAAAGTAAAAGCATAATGGTTTTAGGGTAGTGTAATATTCAGGTATGGCTTGATATGAGTAAACAAGTTCTGCCACAGCACTCTAATAAAGTCCAAGCCTGAACTTTAATGAGGCCACTTTTATACAATCAACTTTTATTTTCACTCAGAAATATACTTCAGGTAACCCACATTTACAGTTAGATCTGTTGCTGCTTAATGCCATCTGTTGCCTTCTCAAATGCAGACCTACAGCATTGAAAAGCTTTTAATAAATCAAAATGACAGCACAATGGCAAAGAAATTAAGATCACAGACAGATGACTGGACATTATTCTGCAAGAATTTCTGTTAGAGAGCAGCATTCCATCAATTATTGGGAAAGACCCAAAGCCCTGTAGCAGCAGATTAGTCCACATCATCACACTACCACCACCATGTTTTACTGTTGGCAAGTTTTCTCCATATGAAGATAATAACTTTCAATGTGGTTTGCTAGAGTCACTGGACCTTTAAAAAGGCTTTGTAACCCTTTTCAGACTCAATAAAAAAAAAAGTAGAATTTGTTTTGATTATAGCTGAAATTGTGCTGCTTATTGAGACTGGTTTCACACAGGGCCAGTTCTTTCAATTGATATATTATTATTTTAAACTATGTCATGTTTATTCAAAAAGTCTTTTTTTGCATATCTGAAATAGTTGAGTGTGACACATTTTCACAAAATAGAAGAATTTGGGCCCCAGCAAACACTTGGCACTGTGTTAACCCTTCTCCTAATATCCTCAAAAACCCCATTATATTATACCTTTAAATCATGTTTTGACATCTGCCGCCAGCAAGAGAATTTTCCAATCATAAATATCAAGCAGAATATGAAATTTTAATGATAAAAACAGCATGGCAACATTAATGATGAAATGAATATTATGAGTTCATGAAGAAAAAAGAAAAATGAATCAAGCCATGTTGCAGTGCTGCCTGATATAAATTATAAAGATCTCACCAGAGGAAATGCATGAGAGATTTTGCCATCCGGTGGCAGTTTGGCTCCAAAGCCATACGCAGGGAAGAGCTTGTCACTGTCGTAGTCCTGGATGATCTCCCCCACCGCTTTCAATGCCATGGCGTATGTGTTCATCTGATACGGGCTCATGTAGTGCAGTGAGGTTGGCTGGGCCGGGTTCCCTAAGATCAGAGAAGGATTGGGAACACCTTATTTTAGTGTGGGCTAATGAGCAGCTTTGGGATTAAGACAGAGTCCCAATCCAAATTCTCATTCATTTTGATATTCAGCACAGCAGCCATAGTGTATCAGCACACTGCAGACATACTTCAAATAAATTCTAACTATAAATATTGTAATCGCCCTTAACAGCGCATTTAATGCAATTTTCTTTTGTGAATATTAAAAAAACAGTTAACAGTTAGTCATTCAATTACTATATTAAACAAATTTTCTTTGGTCATTTGGTTGTCAGTTAAACATTAAGTATTATCCCACACTTAGTTCTGACCTCCCAGAGTGACTGGCTGAGATGCATTTTTTGAGTGCCCATAACTCCCAATAACGGCATAATAACTACTCTCTTTTAATATCACTCCACCTTACTCTCTTGTAACCCAGCAATGACAAACAGCCACTAAAACATTGCAGCACGGCTCCAGACTAACTTTCCCACTGGTTGCACTGATGCTATCAGATTTCTCACTGGGTTGCGTCATCATTTGACATGGTTACCACATTCATTTTGGTACAGCATTGCCTTATATATGAAAACTTTAAGGCATTAAAGTTAGCATTACAATTAATGCAAACAAATTAAAAAGCATTTGACATTTTGCAAATCGGTAAAACGAACATAAGTTTGGTTCCAAATTTTTCCTTAATGTCTCCAGCCATTTTATAGGTTTGTGAAATTCAATGACCAGCAGACTTGGTTTCATCCAATGAACTATTGATCAAGCTGAGCTACATATGGCACACAAGACTTATATGCAGCAGTACTAAATCCAAGCTAAGGAATATTTTGAAATGAACCTGGACCACTAAGCTTAGCAATGGCTTATGAACTGCGATTCAGTAAACCAGCTAAACTAAACCAGTGCTGAGCAAAGATTGAGATATTTACATCTTGAATGTACTCCTGCATCACCACTGCTCTCTACGTATGCAAAATTCCTGTCAGACTAACCTGTCTCCTTATCTGACCTTACACCTTTGATACAAACATCATAAAAAAAAACATTGATAAATGAGTAAAACTATTCGTTATAAATCTAACAAAAACTGGGATACTTTGATAAAGAAACACACATATGACATTTTATTATGAAAATACAAATATGAATGTACCTAAGGGTATTACTGGGAGCGAGTGTTCAAGCACTCATTCGGAGGCACCAATGCATGTTCAAACTGTGTAAAGCACGTTTAGGCCAGCCCTCATTGAATAAACTGACTGTTCATCCAAAACATCACAGTTCATCACACAGCCAGGACTAACATTCATGTATTTTAAATCTAAGCTTTGACAGTAACAATTAAAACAGGCACAATGTTATTTTATTCTGTTATAAACACACGTAGTTCTACCATTTTCCACTTCATTCAAAAATATTTCTTAACAATGTGTCCTAGGGGCTTGTTCCACACAAGAATAGAAAGACCCAGTATGCCATTGGCATGTCAGCCACTAACCAATACAGCACATCGATATGGGTCAGAAAACACTTGGCACTGCATGAAAAAGCAAGGCTGCATTTAAGTCAGGCTGAATTCAAACCAATGACCCATTGAACTTCTCAGTGGTGATCTGTACTACATTGAAAAACTTAGGTAATCAGGGGAGATTTGAGCTGCATAGATAGATGTATTTGTGAATGATGGTGGGTAGAAGGTTGAGTGCTGAAAGCAGAGAGGGTTTTGTGAAGAATATAAAGTTCTATTCAGCTGTATGTTTACTGCTTCATGAATGAGTCATCCACTCTCTGTTGTGGATGAAGAGTGTGATACTGTACACAGCGCCTGGGAGCAAGACAAGTTCAGCAAGTACATGACTGGGAGTAATGTATGATGCATGTGACAGATTCATCAACATTGCACTGCAGTTGATTTGTAGGTGGCAAATGTTTTTTCTCATGTATTTTCACCTTGAACATATAAACATTTAATGCTTGTAGAAGAAACAAGTACAAACATGTTAATTAATTGCGGATGAATGTTGAGAAAATACTGAGAAAACGACTAAAAGAAAACCTTTATGCTCCGCAGTGATGTTCATGAAATCCCGCTTTTGTGTTTTCTAATTCAAAGTTCATGAAGAATTTGATTCACTACTTGGCAAACCCCACAAGGTCTTTTCATCACTTAATAGACATTGCTAGTAGAACAACACTAGTTCTAACTGTAGTCAAGTTTTCAAATGAGGACAGCTAATTAAGCTTGCAGCAAAGATAGACAGAACTTTTTAGCTTTTAGTTTGGCTGCAAGCAGGCTTTAGATTTTAAAATTTTTCTGCTGAAATTTAATTTTGGGAGAACTTTTGTATTTGTATATTGCTGGTAATTGTCATATATTTTGTTAATATGTGCAGTTACACTCATTTTATCAGCTCCACTTACCATACAGAGGCACTTTATAGCTTGCAGTTGCAGACTGGGGCCCATTTGTTTTTGTGTGTGTGTTGTCCGAATCACAAATGGCCAGTACCCAAACAGCATCATCAGTGATCAGGTATAACTTGGTTTGTGAAGCGTTCTAAGCACAAAAGTGTCACTGACAAAGTGAAGGCCTGTTTGAGTGTGTTTGTGCCTGTGCATTGGTGTGTGTTCGTACAGAGTGGATCAGAAACAGCAGTGCTGTAGGAAAATCTCAATGTCATTACTGAGCTCAGAATAATCTGCCAACCAACATAATCCAGCCAACAGTGTCCTGTGGCCAAAAACTGACCAGTGATGAAGGATGAGTGGATGACTATCACAAACGGCGCAGCATCAGATGATCAATAACTTACAACTTGCAACTGCAAGGTAGGTGTGTCTAACTCTGAGTGTAACTTAGTCTAACACAGTGCAACATAGCACTGCTATGCCCGACTCACTCTGTGAAACACACACACACACACACGCACGCACGCACGCACGCACGCACGCACACACACAAACATGCCACTACCAAGCCAGAGTCATTAATGTACTGAGACTGGTCTATCAGGCTTTCAGATAATACAGAAAAACAGATGGACTACGGAATGGAATTGTAAACTACAAAAATGTACTGTTGACAGTTAACTTTTCACAGGCTTTTGCATAATTGTGCAAATAACACTAAACCCTAAGAAAGGTGAACGTTTGAAAGGTATTTGAAAGTTGGATAAAACTCATTTGAGCAACTTTGCTAAGCCATGCCGATACCTGTGTTGCAAGATGCGTTTGAAAATTATTTACATTTCAGCCATTTTTTACAAGAATCAGCAACAGCCAATGATGTCTACTTTATAAAAGGGAAACATAATTATTGCAACAATTATTGTTCATCATGATTGTAATGATTAAACAGATTCGGCAGATGCTGGAATATTCATTTAACATTCATAATATCAACAATTACAAATAAAATATTAGCAAAACTTACCATTTGATGCAGTGAAATCAATGGCCACTGTGAAGTTGAGTTGTGTCCTGAAGGACAGAGACAGTACACCTTATTACTAAAACATTATTAAAACAAAACCATAACACACTGTAATACATCACAGATTCAAAGTGTAAGCAACAGCACATTTGCATATTGCTTTAAGATGTGTATTACAGGTGTGCTATGGGTGACAGTGTATTGATGGCCTATAACAAAAAACACAGTTCTGAGAACAGTACAGAAAGACTGGAATATAAAAATGATTAAGGTGCGGAACACATAATAAGAGTAGCTGGAAAAAACACTGGGTCATCGTCGCAGAATGCCTCAGAGAGGATACTAAGCCCACTTCAACACAAAGCGCTACCCACTCCAGCCCTATTAAGAGTGGAGGAACATGTCACTTTTCCTGCACTTCAAAAACAGGAAGTCATGCACTTGGTAGCTGCTGGAAACTGAAGAGCATCTTCATGGTGCAATACGTAATATTTTTGTCATTTATCTTACTATTACAAGAGATCAATTTTGCTCCTTTAAGAGAAGAAGTGTTTGTTTCCTACACTGTAAAGAACTGTTTAGTGACTGCACAGAAAAGGCTTACAAGAAAGAGGAAAATCGTAAATGCTCTGGCAGAAGGGTTTCTTTCACTACATATTTGTTGAGCAACACTCCATTTTAGAAAACAGCAATAAACAAGCTTCATTTTTACAATTAACAAGGACTTGACTCATAAATAAAAAGCTTATTAGGTTTGACAGATATATCATTTAAAAGAGACAATACAACACATTTAGACTGATTGCAGGTTTATGAATTATTAAAATAACCAATGAAATGGAATTCAGTGGTAAATATAACAAACTCTCTTTAATCTAACTTCAATTGCCATTTATTTACACACTAAACACATTAGTGTGACAAATAATAAGCTTGACATGTTAGACTTGAAAATATGAATTACTAATGATTTTATCTCTTATCTAAATGTACTTTCTGTTCTTAAATGATTCATGTTTATATCCTCCACCCAGTAAAGCACACCATGCTACAACAATCTTGCCCATAGGCAAGATTGTGAACACTGCATTTGTTCACATCTGCAACAAGATTACATTGCATGTATAAGAGTTTCTGCCAAAGGCATAAATAGTAATGTTTATATAACTAATGTCAGAAAAAGATTAGACGAGGAGGAAACACTGCAGGACTTGCAGAGAAGGGCTAACAGTGGGGCAGCTGGTGGCCTAGTGGTTAAGGAAAATCAGAAAGTCCAGGTTCGATTCCCAAGACCGCTAGGCACCTCTGAAGTACCCTGAGCAAGGTACCGTCGCCACACTCTGCTCCCCGGGCGCCGTGTTCATGCCCCCTGCTTCACTTGGTGAATGGGTTAAATGCAGAGGAAGAATTTCATGCTGTTCACACTGTGTGCAGTGGTGTGTTCACGTATGACAAATGTTCACTTTCACTAAAAAAAAACAGTAGAAGATAACTGACTGTACTGTTGTGTTAAAACTTGGATTAGTTGGATGGGTTTCATAAACAGATGTGAGAGATTTGAAAGAAGTGACAGGGTTTTAGTTCTGATACAGGTACCTGATACCTGAATAGATATAAATATTCTCTGTTATTGGCCTGAACCTTTTAAGGGAAAGCAGTAGTGTAGTATTGAGCAACATTACAGTTGACAGAATTCATGTGGGGTAAAATCATTAAAATAAAATATGGAGATTTCTCTCTAAAGAACCAAGATGTTTGAGTATGAATGCTGAAAGAATCCTCACACAATGTAAAGTCAGGGGTTCACACATCTAATTTACAGAAATGGTTTTCCGTTCACTATAAGGTTCTTCAGGGTATGCGATCTGAAACATTTTAGTCTAAGACCCTCTTTATGGATAATAAGTGCCACTACACCCTTTTCTCTATGGTGAGTCCAAAGACCGGCCTGTTTTTTTTTTGTTTTTTTTTTTTTTTTTTAAATCAGCTGTATGGGAAAATATAATGCATATTTGATGTGCCTATTACCAGAGCTAAACAGAAAAAACAAACAAACAAACAAACAGGTACCTGTCTACTTATATGTGCTGCTTTGAAGCACCCTTTACAAGCAGAAAGGGCCAAAACTCTACTGAAGCAATTGGCATTTACATTTCACCTTGTAATTCGTTGAAAGAGCTCAAGCCTTGTTATAAAGTTTTATCCTGGGAGCACAGAAGCAAGTCCATGGTCTTTACCCTTCATAGGCATAGCACCGCTGCAAGCACTTAGCATTACTTGTCACAAAAATATGGCCTATGGGTGAGTGTATGCTTACTGCTTATATTAATTGGAATTTACAATACAATACTTATTGCCTAAGGTGTCCGTTTTCCTTCCCTATTAGCAAGGATGTTTTCGGTTTCTTTTTTGTGTGAGGTTTGGGCTTGAACTCTGAATCTTTAAATACAGTCTAAGTTGTAACTCATTTTGATCTCCTGCTCTTTGTTAGAAAAGACACTTATATTTATGCATTTTTTAGTCTAAACCTTGGTGTAAACCAAATAAAAACTTCTGAGGACCATTACACATCTAGCTGATATGTACATTAAATGTTTATAATATTTTATAATATTTCATATTTATAATTTTATGATATGATAGAAGATTCTTTAACAAACTAACAATATTAAAAATGGACAAAACTTCTAAAATGTTTCCTGCAGATCTTTAGAATCCCTATGAAACTCACCATTTTGAAGGGGCCAAAAACAGTTCATATGTCACCAAACAAAGCACCCTTCCTTCCACCATTATTTTTAAGAGTTTAGGAAAGATACTATAAAAGGTGGCCTATCATGCTGGATTGCATTAATAAGGTAATGTTAGGAACAGTGAGGCAGAATTATGTCATCTGTATCACGTGCACATTTTTTCTAATAAATCAGATACATATGTTTATGTTGTTATTGCGAGTTAATTTTAGCAGGTCTGGGAGGCATCTTTAATATTGACGTGTGCACTACACATATGACTGTGATTTCACAAAATGTCAGATATGGGTATTTTTCAGAAGTCCAAATCAATCAACTTTAGTGAGATATCATAACGTTCACTTTTCACACTAGACCTGATTTAACTCTCCATATCCAGGCGTTTTTAATAACACAAAGAGTAAAGGCTTCATGTAAATACAGTTTGAAGCTATTTTAGCAGCCTGCCAGCTAACAGAAATGGATTGCAATCTGTTTTTTACCACACAAACAAATCAGCAACACTTAATGGATTTCTGAGTCAGTCAGACCCTGAGGCATTTAAATGAGGCACAAAAATCAACAAGCATGACTCTTCGGCTTACCCTCCTCTGATGAAGTCTACAAATGTGTATTCAGATTCGACTTTAAATGACAGCAGTGTCACCTTCAGAGAGAGAAAAACATTATTCATGAGTTGTATTGGCACACACACACACACACACACACACACACACACACACACACACACACACACACACACACACACACACACACAC
>JBBJLR010000111.1:17592454-17612518 GCA_037577145.1 Brachypetersius gabonensis
CCCAGCTCCCAACCCAACTTTGTGAATAGATTAACGGCGATATTTTTTTTATTGCCCGATAAGAGTCTCACGTTAACTCAGCACGTTAACGCCAATAACGGCCCACCACTAGTAAAAATATACCTTCATGAGTGTTTGTGTGTTTATCTGTATGCGTCTGTGTGCCTGTATGTCACCACAAGATGACTGCTCAAGGTCAAGGTAAGAGATAAAGGACAGGGTCTGTGTCATCCTCTCTCATTATCACCTGTCTACCATTGATGGCGCACACACTTTCAGTTTTATCCTAACTCTTCTTCTCCTGCCCTCAGCTTTGTCTTTCAGGGAGTCATGTAAGCTCATGAGCACTGTCCCAATCACTCTGACTATATGCAGTCTTACAGTTTGATGCGATTATGGAGAAAAAAAGGGCAAAGCAATGATGTAGCAATGCAACAATATTAAAAGTTACCTTCCGTCTCGATCCCAGTCATACACGTCTATCTTAACAGTCCTGCAAGAAGGTAAGAGTGAAAAAAGTGAAATATAATGAAACAGAGAGAAAAAAGCAAAGACAAAAAGGCCAACACTTACGCATAAAGACAGAGGGTGTTCTAGAGTGCAGTCACACCCAAAATGCTAAGGGAAAGCGTAAATAATCTTGACTTTTTAAAAGGCTGCTTATGGGTGAAAACACACAGAAAAAGGGACATCCTGGGGAATCTTTTTGTGCTTGGTATTCAAATTCACTCCAATTGTTCACAAGCAAAACAGATAATTACAGAGAACAGCAGGGAAACCATTTATGAAGGCACAGTCACAAACAAAAGGCCCCTCCAATCTTCATAAACAGCCACTGGAATCTGCTTTTGTGTGCTTTATATGAATGCACTTCTGATTGTCTGCCTGTATGCATCTGATATGCTTTGCATGTGTGTGCCTGTAACCCTGAGCCATGTGCTAATTCAAAAGTTCCAAATCTCAGTGCCAAAATCATATTTTTTGTGCTCTCCATCAGTGGTGTGAATGATTTTGGATATGTTGTTCCTGTTTGTGAACATGTATGAGTCATGATGGTGAAAGATTTAAAACTCAGTGTTGAGTGCAATAACACCAGCGCTGGCCTGACGGAACAATCGGCCGACTGCTGGCATTATTCTGCCCACCACTGAGAACACCACAAATCCCACAGTCCTCCTCTCTGCCTTCGGGTGAATGAGCCATCCAAACATATGCAAGCTTAGCAAGAGATGCTGGGTTCTTTGGGCTTTGGCTGTTCATAATTCTTGAGGGTAGAGAGCCTCTGCCATGAAACTGGCAAGTGTACAGGCTCCTATTGGTTAGGAGTGGTCAGCATGTGGTCACGCCCTGTTCATATACACTGCTGTTCAAAAGTTTGGAGTGACCTACATACCTATTTATAACATATAATATCTCATCTGACAGACTAAAGACTATATTATAGGTTCAAACATGACGAACATATATATATATATAATCTGAGTGGCCATGTCATGTCTGAACCTATAGTATAGTCTTTATACACACAACCAGGTATATAATTCTGCCTGATTATCCTGGGGCTAGCTCTTCTCTGTCATCAGAAAAGGTTCATCCATGCACATTGTCAACAATGTTTAGATTTTTACATTTTTCTCATTCTCAAGACTTCAAATATTTTGAGTAGAAGAAGTTATTGAACAATAAATAATACGATATTTTATCAACTGTTAAAATATAAGTCAGGGTTAGGATTAGTAATCTACCTTAAAAGTGAAATATGACATTATCTGACATAATTTATTATAACTTATTTCTCAGTCTACCCCAACTTTTGAATGGCAGTGCACCTTAGCTGAAGTGATTCTTCCACACTGGGTCTGCTCACCTGTCATAGTCACCATTACACAATGCACGCACAGGGATGGTGAAGGGCTGCCACACTGGATTCAGAGTGTTCTTGATAACCTCGGTCTTATGGCAGATAGTGAATCTACAACATACAACACAGTGTGTTCTTTATTCTCCAAAGAAGAAAGAAAGATGAGGGTAAG
The DNA here is from genome assembly GCA_037577145.1 of Brachypetersius gabonensis. Lineage (NCBI taxonomy): Eukaryota > Metazoa > Chordata > Actinopteri > Characiformes > Alestidae > Brachypetersius > Brachypetersius gabonensis. The sequence goes on from JBBJLR010000111.1 coordinate 17,594,488, forward strand.
TCAAAGTGCAAAAAAATATGGGTAATAAGAGAGACAAAGAGAGCAGAGAGAGAGAGGAAGAATGACATATGAATATATATATTTCATATGCAAAAGCCTCTAAGTCCGCCTGACCACTTTTCTTTTAAATGAGCATTTTCTATCAGGCTCCTATGTTCAAGCTCAGAAACTTCATTTTAAAGGTAATAATAAGGTAATTAGTTGGTGAAAAAAAAATGATTCTTTCAAGAAATCTATCTTTATCCTGTAGGGGAAATGTACATTTATTCTTAATAAAGATGCATATATTCCTTTGTAATCACATATATTGTATGAAATCAGCGTATTCACTAACATGATTGAATACTCTCATGATTCTTTGTGATTCACCTGGGTTAAAAGAGTTTATGCTGACAGAGATCATTAAGTGTTTTGTAACTGTTCTTAAGCCACAGGGCGAGAACATGATTCTGTTAGAAAATGTTGTTTTGAGATAAGTATGGTCTGACAAGATATTCTGGAGCCACCCGAGTAAACTATCTCTATGGCACTCGGACAAAGTTCAGGGTCACTGAAGAGGGTCCTGGTATTTTTCCTCTTTCAGTTAGAAAGACGTGGCAACTCTGTTGACGCATCTTGGGGCACAGAGACCTGGTCAGACCATCGTCAGAGCTGATTACAACTCAGCATTTTTCGGGTATAAATGCTTGTTCAGAAATGTAATCTTTAGAACAGAGTTACTCATGTCAGGACTGCCCTGACGCTTTGAGGACGCTCTCTCTCCTTCTGCAGAAGTAATAAAACTTTTGTTTGAGCGAAGACTTGTCTGTTTGCTGATTCTCCACCCCCGACAATCCAATTTACTGTTTTTAAACAAATACTTTTTTGAGCCAAAACCAGCTAAATCCACAGATCCTTTTTTGCAAATACCTTCCACATAGACGTAGGAAAGAGTTGCTAAATCACCTGGAACTGGAAACACTGAAAATGATGATGACACATAAGCAAAGGGGTGTTTTGATTGGATGGGTGGTGGTGGGGGGTGATGGATTAGGTTCATTCATACTTCCACACCCATTTTCAGATGGCACATAATCCGACCCCATACACAATACACACCCCAGACAGTACACAAACAAAATACATTAAGAACTAAAATGTTTAATAATATTAAAACTGTAATACAAAAATTATATAAACACAAAAAGCAGATTTTAAAAGTTTAAGTTCTCTATGAGAGAACAGTGCAGAACATTCTGCTAAAAATCTTTTAAAGAAAAAGCAATCTCTCTCTCTCTCTCTCTCTCTCTCTCTCTCTCTCTCTCTCTCTCTCTCTCCCACACACTCTCTCTCCCTTTTTTTCTCACACGCTCTCTCTGTGTCTCTTTCTCTCATACACACATGTTCTCTCTCTCTCACACACACACACACTTTCTGTTTCTCTCCCACATGCTTTCTCTCAATCATTAACAATGCCATTTACAAAAAAGCCGGTTCCTCAGCGTGGTGTCACATAATTCAGTCTTAAGTTTTGATTGGTTCTCGGAACAGATAGAGGTTTTTGCTGTCAAATGGAAGTGGTGTTTAGAGGATTTTGCAAACATATCAATATTTTAGACACATTTTAGACAAAATGATTTGACGTACATGTACTACATGAGGAGAGCATTCACTCAACAATGTTATATACATTTTGACAGAGATGGCGTTTAGAGGCTTTTGCACCGGAGCTCTTCCTATATATATATATATAGGAAGAGAGAGAGAGAGAGTTAGAGAGAAAGATCCCTCCTCTTTTCCATCTCACTCACGTTCCATCTTCATTGCTGCGGTAGAACACCAGGAAAGGATCGGATTTACCAAAAAAGTCCTTCTTGTCCAGTTTATTGGCACACAGCTGCATAGTAGCAATATCCTGCAGGGATAAACACACAGAGAGAGTGGGCGAACTGGGAAAAAACACACACTTTCATACCAGCAAGGCTGAGGAAATTCCCTCCTTCTGTAGCTGCTTCTCACCACAAACAAGAGAAATGACCTGTACAGTCACTTCAAACACGGAGAATCAGATACAAGACAACTGAAAGGATGAGAATGCATACTGCTTTTAAGGACATAAAGACAGAGGCCCTAAGACCCTGTGAGAACATTTTCATTCTACACAATTATTTACCAAATCGAACACATGCAGAGTCTTTCATATGCACTTGCTCTCCTACACATACACACTCAGTCAGAGAAAAAAAGTGTGAAATAAGACAGCTCATCTGCCCTGTGTAAATATGCTGTAATGAGGGTTTTATCCTGTTGGAATCATAGGCGGCAAAGCACTGGCAAAAACAAACACTCTCTCTCATTTCTGCACTTTTCTCTCTACTTACCATATTAATGTGAGCTGTACAGTTCTCATATCCATCACACATAATCCCATCCGCTTTAGCCTCCCACCTCCAAAGAATGCTTTAAGCTTTTTCAGGTTATTAAAAATTAGGGGATATGTATCTGTTTAGTATTTATCATGAAGAATCTTCACTTTTTTTGTAAAGAAAAACATGTAGGAAAACTAAAATAAAAAAACATGTTTTAATTGATTAATTGTACAGATTATAATGTAACACGGGTAAGTGCACAACAGCCTAATGGAACTAAACTGAACACAGAGCATGTGTCCCTCAGGCTGGAGCTACAGAAACAACAGCTTCACTGAAGAACCACAGCAATGTTACAGCAATGCTAGGGAAGCGTACTCACAAGAGCGTCTTGATTTGAATGAGTTGGAAAGGAGGTGTGTTTAGGATCAACACAAAAAAACTCTTATTTCTTTTTAATCTGCTATTCTTCTAGAATACTGTGATTTCTCAGTGTTGTTAATGTTGCATATATTTAAGCACTTAAAAAAAACATGTGTGATCAAACAAAGCTTAAAAGTAGCTTAAAACAAGCATATTTACCTTTTAAGCATGAAGACTCGTAAACAGGAATGCACTTAAATTCTAAATCATGCATACATCTGCAAAGATACATTTATCTGCATCAGGAGGCAGAGAATTGGTTCATGAGTAAAAGTCACAAGTAGCTGCTCACAGACACCTCCAAAATTTCACATATGCCTGAATCAGTGTGTCTTTGCATTAAACAAATGAGGATTGGCTGTCTAGTATTACTGAACGCAGCATGAGACTCAAGCAGCACTCGACCTGAAAAACTAGTGCAAAAACTAGAGCAAAATTCAAAAAGAGCAGTTTAAGGATCAGCTTGACATTTGTAAGACCCATCTGCACAACATTACAAAAAGCAAGTAGTATTATTGTAGAGACAGGGAAAAAAGTAACATGTTCATTCTGGTTTGGACTCACATACACAATTAATTCAAGTTACACACCAATATGTTGGCAGATGCCATGCAATGACTCTTATACAAACTTCCATGTTCACAGATGAAGCGTTATCACTTTGCTTTCATGCAATTTTTCTCAGATTAAACAACTGTATAATAAGTGCTTATTGATGGGAACTGCTTTTTGAATTTGTCTTCTCAGACACTACCACAGTCCACCGAAGAAGGCAGCACAGAACTTATTTTACAGTGACAGAAAACACCCCAGAACACAGAAAGCTCCAGGTCATATAATGAAAACATTTACTGGGGTCAGTAAGAACACACATGCATCACATATACACTGAGGGCAGATACTGACGAGTGAAAGGGGACAAAGGTAAAGTCTCTGAAGGCATTACCAGCTACAAGTAGGTTTAAGGGACCCTAGTAGCCTCTCATTTTAAAAAGCTGAGCAAGCAAGAGAGAGAAAGAGAAAGAGAGAGATATCTTGGCCTGTGAGCTTTGTCAAAAGCACCTCAGTATTTAATTGAAGTATTTAATGCCTTTATTGGTGTGAGCGTTTGGTGTTAAAAAGCCATTGAGCACATCTAAAATGGGTTTTTGCGTCTGCCCTGACATGCAGATGGTTAGCAGCATGCATCACTGACGTGACTGATTCAATTTAGTTCACAGCGTAGTACTGCAGGTTTTTCCTCAACGTATAACATAACCAGTGATCTGGCAGGGCAAGAGCCAGAACACTACCACCATTATTATCAGGGCACACAGCATTAGATACCACCTCAGCACGTTCTCACGAGAGCACTAAGCACTTTGGAAAGGCCCACTTTGAGCTAGTTAATGTAAAAACCAGTGCTGGGCATGTTAGCGCGCTATTTTCGCGTTGCTTACTTATTTTATTATCGAGCATGCAGCGCTATACGTCTCAGCTGTTTTTTTAGCGGTGGTCAGGCATTCCATTACTTTTGTCCTGGACTGGAACTGTACTGTATATTTATACTGTAACTGTGTAACCGTGTTATAGGGAACTGTTAAAAAACTGTGTTTGCAAACCAAATGTTATTGCACTTTAAAAATAAAGGTACACAATACACTACTTTTGAATTGATTATTGAAGTGTGTAATTATCAATGTGAGTAATCATTATTAATTGCAGAAAACAATGTGATTAATCAGGATTAAAAATTTTAATCGCCCAGCATTAGTAAAAACAATTGATTCTATTTCAGTTTGTATCACTTCTATTGGTCTGTTCATCATGAAAGTTTCACACAATGTAAAGGCTGTTGTTTCAAGTGATAAGAAAAATACAAATTAAAAATGTTTTTCAATTAAGTTACATGTTTTTCTTTGTATTCCAGCTGTTTTGGTGTGAATCAAATTATTTTAGAGAAATTTGTAAGAAAAAAATACACAAAGGTGCTAACATTAGACATGACTGTATTGCACCTTCCTACTAACAGGCTATATGATGATTCTAGGACACTTGTGTCCTACTGTCACTGAGAATGAAGCCAGTTGTGCTCCGGGGAAGTCCTGTGACAGATGGTGTTTGGCACAAACAGGGGTTTGAATGTGAATTCCAGCAGCAGAGCATATAAATTCTTCTGCCCTGCTTGGCTGTGCTTTTGCCAGGTGTGCCCTCAGGGGTTGCTCAAAATCAGTTTCCAACTATGTAATGGCAGCAGCACTGTACCACACCATCTGACCTGTCATTCACGTCCACAGAGAAAAGATACCCATTACTGTTCCCTTAGTGAATATGCTACACCGTTTCACATTATGTACACTGTACAGTATTTCTGTTAGACTGTAATAGTTGAACACTATAATTTTAAGCGTAAAAAAAACCAAACATATATACTCTTTTCAACTGTCCCCTACTAATTTACCTAAGGAAAACCAACCAAACATTAGGTAATGGGGAACGCATTTAATTTCATACCTCCTTCTCCTATAGGTAACAACTTCATTTAAAGTACATAAATGGCTGTGTCCTACAGCTAAAGTACACAAGTGAACTGCAAAAATTAAACTACTTTTGCCCATTTGCAAGTGTATATGGATGTTTAGTGTCTTGATCTAATGGTTTACCTCGTGGTAGGGTTGATGAAGGTGCTTTCTTTATACCCAACCTCTCTGTTTCACCCCAAACTATAGCTAAAAGCTAACATACTATAAGAAATTCCTTAGGGGCTCTAGCAGAATTGTTGATGGTTTGCTAATAGTGTAGTGGGGGGACATCAGTGTCTTTTGTCTGCCCAAGTGTGCAGCAACTACCACACCCTAAAGAGACTGCTGCTCAAAGCTCTAGCGGAGATTGTTGTTCATGTTGCTGTGGACCAGAGACTCTCAAACTACTCCCCACACTTCTCCCGACAAAAATGACCATTACTGACTCTCTCTGCACCGACTCTATTAGCCATAAACTGCCAGCTGTTCAGCAGTGATTAAGTCTGCACACAAAGACTTATTTTTAGTTATCTCTATAGGGTCATTTCTTTTACTGAACCTCACTCTCCAGATTGCCTTTGTTGCTCCTGGCTTGGGGCTCAGATCTGGATTCTGTAAAACTGTTTGGTGACATCATTTGTAAAATATGCTATATAAATACAATTAAAATTAATTAAATTTTTTTTCTTTAAATTTATGTTTTCCTTCTATTTTCCATTAATGATTAGAAACAAGTGCAAATGAAGCAGAATGAATCATGAATCTGAATCATGAAATGATTTGAGCGTAGTTGATAACCAGCTTTAGTTGATGGAAACAGTCACCTACATACAAGATCCTCATTAACATATAATTTGCAAGCAGCAAGCCCCAATTTAGCCTCCTATATGAAGTCTTTACATGCAATACAGCAAAACTGATACAGTGAGCAAATGAGAAGAAAGCATTTAGTGGATTAATGAGCCAAAGATATCTACCTGGTTGGATTTAGAGGAAAGGAACAGGGTACACTAATTTTGCGATTAAATCTGGCTATGAAAAGGGCTATTACATGCACTCCTGTGGTTCAGATAGACTTACAGGATTCTACCATAGTGATCCAAACTATCACTACTTTACAACTCATAACTCTATACATTCAACTCCACTTACTCTTATGAAGTCTTATGTAACCTGCAGCATCTCTGCTGGACTCCAGCACTGTCTCATTATTCTGGCCGTTACGGGCCGGCTGACTGGAGGAACATGCAATCATCTCACCATCCACTTCTGCTAATTGCTGCTTCTAATTATTCCAGGCAAAAAGATGAAAAAATATGAAATAAATAATTCATGTATTTGAAAAGAGAAACTTTATGCTCCATTAGTTCCCTTAGCTTTAAATGTATTTGATTAATATGTTCATACACTGTGCTCTGCCAAAATTAGTGTTTGTGTTTTTTTTCCTTTTAATTTATTTATTTTACGTATTTATTATTTAACAAAGATATTCTCTGGTATTCACTCTGATGAGTATGTAAATGAATAATGGAAATAGTTCATTAAAAAAAGTTGCCAGTCAAGAGCAAAACATAGCAAAAACAGTCATTTTCTATTCACACAGAACCAGTGCTGACATTCCAGTCTCATAAAGCCTTTGTTAGACTGAAATGTCTAGTTAGATAGTTGTCTGAGTTAGATATATTTGGTTGTCTTGATTTATTTAAACTGCTCCCACAAAGATACAACATTGTTCAGGAAAACTACAAATTAAAACATGATCAATAATGGGTTCATTAAAAATTTCTCAAAATGTGTTTTTGTTTCACCTTGGAAAATTCATCTACAATATTCTGTAATTGTACACACATACCCACAAATGTGTTTTGAATTTGTCAACCACTCCCCACTGTGACCTATTTTTCCAAACAGTGTCATATAAACAGTGCAGTGCTGACATCACTGCACGTAGCTCTTCTCTTCACAACTTTCTGTTTTTCATAACAATCATTTTCATAACATAATTTATGTTATAAATACTACATTTTTAATTCATATAGTCTGAGAAAATGAGAAAAGCAATTTTACCTGACTTGTTTGTCTGTTTTTAACATGAAACAAAACATGCCCTGAATGCATAATTCCTCTTTACAGTGGAAGACATAAATATAGCACATAATTACAGAAGCACATACATTTGCATAGATATTTTTGTGCTGCCCTTTATTAATGAAACCATGCCAGGCTAAGCCCATCTTTTTTGTTTTATAAAGACTTTTCAGGAATAAATTACAATGAACATAATAAAAATAAACTAGGTTCTTTTCTAGAGTCATTTTCGCAGATACTCTTGTGCCAAACATCTTCTAGTCAAATTATTTTACCATGGATAATCAAGCACTAATGGTATGGCCTGTTATGTTATGTTAATATCACCCTTTCTATTCACACAAACCACATCTAAAACAAGAAAGATTATAGAATTGCCATTATAGAAGTATGATAAGTAGCGCACACAAGTAGCTTGTAAAAGTTAGAATTATTTCTTCAATCATTAATGTAATGCCTAAACATTAGGTGAGTTGAATGAAAATTACAATGGTAACAGCACCTCCATTGTCTTTAGATCACAGCTGGTGTAGTGACCTCCACCAAGCAGGAAATAACTGAGAATCACTGGGCTTACCTATGTAACATGGTAGCTGTTCTGGATAAAAGAGTCTGTCAAATGTCATAATGTCAGTCTAACAAGAGGTGAACAAATACATCTCAGTTTAATAAAAAATATGAGGCTTTGGAAGCATTCCTTTTTTTTGTACAGTGTCCTGAAATTTGAAACTTGATTTGTTATGAATGATGTAGAAATCAAAAACAGATTAATTTACTTTTTATTACATTTTAAAAACAGGTTGACACTATTATCCACATAGGCAGTACTGATACTATAATCCATGAACGGCTGACTACAGATCATTGATTATTATGTAGCCAACACTTAAAAATTGTTTTCTCACACAGATTTGTCTGCATTTGAGGCTGGATTAATTTTGAAGCACTAGCCTATGAGAAACCTTTACAACATAAAAATGATGACTGTTTAACCAGCTTGACTCACCAACTTGGTGTGGTAAATGGAAGGAGATGTTCAGGTGGCTAATGTGAAATCAGAGTGAGATTAGAGTGAGATTATCATGTGCACATCCATTGCTTCACCGCTTAACTATGGATCAAAACTCAGCATTACTCCGCATTACCCATATACCTCTAAACAGTTCACTCAGCCCGCCTGCCAGAGAGAAATCTCATTCAGGGTCCACATTCCACTCCAGCTCTTCTTTTATGAACTTACTTTCAAACTTTCTAATTAAAAGCGATTTTTCTGCATGTCATTTTTCAGAGATTTCTTTAAAAGTAAAGCATTTCTGTTTTGTTGGTGTCTTTTGCTTGTTCAAGCTTATTTGCAAGAAAATGTAATATTGCTATACATAATCAAAAGTTCAAGTATGAAGATGTACAGTCCTTCTCCCATCGTGAATGTGAATGGGTTACTAACCCTGCAGTTGCTGAGTTCCTCAGCGGTGAAGATGATGGCTCCACACTTCTTCCCTGGAATCCCACTGAAAGAAACAAAGAGAGACAAATCAGAGAGCACAGTTACACATTACAGAAAGAGTCAATATCATCAATAACTCTTCATGCGTAGTCTGTGTGTGTCTTTCTTTTATTATTACTGGCACATATGATGGATGCTGTGTGTGTGTGTGTGTGTGTGTGTGTGTGTGTGTGTATTCATGTGCGTGTGAGATGTCAATAAGTCTGCTTACCTACAGTTTGTATAGGTAGTGTGTGTTATGGTTGCTTTGGTGGATTGGATCTGTTAGAGTTTATAAGCTGCATAATTATCTCTGTATTTGGCCTATGAGTATGTGTTGATTCTATTATGGTTTGAGTGTGTGCACTGTAAGTAAATGAGGGTGTTCAGTAAGAAGTTGGTGTGTCAGACTGAGAGGTCTAAAGGGCATGAGTGTGAGCTGCAAACACAATTACACTCAACTCACAGGAGAATCCCATCACTCAATACCTCCATACAACACACAAACAGAACATCTCTCACTCAATATTAGCCAGGAAATTACAGGGAGGTGCTGCTGGAGAACTCCTCGCTCTGTAGAAGAGTGACAAGGGGAGAGATCCAGAGGAAGTAAAGTGAAAGACTTCTGCAGTGCTTGTGGTAAAAAAAAAAAGGCTGAAAGTAAATAGAGGAGAAAGAAAGAAGGAAAGAATAAAAATAAATATGAATTAAAGAAAAAAGCCAACCAATTATGAATGAACCAAAAAGGAAAGAAGAAAAAAATGAATGTAAGAAAAAGAAGGAAAGGAAGAAAATTTAAACTAACTCTGCATCTGCATTTTCCCATTTATAACCAAACAAGAACTTTAACACAGTTTCCTAAAATTAGAAAAAAAAAACGGAAAGGCTGTTGACTAGAAAGTCATTTATAACATAAGCCGAAGGACAGATGCAAAACACTAGTTTTTATAGAACATGTGCATTGAACTTGCAGTAAGGGATTAAATTAGGGAGTAAATCTGTAGATATAATTAGTTCTTTCAGAAAAGGGACTCACCAAAAAGCATTACTTGTAAAACTTTAAATGTTTGTTAAGACATTTATTCATGACTGTGGCACAGTGGTAAAGTGGACAGCACTGTCACCTCACAGCAAGAAGGTTCTGGGTTCTATTCCTACTCCTAAGACCTGCACTGCTGAAATTTAACAGCTATACTTTTGGCTGGCGTAATAAAGTCACGTCTTTAATGAACGCCTATTCATAAAATTCCTCAACTAACCCTTGGCTTCTATTACAGGCAATTTATTACATAAAATTTTATTACATACAAATTTTTCTATTACATACAATTTTATCAGTTTCAGTGGACTAATTTGCATCTGAGGGAGTCGCTGAGGCAGCGGGTTGATGTTTATGGCAGCTGCGATGTTATGTATTATGTCGGGGGGTGATAAAATTGTATTCAACAAACCGACAGCCTCTGTCATTACACGGTCCCTGTCATGGACGTCGTTGCTGAAGTTCCCCCAAAATGATCCCAAACTCCCCTAAAAATATAGTAATTATTATACTAGTTTTGTAATTATATAGCCATACATTTCATACAAGATATCACTGAGCGCAAATATGCACTTTACAAATAGAAACAAGATTATGAATTGAAATTAAAAATAATAAGTCTAGCTGTCATTACTGAATTAAAATGATGTACTGGCTGTTGAAGCTGCTGTATGTATCAGGCGGGCATTAGGACCCAGGCGGAGCTACATGGCGCTGCTTCTTAGCGAGTAGCAACCGGAGCCCATTTAGTAATATTTCTCTGGTAGCAATGTTTGTACTCAGTTCAAAAGAACAATACTATGAGTGTCCATAACTGTTCACTGCTTAACTTTATTTGTGTCCTTAAGTGAAAGGAAAGGTTTGGTGAAAAGTTTTCAGCCCTCTATACACGCTAATTCCTTCCTACAAACCTGGGGGCTAATCCCCTCTTGTCTTTCAAGCCTAATGAAGTACATTTGAGACAGTCAATTTCACTTGTATCTGTATGAGCATTTTATATGTGGGTGAGTGTGTGAAAAATACATTTCACCTGTATCTGTGTGAGCATTTCATATGTGTGTGTGAGTCCTTTTCATCTGTCTGTATAAGTGTTTTGTGTGTGTGTAAGTCCATTTCACCTGTATCTGTATGAGTGTTTCATATATGTGTGTGTGAGTTTTTATGCGTAACAGTTTTATAGGTGTATGTCCTAAACGGCCCCTCATACAGATGCAGCAGATAAAGATTAGGTAAAAATCTATAATATTTCTTAAAACGAAAAGGGGTGAGTTTTCTGTAAACCTATTTAAGAACCATCACACACAGCCCTCTTTCAGAACACATGACTGGGGAACAAATAAAACGTCCAGTAACCCAAAAAAGATGGAAACATCATCCGCCACACACACATCCCTACCCCCAGCTGGCAAAAGTTTTAGATGATCCTCCCCCAGCCAAAAAGCTTTTCTTTTTTCATATAAGGACCTGCCCTCTGCATGGCCCTGGTGCCAGTACTAGTGAAGGGCACTGTAATTCTTACAGGTGTCAGAGACATTAAACAAATGACAAAGGTGAACATATTATCAATCTGTGCCTTAAAAAAAAACACCACTGACACATTAATTTCTCTGCAGAGACTGAATCATATATCCAGAGATGAATGAGGCAATCAATGCCACTGTCATCTCATTAAATTGAAGATTTGGAGAAGATGAGAGTAGAACGGGGAATCCCTCCATTATAAATGTCTTCTGTAATAATTATGTGACCCGCTCAGTCCCTGCCTGAGTAAGTGCCCTGTAATGAGCAGAAAGAGTCGAGAAAAGGAGCTCTAATATGCATATTACTGGAGCCGGGAATCGGGTGAACACGTGCATAAAAAGGAACAATCATATTGTGAATATTTTTCTTTTACAATCTTTCTAATACAATTCTAACACGATACAATTTCTTTTTTCCGTACTTGGAAACAGGTTGTAGGTATGTTAGTGCATTCATGCTGTTATCAATGAAATGTTCAAAATTTAATATTTACACCACTAGAAATGTTTCATTGTGATGCACTGGACGTACCACTAGAGAACATGTACACTTTTATTATTTATTTATCAAAAAAGTCAAATTTTTTTCAAAGAGATTTAGATCTATAATCCAGAATTCAAGTTCTTTCTTCTTCTCTTTTCCCCAGGCTATTGAATAATGAAGCTAAATATTTAATGTTACTATAGACAGAAACAGGGGTAACAAAATACTCATGCTTCTATGGGTTTTAGGGTGCAGTGAAAACAACATCGAGAGCCTGATGTACTAAATCTGAAAACAGTGTTCAGGATTGTACACTGTATATAACAAAAAATCTGATTTATGCATCACATTTGTGTCTGAAACTGGTGATCTCTGACCTTGCATTCCGTATAAAACCACTGCACAAATCTAGACATGCACTTAATGCATAAGAAAGATTATGCAAAAATAACACATGAGCAGCTGATTACAAAACATTTGAAGACCGTGGCCAGATTTGCATCCTTTTAAATACATCTGTACATCTGTAATATGTTCCAGAGAGACTTCCTTTAACAACAGCAGCAAACACAGTAGTCAGACGGAGGCAGGAGCCTCAAACACAGGCTGAAAAAATGTTTGTCATCAGAATAACACTGTTTAAACTCTTGGGATCATGTGTGAGAAGATGCCGCAATTTGCATGCGCACTCTGTATTATGTTTCAAAAACTCCTTTCTCTTAGCCGGAGTTGAACCACACCCCTGGAGAGTGCTTTTGTGGAAAGAACTTAATTTATGAACACTGCTGTCTCTTCGTAACTGACCTTACACTTTTACTCGTTTTTTTTGTCTCGTTCTTTGACCATTATTTTATTATGCCTTTTAAATCCTTGCAAGCATGCAGTTAATGGGCAGGGCTAAGCTCAGTTTACACAATAGTTGTTAGTAAGCATACTGAGTACCTTATCGCCAAGGTACCAAGGTACGATCTGGCCCCCAGTCATTAAAGGACCACTAAGAGATACGTCATACAAAAAGAATCTGGAAACATTATATGTACCACACAAGACAAAGGCATGTGTGAGCTACTATATTTGCTACAATAGAATCGTACACTGGCTTTCAACAGATGCGAGTAGACCAAACCTAAGTGGGTGTTATCCCCTAATGGGTTGAACAGATGAAGTATGTGGGTGTTGTTTGTCATTGGATTCCTCATAAAATGTACTGCAGTATCAGAGGAATTGTGAGCTTCACACAAACCACACAATCAGAAAAAAAGCTGAACAGGTACATTTTTGTCACTCAAGGTACAAATAATATTAATGTGCGAGCATGTCATCAGACTATGACCATATCATGATGACCGTACAGATAATAATGACATTTACACTGTGAGCTAGTTATGTGAGCAATAGATATGGGCTAAAAAGGCCATGCTAAAAAGGCCATGCTAAAAAGGCCATTGCTGAATGTGACTGAGGCCACTTAGTGCAGGGCAAGTCTAAATGTGAAGGCACTGTCTTCTCTTTGCAGATGATCATTATTAGTGGGCCCAGACGATGTGTGGATTTGTGGCTGATACTGCTTTTAAAGAGCTAAACATAGCCTGTTACCACAAAAAATACCTTCCAGCCTGCCTTAAAATTTTGAGTTAATTGAACTTTTTATGGTATGTTAAGAGAACAAAAATACGTTTTATACATTATGTTCGATTATTTTTAAAAGTTCAATGAACTAAAACTTTCAACATTTGAAAGTTTATGCACCATTTTTTACAGCGTAACAGCTGATGTCAAGCCTTACTTTTGCCTTAAATTTTGACTTTACTTTGACAGAAGTTGTACTAAGCCTGCAGTAACTTGGTTGAATAGTAGATGTTGATTTTAGTACAGCTTTACAGGTTTGAGGAAAAGATGTGGACTACGTCGCTCTGGATAAGAGCATCAGCTGAATGCTGTACATGTAAATGCAGATTGACATGTTTAAACATAAAGAGACTCAAGTAGTTTTAGTTAAACAACAATTTACTGACTAATATAAGTCAGTTGTCAACTGGATAACTGTCAAGTATAAATATTGCAGAATACTGAGGTTCCCGATTTCTGTTCAGTAAATTATTTATCCGTTCATTTAGCATGGATTTTTGTATTTTGTTTTATTTAACATGGGTTTACTCATGGCACCATCAGTGCTTTTTCGGTGAAATTCTTGCCAATACAAATGAAAACTCAAAAGTGGGCGATTCTATGTGGTGGCCTGTTGGGTCCTAGTAAATGTGAAAAAATGCACAGCACCTTTCGAATAAACTGTTTGACGGAGGTACGAAGTTGTATTGCTGATTTTGGAGTAAATTGGATGAAAGTGAGTAGGCTTATTCCCTGCACTCTCTAACAAGTGTAGGTGAGCTGAGGAGCTGAGGCTAGGTAAGAGCATCAGGCCACAGGTAGGTGTAGAGGATAAGGTCCGGACAGAACATGATGGCAGCAGGCAGTTTAGCACCGGTCAGGCTCCTCTATTTCTTTCCCTCATGCTTGCATTGCCTCAGCAGGTTGCATCACTTTGCCAATACAGATAAAAGTGCACCCTACAAGCTCTACTATTGCACTGATGCACTTTCCACACTCTGGCATAATGGAATAGAAATGGGTTGAAATGGGTAACGGTGACTTACTTGCCACAGTGTAAAGCCATGGTTAAGACACATGCGCTCACCTTGACACCTTCTGCTGCAATGGACTCTGAACACTAAGACAAGTTAAACCGCACGCTAGCAATTATAACATAATTAATACTCAAGGGTTTTCTCTGCTTCAAGTTCTAATAAATGCAGCTTTAACTCTGATACTTTCACAAGGCTCACTGGTTTTGTAAAGGGATCATTATTAAAGTTTAGTACATAATAATCATTTGAGCCTAACAACCTTGACTCTATAGTTAAAATGCTAAACACGATTTTGGAGCATTCAAATGTATCCATGGTCCAAGAATCCCAATGTAGTAGCAGTTGTTTGACAAAGAGTGGGACAAAAATTCTTAAGGAGGTCCACAAGTATGGCTGGGTTAAAGTGCGTTGCTTGAGGAAACAGGCTAATTGAAGACAGAACACTGGAGTGTAACTGCAGGATGATAAGAAACGTTATTGTGTGTAACTGTGGACGACCAGAATGTTCTACATGACTGTGGGAGATAGGGATGCAGGAATGAGTCTGTTCATTCTGAGGGAATCTCCAGCATCTCCACCGCCTACCACTCATCCACTTCCTGCAGTGAAATCCCTCTAAATCACACACACACACACACACACACACACACACACTTTATATAATAAGACTTTGGACATCACTAGTCCACAACTCTCACTCTCCTACACTTCTACTCACAGTCAAATGTGACTAGTCATAAAAAAGGACACCACGCATAAAACACACACACGCAGAGAAAAGAGAAGCACATAAGGACTCCGTCTCCCACACACAGGTTACACAATCAGAAATATAGACTCCATTATGCAACAGAGCTAAACACACCTACACAGCAACAAAACACACACAGACATACACTCACACCATATACACATGCATAGTTCATGCAGGGGAAAAATGCACAGAAATTTAATTCTCTCTCTGACCTTTCAGTACTCTCTCTTTCACGCACACTGGTAAACCATCTGCTCTTTTCAAACAAAGGCAGATTTGAAACAGGTTGTGAATACCAAGTCACAGTTGTAAACAACTGTACAGCTGTGCTAATATATGTATTACTCTTTTAAACATCATCTGAACCTAGAGGTAACCAGGCCAAACTGCTAAAGCTCCATTCAATTATAGTACTAAAACATTTGCAGTACCTCCAGTAATATTTACTTACAGCATTCACGCCATATTATAAAATGACCAGACCCAGTTGTCTGAGGACACTCAGTTTTACTCTATTACAGGGCACATGTATGACATGTGTAAACAATATTTGAATATCTGGTTATCTAGCTTCTGGTAGAAGCTCTGGTAGAAAAATGAGCCCATTCATTTTTCACAAAAGTTTTTTTTTCATCAATCACATCATGAACTGGACTTCACATAACAGCAGTGACATAAAAACTACAGAATTACAGAATAAACTACTTAACTAGCCAAACAATTTTTAATTTACATGTATTTTGTGGGTAATAATAAAGTGTTAAAATATAAACCTGAACAGAAAAATAAAAGTTAAAAAATAAAAATGCATTGAATGCTGGGAAACCTACCCACATCACAAAGGGGTAAAATACTTCACAAACAGAAATGTTATTCATGTAAAGTTATTTGTAGCAATTACTGTAAAATCTGTAAAGTCTTATAACTCATCTGCTTACACTTTAAATGTACATCAGTTCTTTACATTGTAAGTGCACTTTGTAGATTTACAATTACTGACTCTATCGCAGCCTTTGCTGAACAACGTGCCAGCAGTCCTCAAGCTCATACAGCAATGGGAAACACCACCATAGAGCAAGACTTAATTTAAATGGTGTACCATTCTCACTCTAAAAGTAACATGTACATGTTAGTGTATCAAGCACAGCAGCAATACTACTATAGTAGTCCACCAACCAAATATATCTAGCCAACAGTGCACCTGTAGTCAGAAACTACCTGTAGTTAGACTAAAGATGAAAGGTTAGCAGATGACTAACAATCTGGGCTAGGAAAAAGATGAGCTATAGTCTATAACTGTGTGTTGACTGTGGGATACATGTTACAAGTCAGTAATATGTCAGTATCACTGCTGTGTTAACATTTTTATTAAGGATAATGTATTAAAGTTTAAAATGAAATAAAGTGTTTTGGGAGAATATTTGGGGGCATATTTAGGCATTTTTAGGCATACCACATCACAACAACAAGGTCTTTCATTATATGTGGGTGCTCTTGGAATGTAACCCCTGCAATAAGCGGGGGTTTACTGTATTCTACAAGTACTACACACTGTGCTTTCGGAACTGTGCATGTGACCAATAAAGAATATTGAAATCTTGAAATGCATATAAATAATACCTGATCAATGGTGGTCCAGTGGCGGTCCCGTTTCAGTGATGGACAGAGCAGAGGATGCTTGCTTAATGCTGTTAAAATAATGGACAACAGCCAATAACTGTAAACCTGCTTCAGTGGTTCAGTGTTCCTAAAAACGGCTTATAAGTGCAGATAGCTAGGTGTACCTAAAAACTGGCAAGTCAGAGATGATTTTTTTTCTAAAAAGTGAAGCTGAACTTCGCTTTTTCAAATCCAGAAATCACTTTTCTTATAAATTATGATTATCATGAAATGTCTAGGGTCAATTTAATGATTTGTTAATAAAGGCTTACTGGATCAGAAGAAGCACATCACTGCAGATGCATAGAGAAATTAAACTATTCAAATCCAACCCTAAAGTTTGAGCAGTAAATTATCAGTTGGCAATAGGTGTTTGTTCCTCTGTAATGCACAAAAACCTATAGAGTAAAAGCACAACTGCCGAGTGAATAGGATGGCTGACTTCTTCTATCTGTGTCGATACAGAGCAAGTGTTCGGTTGCTTTCATCAAACTGAGCAGCTAGCGACATAGGGTGTCCTCCCAGCACATTCAGCTATCATACATGGCTGCATGAGTGGCTTGAAAAGATGCAGCGATTGTCACGGAGGGTGCACGTGTCACAGAGGAAACAGAGAAAGCACATGTCAACCCTCATGCTTCTGCTTTTGGACCACGTCCCAGCAGTGCCACTGTTTGAAGGCCTCTGCTTCTACCACAAACAGCAAACCAGCTGGAGAAATTCCTGTGGCTTCAAACGTCAGTGATTCGGGAGTTCAGGAAGCAAATAAAAGCTGATATATATCCACCTGCCAGCATTCATCCAGTCATTTAACAAGCAAAAAAAGAAAGAACGGGCATAAATTATACACGTGTGTATATAAACACTGCTTTGCGCAGGTTTTGCATCTGAATGAATAATTTCACCAATTCAGCAATTGCCTTGTCTATACAGAATGAACAGATGTCCTTCCTTTTTTAAATTACTTAAGCAGCTGTACATTTGGAATAATTTTACTGGATGCATTTTCTATTATCACAGGCAAAAATAATCTAATAAAAACTGGCCAGAACTATGCACTTTCCAAATTAATTTATAATGGCACAGA
>JBBJLR010000111.1:17662624-17679691 GCA_037577145.1 Brachypetersius gabonensis
ACCTTTTGAATGGAATTACTGAAATAAATCAACTTTGTCATGATATTCTAATTTTATGACCAGCACCTGTATATATTACAGAATCATAACAATTTCTTTGTCTTTTTTTTAATCTAATGAACAATTTTCTGCTAGTATTGGCCCAATTTCGATACAGCTCTACACGACCTTCATGTTGGTCTACATGGACCAACATGAATGAAAGTACACAAGGCTTACATTTCATTCTCGGACAGCTTGAACCTTTTTCTGTCTCACTTATCCTTAAAAAAGCATTCCTTTCCATCCCTTTTTTTGCTTCATGTCTCCTTACTTGTGTTCTCTGTTGTTAACCCACCATAACGTTACATCAAAGCTAGAGGCGAGGCTGTAGAGAAAGCAATCAGCATAATGCCAGTGGTGCTGGCCCTGAGCAGCCAGGCGTAACACTCTGGCCCCATCCCCTTCCACTCCTTCAACTCTTCAAAGCAAATCATAAACAGTACTATGTTAAATGAATAAATACAGAGATGGAGGAAGTAGGAGTAAAGGAGGGAGGGAGGAAGGAGAAAAGAGGACGTATGGTCCAGAGGGATTCTGGGAGTGGTGGATAAGTGATATGAGCTTCACACAGAGATAAGACTGTGTAAGGAGGGTGGTGAGGCATAAAGGGGATAGTTCAGTGTTTAAATAGTGCCGATGGAAATTCATGGACTTAGAGAAGATCCACAGTGGATTAAAAGCAGGAGAAAATCCAGCACTCATAATATTTTCAATTAACCTTTTTGTTATGTATTAACATGAGGTTAACATGTAGGACCTACTAAAAATACATTGTTCAGCCAAAACACTAAAATCACCTGCCTAATTTTGTGTCCCCCTTGTGCCACCAAAACAGCTCTGACCTGTTGACGCATGGACTCCACAAGAACTCTAAAGGTGTGCTGTGGGATATGGCATCAAGACATCAAAAGATCATTCATATCATTCTGTAAGTTGTAAGTGGGGGCTTCCATGGATCAAATAGTTCATCTAGCACATTCAATAAATGTTGGATTGGATTGTGATCTAGGGAATGTGAAGGCTAAGTTAACACCTTGAACTCTTTGCCATGTTCCTTAATCCATCCCTGAACAGACAATGCAGACAGCAGCAGCAAGGAGAAATAATCAAAATCAGAATCAGAAAACTTTATTGATCCCAGAGGAAGTTGCTTAAAAACCAGGTTGCTACCGCTAGCTTGCGTTGGCATTAGCAGTATGCGGTGAGCCAAAACAACGACGTTCACAAAAGGAACGTTGAAATAACTCTCTTTACCCACATGTTTAGACAGGGCACAGCTTATTAATACTAAATAAACCGAGATAACTGTTGATTGGGGATTTGGGGAAAACATTAAAATACTAAGACAAGACACACAGCAGTCACAACTTGCTGCAGCGGTCTCGTGCCTGCATAACATTCTTGGAGTGGCTACTTTCAAATCTCCCATCTCTAAATACAGCGAGCGTGGGATGCAGCAGCAGCCAATCAGCAGTCAGGAGAAATAAATAACATTCTTGGATTGGATACTTTTAAACCTCCCGCCTCTAAGTACAGCGGTATCTCAAGACACGCTTTATTTATTTATACAGTTTTATTTATATTATAAATGTAGCTGAATTTATGTTCATATTACAAACATTTATGTTTACAGCATGACAACCTGCAGCTCTTAAACTAAGTATACTAAGATCTAAGATGGGTGGGGTGAAGAAGACTCAGGGACTGGATTAAGAGATTAAAATTATAGATTATTTGCACTCTCCTTTTTGTATTGATTTTTACAATTTTATCTTCCCTTAGGAATAGTTTGTAACTTGAAACGTTTGTAACTTTGTTTTCTTTACAAATTATTAGTCAAGTTTAAATGTTATATACTTATTTATTGTTTTGATATTTACAGTTTTTTTTATGTTTTTTATGTTTATATTTATGTTTAGTCAGTGTTAAATAAATGTTAAATTGAGAAATTTTGTGTATCCTTTGTTACTATTAGTGTGATATTTTACAACATAAAGAGGGGAAATGTCTAATCAATGGCCAAAAAAATATTGGCAGCACATGTCAGCCATCGCCTGAACCTGACTAAATATAAGCATCGGTCAACCTCTAATAAGCATACACCTTCTCCTGCAGTGCTGCACAGTTTTGCACACTGCATTATTTAAAATATTGTGTGTTGTTTACAAGAAATGTAATAGTTACTGCTTTTCAAACAGCTATTAAACATTTATTTGCAAGATGTTTTCTACATAGACGAAAGGTGCTTTTTATACTTTAGTAAGTATAAAACTTCTGCTTTAGCAAGTGTACTTTTTAAATGTAACATATTTTAAAAGACATTTTGATTTAAATTGATGTGTTCTTTTTTTCAATTCAGTATGAAATAATATAGAATAATAGTAGATGAGAAGGTTGACACAAAACCATACGCCCACATGGCTCTAGTTAAAGAATGGCTGTGTGCAAGCCAAAGGGCCAAAATATGTGTTTTTATTTTTACAACATTTTCAGAATTAATTCCCAAATTTCTGGATTAAAGAAATCTTTAACATTAATGTGTGTGTGTGTGTATGTAAATCACACACAGAAATCTCTGACTTTTCCCAAAGAGGCTTCTTAGGTTCTTTTAAAAACTGGTACCCCCCTCCCACTTTTTCTACATTGTTGGCTCACAGCAGATGTTGGGATAGAGAGAGGTGTGAGAGAGGGCAGAGAGAGATGAAAGAGTGCCACACTCACAGGGTTTCCCCTTTATACTCAGTCTGGACAGGGTTTGAAGTGCAGGACATCCTCTCTGACCGATCATTATACCCCCCCCATTCTACCCACACACACACACATACACACACATACACACGTTTTGTGTGTGTGTGTGTGTGTGTGTGTGTGTGTGTGTGTGTGTGTGTGTGTGAGTGAGAGAGAGAGAGACCTCAATACAATTTGTTACAGCATTTTTCAACTGTTTGTGTGTGTGAGCTCAAAATAGAGACCCTTACTGTGAAAAAAACAGCAGCTCATAAGAGCAGCGCGGGGCTAATCTGGAACCAGCTACAGTGTGTGGTTATGTGTTTTTGTTCACATCCTTTCTAAAAACAGATGTGTACCAAGTAGAGAGGCGTCAATACGATATTCAGTATCGGTCCGATCCTGACCTACATTACGGGGTGGGAAATGGGAAAGGAATGAAAAACATAATCTGATCCATAAAAATACGGAAAATAATTTCCGGGGCGAATTATAGCGAACGAAGGGTCGTTGGAAAGGTTTCACCAAGCCCTATCTAACTGTGAAGTTTCACATTTAGAGTGCAAGATATATTTTTCACATTTAACAAGGCAACTCCTCCATGTTGGTGAGGGCATATCACAGCACACAGTCCAGCACCGTGTGAAGTAACAGCCAGCTGTAAACACAGGGCGTGGCTAATAAGCATATCTCGCCTTTTGTAAAAGTGCTACATTAACCCTTTTAAGGTCTTTGGGTTTGTGGGACCCGTTTTCAGTTTTTATCTTAAGAAAAAATATACAAATTATTTTTTCAAATAGAATTAATTGGCCTTGGCTCATTTTCTGTGAGGAACATAAACCAGAAAACGTTCACACTGACCTCCCCTTGTGTGTCCCCTTCACATTTGTATTACATACAGGGTCTTCAGGTCCCCTGGAAAATCATAGGTCCTGTGTACCCTCAAATTACAGAACCATCATCTGCAGACCCTGGGGAGTGTTTGATGCTGATGCAGTATAATGACAGAAATGTGATTTAACAAAGGAAAAGGGAACAAATTTAACATGTTTTGTTTATATTACTTGCAAATGGGATGATCTGCTGAGAATTTTAACAAAAAAGGTTTGAATATGTTTAATTAAAATTCACGAAATCCAGCAGGACTCCCTGTGTAACCAAAAAATGAAAACCTTATGAGGGTTAAAATCCCACATTTAGAATCTCCGTTTGTAGAGCGCAACATTTAGGATTTTTTTTAACACATTTAGTGTGAAAATTGCACTAAATGATGAAAATAATGACACATCTGAATTTGTTAAGCTGTTTTTACAAATGGCACCGCATAGAGGACATCTTACTATACCATGTTCTCTCTAATTTTTCTCCCTTATTATATCACAGTTGATGATTTTTTTGATCATACAAAATGTACCCAGACACTTTTTAAAAGCATTATTTTTAGTTTTCTGTTTAAAAAAAGACTCAGTTTAGGTATCGGACATAAGAAAGAAAAACGTATCGTGCCATGTCTAGTACCATCAAATGCACAAAAATTGAGATTTTAGGAGAAGACCATTTCTGATTGTAGAAAAGTCCTACAGCCCCCATCTACAACCAGATTAGCATTATTGAATCAACATTACTGGTGAATTAATGTCGATTTGGAATCCCCATACTTCATTCTCAAGGAGATTTCTATTGCCTGCTAAAAGCCTATTCGCTGAAAAGGTGGAGCAATATTTTACTTAATAATCTCAACTGAATGCATTAAAATGTAGCCATTACCTGTACATGTCACTGTGTTTCGATAAAGGTTCAAAACAAAAAAGCACTGAATTTTCCTTGCTGTACAGTTGATCAGCATGTCCTTTTTGAAGTAAACCAGTCACGACTGGAGCTTCATAGGGGAAATTTGGGTCACGCATAAATAAAAGAAAACCCAGGAGGTGCACAAATCAAGCTACATTCTACAGAGTTGCAACTGCACCAAGACACAGTTCACTCAAGTTTTTGAGGGTCATGCTCTAGCAACCATTATAAAACTCACAGTGCGACCAGCCTGACGTTTCAACTGGTCCTGACATCTCAGCAAAATCAGGTTGGACTGCATACCAAGTCATCATTCAGCTCTGACTCAACATTAATTCCCCTACACATCACACTTTTCCTGAATTAAAACTAAAAAGCAAGACAAGTATGTCTTGAATGTACTTGTATGTATATCTCTGGTTCTGGTGAGTGGTGATAACCCCCAACTAAATGAGAAATTACATGCAAGTGCTGATAACACAATGCACGTATGAGCAGATAATGAAACTTAAGCAGTAAAATGCCACTGGTTCTACATGGGCTGAGCCAGAGTACAATTTTACAATTCTGAAAACATGTGTTGGGTTCAAGCTATTTTTGTTATTCTGTGCAAGCCTAAAGAACTCGCTATAGCCATACAGTTTGCTAGCTGTCGATACTTGGTACCCGCCAGCTGACGACTGACACGGCTTGACCTCAAATGAACAAAAATTATTCTCCACTGCAGACTAAACATATTAGAGCTCCACTCATAACTTGTTTTGTAAGACACAGGATGTTTCTATATACATGTTTTTTTCTGATTTTTGTTATTTACAATCCAACAGATGCAAACACCCTCATGTTCACACACTGTTTGTAGAGATAAACACGATTATGAAAAAGAACCATGAAAAATAATTGCAATCAACTCAAACAACTGTGATCAAGCAATTATGTAATAATGTAGTAATTGTGGAAGTCTTATTTAAATGAAGAAATTGAAGAAATCAGCAAGAAACTTAACGAGAAACTTAACAAGAAACTTAAAACACTAATAAAGTCTTAGCAAAGGCTAATGTCACTCACTATGTCATGGTTGGACAAAACCCTCTGAACTGTCATGTAGGGACCTACAATCTTTATCTTCTCATGTTTGGAAATGAGTGATGGTAGCAATCATATAAAAAGAAATTCCAATCTACACAACCAAATCCAAATGTCCCTTCACCCATAACATTAAAACCATCTAATTAATACTGTGTAGGTCCCAAACTTAAGATAAGATAGGATCAACCTTTGTATTGTCCACTTTCTGCTGTGAGAAAGCAAATTTCCCAATTGTGGGACTAATAAAGTTAAAAGCAGCAAAAATTAAGAAAACAATAGAACAGGATAAAATACTATACCGACAGTACAGTAGAAATTGTACACTATACAATCTGAATGTAGAAAAGTTATATGTATGTACACAATGTTTATATGTGTATGTTGTTACATCCAAAAAATTGCTCTGCTGTGGGATCCTCCTTGTACCACCTTTAATAAGCCAAACTGCATATAGAAACACTCCACAAGACCTGCTTGTTTTGGAGATCCTCTGACCCAGTTGTCTAGGCATTACAAGACGTTTACAATTTTCTGTTCACTTGCTGCATAACATGTCCCACATCTTGACATTGTAAACCTTCAGTGGTTTTAATGTTGTGTTATTGTTATGGCTGATATATTGCATTGAGAAAAAAGTTATGTCACCAAATCATAACTACCAGTAATGAGTGCTAATCAATAACTGGAGCACAGGTAAACCAAGGACATTTCAGTGTCATAGCACAGGTCACCAGAACTCTGATTGTGCATAATTGTCTAGTCCCTGCCTTACACAGCATCATGCCAATGTACTGTCCCACTTCATACTTTGAATACTTCTTGTATTATGCTCTGGACTTTCAATGACACCTGCACTTTACCTTCTGTTTACTGCCACAGCAAGTGCACGTATGTCCTGTTACTTGATAACCTTTAATTTACACTCAGTGTGGTTCTTGTGCAACATCATACTTCTGCAATATTTGCACCACATTACCACTATATTGTTAGTGTTGAATTGTCTATTTATTGCATTGTTTCTGTCATTATGCTGCTGTCTGTCTCTTGTGCAATATCATATTATGCTGCAATGCTAGTCACTCATTAAGGTTTACATTCCTTTCACACTATACTGTTATATTGTTGTGTTTTTTATGCATTGCTTTGCTTCTGTCCTAACTTGCACTTTGTTGAACGTCGCTTTATGTTGTTATATGTTGCACAGTATCCCATGGAGAAAAGTTGTCTCATCATACCAACTGTACACAGCTGCTTTTCTACTGTCTGTGGAAGGGCATTCGCAGTTAACGAGCAAGGATCAGGGTAATAACATTTACTTTAAATACAACTTTAATATTTGTTATTAATAAGTCATGAAACATTTCTGAACTAATGGAAGGAGCTAAAGTGCAGAAGATGATTAGGAGTGGCACATCAAGCTGTGTTCTAGGGAAACAACATTAAAACCAGACATCTGAAGCCTTTAAACCATGTTACGCAAATCATAAGCATCGTATAACAAGACCAATATTGCCTGGTGTCTGATCATTTTTTTACAACAAGGTTTTGGTCTAAAATGTATTTCTGAAAAGTCAGTTATGGTATTCTCATTACATGTTTTACAGATTTATCATTATTTTATCCTTTTCAAAAGTGCTCATAAGAACTCAGAAGACAGGTTTACCGGTTGCTTTGGATTTCAAAAACATGTATCTTCACATTAAAGACATCAGGACAATAAAGTAACCTTGAACCTCTCGCTGCAAAACGGGACTGATAGAGCCAGTCTGCTCAGTACAGGAAGACTCAATGTGATGCTCATGAATATGCTTTATGATACAGAAAGCATCACTGATTCATTGACTATTAACTGACCATATTATTTGCCAGCTTGGTCTGCTTGGTTCACATGCTATCAGAGAACATACCACCTGCTGACACGTCACAGCTCAGCTTCTAAATTCAGCTTTTGGCACTTACTTCAAGAGAGCTCAAAAATTCATGTGTTGATGAGTACTATCCAAACGTACCGTATCGAAAGAATCAAGTTGGGTGTGACAAGGATGAGAGAAAATAAAGCGATCCAGGTCTGTGGAGATGCAATAATCAATTTTGTCAAAGACGTGAAAATGGCCTCGTAAAAAGAGAAAATTGCAATTAAATTAGCGTTAATAATAATTAAGGAATTTAGGGAGGCTGAGGCCGGGCGAGGCTGTTCAGAGAGCCAGTGTGTTCACACAGAAACTCTGATGAAAGAGCAAGACTAATTGGGCTCCTATCAGCCGGAGTGGAGAGAGAGCTTTAATTACT
Source organism: Brachypetersius gabonensis (assembly GCA_037577145.1). NCBI lineage: Eukaryota > Metazoa > Chordata > Actinopteri > Characiformes > Alestidae > Brachypetersius > Brachypetersius gabonensis. The sequence goes on from JBBJLR010000111.1 coordinate 17,670,563, forward strand.
TTTGTATTGGGGAGATTGCTGGAGAAGCCAAGAGTCCTTGGGCACTCTTGCTGCTTAGCTTAATGTAATAATACAGAGACAAACACACACAGAGACGCACTCTGCCACTATTCCACACATCGCTGTCTCTTTTCCAGGCCAAAGGCCACACAGAGCTACAGCAATCTAACAGCCCTTGATCGTCCAAAAAAGTGCTGCTTCACTGTAAAAAGCACCAATATCTCAAAAACACACACAAACAGCAATAATCTGACCACAAATACACACACAAACAACTGCAGCTCAGGCTCATATCACCCTCACACACAATCAACTTTACAATTACAACCTCACACAAACTGATATAAAGCTTCTTCAAAACTTTATATTTTAAAGTTTTTTATAACACACATACAATTGACTCCATCAGGTCTCATAAATATTTTCATGATTTACAGACATTCATAAAATGAACACTTCTCCTCAATTCCAGTATTTATTTCTATGTATCCCAGTCATCCTCCATCAAAAATTATTTTAACAAATACTGTGATCAGAGAACAAAACAAATCCTACAAAACCTAAATTATTACATGTCTCTCCTAAATTTCAGATTCTGTTACCAGGCTGCCAGTATTGTACAGATCCGTACAGTGTTGATTACATTATGACACACACTTACATTCCTACCTGGATGCAATTAGACAGCTTGGGTTCCAAACCTATAAAGCTGGCACTCCTGGTCCACCCCCCATTAATTATCCCTCCTCATACACTAGGAAAGCAATGGTTAAAACCCCTCTAAGGATTTAGAGTTTAGGAGCCATTTTAGCTATTAAACATACTTTCTTTGTCTCTGCCCCACTAACACGTGCGAATATGGGATATACAGTGTATTAGTGGCATTATAAATGGGTTGTAATACAGTGCACAGTAAACAAAATATAGGACAACATGCTTCCTTTTGTATACCCTGAGGAAGCCCTTACATGCTTTACATACAGGAATTTAAATCCACATTTAACTCTCTGTTACTGAATCCTAGGAGGTACACTTTGTGTAAAAGGCTCTTTAGATCTTCTAAAGAAGGCTACATGTGTTCACTAGGCCTAAGGTAGAGCAGTGTTTAAATACAGTATTGTTACTGTGGATACTCTCATTTGTGACACTACACTATCACACGGTGAAACCACATTTATTCTGATATTTTTAGAGTTTTAATTACTCACAATAAAGTTTGCACTGCAGTACTTTTATACTCAACATACTAGGGCAGGGTTTTTCAGCCTGGGCGGCCTCCCAGTGTGATAATAGTTCCATTGACCCCTATGCTGCTTTCGAAAAATATTTTAAACACATAGCCAAATATTTAGCTGTTTAAATAGCTATCAGATGTGGTTATGCAGTCAGTAGTTAGGACTGGAAAATCAGATGATATTTTAACCAAAATGTCATACAGTCAAATTAATCAAGTTTAGTATTTATCTGTTTACAATTCCTACAATTCCAACTGCATGAAATATAGGTTTAGTTACACTGCTGTAGACAGTAGATATAATTGAGGCTAGATTTAGAAGCCTGACATGCCTGAGAAGCTTAGGGTGCTTTGGGTAACAACACTCATTATGAATTCTAAAAGCACTTACACTTAATATAATTAATGTATCAGCTCTACAACTGAGGATATTCCAAACATTTCCCAGAAATTCTAGCTAGTCCCAAGATTGAGTTTATACATTTTCAAAGTACAACTTGTTGTGTTTACTGGAATTTTGTAAGGCTGTGGATTGCACAGCCTCTGAGGGGACCGCTGCATGTGTTGCCCACTTGTTTCAACTTGTAAATTTAATAAATATGTCCTTTCTATTGCAATGTTTTAGAACATCATTCATCATCCACACTGTTCTAGAAAGAACCTCTTTGTTCACACTGTTAGAAAATGTCCTGCTTCATTCACAGTTTTACACTTTTCTAGAATGTTCTCCTCCACTGACATGGTTCTAGAATCTTAATTTGTCTTTGCAATTTTCACTCCACCGCAGCATAAATCTGACTGCTGTCATTAGAAAACTGCATTCTGTTTGGGAACACTGGATCAACAATGTGACAGGGCTTAAATTCTACTGTATTTGGATGCTGAGAATTCCTCAGGATTGGGAGTCAAGAGAAGTGCTTTCAATAATAAACATTTCAATAATAATTTGCAGAGCATACAGACAGAGACAGACTGCAAGCTTCACTTATGGTACAGATCCTGTAAAAGGCTGCAATAAAACAGAGTCTGGTTTTAAGGAACAGACTAACATGATTATATTTGAGATCATGTCTTTACATATTTCAGCCATAAAAAAATATTATTTATGGAGGAACAGGAAGATAAAACATGTTAAATGAATAACTTATGAAGTTATGGGTCGATCATCTACTTGTTACTGAACAGTTTGTTTCATTACTTACTTATTATTTACAGGTTCTGATTATCATTATATCATTAGTGTAATTAGTACCTCTGAAACACTGAACAACTGCATGCATCATAAACTAGACAATCAGAGCCTGTAAATAATAAGTACAGTTATGATAATAATAATAACCTCCAGTTTATTACACACTGGAATATGTTTCAAACTTTTTAATCACAGTCTGTCAATGTTTGTCTGTTGACTGCTTGAGACGTGATAACTTCAAGTAGTGGTATCCACAGAAACCACTGAGAGATCAAAATGATTTCATAATCCTCATATGGAATTGTTCGGCACAATTTGAATGTTGTGGGTGATTTTTTTTTCCGTCTGTCTGACTAATGAGGAAACCTCAGAGGAATACATTCACAGAATAAGAAATGTAACTTGCAAAACGCTTCAACTCATTATTAAAATATGGAAGCCCATTCCTGTCTGACAGAGAAGGAAAAACTTGCCTGTTTTTGTCTCCTTTGTTTTCCACCACACTATGTCAAAAATGACTTAGTATCTCAAAATAATTACGTTTTTAATGATGTAATTTACCATGATAATGACAACAGCCAGCTGGATAACACAGCTCCTCTATTCCCGGCCCTGTTCAAGGTAAGCTGGCTGGTGTCTGTATGGTTGCATGTCAGACTGCTAGGCAATTCTCTGGCTCAGTGTGTTGAAGTGCTTTGGGCAGTGCTGCATGACCAAAAATGGGAAAAAAGATGTTGTGACAGCCTTCCCTCAAGTCAAAGGAGACGTCTGCTGGGCTCCACACTGCTAGAGTGCTGATGGTGACATGTGAAAGCAGAGAGAGACCTACTATTGCATGGGGAATTCACTACATCTAAGTCAGGAGAAAAGAGAGACAAGACATTCAAAATCATTGGCAAGCTTAACCTCCACATTTTCAGGCACATACACTCCCTGTGTGAAAGTAAGTGTTTGCTCTATAAATTACACAGATAGTCACTTCTTCTGCCTCCACATGCTCCCCTTCCAATCACCAGAAAGGTCACAGGCTCAAATCAGTGTGTTAATGTTGATCATGCTGCTCTTTTAAACAGAAAAAGGGATCTCAATGAGCTGAGATATTGACTGTAGAGCCACAAACAACTATACACACACACACACACACACACACTCACTCACACACACACACACACACTCACTCCACACAACAGCAACATTTGCAGCAAAGAGCTAAGTGATGCAGAACTAGTTAATGATTAGTTGTCCTGAGGGGTGCATTGATTTGGTATTTTAACAAGAAACACCACTACAGCCTTTGGACAGATAATCAGGGTAAATTGATTTAAAGCGTACCAATGAACCACCAACGCGCATCCGCCTGTGCGTATGGTTTTATCAGTAATTCAATAATATCAGAAGTGTCTAAAATAGACTTACTGCTTACCTGGATCAGATTTAGAAAAAGTGTCCATGTCCAATAAATTCCTGTAAAAAATGAACAAAAAGAGAATACATATTATACTTTGTCACAAGTGAGATTTTTAAAGAAGAGGCTGATCAATATATTGATTAGTTAATTAACATACATGACAGGCTGAAGAGACTTGTAGGGCCACCATGTTAAAGATGTGGTGAGATAAGTCGCTCTGCAGGTTTGTTAATAACAGACATCTGGGCAGATCTAAGCTGCTACAGGCTCCGCCAAGCAGAAAAATTAGTTCTTTACACAGGAGCTAGCCTGGGAGAATTGACAACGCATCAATGCAAACACTTAAAACAGCTTTCAGAACAAAACAAAATGAAAACTTTCCAGGAGAAGGACATATTAATAATTAGTCTAGATTAATTTAAATGATTGTTGTCACATAAGTGAATGAATTATCAATTATCAACATTACAGACTTTTAAGGTCTCTTTTATTTAACATGCGTTTCTGCACTGTTCATGTCCAGTAATGGTCACTCTAAAATATGACCTAATATGCTGAGGGAAATAAATGTTTCAGCAAGAACTATGATAGAACCAAGTCCATCTATAAGCTGCAGTTTAAGATAATGTACATACAAACACAATCTGAAGTCTGTGCCCTGCTTCTTTGTAGCATTTCTCAGTGTTAGAACATGACTGTATAAAACGGCTCTGTGCACCTTTAAAGATCTACATAGCTACCTATATCTAACTGTCTATTTAAATATCAGTGTTGTATACTGACTATAAACTGGATAAACTTAAAGCGAGTATTTTTGCTGTGGATTTGTGCAAAGGTACCAGGTACCATTTTTACAAAGTTATACAGTATATCAGTATTTCAATTTACATTTACATTTTGGGCATTTTGTAAATGTTATTATCTAGAACGATTTACATAAGTGCCACCTTCAACACCCAGCTAGTATAATTCAAGCTACCCTTAAGCTAAGATACTACCAGGTACATTCAGTCCTGAAAAATACGAAATACAGGTATAAAACAAAAAGTGATAAAAAAAAAAAAGTGATAAATAGATGGGTGCTCGGTTGGCACTGGACAGCCAGACACTCTGCTGATTGAGAGTCTTGACACTGAGTTCTGAAGGATCAAACCAAGCCGTAGTTGAAGCCGAGGCAAGGCTTTCATTTTGACCATCAGCATCAAGCCGGGAGAGGCTGCTCCACGTAAGTATGTTTTTCAGCATCATGTAGTTGTAAAAAATGGCCCTTTTAGCAATTTGACAGAGCGATGCCATAGAGCAGTGGTTCCCAACCTTTTTTTCCTTGAAGCTCCTCTTGCCTGTGTCCAAGACAAGCCGTTTCTCAACCCTTGTCCTAAAAGCATCCTGCTCTGCACATCTGAGTGTTTTAATTGCTCCCCTCACACCTGATCAACTAATTAACAACCCCTTACTGAGCCAATGGTAGGTGGTAGTATTAAAGCAGGGAAAGCACTAAAATGTGGAGAACTATGACTAGAGAAGTGTTCCACGAGTGTAAAGAAACTTTTTTAAAGGCTTACAAAATTTTGACATAAGATTAATATTTATCAATGTAAAGGATCCTCTTTGAACATTTACATTATGTGGATAGTGTTTTTACGTTAGAAAAGGTTCTTCACGTCAGAGCACCAAATGGAATTAATAACATTACATTAAAAAAACACCTACAGACTAATTCAGCTCTGCAAAGATTCCTGTAAGCATCTCTGATGTCTGGAGGTATGCACTGCTACATGCTAGACAAAAAGGCTCTTGTGTTGAAAATGGTAGCCACCTCCTGTTTCAGTGTAGTGACATTAATTCCATCATGTGGCCACACCTGAGCCAGTAATGGGTGACTAACAAACAAAAGGTAAAAATATTACATAATTATACCTCTGTTGCATAATAGCGATAATTTGCAAGCGCCTATATTTTAACTGGACTGAGTTACACCAAAATGTGTACAAAACAGCCTCTAATTATCAAAGACCAGCAAATTAGAGACCACGTCAATCAGCAAAACGCTGTAAAAACAATACTGGCTCACGCAAATCTAAATGACAGAATCCGTGCCAGCAGCCAAGAATAACTAAAATGTCTCGACCTCTTATGATAATAAGAGGTTTGAAAAAGGTACACCCAGGGCAAAAACAAACACGCACACACTCTCTGGGGCCCCCATAACCCAGCGGGGAACTGCCTTCATGCACAGAGGCAGGTGCTGAGAGGATGGAGAGAGTGAGGCAGAACCAGAGACCAGGGGCATTCATATTCAAGTCCTCTCGGCAATAAAAACCCTCAGAGCTGCTCTCATGTCGTAAATATTAAACACAACAGGCTGAGCTTTTGATTCATGAACAGCAATGTGTCTGGGTGAAGTGCAGGATCATTCGTAAGGTTCGAAAGAGTGTGTGTGTGTGTGTGTGTTTTGTGGCGCTCTGGGGTGTCAGCTACGCTAAATGTGTGTCTAACAGGATCTCCATACATAAAGCTATGGTGGCAGGTTTTACATAAGGCAACAAACATGCTCCCCTGTCTCTCTCTCTGAAAAATAAAAGGTCCCAGAAATGGTTCTTTGGAGCAATGTCATAGAAGAAGCAGAACCTTTAGTAAATGGTTCTTTGAAGAACCACGGTCGTAAACAAGACGTGTAAGTGAGAAGGACCTGTCTAAAGTGCTCCCTGTACAAAGCAGCTCCATGTTGTGTTTTCTACACCATTTTTTTCAAGATTCATCTGTGCAAGCCAAGAGCCATTTAAACAGTTATTTTTAAACAGTTATACACAAAAAAAGTCACTCTCCTCAGACATATACACACACTTTGGTGGGAGATAAGTATGATGAGAGGAAGAAAGGCAGAAAATCCAAGTGATGAAGTAGAAAGATAAAGGCTGTGACAGGTAAAGATAGGGATTTCAGGTGGAAAAAAGAACAGAAAAAAGGCATTATAAAGCGTTACAATTGCCTGTCCACGTTGCCGCCACTCTCATCCTGGCCACAAAGTCTTCCTCAGTTGACATTTTTGCAGGTGGATTTTCAGATCCAACATCAATAGGACTGTATAAGTGTGGCGCTTGCATGAATGGCACACTAAATACAAGTTCAGTTTGGATATACAGTTCTAAGAAAAACCTGTAATTAACCTGCCCATGCTCTGACTGCAAATGCATTGCAAAAGTCTTATTCAACCTAATAAAATTAGATTCATCAACCTAATGAAAGAGTTCCTGTTTAAAGGCCATTTCAGCATTTGAGATTTAAACAACGCCGTTAAGAATGGTTTAATGAGAAATGCTGCATTGTAGAAAAACAGACTGACACATTTCTTTACAGTGGTGAAGATGGAAGGGTCATAATGTTACATATATAGTAATTTCTTTACTATCCATAAAGACCAGTGAACCTATACATGACTTCAGAGATTTCATTTGTAATGTATAAAGAAGCAAAATGGGGACTTTAACATACTATATGAACAGTATCTCTGCAACGCACATACTTTTCATAACTAATATAAAACAGTGTGTCATCAGCTAGTGTATTCTCTTGTGTAATAGCTGTCTGTGAGGGGCCTTTAAATGCTTCCTACTTTAAAAGGACAACATCTTTCAAACAGCTAGTGGGGGCTCCTTTATCTATTGTCTTCACAAATTGGTAGAATCTGTACTTGACAACCCAATGACTTACAGCCATGTTGAAGATCTGAGAAGACTAAAAGGAAAGAATAGAAGGAAAAAGCAATCATCCTGCATAAAGACAATTGGAGATTCGATCCCCATTCAGACAACATTGCCATGTAAGAATAAAAGTCCTTGAGGAAGTAACTCGCATACCACTGTAAACTAAGTCTGTGAGTTAGCTAAATGTTATTTAGCATTATTATTATTAACATTATTTCCAGACTTAATAAGATCAATATTAAGACACCAAGATCAGCACATATTGAACCATCAGTGAGGACAGTGGATTTGGAACATCAGGTTGATATTCAAAAAGGTAGGCTTTCCAGTGAATATGATAAAGATGCATATTCAATGTGTATTCAGCATGCCTTTGATTAAAACTGGACTAACAAAACAAACAGCATTTAAAGGTAATAACTCCAATATGTCAACAAAAACTACTTGCCTGTTGGTTGAATGAGTTCTTAGTGGAGGTTATTTAAATGCATTTCACACTAATGCATTAATTCATAAAATGGTTCTTTAAGGAACCACCCATTCTTTGGGGAGCAAACAGTAGATCTTCTACGGCAGTTTTCATCTTTAGTTTTAAGAATGTAGTACATGTAGGTTTGTGTGCAGTTCAAAATTGAGTTTTAATTAAAATGTACACTTTTGTCTCAGCGCTTACACTGGGTTACAGAGCTTGGGAACGATCTGTACAGAGCAGTTTGTGAGTAAACAACAGAGCTTCTACACACAGCTTCAATTTCAGCTCTGAATGGCAAAATCCATTCTCACACTCCAGAGGAAAATTACTAACTTTCATACAAAAATGCACTTCTTCTCCGCTATAGGATGGTTCTCCATTCTAGGATGGTTGTGCAATGTGTCCCAGCATCAGTTCCTTTTGAGGTGGAAATTGAGGCTAGAGTGTTTTCAGATTACACAGTAGTTTGAATTCAAAAGAGTCTGGCCCTCATTTCTGAACCAAATACCTAACAATTTGAATGATTACATTCAACATTATCATATAAATAATATGCATTTTTAATTTTGGTACTAAATCAGTGGATTCGATGACATACGATCAGTTACCATCGGTAATTAAAGGAAACAGCATTAATGTGAACTCATTTAAAGACAACAGAATGACAATAAATGTACTCTTTCTTCTTTAGAGACAACTATTTCAACAAATATAAACTTACATGATACCGGTTTCAATAAACTCTAGGATTGTGTGGGTAAAGGTGCTCCTTTAACTGGAGCTTTACATAGAGTCTTACAGAGTAACACATCTGCTCCTGTACACACATCCCACTGTAGCACACAAGATTAGTTCCTGCTCCTGAATGTAAATCATCATCCTAATCCTGACTGTGGGCATGTGAGGGCTGTCTGTGTGTCTGTTACAAGCATTCATCTTTAGATTTTAAATGATCAAGCATTCCATTCATTTCTCTTCTACAATCCAGACAGGGAGTAAGAAGAAGGGGGGAGAGACAGACAGACAGAAAGAGTGAGAGACAGAGACAGAGGGGGGTGGGGGGGGGGGGGGGGGGGGGGGGGAAGAAGGAGAACACAAGCAAAAAAAAAAAGGAAGTTG
>JBBJLR010000111.1:17690904-17712512 GCA_037577145.1 Brachypetersius gabonensis
TCCAAAGTGAAACAGAAAAGAATACCAGAGAGCTTACAGAGATAAAGAAACAGAACATGAAAAAGGGGGGAAAAAGAAAGGCTAAAGAGGTCAGTGGAAGGAAATGAGGGTCACAGCACTAGCAAGGCAATTGGGACAGTGAAAGGGCTCCAAAATATAAGTCAGCAGATCTTGTAAGTCTGTCAAACAGCAGAAAGTGTGTATTTGTTTCATTTTAACAGTGATCACAGTGTGCAGAACATTCGTCTTTTTAAAGGAGGAGTTAAAGACTACATGTAGTATATCATCACATGCATTCATTTACAGAAGAACCTATGCATCTGCGGTACACAGTATTGTATACACATACACACACACAGTACAACTGTACATTTGTAACATGTTAAAATGTATACTCGCTCACTGGATAATACATTCAAATCCATAAATTTATATTATAGATTTTTACAGGCACAACCTCAAGTTGCTTATTGCTTTTCTAACGTGAAAGTGACCATTCATTAATAAAGTGGTACACTTTCTTTCTACATGAACATTTCTGCATACTTAGGGTTTATTACTGTTGTCAAGCAACTGTGGACTGTTGAATGAGGCCTAAATGCCACTGTACTGGACAAACTTCTTATCATATTAAAATGAACATAATCCAGCAATGTTTATGTAACCGTACCTCACCTGTAATCATGACAACAACAGTAGCACTGAACTTGCCTTTTATTAAAATGTGGAACACCTTCAAACAGCTCACTAGTTCCTATATGCTGGCTCTCGCAGCCAAACGAGACTAACATTTAAAACAAGGAGCCATTGGGAGTTAGGCCACAGCAGCACAATTCCATACTGGACCAATAATGCACTATGCAACCTCTAGAAGCCAGAATTTCCTATATTACTTTCATTGTACAGTATATGGGGAACCATTGGAGATTTACCCTTGGTATACTGCTGTTTAAGACTGTTTAGGACTGTTAAATGTGACATTATTTACTTTTTATATTGTTTCACAATGACTCATATAGTAAATACTCTATTATTAAATAATTATTATTAAATAATCTTTTATTAATGAATGTTTATTTATGGAATATGGCAGTTGCTTAGCCTGCTGACTAGCCATCACATACTCTAAGCTCGTTGATCAGTATTGATCAAGCCAATATAGTCACCTTTACAGACCACTAGTTGAATGAATGATTGACATTGAAGAATGATGGGATGTGCGACTAAGGTAACTAAGACAACCTCTTAAATCTTCAATCCCTGACAAAAATATGGAATCAGCACACTAAAAATGTTCATCAAGCTTATTCTTAGCAAATAAATAAATAACCGATATGATAAATATTTTTTTAAATAGCTAAACATTCTGTCTTCATGAAACATACAGTGATTACGTGAGGTTGATAGAGAGGGGAGTGTGATGAGCAATTTCTTTGTGTAGATGGTTTTGTGGAGGTGGGGTGGATTATCATCTGTTAAAGAAAATACCAAAGTATGATTTGTTTATTTGGTGTTTTGTTAAGTGTGGTGATTCTATATTTTTTGCTAGCTGTTTGGCTAAACTAGCTATGGTTCCCCCTCCCCTGACATTGCACAATTTGAAATGTCTCTCCCTTCTTACTAATTCACTTGTAATTAGCAAACCACAAACATTATGTAACTGAGGAAATGCTAACACAGACAGAAATTCGGTGTAAATATATAACCTCAGTTATAATGATATAGCTTGCTGTTAGCTCCAGGGAGAAAAAAAAAATAACATCCAAAAACACACCACTCAACTCCACATCGCATTACTGCCTACGTCTGAAAATTTGGGTCTCTAAGCACCCGAGAGCTCAGATAAAATGCAGAGCACTTAGCATCTTGTTTCACACTGTGCACATGATTAATAATGAAAAACAGCCCGGTATACCCATACACAAAAGGACAGACACATGCACACAGTACAGCAGACATTACAGACATTTACTTTTTAGCACCAATTGGGGCATGACAAATAATAAAACCAAAAGAGATGAAAGAACGTGCAGCAAGTTAAAACTGAGTTTTTGGCATAGCTGACTTAGTGGAAGCTTTGCAAAGCTGAAAGTGTCAAAAACAGAACCATCTGCATTGTTCTTCCCTAACTGAGTGCACCCCTGAGGGTAGGGAGGCCCCTGCTGGTCGCCAGCAGTGGTTACAACAATAGCTGTTTCACAGACAATTAAATCTGTCAATAAAATATCTGGGAAACATGAGAAACAGACAGACAAGACAAAGCGCACAACGAAGTGACAGCTTACAGAACCGGTTTCTCATGAGCAACACTCCAAAAGATCAGTTCAAACAGGAGAACGTCACAGCTGGTATTTGCCCCACCACAGAAAGAATGAGCAGAACCATTTATTTGTGCTGAACAATCCACATAGTAAAGTCAAAACCACATCAAAGCACTTTCTGTTCAAACTGTGTTTTACTTGAGATTCGCACTGCATTCCACTGATTTCCATCAGATTTTTGTAATAGTTTCAAGTCCCATCACATCACAACAATGCTTCATAATGTATTTAACATTGAGAATCATGGAATATTTGAACATTTTTAAGCATTCCATGTAGATAAATCCACACTTAAAGACTCACCTTCTCCCCGGCACAGCCAATGGGCTACTGCCTGTCCGGATGAAGCCCTGTTCTGAATGGTTGGAGGATGAAGAACTAGAGGACCTGCCCTCTGTGAGTGGATGAGGTAGTCGCTCCTCAGATGTGAGTGGCCGGTTCCAAAATACAGTCTGAGGAGACGAGGTCATAGCTTTCCTCCTGCAAGAGAAAAAAAAACAACAACAGATGAGTAGCTTTTAACTTACCGTCACACAGAGAAACACAAACGCTTCAGTGTTCTTAATTAATAATAATAATAATAATAATAATAATAAGACAGTACGGTTACTACATATTGCATATATCATTATGTTAACATAAATAAATAAAAGAAATTAGCATTGCTCAGTGCTAATGACCTGCTAAATCTCTCTTACCCACTGGAGGCCTGAGGCCCAATAGCGATCAGGTCCACAGGTTCAGGAGGAAGACTAGAGGGAGCAGCCGTATCCTCCGTAATCAGAGAGAAATCACTACTCAGACTGGTCACACTGCCCCTGTCTCTAGACTCTAAGAGAAAAGGAAAATATATTTAAGATTTCTTATACTATTGCCACAAACCTTAATTTCTCTCATACTTCTTTTTAACTTTTAGAACTAGACTACTGTTACTGCTATTATGACATGTAAACGACCACTTCTGATTCGCTGCCCAGTTCTGTGCAGTATTAAAAGACCTGAGAGGCTGAATTTCCCCTTTTAACTTTAACATGAATCAGCCAAACTGCTGCAGGCCGAATGGGCGAATACGCATTGAAGTCACAAACGTTAAAACCATCTGCCTAGTACTGTATACGTTCTCCTCGTGCTATCAAAATAGCTATGACCAGCTGAGGCATGGACTATACAAAACCTCTGAAGCTGTGCTGTGGCATCTGGTGTTAACAGCAGTCCTGCAGGTTTTTAGCACATCGCACAGATGAGCAATTTGTAGGCCAAGTCCACACACAACTTGTTCTCATGATGAAGAAAAAAAACCTGGTTTATATTCACATGCCCATTGTAAGCACATTCAGCGGTGGATAAGAGTCAGCATAAGCACTGACCAATGTGCGGTTGTGCAGCCCCATACACAGCAAGTTCTGATACACTGTGGTCTGACACATTTCTGACACAGCCAGCATTTATTTTTTCAACAACTACAATCGCTCTTCTACGGCACCAGACTAAACGGACTAGCCATCGCTCACCCATTACTTGCATACCAGGAACAACCCAGAAGCCAGTCACCAAGCCATCACAATTTCACCCTTGTTAAAGTCACTCAGGATCAACGCTTTGGGTTGCTGAATATAATATTTAAAAAAATATAAATATTAAAATATTTTTAACCTTAAGTGTGTCATGAAGGGTGGCGGTCATGGGTGGTAATGGTGGTGTGCATGTGCAGTACCATGAATGAAATTCTCCAATACAACCCTTATATACAATTTTAAAGAGAGGGAGAAAGAAATAAAACTTACTTAGCTGGCAGAGGTCATCCACTGTGAAATCAGTGTCTTTGAAGTGGGAGTTTTTCCTCCTTTAAGACCAACAGAAAGGGAGAAAGAAAAAAAAAACACAGAAAGAGGATATAAAGAATAAAATGTTGTTGAGATTGAGATCACTACAGGAGAGAAAATGGATAAGAAGGAGTAAAAATGTGAACAAATAGCCATAGTAGGGTTTCAAGCAACACAATCAATGTAATAGTTGTGGGTCTGACCAGCCTACAAAATCTGTGCAAGACTTGTGACTTTCTACTGTATAATAGCAAATACATTTATTATTTCTGAATTCTAATGTAAAGCAATTTAAAACATATCAATACAGAACTATAATTATACAATTCTTGGAGTACTGTAACATGCAAAATGTAAAGTAGATTAATACCAACCTCTGCTTTCTAATGACTGAGAACTTCTCAGAGACAATGTGCTTCAAAAAATTGAAGCAAAAAAAGAAAATCTGCCAAAAGTAAAGAAAATATTACAACATTGAAATATATAGACTTTCAATTTTAAGGTTTCAAAAATTAAAGCTTTTACCCCCAAAGACTATTCATTTCAGAGTAATCAACAGTAACTGGACATGTGACCGATAATCAGTTTCTTTACAGAAAAAAACACGAGAACACTCAAGACGCTCCACGGGGGAAAATTCTGGACTGCGATGGACTGATACTGGGACAGCTGATCCATGTTAAGGTGGGGGTTTACTCTATTAAATGAAATATATATATTAGTGGTGGGCCATTATCAGCGTAAACGTGCTGGGAGCTGGATCTATACTATGCAAGCTTTAGCGGCTGCTAGCCAGGTGTGTTTGGCTTGTTAAAATGGAATATGAGTGTTCGTTATCCGTTTTTTACACCTGCTACCTACAGCAGCTTCAACAGCCAGTACATCATATTATTTTTCATTTCAATTCATAGTCTTTTTGTTTGGATATATATAATTGTTTGGATATATAATTTAAAAATAAATAGTAGAATAATGACTACATATTTAGGGTGGCTTGGGATCATTTTGGGGGGGGATCCTTCAGACCTTCAGCAGAATTCAAATGAGCCATTTTAATCTAGATTAGTCATTTTAATCTAGATTAATCTAGATTAATTCCAAGATTACAGTGAGATTATTCTAGATTAAAACAATTAATCTATGCCCACCCCTAATATATAACTCCCCACCTTAACCCTGATTACTTTAAAAATAAAATACACACAAACAGTTTGTTAGACAAGGTTATTTTCAGACTTACTTCCTCCCCTTTAGAGAGACGATCAGGCAGCATGTGACTATAAAGAAAAGCAAAGTCAGCAGTGATTAACAGTGATAAGAACAGAGACATTTTTGAAAAACAATCAGCTAACAGGCAGCTAATATCTAATAACATCATTAATTGTGCTAGAATCTGAAAACACTATTTCAGACACTATGAACAGACAGCTGTTAAGTGACAGGACTTTGTCCAGTCCAAAGAATTAACCTCTTTAGAAAGAGAGTCTTCCCTCGTTTAAAGTTTGAGCTATTTTCAGATAACCTGTTCTTTCACTTTTCCCACTGTGCCTTAGTTCATTCTCTCTTTCTCAGAATGCCAGAGCTGGCTGATGTCCCAGGAGTTTAGCTGAGATCTGTGCACCGTAATTACTGCACAGTGTAACTGGTGCTGTGTGCCTCTGTGTGTCGAAGAGTACACAGGAAGAGTCAGCAAAGAAAAAGGAAACTCTCTAGACACACACTGATTGAAAAATAAACCAACACCTTGACCAACACTGTTCTTTGCTTCCAGTTTTTCCTCCATTTCCTGTATTTTCTGCTGGCTCTGTTCCTCATCTTTTTACTGTACTCTGCCTCTATTCCTCTTTGCCTCACTATCTGTTAGAATTATCGGTTAGAATTAGGGCTGCACGATATTAGGAAAACATGCGATATGCCATAATGTTGTTGCGATGGCGATATCACATGCGATAAGTAAGTAAAAACTTAGCCTTTATGGTGTTAATGTTTTCCTGCTTTGGATTTGCTGGTAATAAAGACTCCAGACGCGACTAGTCTATGCACAAAAATAATATATACAGTAAACCCTCGTTATTCACTGCGGTTACGTTACACAAGCACCCGCGTATAATGAAAAACCGCGTTGTTTTGATCAAAGAAATGCCTTAAAATGCCTATTTTAATAGTGTAAACTCTAAATATGCCCCCAAATGTGCTCCCAGAACACTTTAATTTCATTAAAAGAAAGAAAGACTGCGCGCGAGACAGAGAGAGAGAGCGAGTGAGAGAGAGAGCGAGAGAGACAGACAGAGAAAGACTGCGCGCGAGAGAGACAGAGAGAGAGAGACAGACAGAGAGAGAGACAGAGAGAGAGAGAGAGAGAGAGAGCGAGAGCGAGAGCGAGAGATCGAGAGACATGCTCTCCGGAAAAGTCACAAAGGAGAGAGAGCGCGCACGCGAGAGAGAGAGATACATACAGAGAGAGAGCGAGAGAGGGAGGGAGGGAGTAAGAGAGAACGACAGAGAGAGAGAGTTAGAAAGAGCGAGAGAGGTTTAAAGTCCATGCACGGCGAGCCAGAAGTACTAAAATGAGTTTTAAAAAAACATATTGCCACGAAAAAAAAACAAAAAAAGCAGAGAATATTTGCAGGTTCTGCTTGTTTTTAATAGTTCCGCGTAAAACGATCAGTTTCGTTCTCGAAAAAAAAAACGCGTGTGACTGGATCCACGAGTCCCGATCCGCGTAAAACTGGAGGTTTACTGTATATTATTTTTCTGCTAATTATATTATTTGCAGAAAATGCAATATTGCAATAATGCAATATTTCCAATCCAACATGTTTTATTAAAAAGAATTTACTTAAACAGAGCATTTTAATGTTTCCCATAAAACATTTGAACCATTGAACATTGTTGAAAAAAAAAAATCAGAAAATATTTATTAAATAATTTTAAATCTTAAATAAATGTAAACAATTTAAAATTATAGTAAGTTCTTAGCCAGAAATAAAATAACAAAAGGAACAATCTATAACAGCAGCACAGAAGATGAAGAAAACTGCTCAGTGATTTTTCTGCCCTCTGTGGCACTGGCTGAAGAGTTTTGGAAAAACACCATTTATTGCAGTTCAGTCAGTCTTTCGCGATATGGATATTGCGCACGTTGACATCGCGATGACGGTAAATTTGCAATATATTGTGCAGCCCTAGTTAGAATTATACAGTCACCAATTAGAGACACCTGTAGCATGTTCTGAAGCGCAATTGGGCACAATAAATAATAAATAATAGCACCTTCATATTTTCTTACATGTAGAATCACTACCAATACTATAATTAAGACATACTCAGTGTCTCAGTTATCAATAACATTTTCTATTATTGGCATTATCCTTTTCATTGTTATTATTAGTAGTAGTAGTACTATCATTACTATATTTGTTATGTATGCAGGTGAAGAAGCAAGAGCAAGGGATCTCACCCAAAGAGAAACCAATCATAAGCGATGGTCAGGTACAGAATCTCATCTGGCTCCAGGCTCGCATGAACAGCACCATCCTACATGGAGTACACAATCTTAAATACCAAACTTATCACAGTTATCTTTTCAAATGTCATCCCTGAAAGAGACTTCTGAAGCAGCCAAAGAAATAATCATGTGAATTCAGAGGGAACAGATACAGACAGATAGTGGAAAAAAGTTAGAAGGCTGCTGTACAGGAAGAAAGATATACGATACATACAGCAGAACAAAGAGATGGAAAGCAGGACAAGGTAAAAGGAAAGAGGGAGATTACTTACAGCCCACAGAGAGAGTCTGAGAAGGGACACAAAGAGTGGAGTCCTGTCCCAGCCTGATATGCAGTGCACCAGCAGTCCACTCTCATCTGCAGCATACAACACAATTACATGCCCACCTATTTAGTACTAAACACTTAAAACATAGACATATGCACACCATACTGACACATGTACAGCTAAAGGTAAATACAGAGGAAAATTCACATTCAAATACCATCACTGTTGATGATGTGCAGAAGCAGCTTTAGGTAATTCTGGGTCTGCTGCACCAGGTCCCATGACTGATAAGATCAGAAGAGTATTGGTTAATAATAATTACACAGAAAAAGCATTACCATCCTCTCTTCACATACACTCCAAGCACTCCCAAAAACAATCCAAGCATGAGAGGTTAACCCTTAAACTTGTAAGGCTGTACATAGGCCAGTGGTCATAAAAATGCTCACGTTAAGGGATATTTTTAATATTGGGTTCACTATTTCTAGTAGCTTACACTATTCAATTCACTGGCCTGCAAACAATCAAAAAGCACTTCACAATAAGACAATCCTTATACAGGGTTAAATTACCCAATTAATTACGATGATCAATTTCTAAACTATTAATAAATTTTATACCTTTATAAAGGTAATCTCACTGTAAGGTTTTACAAAAAGAACTTCTAGCTGAGGTGCTGAAGGGGTCTATTCTGTGGTGTGCTGTTATGAACACTGAAAACACAAAGTGAGTTTAAAAGTACTGTATCCATGATTAGATCATGAGTTCCAAAATATTTAGCTTACGCTGAATCACATTGTAAAAATAAGGAGGAGCAACAAGAAAGAAATAACAGCAGACCTCACTATCAAAAGTAAAAAAGAAATCAATACTTGTCAATTTGCAAAAGGTTTGCTTCATGAAGCTATTGCTGCATTTTCTTCACTGTTTTAAAATAAAGTATTACAGTTTACATAGTAAACTCAAAACACAAAAGGTAATAGCAAAAGTCCTATTATTAGTCAGTGTCTGCAATTCCACTCTTTACCAACAGGTGGACCTGAGAGACCAATCAAAAAACTCTTACTACAGAGAACCTAAATGATCCACCTGCCAATTCCTGGTATAGAGACATCAGGAGGAGAATTAAAGTGAGTGTGGAGAAGACAATAAATTCCACTTAATTCACATTAAATTCAATTTTTTTATTGTGATTTAATGGAGACAGTGTATTACCATTTGGATGGTGTGCTTGTGTGTGTGTGCACCTGATAATCTCTCCAATCAATGTTCAGGTTCTTGGTAAAAGAGGAAGGGATTGTCAACGGAGCATCAACAAAGTCCTGAAGACAAAAAACAGAGTCATTGTATGTTATCTGAAAAAAACGTATCAATCCAGCTATACAATGCCACAACATAAGTGAACTTTTCCATATTGTAATAGATTAGATAAATGTTTGCAAAACTTCTGTGTGCAAGAGTATTAAGACAATTATGTACATAGTATAAAGTTATATGGTAGAAATATAACTGTACCTGATTCCAGTTGAAGACCAGTCCCTCGGCAGTGTAGTCTCTGTCTTTATAGTCTTTAAAGAACTCACACCCTGAGATCAATTCAGAATAACAAGCACTTTATCAGCTCAACAGCATGTCAGTTTAAGAATAAATTGATGAAAATTGGTTAGTATGAGTGAAGGACGAGTACCTGGGTAAGGCACAGAGAGCAGTGTAAAGTCTGCATAGCGCTGGGCCTTGTCCACCTTCTCAGAAGAAGTGACACTGTATAAAAAACAGAAAGAACCTTAAAAATCTATTTCAAAACAACCACATGCACACAGGCTTTCTGTTCTGATAATTAAAGAACAGTGACGATGACTCATCGTGTTTCTGCAAACCCATTTGTGTACTTGTATATGTGGGCTTAGTCAGCTGACCCATAAGAACATGATGAAGTGGGGTAAGGTGAACCCACATGGAACTGCACTTACTTGAGGCCAAACTTGACCTTCTTATTCTCCACCATGAGGTCACAGATGTAGCGTACAGACAAATACTTCAGCAGCTTGATGTCTGAACCCCTCACTTTATCGAACAGCTGCGAATCTCCATTCCTGCACAGATCCATGTGGAAAAGATTAAGAGATGAAACAGACAAATTGAGGTTTCAATCAGAATCAAATGCATACTTTGGCAAGAATAAAACAAGAGAGATCACTATTAGAGGTTGGGTCATAAGAAAAATACTGGACTGATCTTATACAGTGAAAGTGAAACCGTATAGTTCTTCAATCATTCATTTGGTACATTAAAAATTAGAAATGCCAACCAAAAACATTTTCTAGCTTTAATTTTAACCACAATAACCAAAGATAAGACATATTTGAATTTAGAGCACATTGTAGCACCAGTCAACCAGCATTAAACAGTGAAATGTCTGTGTAAAGTTATTTTAACCTACAGAACTACAGAAGGAAAAGGGAAAAAGGAAAAATTAAACAGGTGTGCTGACCATGCCTGTTTTTTGGGGGGGGGTTTTACTGTAAGACTGATCAACGGGAAAATTAAATTATGATTTCTTTAACAGCGTAATTGTGATCGAATTGGAAGACTAATGGAAATCATTAGCCAAAGAAATTTTCTCCAATATTATTAAGAGGCTACACTGTCAATTCCCAAATGAAATTAGCTATTTGTATTTTTATATCAAGTGTATTTTCAGCAACTCATCCATTTAACTTAAGAATATGAATGGCAAAGTGCCTGAAACCCACTGTACCTTAGAGTCCTTTTTTACATATTAATCTTTGAGAATGTATAGGTGAATATAAACTTTTTTTTTCACCTATACAAAAATCCTTTCCATTTCTAACAGTAGGTCAATATATCTGTTTTCTACATAACATACTAATAGGAGGTAATATTCTAATGTATTCAAACACATGTGACATTTGTACCGGACTGCAGTATCATCCTCTGGCACTTCATCTGATTCTGCCCACGTGTCATCAGATCCCCCTGAGGAACAAACACAGAACAAACTGTAATAGCTCCAGAGCTAATATCTCATGAATATGCTAACCGTCTGCTAGAATTTGCACACAATTTTCAGTTCCTTAATACCAAGTACTTCACAGAAGTGTTTATCAAGCCATTTGCCAGCAGTACTTAACATAACAGATGGAAGAAGACAAGTCATAACTGCAATTCCCACATAGCCTGATTCCTTTAGACCTGCTCCATACACCTTTACACACAAGGACATTGTGAACAACCGGACCAATGACCTTGTTTAGTCTCTATTCTTAATAATAGTCTTTATTAAGGTTATTAAGTATCCAAATTTTATAAAATAAGTAACAGGTTTCGAGTTAATGTAATATCAAGAGTAGATGAACATTACATTACTTGCTGTAAGGAGAACATACCTGAGAAAATATAGTTGTAACCTGTGCGGCCGTATAGTTCCCCCCAACCTGCTAGCGTGGATGACCGACAGACATGCTGCAATACAGTCCAAACGCATCTTAGATACATAATTATACATCCTAACTGACAACTAGAAATCAGATTACAAAGCCTAATTGCAGATTACATAAGCCTCCAAAGTAAAGACCATTTAGGTGTAAGTGACATTCAGTTCAGAGACTGGTGGACATACCTTGCCATTGTAGAGGATGACTGGACAGACGAATCTCCCTCTACAGCGGGCCAGCTTACTGCGGTTCACCAGATCCTGCAGCTTACTGATCTGTACTGTGCTCTCAAAGCTAGAGACAGAGAGAGAGAAATTGAAGAACAAAAAGCAAATAATGTAGCTTGCACTTTGGGCATGCTTCATTTGGCCCATTTGGTTTGTTTAACCAAACGCAAGGTTGGTCTAAACCACTTCCCACCAAACTTAACTGTGCTTCATTTAAATGTTACAACACAACACACACAAATCAAAGGAAGTGGTCCTATGAAAGAAGGCTTGAGAGAGTACTTTGTATTGTAGGGTGAGAGTTCCCACCCCTACTTTGAATTTCCAAAGTAGGGGTGGGTAATCTGCCAAACATTTAATATCACAATACTTTAAGACGTGCTAACAATACATGAGTTTATCAGACGTCTCCCGAGTTTACTGATTTTATTCACTATTTGCTGTGTCCATCAGCTCTGTTTTATTTGATACGACAGAAAGAGGTGTTTTTGAGCAGCGACACAGGAACCTCCATGGGCTTGATTATCTGTGAGGATTATGCAAGCTGTGTTTCTGTGTGTGTGCGCATGTATTTTAATGCGTGTGTCGGTAAGCAACACAATTAACTAGAAGGTGTGACTGCATACTTTTACTTTAGTGTACATTTAAATGAATGCCAATTGAAATGCATCACTTTCCACTTTACTTCACGTAAACAAAAGTAAAGCGGTAGACTTTACCTTCACCTTACTGACTACAGTCCATTGTAAACTTCAAGACATTAATTCAGACATGATATGCTCTAATCTTCTCCCAGCAATTACAAAAGCAATGCCAATGCATCCATTCCTTTTCTGTTTTTCAAAAGTCCTTCTGCACTGCTTTGTGATCAATAATGCACAGTTCTAGCTCTGAAACTTACATGGGGTCTACAGGCAATCTCTGATTTTGGAAGGAATGCCTGAAGGAAAGATGAATCATATAAACATATCTTACTTAGGAATGGTAGTTACTTGTGAAATCTCAGACACAGTTTTATCAGAAGAGATATCTGTGTAGCATGCACTTTGCTTCATATGCTTTAGAAAGATCACTGTGTCTATATAGGCTTCAACTGTTGACGAGCTAGTCAATACATCTTCACTGTGACTGCAGTAACATCATAATGCTGAATATACAGCCACAAAGCTGTTTCACACACATATTAATCCAACAATGATACAAAGACTATAAAATAAAACCTTAAATTAATACCATGCATTTCACCATCCATCTGAAAGACCACCATGACAGAACATTGTCAATTAATAGTGTAGCTGGTGAAGTACAAATCTATGTGCATTGGAAAGTTTAATATTCACTGCTGTCAAATCCAAACTCAAAATCCTATATACATTCTTTACTAACTAACTCAGCGCTTAGCTGTTGAACAACCACCTCAGATAGTTATACATTAACACAAGGGGTCTGAGTTGAAAGGTAAGTAGGAATAAAGGTGGAACATATTTAAGCACTTATTCTTCACAATATTTTAGTATTATTTTAAATGGTTTGGCGTCTATTACTAACACTGAATAACTGAACACACTACTGTACTCAATGACTTTTACAAAAGAAAAAAAATTATTTAGACCTTCTAGCCCCCCCCCCAAAAAATAACATGTCTTGTCTTCCACTCATCAATCAAGACCCCACACATTTTAATCTATTTTCATTAAGACTCTAAATCAAATTAATATCAGTTTGAAATTGAAACGGTCAACAAACTGTGCTAATTAATGGAAGGACTATAATCCAGCCTGCAGACTGGCTAGTCCGGTTGAACCTGAAAGTAGACTTTGACTTTCCCTCAAGTATATTTATAGCTTCATACGTGGTCTTTATAAGATCAACTTAGTGCTCACACTTTCATGTAACTACAGTTTTCCAGTCCTAATTTCTAGGTCATTACCTTTCTTTATTGGGCTCGGTGCTTTCATATTCCAAGTAGACGATCTGTCGCGGGTAATGGCCGCACACCTCTCCATTACTGTTCTGGATGACACTGAACTTGTAGTCGCGTCCAAACAGCTCCAAACATCGCTTTTCTATTCTCTCCACCTGTCAACACACCAGCCTGTTTAACCACAATAAACACACCCAGAATTCCTTCTAACAGCACTCAGCAGTTGAACAGCTGCCTCAAAATACACCTGGGCAACAGTGCCAACAAATCAAACACTGCTCTGAGAACTGTTCTGGGTTACATTTTCATAAGCATGTTGTATTTAGGAAGTAGGCAAAAGAAAAGACAACGTGAACCCCATGCTAATGAATCAGGAACAGAGTAGTGGAAAATGCTGCATATGCATCACGTTTTGCTAAGTCACATGTTAGACAAGTGTTTACTGGTCACAGCACGCAATATGTGAGTGTTTCCAATGTAAAGTGCCTCCTTGTGTGAACACACCGCATAGCACAGTGTGAATAACGTGAAATTATTACTCTGCATTTAACCCATTCACCACGTGAAGCAGACACCAACGGGGAGTAGTGTGTGGGGATAGTACCTTGCTCAAAGGTACCTTAGTGGTGTCACCAGCAGTCTTGGGATTCGAACCCACAGCCTGATTACTCACTAACCACTGGGCCATCAGTAGCCCCACGTGCAACAATTACTAATCATGTCGTTTTTGCCTTACCCGCGGGGTAACCTCCTTGGCTCTGTACTGGGTCTTGGAAAACAAGTCTATCAAATCCGCGATCTCCTCGCTCCTTCGAGACGAAGCTCCAGACGCGGACGCAGCCATCATCGCTCCGCGGCCGGCCGAGTGCTCCAGCCGGACCTGCCCTCCGTCAAACAGAGCCGCTCCCTGTGACCGGGACGAACCTCCAGGCCATCCCTTCCCGGCCAGCTTCTTCCTCACCACCCGTTTAAGGGGGCCGGAGCCGGGGAGACGTCTGGTGTTCAGGGTACCGGCGAGTATATACCCCCTAACGCCGACTGGTGCGTTAACTAGCCGCAGAGCTAGTTAACCACTCGCTCCGTCAGGGAGGTCAGCTACCGCGACTGGACTTACGGGAGCCTTCTGGAGGGACTCTGGGTCACCCACCGCCAGCAAAAACAGTCCGCTAAAAACACCCAGCTAGCGCACTAACAGACCTGTGTCTTTACACCAGGGGCAGGTGTACGAGTACGACGTTTCTCGGACACTTCTGTGTTTCATATTCTCAGCACAAACACACACACAATGCACCCGAGAAAGAGGACGAGCACTAGCGGCTACTTCACGCAGGAAAGCCGCAGGACTCCCGGCCTAGCCACGCTCCTCACTGTCACGGCTTCATTTTCTGCTGAATTACAGCATGAACGCAGATCCTCAGCGTAGTTTACAACCCCGTAACTGACTAAATGTAAGAAAAAAAGGTAACCGCTGTTTAACGTTACAGTCCGGCTGCCGCTGGTGTTGCAATAAGAGTTTCGGACTCTATGTGGAACAGAGAAGTAAACAGGAAAGTAAAACTGTCATGTGACTTCCACTTCCTAAAAATGACGTCGGTCCACCCACAGCATGCAGCTGTTCAGGGTTTAGCCCTCAGACTTCAGTCTGTAAACTTATCCTCACCATGCCTAATTCCCTTCAAAGGGAGATGATCTGTACATGATTTCATTTGGTTAAGAGGAAATGTAGTCATTACTGAAATTAGGAATCAGTTTGTAAAGTCTTCTCTTGTCCTCACTGGGCAGAAGCAGGTTTTCATTCAGGAATCAGCTGCTGTCAGTCTTCACACATCTGACCAGACCAGGAAAATCATGTAGGTTTATTATCACTGAAACCATCTACACAGTGAAACCAAACCATGTTCCACCAGGACCATGGTGCACTGCAACATACAGATGAGCTCCTGCTTGTGTGGAATAAAAACCTGCTTAACACGCCCTGATTGTTGGGCAAGACGCTTTCATTTTTAATCTGCTCATTTCAGCGTTTCTGCATGTTAGGATTCAGGTCTCACCAGAGTTACCAGGGAGAGTAACCATTTTAATATGATCTGTAAATGTACAATAATTATTATTTTTGTTAAGAGGAACGTTGGAATTATTGGAATCGTAAATGATCCTCACTGGGTAATACATTATCATACACAAAAGGCTGTTCAATGTGGTTTACAGGAATAATGTAATAATAGAAATAAAAGAAATTACAGAATACATGAAAAGAAAATTGAACGTGCAATAGAAGTGATTTTCTTGATACAACATGTGCAATGTTTGGGTGAAGCTACTACTGCTGGGCAGAATATGCAACTTAGAATGTGCAGTGTAAAATGTGCAGTTTTCTGGTGTATTTCTAATGCTACACAGTGCATTACTCACTTTACACAGTGAGTAAAAATGAGAACACTGTAGATGCACACCATTCGCCCAAGCCTACATCTAGTCTTACTTTTAAATGTGCAACTTAGTCTTACTTACAGTTTACACACATATTTGTATATTTTTACAATACAGATGTGAATATTTAGATTCCTAGATTTTATACTGTACAATTTTAGACTGTACATTTGAACATTTTATTTTATACTGTACTGTGACAGTATTTTATTCAATTTTATTTTATTACTTTTTACTGTTTTTCTTAATTTTGCTGCTCTTTGTACTGTCCACTTTCTGCCATGACCAAGCACATTTCACTTGGGGGACTAATAAGGTTTATCAAATCTCTTATCTTGTCTAAGTGCTGATATTTAATAGAAGGCAAAGGAGGACTGTGCAGTTTTTAAAGCAATACTTGCTGCAGATACAATATTGATGGGCAGTTGGTTCCAACATAGTGATTAAACAACATTTCACCATGTTTAGTTTCAGCTTTTTTCACCACTAGCTGTTCAGCCCCTGCAGATCCATGAGACCTACCAGGTTTATATACATCATACATATCAGAGATGTATTTAGGACTCAAACCATTGAGTGACTTGTACAAAGTTAGTAGTGCTTTGATTAATTCTTGAATGAAGAGGGAGCCAGTGTATGGACCTGAGAATGTTTGTATCCCTACAGGTCGCAATTCGGGTTGGAGCAAAAAAAAATGGACCAAATTGGGTTCCATGAGGAATCGGTTCTCAGAGTTTTAGAACCACTAGATATTTACATCTATTTGAATACATTGCACATATTTTAACTTCTCTTTGTTGTAACTGAACAAAATGTACCAATTTTTCTGTGGCAGACGTGAAAATCCTTTGGAAAAGAAGAGAGACTTGAATCTGTGTGAAACTGATAGCTGGCATTTTTCGAAAAGTTTGACAACACACAGATGATCAAATTATGGAGGCGGTAAGAGGACAAGTCCCTTCCAACATGCTGACATCACAGCATGTGACAATGCTATTGCCAACCTGCAACCTATTTGGGTAATTTTCTGGGGAAAAATAACTTTTCTGTAAACATATAAAATACATAAAGCACACAGTCAACAATCAGCTCATTATTTCAGTTACATTTTTCAGTCATTTCATTGATGTCACTCTTTAGTTTTAGTCTACTTGCCTTAATGATAACACCAGTCCTGGCATGTAAAAATTACACCAGTCTCTTGAAATTTCTGTCTGTTTTAGCCCACTCCTCTTCTGTCTTTGCTCTTCATGTCCAAGTAGAACACAGCACTGATACCCCCACATTTCAGCATGACAAGTGTAGGTTGCATGGGTTCAACTGTGTGTGTGTGACATGAGCGATGGAATTTATTGCAGGAACAACTTGAATATTTGACTGACCAGTAAAAAACTCACCTCAATTTGGAACAGCAGGTAAAATACTGAAATGGACACACTTAACTCTAGCTGTGTACCTACATAACTGTGGCAAAACACACCCACAAACACACACACACGCACATTTTTCTTGTACTTTAGCTTTATAGATTATGAAGGCACTGAGGATAAGTAATGAAAACAATTCTCAAGTTTATCTCCAACTAAACTCTCATCTCCTCCTTTATCTCTCCTGTGTCTCATGGCTTCTTTTTGGCTAATGGTATGTGTCCTAAGGAATTTTAGGAGAATTATCATTTAATTTCTTAAGCAATCATAAAGAAAACGTTTGATAGATAAAATAGTTGGTTTAGCATGCAGCTGCATGTTTAATATGACCCTGTACTGTATGTGCATCAGAGTAAGTGTCAAAGTTAAAGTGAACTTTGTCATCTCAACCATACACAAATACAAAGAGAGACGTACTTGACCTATTTGGCTTGAAGCTCAGGGTCCTTGGTGCACACATACGCATAAAATAACAAAACACATTTTATAGAACACATAGTGCAAATAACTAAACAAGAATGTGCTCTGACATACAAGACAGTTCAATACAAAAAGTAATAGGCGATATGGCAGTAAAATTAACCTCAGGTGGTTAACTATGATGTTTACTATGAAAGCCCTGTCCAACTGGAGAGTTGCTCTTGTTGCCCCCTTGCACACCCTTATGTAACAAATTCAGTGCTGTATAAAATGTCATGAATGAATGTATGTCATAATTACACACATCATAAAGGCAGCATGATTCTAGAATCTGTGAGGTACTGAAAGACAGGATTATTCTTAAACAGACACAGTTTGAAACTTTGGACACTGCTCATGCGTCAAATGTCATAATGAATGTTTCTTTTTTTACCAGGTAATTAAAGCAGCTAGAAATGTAAGCTGATACTAAAGTTAAAGTGTTTGTATTCTTTGTATTTAATTGTTAAATAACTATTGAGTTGTACTATTTGCTTTTAGTCTCTTCTGTTCTTCTCAGAGGAAGGGTCAACAGGAGATTTTCTCTCTTTGTCCCACAGTCCCAAGAAAGCACAGATCACCAGCCAAAACAGTAAAGAGGGACAGACCAGGGGCTTATTGGCTTTGCCTTGTGAGGACAGCAAGAAAATCATGGATAAGCGCTATGTGGCAGCCAGTGTTACACATGACAGAACCAGTCATCTCAAGAGCAGAGGCCAGGCTGTCATAAATCAGATGTCCTGGCAACAAAGGGCTGGACAGGTCTCCACGAGTTGTGATATCATCCGGCACCCTCTCCTGTATCAGTGCTGTAGACTTTTACAAGAGACCAGAGGCAGCTGCCATGAGCAGTGAGTCAAGCCAGTTGTCAACAGCGAAAGCTCTGGACTCAGTTAGGTAGTTAGACAAATGCTCAACAACCAGGAAGCCAATACTGAGAAAACAACGACTTCTGTATCCTAGAATGCAGACCTGGGTGAATCAGAGTACCCAGAGCTTAAGGGAGAGGTGACGGATAACATTTTCTCTGTGTCTTTTGCTGAAAATGGATTTTATGAACAAAGAAAAGTCTCTCTTCCACCAAAATTGATGGACATTCACCACATCAGTAGCTGTGGATGAATACAGTCTAGCTGCATTTCAGTGGCCCTCTTGGCCCAGAGAGCCACCAGGAAACACTGGAATCAACCCAGGTGCTGCCCAGTTCCAGATTGTGGAAACCATAACTAGAACGCAGGATTCTGTATGTAGCAGCTGGCAGCTGGACGTCAAAATCAGCAGCAAAGACCCTCTTGTTCTCAGCTGTTCCTGTGAGCAAAGGGGATCTTTTTCAAACGTAGGGATCTCCAGACACATATGGCGCTTTTCCACTGGCACAACAAACTGCGCTGTACCACAAGCAAATGGTTTTCCATGGCAAATAAAGCAAGCTGTACCCATGCTGTCACTGTCTACTTCAATGGCAGAGCAAAGAGCTGGCCGCAGCTGAACTCAGCACTTCACTGCTTTTTGATTGGTCAAAGTGTTGTCATCACAACATGGAAAGAGGCCACTGTTTATTTTTTTACTGTCCAGACAAAAAAACAATGATAGAGATATAAACAACCAGGGAGAGGACAAAGTGCAAGCACCACTATCTGTTTGGGCAGAAGATAAATTTCAGTGTGACTCTGACCAATTTATCTTTACCACAATTAAAAATACAAAGATCACAAAAACAAACCAGCCATCACTAACAAGTTAGCTGGATTAGGTTTTCATCGCTCAGCAAAAGAAAAATTTGTAAAACTCAAACAAGACTTCACAAATTTGAAAGAAAAAAAAATATTCAGCTGGTTCATGGATGAATGACCTTCCATAAACTTTGGGAACGTCACCAGTAAAATGGAGCCTGATCAGTCTGAAGGTAAGTGCCAAAATTCTTACTCTGTGAAGAACAGTGTGCATTTCAGTAAGCTATAAGAATAAAAGAAGCTGTAACATTAGCTATCATTTTTCATCTCTTCCAGGGCAGACATGGATCCAAGAGAAACTGAAGCCAAGTCTGTCCTGGAAGAGCTGAAAAATGATAGCTTATGTAACAAATACAAAACATATGATAACAGAAGCTTTCCATTAGTGCAAGTGTGGAACATGGGTGAAGATGAGGGCTTTTATAGTTTTTTTTTTTTACACAAAAGACCCATTACTCTCCAATATTGTTCATTGTTCATGAGTCTAAATCTGTGTTAGTGAGCACTACTCTTTTGCCGAGATAAACCATCCCACCTCACAGGTTTGGTGTATCAAGGTGCCGATTAGACAGCATGAATATTGTGTGCCTTAGACTGCCCACAATAAAAGTTTGTCTTACTGGGGCAGTACAGAAAACCAGTCAGTATCTGGTATGACCACCATTTGCCTTATGCAGTTCAACACATCTCCATCGCATAGAGTTGATCAACAGGTTGTTGATTGTTGGCTGTGGAATGTTGGTCCACTCCTCTTCAATAGCTGTGCGAAGTTGCTGAATATTGGCAGGAACTGGAACACATTGTCATCTATCCAGAGCATCCCAAACCTTCTCAATGGATGACATGTCCAGTGACTATGCTGGCCATGCAAGAACTGGGATGTCTTCAGCTTCCAGGAATCGTGTACAGATCCTTGCAATATGGGGCCGCGCATTATCATGCTGCAACACGAGGTGATGGTCATGGATGAGTGACACAACAATGGGTCTCAGGATCAAACTGTATGAAGGGGAGAACAAAATTTTGGGAAAACCAGCTTAACTTCAGAGTTCCTAATGTGGACATAATGCCAATCATACACTGCCACCATAACATCTCAACCATCTTTACAACGTTCAGCTCCAGGCTCCAGGCTCCGGTCACAAATTCATCCTTATATCATTGTTATTGCTTGTGGATGTAATGTTACTTTCATATATAACTCCAGTGTGACCTATCTTGAGGCTAACCAGGTTGTGTGTACATAACCCTGTTGTCCTTGAGTGCACAACCCCTAAATGTGAAGCCCCTGTAGAAACATGCGGTAGATCAAACAGATTTCCGCCAGCCACTGTCCACACTCTTGTATCGTAGCTTCTCTGTGGGTAATCAGACAGACAAGCCTATGAAAAACAGACCTGCATTCGCTAAAACTTTGCTCAATTATTGATTACCTTCCACACCAGGGAGAGGCAGAAGCAGAGAGAGCAGATGAATGGATGGTAATAAAAAGAAGGTCAGGAGAGTGCTATTGTTCATACCATTCGTCTGTTCCATGGTAGTCTGATGTGTTACAGCAATCAGAGTTGTTCTCTGTAAGTGAAGGAAAGCAGTGATTGATGTATCTAGAGCACAGGAAGATCTGAAAATCCAAGGATTTACATCACAGATATGTACTGGGCCATTGTCAGCTGTCAAGTATAAACCATAGGCTCTTACAGCATTAAGGTTTTTCAATAAAGCACACTTTCAGAAGAAGAGGTCCTGTACTTTTTTTTTATAAGCAGTGTGCATGTGCCCTTAGTGGCGCACACTGGCTCTGTCACACAGGCTGTGAAAAACGAAGAGAGCCGCAAAAAACACCTCCAAACCAGCTCGACATCCTAATTCGTGTAGTGGATGGAAAACGTGCCGAATATTGCAAACAAGAAAAAAAAATATTGTTTTTTAGTCTGTAGCAGAAAAGTCTTAAAGTACATCAATTTGCCTAAAAATTAAAATAAAATTTTAATCCGTATTTAAACTGTAAACAAGTTTTGACCATTTAATGCTA
>JBBJLR010000111.1:17735794-17749330 GCA_037577145.1 Brachypetersius gabonensis
CACACACACACACACACACACACACACACACACACACACACACACACACACACACACACACACAAGCTCTCACACACTCAAACACACCCTGCTCCATCACAATGCGAAATGCTAAAGCGAGTCAAGTCCTGTCACTATTAGGGAAAGTGAGCTGAGGCCATTAGCATCATGCTAATGAGTAGCCACTTTCCTGTCCTTGTTACAGTTTACGGAGCCTGGAGGGGATCCAGGGGCTGCTGGACGTGATTCGCATCTATCATCAATCCCACCATAACACTTGGACAGAACGTGCAGACAAGAAATGATTCTATACTTTTTTCACAAACCTGCAGACCAACTAGTTTCATGGCATTCAGCAATGTCATCAATTCATGCACAGTTAGTGTTTTGAACTGACTGTATTATCATGGAGATGCTGGACTACTTTTTAAGATTCTGAGTTAAAGGATAGGCACATTTTCGCATTTTGAGGAGATTCCAAATGTCTTTTGGCCCACTCTTTCTTCTGCCTCCCACACTCCAAGGCTCCTGCTGATTCCCAGTTCCACTCTGGGTTTGGACGGCACTCCGCTGGCTCTGTAAATCTGACTGGAATTGGGAAACAAGGAATAGACTCCCACCACTGGGACCTAAGCCATCTGATTTATGAATGGAAGAAACGGGCTGCACTGCATAAGGTGCTTTTCCAAGGATATCATTTGTGTTCCTTACGACCCGAGAAAAAGACAAACGAACATCCTCAAAATCTCAATGAAATGGTTTACAAGACTTACAATATGTTCAGCCAATCCTGTACCACTCCAACAGCATTAACAATGACTGCAACATCATGACTGCACACAAGTTTAACAGGCGTATAAAAATGCATTGATTCGTCACAATGGCGATGGCATAAAGGGAAAAAATTAGATACTCCATATTTATACTATTTTCAGTAAATGCAAGGTTTTTTGTTCGTACTGTGTGAATAGGTTCTTCAGTCACATTTAGGTATTTTTAAACAACTGAACTATGGGAGAATCTGAGATGCACTGAGTCATCTCCTGTAGCATTGAAATCAGACTGGATCGTTTAGAGGTCAGAGCTACAATTTAACACACAGCTCTCATGCCAAACACAGCCCAAACTAAACAACAACTTCTATTCTGTCTTTACAGACTTTGCAGTATCCAGGGTAAGTCTTTCACTCTCCCTCCCCTGCTGATGTGGCTTCCGTGCTTGTGTGTTTGCTGTGTGCGGTGGTTTTGTCCTCCAAAACATCAGTGTTGTGGTGCTGTAGTATCCTGACAGTGTGTACACTTATTTTGTCCAGGTGGGTTAGCACCCTCACTACATACTCCCGCTGCTGTATTATCTCTCCTAAACTTGAGAGTGAACCTGAAACCTTGTGTCAAAGCGAATACGTACCTATTAGCCAATCCAGACAACGCCTTTCAGAAATGCTGCTGGCACAAACGTTGGGGAGTGTTTGGAGTGAATGCTGGAGGCTTTTATGCAGCGCATTTAGAGGTGTACGCTGTGTTGAAGACCCTCGAGCGTCCCCCTCCCCCTCCCTTTTAGAAAATGCAAATGTCTCGGCCAGGGCGCACACGTCAGGTCAGAGAACACGTTCGGTTGATTCGCGACACGTTCCCAGCAGCCCTGCGGGCGGGAACACACGCACTTTCGTTCATGTCTGTAAAAGCAGAGAGGACGGAAATGAGTGCGGTGGTGGTGGGGGGGGGCTCCAGCTTAATTACTAGTTGACAAACAACGTAGATGCACAAACAAAAGAAATGTGACACGAACAGCAGGGAACAGACTGCATGAAAAATGCATGCTTAAAAGCTTCACTGGTGTGTACAGAGACAGAACAAAACATGTCCAGTGATTGCAGTGTGCAAGAACGTGACTCGTTTCCTCACTTTTTAAAAACGAAAACAAAACAGACAGTTCAGAACAGGCGCCCATTTCAGTACTGTTTCAAACACACCCTCCTCAGCCTGGCCCTACCATTTTGCCTAAGGGAATCCCTGATGCCATTACTACATTACTACAGAGTTTACTAGATGAGTCCGGTGAGGGATGAACTGCAACAAAATGTACCCAGACATCACTGCGTTCTGAGATGTTTACCTCTTTCAAACCAAAAAAATCAGCCAACATACTTAATATTTCAAGCATACATTTCAGTTTGACATGTTCAGACTAGGCAGTTAGATTGAACTTCACTGCTTCATGCCACACTTAACATTTCTGAAGCATTTTTGCTTGTTGAAATTACCTGCCAATGAATCTGAACACCAAAGAAGTTTCATACTGCGAAGAGATTTCACTACTTTAAAAACACTCAGTTTTACATGAAAGTTTACTAAAAACACAACATGATGCTGTTGGAGACTTTTAGATGGAATGGGATGGAAATTAAAGGGTTAAAAACAGAGTGCTGCTGAAATAACTTTAGTACATTGCTAGTTAGGAAGGCTACACAGGACACTACAACAAAAAGAAAGGCAATACACTACATCTATGTTTTTAAAGCAGTGCTTACAGTCAGACAAAGCAGTTATTTACAAAATGTGTGTGTTGCATTCGGACCATGCACTGCAAAGCTCACTGACGGTACTCTAGCTACGGGTGAGTGCATTCTGAAAACAATTCTGCTTGCTGTCCCCTGGAATCTTTCTCCCACGGACAGTTGTGGGTTGAATTTGGTGAGGGCATGAAAGTACTGAAGGAGGACCCTGGTTTGTCGTAGGGTCCATGCATATGCATGCCTTGTGTCATATCTAGCGTGTTCTTACTGGTGTGTAATAATAGTTATTTTTCCTTTCCAGCAGCCACTGCATCTGGCCTCTACGCTCCGATTGGACGGTGTAAGATCAAACAACCAAAATAATCGATCGATTTATCAATCGATCTGCCTCCGCTAGATATATGCATGTGGTCCTAGCATGCAGCTTGTATCTGCTTTAGCCGAAGATTTGAATGTTTTCGTCTGGTCTGTTGCTGCTGAAACAGTGGTGTTTTCATTTTCCCTCGGTCGTTTCTCCTAATGTGTGATTTCCCTTCAAATATGCCTCTCCCTAATTTTCCCCTCACCTTGTGTCTAAGAGGGAGCGATTTACTGTTATGAACCTAGTGTGATATGCCATGAACAACCGAACTCAATATAATTAAGGATTTGTAATTAGCTTAAGTATATTGGAGCTGGGATTACACAACATCCACTGGCTGTTATTGGAGTGGCAGTAAGAAAAAGGCATAGACTTGGTAGTGCAGGGTAATGGCATTCAGTAGCTAGTTTTTCAGCAAACTCATCACGGATAAGCATTCCACTCAAATTCATACCTCAAAATGTCGTCAGTGCTCTCTATGAGGACAGTAGATATTTAGCCAGCATTTTCAAGGCTCTATGTTTATTGCAAAATGAGCTTGCAATAAAATGTGAGTCATGTCGCTTGGCAGTTTGGGATAAGGAAGTAAGGGCTAGTAAGTTAAATATCTCTGTAAAATGATAATAGTACTCCAAAATGTATGGAATGTGTTGGTAAGTGTTGGTAAGCTAACTACAGCCTGTAGTAACCGTGGACCATTTCTGAGAGCTCTTCCTATTTCTGGTAGCAGCTTTTGTTGCTGGTAGAATTGATGCTGGCTAGACTTGTTACTGCTATGTTACATCAAAATATGTTTTGTATGTCTATATAGCAATAAAATGACCTTGGAATGAAGTATTTATGTGACATTGTGGAATATGATAAGGAAGTGAAGAGCAGTAAGTGATTATAAAGGCCCACTGATGGATTCAAGCAGTTGTTTCTATGTCTGTGTTAGTAGATATAACTTTTCCAAGGCACTTTTTTAAGCTAACAGCACAAGTACTTCAGTATTTCTTCGGCGACAGAGAGTTTTCAAAAACATTGACAACATTTTCAAAACTCACCTAAGTAAAGAGGATAGTTTTCTGCTGTTGGCAAGAGTGCTCCAGTAATACAACCCAGGTGAGGACAGTCGAACTGTCCACCACATTTAGCTAGAGTCTGGTAATTAATATCTTTAGACTGTCTATCTCCAGCCAACTCATAACGATCTCATGCAAAGCAGAGAAACTGTGTCTGGGCACCTGGCCCAAAGCC
Organism: Brachypetersius gabonensis; assembly: GCA_037577145.1. Classification (NCBI taxonomy): domain Eukaryota; kingdom Metazoa; phylum Chordata; class Actinopteri; order Characiformes; family Alestidae; genus Brachypetersius; species Brachypetersius gabonensis. Next base: position 17,739,910 of record JBBJLR010000111.1, read on the forward strand.
TCCATAAACACACAGAGCAGGGGAGCAGAGAGGGAGGGGTGGCCAGGTGGTATCACAGCGCTCTGCCGTATGTTTCTCTTTTTCTTTCGCTCTTTTTTCCATCTTTAAATGTGAGGAAGCTGGAGTTGGTCCCCGTCTAGTGGCTCGGTGGATTGGCTGGGCCAAGTGGGACATCTAATCGTGTGGAGGTACAGGTGTCATAAGCAGGTCATTAATAGTGTTACGGCAGATTATTGCTGGTATAATCTCTCTCTGTGTTACTGCAGTCTGCTTGCTCTCCCATGGCCCTCTCGGATTGATTTGTGTGCACGTAATCCGATTTTCATTAAACTGACCAGCGCTTCTCGATGAGTCATCTGAAAGTGCTACCGCTATTATTAAACTCACAGGGCAGACAAACAGTAAACGTTCATCAGGCCTCAGTCCAGTAACCGAGGCGTATGCATGTCTTTAGAGATGCCTTGAAATAATAAGAAAGGTTGGCATTTGATAACATTTCTATTTATAGCAGCTGCTGCATTTTAAGCACTTTCCAGGTGGTGGTCTGTTTCATATACAATGTACATTAATCCTGTGAAAAATCATCAAAGGTACCGCAAAAGCCAAAAAGCACAGAACTTGGAAGGGCTCCAAACTGCCCTCAGATTGTTGAGTTCTCTGCGGAGATGCCCAGCACATCATTGCTACAGTGTTGTCTGCTTTAGTTCATTAAATACAGTTGATATCATGGGTGTTAAACTGCAAAAATATTGAACTGTGTCATGCTGCGGCCATCCAGCACTGGAAGAATCAAATAGCTGAGTACTCGCCTGTGACAGGACATAGTTTAAATTAGGATAAATGTGCATCAAAGTGCATCCTTTAAATCATATCCATTTTTTTGTTTGTTTCTCACCTGGTGGATAGAAAACAGTGAGGTGTTTCACCTCACCAACCAATGGAGCATTTAATCACATTGTGTCATAGGGCAGGAAAGAGATACACAGGTTTTTAATACTGTACACTTTCCTCAGCAAGCAATAGTTTGAAATTCAGAGATACACAGTTTACACAGAAGAAAAAAAAATTCTCAGCTAGGACATTTGATGTCTGCAGTCTGCTCCTTTAGTTTTACACTGGAGCTAATGGAGCTAAGGTTAATGTAACCAGGTTAACAGATGATGGAGCAACTGTTTTCAGCCATGGGTGAGCAAAACAGCCTGTTATAGTTTTATTGTTTTGGCAAAACGTTTATTTAGCTTGCAGTTTTTGCTTTTCTTCTTAGTTGTTAATGAGTTCTGGATATCTTTACCCCCGCAATAAGCAGCATGACTAAATTGTACTACTTGCTTTTAACACTGGTGTTGTTAACACGGTTGTTGTTGTTGTTGGTGGTGGTGGTCTAGAGGGTAGGTTACTTGCCTCTGGGCCAAGTGGTCATGGTTCGAATCCTACCTTCAGCACCACTACTGGGTTTCTAAGCAAGACCCTTAACCCAGATTTGTTTTGGGGGAAAAAAGCATCTGATAAATGCCGTAAATATAAATGTAAACAAGCACTGATTACTGTGCAACATGCTGCTTTCAGCAAAAAATGCATTACACAGACAAACTATAAGCTGTAAGTGAGGGGTGGTCCATATAGCATTTGATGCAAGTGTGTGATAATGGGTACAAGCTTCTCTGAGTTCCGGTACAAAACTAAAAAAAGCAATCTTTGGACATCAAACACATATCTTTGCTGATTGACTACATGTGTTGTATCAAGAAAATTGTCATGCTATTGCTTTGAGATGGGGGTGGATTGTGTTGCCAGAGTGAGTATCTCAGGGAGTGGTGGAAGGAGGAAGTGTGATGAGGAATGTGAAGTTGGTTAGAGTTAGAAAAGCATTTACCTGGAAAGGCAGTAGACAGCAATTCAGTAATGACACTTCTCGGATCATTGTTCTCTCTTAATATCACTTTATCTAACTCACTTAAGGGAGGAAGAGAGAGATTTCATATCTGTCAGAATGGAAAAGCTAGGACCATGCATCTGTATGAGCATGTAATACAAGATAGAGAGGGGGGTGGAGGGGTGCAGAATGTGAGTGAGCAAGCAAGGCAAAGAGCAAGTGCAAGTGTGAGTAGGTTGCTGGACTGAGCTTGTATATGCGAGCGCAGCTCCGTGATGCTCAAAGGAGGGAAGTTTGAGCAGCACGGCAAGCTGCCAATGCTTAAAAACGGATATAGACTCAAATAACACAAGCAGACAAGCTTCATGTGGTAGCATGAATACTACTATTACCCTGCCAAAGACAGATAGCCCAGAGGATTGTGAAGTTTAATGTGGATTTGGGTTTGATTAAGTCTAATTACTTAGTCAAATGAGACTACTGTACAATAGGAGTGTGCCTTTACTTTTCTCCAGTTGTTCAAACTTGGGCTTGAAGGAACTCCCGCATTTTTCTGCTTAATCTCTACGTGGCACATCTTGACCAAATGTTTGTTGCATTTCCCTATACATTAGTGGTGCCTAGTGTTTTCCTAGTTTGAGTCTTCAAATAATCCTCTTGCGAGCTGTATGTTCCTTTGACTTTGTTACTTTATTACATACACAATAGCACTTAAATGACAATGTTGTTTTTACTAAAGATTAATTTACAAGGAAAACACAGCTAATTCCAGCAGTGTTGTTAATATCAATAAAAATAGCACTGAAGCAATTCTTCAGCAGTGTTCGCGGGAGACTTATGGAAGACTGAAGAAGTCGCAAACAGCAAACTGGAAAACTATATATTCTCAAAATGTAGTGAAATGCAAGGGGGCTACAGGAAAGTAGACTTGTAACCATTGACTCCATATATGATATAAACACTCATTCACAGAGACAAATTTGAGCAAATAAGACAAATGCAGTTAATCATGATTAGTTATTTTGTGTGTTTGCCAACCCAACCATACTTAGAACAGAACTGATAGCTACCTGATAGAACCTAGTGCTGTTATAAAAAGACAACATGCTTACTGATTAATAAATGTAAACTAAAAATCTAGAACATGCCCTAAAAGAAGCAGCCTCAGTTTAACATTTAACAAAAAAATTCCATCTCCTCGACACCCCATCCTCCTTCATCAAGAAACAAGTATCATCAAACGCGGTGTCCCCAGGAATTTGAAAAACAAACAGAAGCGTATGCTCTGATGTATATGCATGGCTCACCCTTCCTGTATTGCAGTATAATATTTCACTGCAAACAACGTTTTAAATTGACCATGTTTTAAGGTCATTAGTTCTTTTCATCTGTGTTAATGACAGTATAATACAGATGTGGCAGAAAAGTTTTCTGGCTAACAGTGAAATTCTGCACAGATAAATATCCCTTAGGGGAGAATTACTATAAACCAGGGTATACATACACACACACACACACACACACACACATACATACACACACACACACATACACACACACACACACACACACACACACACACACAAATTAATTGGGTAAACGGTGAATATGATAGACAGTATTATATTTGTGTCTCTTAGATACTAAAGATAAGGAATATGCTGTTCAGTGAAAGACCAAGTAGATGTAAAATAGATGGAAAGAGGATGTGTGCTGTTCTTTTAGATAAACATTTAGCCCTTCTCCTCCCCTGCAACTGACCCTGGTTATGTCCCAAAAACCCAAACCAAAACAGCATTCTTTTGTCTTTACCTCCCTTGTTGCATCTCTTTTCTCTGGAGTGCCTGGACTGGAGAATCCACTTCACTGGTCAACCTGTCAACGTCAGAAGTGTTGCATAATTATTGTATGTTGTAGAAGTGTCCCTTTGATGCTGATTGGCTGTCTGTGAAGAGGCTCGGTTTCACACCAAGGTTTTTACCCAACATCCACATTCACTCAGTTTCTGCTCTCTGTGGAGGAATGAATTGGCAAAACATTTCTCTCCTCACTTGTTCATGTGCTTTCTGACACGGTTGGTTCTGGGAAATAAAATTTTGTTTTTTGTAATGTACTTTTTTAATAAATTCTACCGGTATTACAGTAATACATTTATTAACTGTGTCATACAGTGTCAGAAACCACATAAATAAACATTTTTGAGATTACTTAAGTGAGTCTCCATGATGCTGGTTGGTGGTGTTGAATGTTCGCTATATTAGCTTCAAAGCTCAAGTGCAAAACCTCAACCACCGAACACGTCTTGGCTGACTGAAAAAAGGAAAGTCAATAGTGAAAATAGTGTCAATTTGACTTTTTTGACTATTCCATTAAAGTTGAGGAGAATGTGGATTCATCAGGCTGCTGAGATGCAGTTGGGGTGCATTAGTTCACAAGTATACATCCTACCTGCTGATTGCCTCTCTCCCTCTTGTTTGTATCTCTTTACAGATTGAGATTCGTGACACAAAGGATCCTCGCTTTGGAGTGCAGCGGTTCCACTGAAGAGACGCCACCTCCTCCTTTCTTCTGTCCCTTCTTTATCTGACCTACCCCAATCCGTCTCTCCTTCTCCTCTCAGGTCTGCGTCTCTGACCTCAGTTAGGAAGCTGCTAACTCAGCTCTTTGTAATATAGGACTGGCCTGGAGCACACGTCAAGAAGAGAAACTATTCTAAACACACACACAGACACACACACAGACACACGGTTCAAAAGAATTCAAAATCAAAAAAAAAAAAAAAAATCAGCTTTATAAAAACCAACAACTCTGGGAAAGTGATGAAACTTACACAGTATTATTACTATTATTATGATTATTATTATGATGACTATTATTATTATCGTTATTATTATATATTATTACTATGACAACAACGTTACGGTGATGATTATGCTTGCAATGGCAGTATTATGTTCAAATTTACATATTTTATCTAAAATGGGGGGAAAATCATTTCTAGCTTTAAGAAATATGTTATAATGAATTCATGCATATGTACGAGTGCTTGGGTGCTACTGGAGACACAGATGAAGAAAAACTCAAAGCCAAAAATCAAATAAAATGAACAAAAAAAAAAAAACAAAGAAAAATTTTGTACAGCACAGATGTAATTTTGAAGATCGTCTTTTTTTCTGGAAGATTTTGAACTCCCTCCTTTGTACATGTGGTCGGCAACAAGAGACATGAGAAAAGAAGTAGTTCATTTGTAAATAATAGATTTCTATGGAGACAGGGTACAGACATGACACATTTATCGACCCAAACTATACTCCTTCTACGCCCTGGAGTGGATTTATCAAATCTATCATCTTTATCTCTTGATGGAACCTGAACTACCAGTTCTCAGAGGTTATAGCACCACACCTTGAGGAAAGCCTGTGTTAAACGAAGATTAAACACCTTAGGAACCTTTCTTTTGGCATGGACCTTTCCCCAGAGCTTCATTTCATTCAGTTTCTTTCCTTTTTCCTTATACTTTTTTCATTTTGCCTCTTTTGATAAAGAGTGGGGGAAATGTTTGACTACAAACAATGGCTAGCAACAAGACTTTTCTAGCCTTCTAGCCACAATAAATCCATGACACGTTATTTATTCTTGCTCGTTCCGATCTTGTTGCATTTGTTTTGTTCATTCGTTTGTTTTTGTTCTCTGTTTTATCCATTTTGTCTCGAGGAAAAGCCCTGCATGCTGCATTTTACTCAGGCCCGACATGTGGAGCAATGGTAGGTTGTAATTCACCATCACCCAGGCCCTACGAGCCAAGCATCAATGAGACAGTACACAGCGCAACAAGGCTGAGCGTGAAGAGCCGTGATGGGATCTCAAGAAGCACCTGTTGGGCTTGGAGATCCAACATGGAGATCCATCGCAGTGTTGACTTCTAAACTCATGTCAACCTGAAACTGTGCTACAACTGACCCCAAGAAAACGAGGATTTTTAGTTACAGAGAAGTCGCAAACTCTGCACTTAGGCCATCATGAATTCCACAGCTACATCTGGAAGGACCTCAGTCGTACTTTGGAAACATCATGTTCTACATGAGGATAAAAATGTCAGAACGCGCCGAAGCGTCAGTGCTTTTTGGGTCACATCTGTGCAGTCATGTGATTGATTAGAACGAAATGACAGATTTACTGTCAGTTTTCCTAAAAGGGTCTGGCTGATGCCAGCTTGGTGGTTAAAGGGAGGTCCAGAATTGCCAAAACAGCCCTTAGCTCTGAGTTTCCTCACTGAGAGCATGGCAAACGCACGCATAGTACGTTTCAGCAGCTGCATTGTGATTTTAAGGCCTTTGATGTCTCAGTACTAGTCACAGCAATCCCTAGTTGGGTCTTCAAGCAGAAATGGGGATCATCAAGGCTAACACTTACACATTACTCACTCCATATACATGTTTATATTCAACATGTGTTTAAATGCCATTAAAAAGGTTGCATTTTCATTTTCTGGTCGGCATTGGTTTTCTATGTTCTCCACAAATCACCCCCCTCCAAAAAACCTTCATATGTGTGATACCTTTTTCGCACTCCCTGGGTCGAGTTTTGCTTGTACAGAGACTTTCCATTAACTCCACAAGAAAATGTTCCACCATTGATGCTGGGAATCGCTTCTGGGGTCGTTCGGAAAGGACAGCACACACAAATACTGCACTAAAAACCTGTGGGCGGGTCTGGCCAGCACTGTGCAGCTTTATGGTCGGACAGCTTCTCGAGATATGAACAAGGACACAAAGCAGAAGAGTGAAATGTGAAGTTCCTCCATATGGTGCTTTACCCTCGGCCCCCTTCATCCATCAGAACCCCCACCCCTCCAGCCTCACACAGCTAACAGTCCCACACTGGAGAGGAGGGGAAGATGGATGCTGGGGAAATGGGTGAAAGGTAGAGGAATATAATTTATATGGATAAATGGAAAAAAGAGAGGTGTACACCAAGCTTTGGGAGCAGAAGCAATGGTTCATTTGTGGACATGGCAAAAAGCCTCAGAAATCCCTACACTGTACACCTTTTACCTTTTGCCCCACACTCTTTCTCTCTCTCTCGCTCTTTCTCTCTCTCTCTCTCTCTCTCTCACCCACAAGGACTTATAAATGCAACTCTATGTTTCCTTGCTAATATATGAACAAACATAATAGTGTTTTTGGATTATGTTTGATTTCATGCCTTTTAAGTTCAGAATCTTTTGTGTACTTTTTTGCTGTTGTTTTTCTTTTTTGGAGGGTTTATGCAGTGGCATGAGTGGCCCTCAGCCTAAAACCTGGACCCCTGTGCTGCACACTTCAGTGTTTTCTATATTCTATCATACCTAATACAGCTCATAAAAGCTGTTATGATGGAGCAGGGGAGTTGGATCAGGTATGTTAAGGCAGCAAAAACACTGAACTGCAGTGTGGGACCTTCTTTATCAGAGAACCACTAAACATCAGTATACTGTCCTCAGGAGTTTTTAGTCAGCTTAAAAAAGGAAAAGGAAGACAAATATACTACTGTGGGAGAGAATGTCTTACAGTTTATGAAGGTGTTTATCAGGTCACATTTCAGCTCATGAAATGAAGAGCTGTAGCATGCACTCTTAAAAATGAGCACAGAAAGCTTTTTTTGGGGGGGATGCAATTGAAATACTGCGTTTGGTTCCTCAAAGCAGAGGTTCCTAACCCTTTTAACAGTCCAGACTGAAATGTAGCCCATAAGGTTTTCATGAAAAAGGATAGTTGTAGGTGAATAATTAGTCTACGAAGGCCCACCAATTAATCATCATGGCTCACCAGTCATCAATCATTACTGCCCCTAGTTCATATACACACTTACTTTGTGGTCAGGTGGCAAGAACAAAGTAAAGCTAAACTTTGAGTGTTCTAACTGCATTTGCCTGTTGATTTTCGTCTGAACATGTAGCTCCTTTGGACAGATCTACCAAAGATCTTCCATGCTGTATTTTTTTCAGCAGCACATAGTGACCAACATGCACCCATGAGGCAGTTAGAAACATGAGACATGCAGATATATTTCAAAAGTAATAATACAATGGATGTACCCATACTGATCTGCAACTTCATGGCTAGTTACCTCTGCCCTGAAGAACATTTCAGTGACATGTTTTTAGGAGCAGGTTTTATAACTGAGGTGTATTAGTATTCCTTAAAAGTTAAAAGAACCTAAGTAAAGATTCTGCACTTAATTTTTTTTCCCTAAAACTGTAAGTCCAAGCCAAGAACAAAAAAAGAATGTAGCGCACTGTGGATGACACATATCACTGAAATGAGAGTAAGGAAAAGTAAACACAATAGCATAATAGTATAAGCATGAGAGTGTGAAGGAGAATAAAGAAATCACACTTTCATTGGTGCAGTCTGTAGATGTGAGGCTGTGGATCCTGTGAGAGGTTTTTTTCCTGCGCCTAGGGAATTGTATTTTGGGTGCTGAAGTCATTGAGGATCTTTAGTGGCCAGTCTTACATGGGGACTGCATGCATCCTTAATACCTACATGCATTTATCCACCTACACACCTTTAGAGGGTGAAAGGAAATGGGAAACGAACAGTTTAGGCAAAAGTGTAGAAGATTTTCTTTTTCAAAAGTACACTGTGCTGAAAATGTATACGAGATGATGGAAAATGTTTAAGAAAATTTTAAAGTAGTCACTGGCCCCTTTTAAACCATAACCTGAGATAGGAAGGCACCGCCAAAGCCCCTGGTAGCCTGTGCTCACTGGTAGTTAGCAGACATGCACTGTCACTTTTTCTGTCACGCCTCTCAATGATTTTTGTCATTTTCTTTATAATCTTTTCCTCTGAAAAACTTGTGCCAAACTGAAAGGAGCAGACTGCTGTGGACAGATATGATACCACTGATTTCTGCAGTATGTATTTTTTTTTTCCCTGTACATCGAAGTGTTGAATGCCTTTCCGTTGGAGTTTTTGCTTTTTGCGCTAGTGGTAAATGTTCTTTTTTCTCTGATATTTCTGGGATGCTGCGATGTCTCTCAATAAAACAAACAAACAAAAAAACGAGAATGTTTCTGCGAGATTGTTGTAGGAGGAGGCTGACATTGACACCATCACTTATACATCGTTGGCGTTGTTCTTTTAAGAGATAAAAATTTAAATAAAAGAATTGAATATCAGATTTTGAGCTTTAAATTGTGCTGTGACACTGGTAGTGTCCTGACTGACTTGCAAAGTTCAAGTACAGTGCACTTTATTGTTACTGTTTGGGGGGAAAAAAACTTGCATCTCCAATTTTATTAATATTATGGATTGTGAAAATGTCAGCTGTCAAATGTCACACTTAGTATAAAGTTCATTATTGCAGGACCAATAGATCCAGATAATGCAAAATTATTTAGAATCTCTTTACAATGAAAGTTCAACCAGCTTTGCCATGTCCCATCCAAGTTGCAGATGCAAGGTTTTGTTCTGACAGTGATGTTAAACAGCACACACACACACACACACACACACACACACACACACACACACACACACACACACACACACACACACACAC
>JBBJLR010000111.1:17771450-17793806 GCA_037577145.1 Brachypetersius gabonensis
TCAGGACCTGTCCCCCCACCCTAAGGCGAAGGGAGGCTACCCTCTTGTCCACTGGGGTAAACCCCAATGTACAGGCAACAAGCTGGGGGGCAATAAGTATGCCCACACCTGCTTGTCGCATCTCACCATGGGCAACTCCAGAGTGGAAGAGAGTCCAACCCCTCTCGAGGAGACTGGTTCCAGAGCACAGACCATGCGTCGAGGTGAGTCCAACTATATCTAGTCGGAACCTCCTTACCTCGCGCACCAGCTCAGGCTTCTTCCCCACCAAAGATAACATTCCACGTCCCTAGAGCTAGCTTTTGCAGCCGAGGATCGGACCGCCAAGGACCCCGCCTTTGGCTGCCACCCAAATCACACTGCACCCGAACCCCTTGGCCTCTCCTACAGGTGGTGAGCCCACTGTAATATGTTTGCCGTAAAAGAATTTTAATCTGAATGAACTACGCAGAAATTGCTTTTTCATCCATCTGTATTGCAGGGACGTTAACTGAGGCTACCCAAACTGAGGGGCATTTTCATTATAAAATTAAAAGTAAATTATAAATTATAACATTTTGCAGCAAACATTACTGTATTTTAAACAGAAGACATAAGATGCATCACAGCATGCATGTTTGCAGTTAAATGCATCTCTGCTATAAGGTCTTTTTACACAAAAAAAAAGTTCTTCTCAAAGTTTTTTCAACAAACAAAGTACTAGTCAATTTGTCTTTCACAAAGAGCCTTAAAACGGATGGCCTGAAGCTTAAAATGTGTAATTGGGGCAAACTTGATTTTCTCTCTGCTGTTATGATTTCAATCCAAGCAAAAGATAACCGCAATTAATCTTTTTCCACATATCTGCAACACGTCTGGATGTGATGGTTAAAAAACAAACAAAGCAAGCACATCCATTTCATCTAATGAAAAAACAACTTGATTAGAATAGGCCAGAATGACTCCAAAGGCATAAATTACACAATCCTGTGACTAACAGGGCTGCACAATATATTGTCTGTTAATGGCAGTCTCTGTAATACTGATATCGCAGAAGGCAGCAACTTGATCAGCTGGGCGAGTTACTGGGTGTTCTGTTGAATTGAGGTATTCATGTTCTCCAAGAAAAATCTATTTATTTTTGGCTAATCTATATGCACACAGAGTGTGTGTACATTTTGACAATATTTGCATTAAAAACCATTATAATTTCAGATAAGTGGCAGGAGTTCTTTAATATGTTAAAATAAATTATGGTTGCAGCATGTAGCTGTATCATTGCAATTGCAGTATTTTGTATAAATTGTGCAGCCCAAGTGACTAATGTAGTACTTTACAAGTACGTCCAAGATTTTCATTAAAACTGCGTGCAATGCAATTAAAGCAATACTCACAGCATAGGGTAGGCCACGGTAGCCATGGTTCTGTGCGTTGCCACAACTGTGGTTAGAATATGTCTTCTCATTCACTGCAGGGCTCGCTTCCACTGACTCGGGACTGAGATGGAGACAAGAGACAGTGTGGCTTTATGTAGTTAAAAAGAAACAAAAGAACTCTGAACCACTGAGCTATGCACATGACCTAGAACCTTTGCAGAACCAGTCACTAGATGGCAGTACTACTCTAAAAATGTACAAACACTTGAGATGAAGGAATGGTCATAGTTCTTATGTAACATCCAACGCCTACCAAACAGGAACTCTTCTCTTTCTCAGTGCCACACCGCAAGCTGAAATGAACTGTACTGTACTGAATTGTACTATAGGCATGGGAGAAAGTCATTTTCATGGGTGCATCCCAAATGTCAGTATTTACAGAACACTGACCAAATCAAACAATTAAAATAAAACAGTAACAATGATAATTGAATTACTTTTCCATTAGCTACTATTGACTTTCTCTCAGATAATGTGAGCATATGGGTCAAAGGAATTTCATTTACTGGAAGGCTAATATTTAATGAAGGTTAAATATCTGCTGAAGAGCACAATGGCATAAAGTCACTTACACTGTTTACATTTACTGTTTACAGGAGAAAAATAAAGTTTTCCATGAAACTGGTCCTTTAACTGATTGCCTGCCATGTTTGCACTGCCATTTTTGGTTACTGGCAATTAGCCAAGTTAATTATATATGGGCATGGCACAAACAGTTTAATGATTAAACCTGTGCTAAATATGCTAAACCTGCTATTTTGAGCTCTTACAAATGCCTGGAGATTCCTCCTTCATAGCCATTTAAGATTCGCTTAGCAACACAAATTTGTAACACACTGGCTAAAATTCAAGCCACAATGTCTATGATGACATTTTTCTAAACATCATGAAAGTGTCTCCCTCTCATGTACTGGACCTGTCCTCACTTTTAATTGGTAAACTATTATCTTGTAAAACCACATTTAAATATAGAGTTAGCATACAGATCATTTTTTTCAGCAATTACACAGAACCAGGTCATCAGCCTCATCACCTAACCCTGTCCTCAACAAGCTGTCATACAATTTGCAGTTTGGATGAAATTTTATGCCTCAAGCTTGGCTTTCTGCCTGTACACATGCATGTGAGGACTCTCAGGCACACCTCAATACACAGAGAAAGTACACATTTGCAAAACTCACTCTGATCCAGCGGCCATGTCTGTGTACGGTGTCTCAGGTGTGGTGACTCCCAGTGCGATTGCTATGCTCATGACTTCAAGCACAGCGCCGCAAGGGAGGGGGGAAAGGGGGAGGGAGGGGGGATAGGGATGGAGGGGGAGAGGAGGGGGAAGGAGGGAAGAGGGGATCACGAGGTCTGGATGGCAGCGACGGACCACTCCAGAGGCGGGGTGCCGCAATGCCACTCACAGCACCACACGCACATCAGGAGACCTAGAGAAAGAATATGAGAGAGAGAGAGCACAAGAGAGAGCGAGAATTCTTTTACATGTATAATTCTGAGAAAAAATAATAAAAATAAGCCCATGTCAAACAGAACAATGCAAGAGTCTTAATGTGTGAACAGTTTTTTTGTTTTTAGTGATTTATAACACTTGCTGTCCTTAATATATGCAGTCATTCACCTCCAGTTTCTGCTGAACACAGTAAACACAAAAGTAAAGCATTTCTGTCATCCATCACCAAGGGGAATTACAAAAACTGTCAGGAGGCACACAGTTGCTCATGGAAAGGTGCGTTTTAATTACAGTTCATAGAGGATGAAACTCCTCTACACAAACAAAATTCCTGCCATTCAATGAAACAAATTATTTCTACAGATATGCTGCAGATTTTCTATCTTCTGTACATAAAGCATGTTTTGTCTTTGCACACAACACCACACACTTCCCAGGGATGACCTCACTCCAAAACTATTACTCACTAGCCAAGTCCTGCTTCCTGGAACTTCACAGTTGAGTCTCTTCCTGCCCTCACATAAATCAATAGTAAATCAACTGCAAACTTCTTCGCCTGTTCCCTTCTTCACCCTAAAGTACACAGTTAGCTTTCATAACTAGTTACATTTATTTACATTTTAACAAGCAAGCAACACAAACCATTTTCAGTCAGATTGAAAATTAGCTAATGCAGAGGGTCTAGGCAACAAGCGAATTATGACAGTTAGAATAAACTGCTGAATTAAGCAGTTTACTGGAGCAACTTTAAAACAACTAATTACTCAACTACAGAATGTTTATAGAACAAATTGGAGAAAAACAAATCACTGAACTTTGATTTAACACCACTAGGATTTAAAATAAGAGTAGGCAACAACTAGAGTCATCCAACAACTAGAGTCCTGAATGGGATATAAGCCCTTCCAGTAGGTTAATTAATAACACTAGAAGCAGAAGGAGCATGAGTAAGTGCTCGGGTGTAGATAACCAATCACTTCTGAAAAAAAAGAAAGAAATAAACAAATGCTGGACAAAGTGTACACAGTATAGACAGTGAGCATGTCAGACCCATAGAGAAATATCAATAGATCAGTACTTCAGAGGTCCAATGGGCAGGTTTAAAATATATTACAGCAGTTGAACTGACTTTGCTAACACAGCTCTGGTTGTCGGCTTTTCCAAATTTGGCTCCATCAACCAATTTGATCACTAGTTAAATCTCCAAAAATATCTGGCTATAATATAATTTACATGCCTTTTCTCTATTGTATCCTATGGACCTCAACACTAATAAGCGTTAAGTAAACTTTTCCTGCAAATGATAGCCACATATTCTTCTTTAGCAGCACATCTGTCAATGACTGACAAAAGGGACCAGGCCACATCACAGAAGAGACAACGAAACATCTATTATGATCACTGTATTATCTTAAAACTACAGAAACAATTAATGAACCATAGCTAGACACAGCACTTTGAATACCAGCATAACTGTTTTTTTTTACTTTAAAGGCTCTACAGAGACAAATCTGCTGACATTTTTCACCTCCTATCAGGAAGCATCTTAGCACCCACATGCACAGCGTTCTAGAACATGTCCCCATAGATACGGTTGCTAACGGCCCATAGTTACTGCGGACAAGGACTCTGGAAGTGAGCTGCCAGCCCTAACACCATCTTACCAATATGCTCAAGATAATGTCAGCTTAACTTCTGCTTTAATTTTCCAATACATCAAGTAATACCACTTTACTGAGTTGCCGTTACAGTCACGGATCAGGGCTAGTCTTACATTTACATGCAATTAAAGGGCAGAGCTGATATTTTAACAAATAAACTGATGCTGCACTTGCAAAAAACACACTCTTGTCCTGTCACTTTCCAGGGAAACTTCACATACAAACTTTAAAGGAGACAGAAACAAAGAGAGAAAACATGTCTTTTAAGTTAGGTTTTTATTAATCAGCTACAAAGCTAGGACAGGTAAACTGAAATGCAAGGGTGCTGATTTGCTATGCTGATCCACAATACAACCATGTGCTTAAGTTTGTTTTGTGTTTTTTTTTTTTTTTTTTCAGTACATCAACTGAGGTCACTGTCCTCTTTTGTTTGTGCACGTTTGCCATTCAGTAAACTGAGGAAACGTGACGCATCATGTTTATGCGAGAATAATCAAGTTACTGCACTTCAAGTATGATTTTTGAATCATGTTTGAAGTGCACAGAGTTGAGAGGCAGCCAGTAACAATAATGACAACTGAGAATCTCAGGTTACACTGTCCTGCCTGACTTTCCAACTAGTAGAAATAACTCAAGAGTAAGGCCCTGTCCACACGGAAGTCAATCGAGCAGTGAGATGTTACACTGGCGTTTGTATGACGCTGTTTAATGCCAACCTGCAGCCCAAAGTGTAGTTTCATGGTGGCAGTAATTATTCGGTCCAAAGTGTTGACATGTGTTTCGTCTTTGTGGATACTTCTGCATTAAAAACATAGATCACTATAAAACTAAGCGTTGACATTCTTGTTTTATTATTATTATTTTTCATTCTTGTTCCTGATACCTCATCGTAGACAGGAAAGGAACAAACACTGCAGTCGATACTGGGTTCATCCTCTTATTGCACAATGTTCGGTCAAATGCACAAATTTTGTGACTTTTGAAGACATAAACATTCATATTGCTATAAGTTTATTATTAGTTAATACTAATAAAAATTCTTGTAATTATTATTATAATACTACTGCTGCTACTACTAATAATATTCACAATACTAATATATCAATCATCATTATAATATAATTTATTATTATAAATCTCAACATGTTTATTATAATATGTAGAGACCACCCTTAGGTTCCAAGAGTATCCATGACCCTAGTAAGGACTAAGCGGTTACAGAAAATGAATGAATACTAAATATTTTTATAAAATCATGGGACATAGTCGGTACTCTAGAACGTCAACGGATTGCCATGTAAATGCAATAGCGGGATTTTCTTTGTGTTCATCAGGATTTCGGCAGAAATTGACGCCAAGAAGTCGTCGCATGTGATGTTTTTTTACACCACCTAAACGTGGTGCTGAACAGCCATGTGGACGCTTTGATTTGCTCTAATGAGCAGAAAAACGGTCGCCATTCAGGCCGTGCTCACCTGACGCCACAAACGCCCGAAAAACTTCTCAAACCGCAATTAATTTGAATAAAAAGAAAAATAAATAAATATAATAGGACACTGGTGTTGGATCAGTATTCAAAGAGCTTCAATTCAGAACCTGTCTTGGAGAAAAGGTAAGACTGATGAATCCCCATGCTGATTTGTGAGTTTAAAGCTTAATGCTGTGATTGAGCACTGTATAACTAAACATTTGATGGACATTTGTGTATGAATATTTGATCATATTTGGTTGTGAAGATCATGCAGCGTTTTGCATGAGCATTATTTAGACTGCCATTACAGCGAGACATTTTCTGTCAAAATGAAAAGTACTACACAGATCTGAAATAAGTATATAAGCATTAAAATAGAACATTTTTATGCTTATAAAGCATTTTTAATGAGAAATAACCAAAGAACCAGGTATAACTTGACAAAAAAAAAGAAAACCAAATCACCGCCTTAGATGACCAACCATTCTGTTATCAAGAACACTAGATTTTACAGCACATACGGTAGCCTTCAGACTAGTTATTTAAGTAACTTTATTTTATTCACATTTTGTTTTCAGTTCTAGTCAAAAAAAATAAATATTTTGGTGCACCACCACTACAAAACCTGCCATGCTGCCCACTAACACTGACTAACCTAGGAGACCACGAAAGAACAGTCAGAATGTTGCCCAAAACAGCTGAGCTATGTAAAGTCAGACAACATGCAGGCAATTCATTCTTTATCATTCAACTTCCTCAAAAATATGAAGTTAGGCAAGACTTGCTTTTAACCTCTCCACAGTTCAATGAAACAACCCATACGCAACTCCACAGAAAACGTTTGAAAGACCTGTATGTTCACCTAAACAATGTCAAGAGATTAACAACCCCTACTATAAAGATGGGTGAATTTCTGTTAAATCTGTTCTATTAACACACCTGTATATGGGAACGTTCAAGCCCCAATTACAAACAAGAAAACACTAATGCGCTAATCAAGGAAAGAACAAAGGTCTCCAGGATAATGAAAGTGTCTGAGAAAGACAATTAAAAATTTTCAGAAAAAAAACCTACAAAGAGCACAGGCAGTCCACCGAACTTCCCTGTTCAAAAAGGAAACAATATGATTGTGTGGGTGTTGACTACGACTCTGCAATACTTCATATATACAAAACTACAGAAACTATCAAAACACTACTGCACAGCCCTACAAACTCCTTTCTGAGGTGCCCAGATCCTTGGACCATAGGAGAAATTAAATCTAAATTTAGTAAGAAACAAACCAATCTTAGTTCCTCTTGTTCACTGTCAACTCTTTCACCACACTCCCTGTCCATCTCTTGTCAACACTGAGCTCAAATTACGCTCCTTTTGTCTTTCTGAGCGAGAACATACACACACTCCAGTTCAGGAAAACAAAGGCCATGATGATGAACAAGAAAACAAGCAGAGCAAATCTCCTCTGTCCTTCAGTCCATAACTGTTACATTTACCCAATCAGTGTTTCAATGTTGCCCAGTCTGTTGGAACAAAGAGTTAGGGGAGTGAGAAGAAAGGGAAGCAGACAGAGGAATGATAAACTAAGCTAAATAAGAGTTCACCTAAATAGGCATGATAAATAACCTATTAGTAAAACTAAATTAATGGCAACAATAAAACAATTGCGGTAATCCCTTTTGTACTCAACATGGTATCACCGAGAACTTTTACTGTCCTTTTAAGCCAGATACATGTGAATGGCCTCTGTTCTGCATGGCTGCCATATATGCCTCAAGCAGAGGGTGAAAAGGACCTTAGATCCATGTTAGTGGAAATATTGCTTTCAGGATTGTTGGCAGATGCCCATATACAACAGGGGTGATCCTAAAGCAGACAAATAAATTCAAAAGTAGAAATTCAGACCAAATCTACCTGGATTTGAATTACATAAAAATATAACGGTTATTGCTGGAGACAATACAGTCAAATACTGGTCTGAAATATCATCTAAACATGCAGATATCACAGGGACAGCCCTAGTCTTCCTCTGTTTACTGTTTACATTTCAAGTTATCCATTTATTAATTTTCTTAATTATTATGCTGCCACAAAGAGCTACCAAGCTGTTTTTGATCCTGGAACAGTGACAAAGATGATTTTATTCTATTTATGTGGACATACATTGTTAAGCCACTTCACTGTGCTCCACCTACCATGTCTGGATTTTTTAACACCGTGTTCACCGACTGTCATCAGTCTTTTCCTAGCCACAGGACCCTGTTTTCTGGATATTTTTGGTTGGTTGGACTATTCTCAGCCCAGCAGTGACTCCAGCTGTGTCTGATCCACCCACACAGACCACTGCCTTGTCCGTGTTACTGCTGTGCCGAGATTCATCCACAACCCAGTAATAGTGGTAATCCTGAACGTTCAACCAATAAATGAAAGTGGGCAAAAAATGAGAGATACATATTGATTACAGTCTATAACGGTAAAGTACAAACTGCACCTATATGGCAGTTTCCCATACATCAAAACTGTATTATTGGTAGTGGCTGTATGATAACTTTGTTGACATTGGGGACAGGGGGTGGACAGTAAATAATGGCTTTTTGCTAATGTTGCAATGCTTACATTTTCAAAACACAATTTTTAAATATAATACTGAATATCATTTTGGAATCAAAAGTAGATGAAAATTTAAGGGTACCCAACCGTCCACCCCACCCCAGATGAACATATCCAAATAATTTATCTTCAAAAAATGTTTAACATTATGTAATGGACATCATTTTACACTAATAAGAAATTCTAGTGAGTTAGTAATTTCTTTCATTTTCATGAACACTTTGAACATAGAGCTGTTGAAACAAATACATGGGAAAAAGTACATGCCAGAGTCATTATTAGGTGGCTAATTAGTTGTTGCTAACAATCACTTCGCATAGTCCAAGAATACAAAAATAAACATTTATCAGGACTATTTTAAAATAAACTGCACCACTAGTAGGTCTCGCAAAAAAAATCTAACCAACAGTGTAGTACGGGAGCCTCATGTTAAAAGAGCACGCAGGAGAGCGTTTGACTTGAATAGTACAGATATTGCAGAAACCTGTATTGTACCGTTTCTAAATGTTTCGTATCTGCATTGATGGGTTAAATGTAGAGAAAGAATTTCATATTGTTCACACAGTGTTCTGTGGTGTGTTCACGTCTGACAAAGGGGCCACTTTACCATACCCTACATTTCACGACCCTACTAGCCACTATAACTGAAATACAACTATGTGCTCACCTTGCCAACCCAGCTATATCCTAACATTTGTCCATCAGGACTGTCAAATGGTGTCAAATGAGTGTATTGTGTGGTCAAAGATTAGACATCACAAATCAACATATCAGTAAAACTGAATATTAAGTGAACCTGATAAAACTGAAAATGTAGATACTAGGTATGTGTATGTAATAAAGTGTATACAGGCAAATATGAATGTGTTGGTTTTATTACAAAAACAAACTGAACAGGTTGTATTTGCTGCTTATTAAACGAATGGCATTTTGTAACAGAACTAGGGATGTACATAATTTATTTATTTATTTTTTTTGCAGCCAAAAACTGAAACACAAAAAATGATACCAATTTTTTGTAATATTGCTGTTATAGCTGGGACTGTGTGTACTTGCAATTGCATAAACTAATATTCATGGTTCAAAGAATAAATCTATGGAACTATTTATTATGGAATAGTTACATAAAAAAACTATGGAAGTGTTTATTTAGCATTCAAACAATGCACAATATAATGAAATATACAATTAATATCTTCTCTCTTAAAACTAGTGAATTAAAGTGCATTGTAATTTTCTAATGACGTGCATGAAAAAAGATAAAAGTGCTGTTAAAAGATATAACATTCACTGCAGGCCTATAACAAAATAGCATAAAAACACAGATCGGCATAGCCAATGTATTAAATGTAATCACTGGAAAACTTTCTTGCCTTTTCAAAAATGTCCGCCACAGAGAGTGGGTGTGGTCAAAGGGTATTGCCTCTTCTCTGCTTGATCGGGATGTTTTTGATTCTATATGATAAATTAATCCCGACGTTGAGAAAGTCTTTGTGGATGCACCCTCTTTAGAAATTTCGGCATTGCTCGCTTTACAAACGGCCTTCCATGTGTCTTTCTTAGATATATCAAAAAGTGCCCACTCAGCAGACACGTTGCCTCTAATCCAATCTGGCGCGTTCAGGTTGCGGTTGTTGATTGCGTCGTCACCGCGTCTGTCTCCATTTCCGGTGGCCGAATATTCGGTGCATCCCTAAACATAACCTTCACTAATTTTACAAAATGGCATACATTTCCTTACAAGTCAGGAAGGGAAATCAGAATCAGAAAACTTTAATGATTTCCTCCGGGATCTGATTCTGATTTTCCTTCCTGGCCTGTAAGACCAGGAAATGAATGCCATTTTGTAACATTAGTGAAGGTTATGTACTAAAATTATATAAAATAAAAACAAAAAGAGACCCAAATCGTTCACCCTTTCTCCCACACAGAAGTCAACAAGGTCTCCATTGATTTCATAAAGAACCTCCAAAGACCTCCAATATATAAACTATCACAACTGTCACAGAGTGCCCACCTTTGTATTTCTAGTACACAGAGCCTGTTTTGCTCACTGATATGGATAATTTACATAGAAATAATGTATCACAAAAAAACAGGGGTCAGTACATTGGGTTCCATTTTATTATTCATTCTGAAACAAAGCACCATGCCACAATAAGAAAAACTCAACCTAGATCCAATATCTCAAATGACATGCGTGCACGCACAATGACATCCTTCTTACCAATTTGGGCCCTAACTGGTACTTGCTCTCACTCCCTCTCTCTGTCCTTCTCATTTCAAAGGTGCAAAGGTTTGCAAGAATAATTTAATTAAAATTTGACTTAGTTTATATCACAGCAAAGTGAAGTGACATTTGTTAAGAACCTTAAAATCCCCATAAATCCAATACAGGATGACCGTGCAAAACTATTATTAAACAAACCAAAACTAAACACAAACCAAAGTCTGCTAAACTACAGCTTGACGGAGTATAAGCTTCATCGTAAGAGGACATAAGCTTCTCACTACCATAAATGCATTTTTACTACCATCCAGAATTTGCAGAGAGTACACATTCTTCAATGTGGTTTAATAAAAATGCTTTGTAAAACATGATAAACAAAACAGTGGTAGCCTGTATGTATTGCAATGACTGTGGTCATTAAACATTTGTAATCCTCCCAATGCAATCCGCAACTTTACAAAACCACACAAAGCTTGTTTGGCCATAACCCAGAACACCTAACAGCAAACAATGACATCAGTCTTTCCACTTCAGTGACTTGCTCAAACAAAAATATGCTTCGTTCTGTCTGGACAGCCATTTTGCCACAGGCAATTATGTGTAATGTTTCCATTTTCTGAAGATTTCTGACACTGACCTGTATAACTAGCAATACTGAGTTTCCCATTCCCCAAAACTGGAAAAATGAGCTGAGGGGCCTAGTCTATTCACAGATCGGTTCCTCACTATTGCATGATCATGCTATCAACAAGAACCAATTTAAAATTAGTTTTGACCACATAATTCAGTATATAAGTGGTTTTACCAAGTACTGGTAAGTTACAGATTTACTTTTTCAGCCTTAGATAGCCTGCTCCATTAACCAATTAAAACTAAGAAAAAAAGCAGCATGTCATCATTTATAAAAATAATCATCCTACAATATGATACATGCAACTCAAAACTTTAAACTGTACATTTTCCCACAAAATAACTGATAATTGGTAAATGCACAGATTTTCTCCACAACAGATTATTATGCGAAGTTTCATTCACAGCACCCTGACCTCTATAAGATCTTCAGGATAATTTTTTTACCCTCCGTGTGACAACACCCTTTCGGTCAACATGCTTTCTGAGTCATGTTTCGTTACTATTCGCTCTCTGATAAGAGACTATCTTGTGTCTCGAGTTACTATGGACGGAAGAGAGACAGAGAACCTCAAAAGACACAGGACCTGGAACTAAAATGGCTGCTTTGCTACAACAAAAAAGAAAAAGAAAGAAAAAAGAAGGCAGGAGGGAGACTGAAAGGGGAGATATGCATGTGCCTGTGCGAACACATGAGAGAGAGTGTGGGGGCAGGGGCTCAAGGTGAGTTTTTTCTTTTCTTTTCTCTCTTCATACAAAAAAAATCCTGAAGCTGTAGCGGTTGCCGTTTTACAGGACTAACGAATGTCTTTCCATTTCAGCCTACTGTTTATCAGACTGCACCTGAGGCAAAGGAGAGGGGAGAGGAAGGGGGAAGAGGCATGCAAATTGTTCTGTGATTTTTTTTCTCCATGCTTTTTTTCTCTCCCAGGAACCTTTGCTCTTCACTGCACAGCAAAGCCATAAAAACACCACCCCCACCGACCTTAAAACACAAACATATGTGCACATGCAATGTCCAATCTATGGAATCAACCCCTGCAATTGGCTAAGAAACTCAGAAAACGCACCAATCAAACAACAGCAGGGAGGCAGGCGTCACAGCGCCATGTTCTTAACCCTGCTGTACTACAGGCTACAGCCTCAGACCCGATCAGAGCAGCTCCTGATGATCAGAGCCAGCAGGGTTCTTCTCTTTCCCAAAACATCCTGCACATACACGTTCCTATGAGCAGGACAAAACCCTGTCTACAGCAGATCAAAAAATCTGAACATGTACTTGTTGGTGTATATATATATGAACAGGATATATTTGACCATGAAGCTTTTAAAAGTTGGTTGAATATTAAACAGCTTTGCACATTAAATGACCGGATCATAACAATTACATATGCTATGATCCCCACCAGGTAAGCATCAACATTGTAATTTCAGTTGATGCTGATACAGTCCTTTGAAATTTGTAGGTTACAAATGCACTAAAATGAAAAACACGAGTCTGAATAACTGGTCACATGGAAGCATCAAACAAATTACATGTCAATAGTGTCCTGATATTGTACATATAGAGCCTAGGGCATACAGAGCCTAGGGCAAGAATATGCTGTTGTAAACAATGAGCAAATAGATTCTGCTAGATCCTGTTCTCCACCATCCACTACTGTCTCATTCTTATATCTTTTCCTTTCTCTAAAACTGTCACCCCTCACCCTCCTTCCTCTGTGTTGGGATCCTGTCTCTTAGCTGGCAGTGGGCCAGCATCATATTTCAAACTCAGTCTCTTTCGGTGTGTCTAATAAACAGCTCCTGAGCGCGTCACTTTAGAAAAGCGCTGTCCTCACACTTTTACTCTCAGATATGCGACCTTTTTACATGATTTCTCTCTCATTTCATGTTGTGCTAATCTTTATTAACGCAAAAAAGCCTCACACTCCCCCAGGAAGAACATACGAGAAAGACAGCAGAGCGAACCAGAGAACGGGAGAGAGTGAGTGAGCAAGAGTGAGTGAGAGAGAGGACTAGACCTGCCCCTCTAACTGAACATTCCTTCAGATCGTCATGTTTCAGCACAGAGAGGGGAGAGAGGGAGGGGAAGGAGAAAAAAAAAAAAAGAGGCCCACTTTTAGGGCAACAACATGCAGGAATAAATCCAGGGAAATCCAAGCCATAGACAGTGTTCAGCAGAGCATGTAGAAAACACAACAGCTTTTAGGGACAGTCTTCTTTCACTTTTGGTTTACTAAGACTTCAGTAACAAACATAGCATTCTTTTGAATATTTTGGCTTTACTTAAAATTCTGTATTTATGGTGGCATATTTTTCTGTTTTCTTGAGGTTGATTTGTCCTTTTGTCTCTTGACAAAAGCAGCAAGGTTTTACTTTGATAACAAGTCCGGTGAGTGAGGCAGAGAGAGATCAAATTTCACATTGTAGAGGGCGGCCAAAACAGCAGTGACTAAAATAACACACAGAAACATTCAGAAAACGTGTGGCCTCATCAATTGTATGCAACCATGCACACACAGTTCAGAAAAGAAGGAGACAGAGAAGGAGGGGTGGCATTTACCATACAGAAGAGGTAAAACCACTGATGTTTATAGACACTTCAGTCTCACCTCATGTAAAAGCTGCTGGGTCTGCCCAGTACACACCATGAGTCCAGTCTCTTTTTCCTGGAATAGTGAAACCTGAATGTGTCTTTATAAGGTTGTACCAAAACTGTGGATAGGATGATCTTTCAGAGCCATTTCATAACATCCAAGATGTTCAGAGCTCTTAAAAAAACAGCAGTGCTAACTAACAGGGCGTCGCTGCCCTCGTCTAGGCTTTCCAGCAAATAGAGACACACTGGACTAATGTATCTTCCCTGAGACATGTCGTAGAAGATTCAACAAGATAATGCAAACGTCATTAGCTCTCACGTAATGTCGCTAGCTTTGTAGGACGAACAGGAGTCTTGTTGTCAACAATCTGGGGGTTCATGTTCATGCTTGCCTGGGAAAACGGATCTGCTGCACCAAGTGTTTCAGGCACTGGTATGGGCACCCTTTTGTTCACGGTCAATGAAAGAAGGGGTCCTGCTAAAATCGAAATAATCTATTAGCAAGCTTGACATGACCTATAATGACACGTATACACACACTCGGGCTGTACAAGAGCACACAACACGAGCTAGGACTTTCCGACCTGCAGCAGATCTCACAACTGTACTGATCCTGTGAGGTTATTTTTGGACCACATGGCCAAACCCGACGTAATGGTGGCACAGTTACAACATTTTGCTTTCATTCTGATCGGACGGCTGTCTGTTTTTCGAATAAAATACATGAAAAATCATTTCCCCAGCCCACAACTGATTGTGAGGGCTATAAGAATCTGGTAGCAGGTTTTATAAAGTCAGAGAGTAAAACAGGGCGAGTTCATATCATAATTAAACAGGAAATTCCCAGTTGGAGAGAGAGAGAGAGAGAGAGAGAGAGAGAGAGAGAGAGAGAGAGAGAGAATCAGCCACCACATCGTTAGCTATTCCACCCTCGCTCGCCCTCTCTCCCCTGTCGTTTCGACTCACTTGTTGTTGAAATAAAAATGGAGGCTAAAAAAGGAAACGAGAGCTCCCCTCAGAAATACCACCCATTTCTCATCGAGAGGTTGGGGGTTGGTGGATGGGGGGGAGGTGGGGAAAAAGAGAGCGAGAGAGAAGTGGAGGGGGGTATGAGAAAAGCAAGTCACCGTCCTAAAGAGTTGGCATTATGTTAGCTTGCGAAACAGAGAAAGTTAAACCCAAGACACCAAATACATCAGCCCTTAAACTTAAAGGATGAAAATACCTTCCTGTAGATCCAACGCGCAGCGTAAATACACAGGAAAAAACGAGATGAAGGCAGAAAATTAAGAACATTATTACCCTTCCCAAGTTGTCTCTCGAAATTAATTCCACGAAAATAACCACAAGTAAACATATGTAACTGAGAACGTTCAAAAGTTGTTGAAAACATTGATCTCTGGAATAGATTACCTCATCAACCACATACAACATTGTCGATAGAACCACAAACATAAGCTTAAATAAGAAAGTAACACAGTTTGGTACACAACTTCTCTCTTCTGACCCGAACACAGAGGTTACTGGCTCCTCTTCCACATCCAGACACTCTGAAACGCACCAAGCTGTTAGCTATCACACAAAAAGACGTCCAGGGCAAAGAAATCAACTAAACATCTCAAATGACCCAGAATCTCAAAGCCCAAGCTGATAATTCTATTTTCCTCACACAGGCCACAGAGATCACCGTTTGCATGGCTGATAACCGAATGAACCTTTCGGGGCACAAGCATTCTTCAGCTAACTAAAAGGAAACTGCTCAGTTTGTTAGCTACTTCAGAAGCAAACCGACTGATGGTCGAAAATAGTACATATACACATACAATTCGTCGTCCTGAGTGACACCAGGAAACAAAATATACTGATGCAAGGAAAGTGTGAGTAAACACCCAACCCGAAGTACAAGCAGCAAATGTTTACAACGCAGTCTCTTATGAAAAAAGCAGCCCGTATAACACGAGGAAACAGTATTGTGAACACTGTCCACATCAAACGATAAATATAATTTACTAGCCACACAGCTAGCTAACTAGCTCAGTTGTACAGTTAGCCAAACGAGCACTAACTGTGAAAACACGTATACGTAACCCCAGTCCAAAACATGTCGAGGAAATAAATTAAAGTGTAAAGAAATCTCGCAACAACTCACGAAGAGCTAACCAGAGATCTACTAAGTTATGCTGTAACTTTGGCCATTAAGTGATACATAACAGGCTACAGCTTGCAAAAAGAACCAAGGAAAGGAAAAAAATAAAAATAAGCAAGCTTACCCAGCCCGTCATTCCAAGTCAGTCCAGATGAAATATCCTATTGTGATAAGTGGCCGTGTTTAAATATTTCCACATCAAGGCGAGTTCCGAGCCTACGAGGCCTCCCGTCGCGACCTCGGCGTTTCCTGCACGCTGCGGGCCGAGAGGCGGCTCCCTCTACCCGGGGTAGCTTCCAAAAACTTCTCAGTGTGTCCTGACGCGAAGGGTGAAAGTTTCATTACCCTTTCCTGTTTTGGGGGCCATGGCACCTTCCTTTTCGAGTGTTATTTTGGATCCCTACGGGTTGCATCCAATTGTGATGTTTTTTTAAACACCAAATTATGCTGTATATTAATGTGGGGGTAGGTAGAGCTCTGTGTGTGTTAGGAGGCTGTGATTCTGTCCGGGTCCTGAACATTAGCAGCGGTGCCCATCCCCCTCCTCTCCGGCCCTCATCGGCTCCACCGAGACTGACACACGGCCATGGCGCGGGGTTTCCGCGGAGCTGCAGCAGGGGCTCTACAGCAAGGCGGACCCGGCTCTCGGAGGCTCGGCCCAGTCAAACGCCATAGGCTCAGAACATGTCCGTCTATACGAGGAAAGCTGAGCAAAACGCTTCATTGGACGGTAAAAAGAAACCCACCGTTCCCGTCCACCAAGCGAGGGCAGGACTTCAATTTTCGGGAGGGGTGTCAAAAAAAGCGTTGTCAGACTCCGCAGAGCTCGGTGAGAAGAGTTTGTCTCACAGACCAGGAGAGAAACAGAGCGAAGTAGCTAACGGATATTTCCGCGAGAAGTAAATTGAGGATTGTCACATTATTAAATACACAAGGCGCGGAATTTTCCACTTTCTTTCATAAAAGGGATTACTCTTTCTTCTTGCATTCTTGTTAAAAAAAAACAAAAACAACAAAAAATGTTACTCAACGACAAAAAAGGGAATACCTCCCGAGCTACACCCGGGTTAGCCACATAGCAGCTAGCCGTAGCCACACGGGGTCTCCGGGGCCCCAGACCAGGGACTACCACGACATTAGAGGTAGGGTCAGCCCCACCTAAACGCAGCCACGAGTGGAAGGAACACGCGGGCTCCGTCTGGTGGGACCTGGCATGGAAAATTCTGGACAGGGAGACGTGTGTGCGGTTTCAGATCGTTCACTTAAGCGTTGCAGCAAAGATGACGCCCTTTCGCTTTATTTTCACATTGGGGCAGCTGTTTCTAGGGAGTTGCCCCTGCGGTCGTAGGTTTGAATCCCAGGACTGCTAGTGGCAGCACTGAGGTACCATTGAGCAAGGTACCGTCCCCACACACCCCCGCGTTTGTGGCAGCCCACTGCTTTACTTTGTGAATCGATTAACTTCACACTGGTGCCTAAAAGGAATTATAAGAGGGTATTAAGAGTTCATACAACCATCCTCAAAACTCCTGGTGAAGATATTAAAATTAGCTTACTTTTTCTGTTTGTGTCCGTGTGTGTTTTGAGTTTATTTTTGGTACGCATTGCAAATGTGAGCTAGAGAAGTTATGACTGTGACTACCATGTATTTTTAATTTCCAGAGACACGCTCACTAAGGGAATAGACGCAATGACGAGAACCTGTGATTGGCCAGGTAATTCTGTGCCAGGTCACGGGGCACGACAGGATAGTCCTGATTGGCTGAGGCAGTTCTGGTAACGTCATTTGTTGCAGTGGCTTGTGAAGAATTGGCTGAGCTGCAGCTGAAAAGGGGTCGGAAACCTGGGTGTAATTTTGTTTCCCCCCCAAAAATGTCCACCATTATGTTGACCTAAAAATTCTGTTAACTCCGGAGGTTCCGAAATTAAGACGTGGGGAACTATAGTCACTTTTTTTTTTTTTTTACTGAAATAGAAGCAAAACAATATGAAGACTGATTCTGCGTTCAAAACAGTCACAATGTATCCACTGCTTTTAACTAGAAATTTAAACATCTTTTTTTTTATAGAAACAGTTTTATTTTCAAAAGACAAAAAAGAAGTTATCTGTCATTCAGATTCCAATTAGGACATGTAGGCTGTTTTTAGGGGTGCGGGGAGAACGTTTTCAGTCACTGTCTTTTTATTTAAATAAAAACAACCAAACGTTTTCATTAACATTTTATTAGAAAAGAAAAACAATTGAGCCCAATAAGGACATATAAGCTGTTAGTCCCCAAATATTTCACACTCTGCATGCCACACTCCAGTCAGTGCTTTTTATTGAAATTTGGGCAACCAAAAGTTTTCATAAACAGTTAAACAAAAAAGCAAGAGGTTTTGAACACATTACAGATAGGTAAGCTGTTATTTCCCCTAAATTTTCTGGCATACTTTAGTCACGGATTTTTATTCATTGAAATAGAAGCAAGCGAACTTTTATATACTTTTTATATTTTTACCTTTAATTTAGAGGCCAATTAGGACATATTAGCTGTTTTACCCTACGTCTCAGATTCTGCATGGAAAATAGTCACACCTTGGTGTGTTTTTTATTGAAATAAAAGCAACCAAACATTTTCATGAACGTCTTTATTTCCAAATTTAAAAAGCAAGTAGTTTTCTGCAATTTAGAGTCCAATGAGGACATGTAGGCTGTTTTTATTAGGGGGAGGTGGGAAGTATGCGAAGTTCTTGTCCATGACGTCTATTAATTCAACCTGATTTTGTATGTGTTCAGTGCACCGCCGGGGGCTAAGTTTCCCACAGTCGAGTGCAGTAGATCTACTCGCTTCATCATAGTAATGCTGCTCGGTGTTTATGTTTTGTTGTGCGGAAAAAAAAAACAAACTTTGTTTTTTGGGCAACAGTGTTAATGTGAGAAGGCAAAGGCTCCTGGCCAGGAGTAGTTACCATACAGGACGTGCAGCCACGCACGTAATCTCAGAGATACGCAAAAACCATAAAAGTCATCAGGCATGGAGATCTTTTGTGTCTCAGGAGGTCGGATGAAGTAAAGGAGACGGTTCTCAAAGCACCAAAAAGAGTGACGAATAAACATGCAATAAATGATCCATCTGACTCTCACGCCTCAAAAAACCGTGTTGCTGTGGACAGACAGTTTTAAGTTTAAAAGGCAAACAGCAAATTGTTGTCTCCCACGTCAGCATAACAGAGGCAACTCGGTGCCATCGCGCCTCAACCGCATCAGCACGTGACAAGTCTGATTCAGTTCACTGAACCGACTCTATGGATCAGTGATCCACCGAGTCACCCTCCTGCCCAGTAAAGAGTAAAGTGTCCATTTGACACATGTGAACACACCCCACCACAGCCCATAGTGTGAACAGTACAACATAGTCCTCTGCATTTAACCCGTTCACAAAGTGGAGCAGTTGGCAACAGCGCGGCGCAGTGTCTGGGGCAGCTTGTGGGCTGGTAGTGAGGGAGTTACCCCTCCGGCTTCGAATCACAGGAATGCTAGTTGAACGGTACCGTTCCAACGCGCTGCTCCGTGTGCTGTATTCCTAGCTGCCCACCGCTTTACTTGGTGAATGGGTTAAAAGCAGAGAAAGAATTTCGCTGTGTGATGTAGTCATCTTTGTAATATATATTTTTAAATCTCATCCACATACTTAACTCATCAAGTGCGTTAGTGAGCTATAATTTAAAATATCTGTAGTGTATTACACGGGCATTTAACAGCTAAATTCTATTCACATTTGAATCAGAATTGCCTCGAAAGAACCGATTCTCTCGAGTCAGGCCTCGTTAGTGCTCTCAGCGTTTCTCAGCAGCTGAGCCAGACGAATGCATGCCTTGTACAATGACTCTATTATACAGCCAGTGAACAGACTTCATACTTACATTCAAGTCACATGGTACACCAGAGCAGTCCCTGGAAAAAACACCAATGCGTTGTAACGTGGCACTTGCTTTTGCCCCAGTTAATGTCTTCTACAGGATATTAGAGGAGACACCTTAGACTGTAGGCCATGCAAAGTCAGACATTCGCGCCGTCTCCCCTTTGAGAATTGTCTTGATTAAAAGTAAAAACAATGGCGTAACAATTTGTATGCCAGTGCCCTGCTGTATAATTAATGATTCATGGTGGTCATGTGAAGTGCTGTATTAAAGCAAGAAAGGAACCACATGCACTGATCAGTCATAACATAAACATCTGCTTAATACTGTGTAAATGAAGTAAATTCCACCGCAACAGCTCTGACCCGATGATGCATGGAATCCACAAAACCTCTAAAGGTGTGCTGTGGTATCTGGTACCAAGACAGCAGATCCTGTAAGTTGCAAGTAACCTCAATGGATCAGACAAATTTGTTCAGCCCATTCCTCAGACATTTGATTAGACTGAGATCCAGTGAACTTGGAGAAGTTCAAGTCAACACCTCAAACTCTTCGTCTCAAAACATTTCTGAGTAATTTTCCAGTGTGGCACACATTATCATGCTGAAAAAGGCTATGATCATTACTGAATATCATTGCCATGAAGGGGCATGCTTGGTCTCCAACAATGTTTAGGTGGGTGGTATATGTCAAATCAACATCCACATGAAAGCAAAGTTTCCCAGCAATTCAAACATGACTCATCAGAACAAAACAGGTCACATTCCACCACTCCATGGTTCAGTTATGATGCCAACATGTAGCTGCTTTCAGCGGTGGACAGAGGTCGTCAGAGATGCGATGACCTTGGTGTGCTGGAAGCTTTATAGCTGTCTAGCCAATGAGTGTGACCTTTCTGTTGAGAATATTCTAATTTGTAATGCTTTTTATTGATGCTTTCTGCATTGTTGTTTAGCTTTTATTCTATTGTTTTTGACGCTTATATCTTCGTACTGTCCATTTTCTGCCACTGGGACTTAAAGGTTTGTCTTGTGTGAGCTTTGGCAGATGTGTGCATGAAAAATACTGAATATCAGCACTGGCCCATAATTCCCATATCAGTACATCCTTAATGCATTTCTGTAGAGATTATACTAGTTGTTCTTTAACAAATGAATGCCTGAATCACACTGAATTTAATAATTAGAAAGGGTCTGTATTTTGTCCCC
Organism: Brachypetersius gabonensis; assembly: GCA_037577145.1. Lineage (NCBI taxonomy): Eukaryota > Metazoa > Chordata > Actinopteri > Characiformes > Alestidae > Brachypetersius > Brachypetersius gabonensis. The sequence goes on from JBBJLR010000111.1 coordinate 17,792,780, forward strand.
ATTCTGTATTTGGGTCTGTAACGGATTCTGAAATGGAACAAATGATTTCTAAAGCTGAAATGTGTCTTCCATTAAAATCAGTCATGGAAGTGATTCAAAACCACAATGATCTAGGAAATAAATGGCATGCTATGGATATCAGATTTAGACACTGGGATTCCAGTATGTTTAAGGGGATATTTAAGAGATATTCTTTAGTGTTAAAAACAAAGTTTAAACAAAGCACTCTGATCTTGAACACTACAAACATTGATGTTTTAATTGAGCAATAAAAAGTAAAATAGCATGTCAGTGTTATTGCAAATGACCAACCTCCTTAATTCTGGAATTGACAGTCAACAATAAGTCGATGCAGAAAAAATAACAGTTAAAAAGTGACAGAAAACATTAACAATGGCACTCCACAATAAATATGGCTTTGAGATTTTGCTTTTTTCTCCATATCAGTGTGCATTCATGTTATTTCTACATTACAATGTTTGGCAGGAGGGAGTATCACATTGTTACATCTAAGTTACATAAAAGTTGTATATACATACATCAATTTGTACATCACAATTTGTAGCAAAGGAAGCCCCTTCACTGATGAGCAGTAAACTTTTCAAGAAGACATTTCAGGAGTTCTTACATCTAGAGAGGATACTTTATATGTAGTGTTACATTTCAGTTAACTCTTGTACAAGGACTACTTTGGTTCAACAATCACCAAAACACTAGGTTCTAACTTAGTTAAGTGCTAAATATTTATGTTAGAGGGTATCACCTACCCATCTGATCACATACTGATATGTTCACTGTTGGTCTTCACACACTTTCCCATTTTTTAAAAATGCAAATTCTTTCATAACGTGAATACATTTGTAAACTTTGAATCAACCTGGAATGATGCACCCAGGCAACCATCCACATGTGCAGCCCTCCTCCCACCTTAAATGATGTTATTGTTATTCAGTATGTATGTATGTATGTGTGTGTGTGTGTGTGTGTGTGTGTGTGTGTGTGTGTGTGTGTGTGTGTGTGTGTGTGT
>JBBJLR010000111.1:17800858-17813999 GCA_037577145.1 Brachypetersius gabonensis
ATGTATCTAATGTGTTTCTTTAAAGTGTTCCTTTAATTTTTGTGAGCAGTGTATATATATATATATATATATATATAAGCAAATGATAATCTGTGAGCTGGTGAGGAAAACACAGGTTTGGTTCTAGATATCTCTTCAACGCTTCCAGTTGTTGTTTGGATTTGTGAAATTCCATCAGCAGCTCCTCGTTTAATTTAATGAAGGACTGATGTAAACTGAGGTTTTACAATGTAACGTATGTTATCTGTATTTAGTCTTTTTTGTTTTATATAGTATATGTAGTGATTACAATGGACCTGCCATTTCTTAGCACTGCTATATAACACTACAATTGTTTTAATAACTAACGTAAGTATGAAACGTAAATATTTATATTAGATATAAACTAATATCTACAGTAAATCCAACTGTAGACCTGCCTGTGAAATAACTCCCAGGAAACACATACATTAAATTTCCAATTTAAAACTTTTAATCAGTTTTATTCATTCCCAAAATTCCCACACATTACCTATTTATCTGATAAATATACATACACTTTATTTCTATCTATTTGTCTGTCTGTCCATTTGTGTGTCCGTGCCCTAAGTCCTGTCAAGTCATGAGTCATTTTCTCCCTTCATTGAATTTTTTGTATTGTAATTGTTTCTATTTTGTATGTTTGGGGGTTGTGTCGTGTCTTGTCAAGTGTATGTGGGTGGGTGAGGTACAGCTTCACTACAGTTTTATAACTGTAACTATCATTTTTTTAAAAAGGAAGTAAGAGAAGTATGAAGTATTAGCAGGCAGGCTGTGAACAGACAGAGCACAGGAACCACAGTGAGAACGAGTCTTTGCATTTAACGCATTTATCAAGTGAAGCAGGGGGCTGCCACCAACAGGGGGCATCCCGGGGAGCAGTGTGTGGGGACGGTACCTTGTTCAAGCAGACATCAGTGATGCCACTAACAATCCTGGGATTTAAACCAACAGGTGCAACTCTAACCACTAGACCACCAGCTGCATAAGACTTTGCATAAGAATCTTTCAGACCAAAAACACTTTCAGTTCTTTTACAAGCTGCAGAGTTTGTAACCGCATCCCAAACCACATATACCGACCTGTAACACATCACTGACTGTCTCTAACGACTATAGAGTAATCCCCGCTATTCGCGTTAAGAGCATCTGCGTGTAATAAAAAACCGTGTTTTGTTTTTGGTAAAAAAAAAAAAAGCCTAAAATGTCTTTTTATAGTGTAAACCAAAAACTCAGCGCAGGCGAGACTGACGCAAGATCAAGACTCACGCGAGTCTTGATCCGCGTAAAACTGGCGGATAACTGTATACGATTTTAAACACTGTTCAGTCTTTTAGAGAGCAGTTTGAGACGCAGCCCCTGTTCTGCCACTAGATGTCAGTATTTACCTATATTAGTACCTTGGGTGTTCCGCTATAAACTCTATTCACTCTTTTAAGTGTTGAGACGACCATTACACCAACAGGAACTTTAACGTCATTGTATACATAGACGTTAATATGGAGCAACCATTTCTGTTCCATCATGACTGTGTCCCTAAATACATAGTTGGATGACTTCAGTGTGGAAGAACTTGACTTGTCCAGTTATCATAGATGAATCATTCATGTCTGGGCCAGATCTTGAATTAGTCTTGGGCTAGCCAGCTTGCATTGATGACAAATCACCTTTAGTCATTTCAGGCGTAATCTTGGTCTTAGAAACTGGCCTAATATGACATTTTACAAATAGGATTAGAAGCAGATAGGCTATGTTGAGATTAGAAATCATTTGTAAAAAAAGACGATCAAACGATTAAAAATACTTTTTATTTATCAAACAGAAACCTCTTTGGTGCTCACAGATCCTTTTTTTCTGTACTAACGGGCAGTATCCCAGCTTAACTCTTTTCTGTATCTCACTGCAAAGGCAAAATTTGACATCTAATCTAAGTTAAGGTAAAGAGCTGAAGCATTTTATTGATTGGTCCATCATAAAAGCTTCACACATTATGAAGGACATCCTTGTTCAAATGGTCCTGAACAAACTTAAAAAAATTTTGCTTTTGAAAAAGGAAAGAGCAAAATGTATTCTCATCATCATCAGTGAGCTCCAGGGTCAGCTGGCTCTTTCAGTTTCCACACTCTGTAAGCATTACCTGAAGCTTACTGATAGAAGTTTAGTGCAGGGAAGATCAAGACCGGCTACATCTTAAATTATGAATGTAAAAAGTAAGATCACAAATGTACAGTCGTTTAGATTTATATTTTATTACCTCTCAATATAATTTGTAAAAATGTTCACATACTGTTGGTGAGAAGCTACAGGTGGCAGACAATCATTATTTACGATATGAACAAATTAAAAAAAACAAACAAAAAAAAACTGTTTAGGTTTGAGCCTGCTCTAGACTACACATCAGAATTTATACAACCTAATAACAGTTACAGCTTTATACTTCCCTCTGATGATTTCGGCATATATTTTCTTGCACAGTTACATCTGTTTACAACACTAGTTGCAACATGTGGTCCATTAATCTAACGTACCATGAAACTGGATTTGTTTCACTTGATGCATCTTGATGCACCTTTAAACAAGTTAGACTCCTTTGAAGTTGATTCGTTTTTCTCTCCCTTTCCAAGTCTGTTTTAGGATGGACACTAATCATAATCTTATAAAAACTACAAATGAACACCACACTTCTTTATTAAAATGTTGAAGGCAGCAAAAAGCCCAGCTTCATGAATAGAACACTTGCCATCTGAGTTAAAAAAAAAACAACAAAAACTCTGAACTGAACATGAAGAACACACACTTTGAAACACAAACCTATTTGACATTGGTTTCTCTCATACCACATCAAAGGAATGTCTGAACATAGTTCATAACTATGTCCAAAGGCAGAGCACAGAGAGTATGTTATCATACAGCAAGATTTCAGTCACGTTCATTTCCTACAACAGCTTCCTTCCAGTGTCTCTTACTCAAGAGCTCTCAGTACCTTGACAGGACAGACATAATGTTCAAATTTGTAGTGCTAGAGTAGAGATGTTTTTTTTAGAACAATCTCATTTTACTGAAAGTCCTTGCCTGGAACGTCTCAAGGTCTGTAAGACTTGTTGGCACTGTTTCAAACTCACAGTGTCTCTTCATGACCTGGACGGATATGTCAGACAGTTGCGAAGGAGAAAGGCCAAAAGATGCAAGTTTTCATACTCTAAAATCCAATAAATAATAATCTAAAATGAAAATATTCTACAAAGAAATTTTACACCCATGGAAGTTCTCTTTCTCTTCTTGACAGTGACTTTAGACAGGAGAAAAAAAAATTATAATTGCTAATGCCCAACACTTATCATGTCAGTACAAACACAGTTACTGCGGCACTGATGGGGGTGATCTATATACTTGTCAGTCGAATGCAGAGAAAGAAAGCTTGAATTAAATGTGTGAAAGTTTGAGTGAAATGTATGAAGAGGTAGAGAAAGACAGAGGACCAAGTGTTTTATGACACATATTTTGTTTAGTTTGGTCATTTTCATGTTTTTTTTTTTTTTATATAACCTCATTGCTCTTTGCTCCCACAGTAGGCATGATTTCCAGTCATATTTATCCTCAGAGGATGCCTTTCTGGATAAAAACTGCATTAAGATGATGCTTTGAGATTATCAGCAAACTGTTTTCAACAATCATTGGGGAACAGTCAACTAAGTCCATCTAATTGGCTCTAACTGGAAATGCTATGATCCTTCTTGGCTGGGAGAGAGTTCCAGTAGTCAATCTCTCAGAGGTTCACGGAAACACACTCCGCTGTTTGCTCCAAGACTTCACTCGTGGTGGTGCACATTCTTCCAAATGTGATCTGTAGTAGCTCGCTCTCTCCCGGAGGATCATCACCGTGGATCTTCAGCTTGTGGTGGATAACCTCCACCATTGTGACAGGGATGCTCAATCTCTGTGACCATCCGAATCCACTAATCTCCTTAGCTGAGGACAAGAACCTTGTATATTCATGTAACACATAATCTTCTCTTTATATCTAAAGTGACATTGTGTGTGTTCCATCATATACATCCACCTTATTTGTTCAATCTACGTAACACATTTCCTCCTTTTATGACTCATCCATCGCAGTCACTACGTACAGTGAGTCTGTCCATCCATACACCCTTTTCTTTTACTTTCTTTACCATTTCAGTTTTTTTCCTCCCAATATCCCAAAAGTTCTGTCTTTCCATGATTTCTCAGTTATAAGTCTGTCACTTTGTTTTCCACAGCAGCTGCGATCTGTTGGAGTCGATACCCCAGCTGCATCTTCTGAGCTGTGGTGTCCTCCTCTAAGGCAGTGATGATCTAAAACGCACATGCACACATAACAGAATCACTACTTTAAAATCATTTACACTTCATCACTTTCCCTTGCAGTGCTTGATATGTATCTTCCTTCAGTTGAAGCACAAAGTCCTATCTTACCAGTAATGTCGGCTACACTTGCTTATGCGTTTTCACCATAGGACTTTTTTCATACAAAACAACAACATGTATGGAAATAATTCAAGATGACCCTTGCAAGTTTTTTTATATAGAGGGAACATGGGCGCCTGGTACAAATTGGCCAGTAGAGTTCAGCCCTCCCTTTCACTTGAAAGAAAAGTGTCTTAATCTTTAGTGTCTACAATGCTGTTAAATAACTAGTAGTTGATAAGTTTGGACTTCTGTAGACCTGCCAAATCAAGCTCCACAAAAGGTCCAAGGTATAGAGTCACATAGCCTGTGAGTGGATGACAGTCTGTGCTTTTGTGTCAAATGAGTCACATAATATTACTTAAACATCCTCAAGATTCATTACCCAAGCTATAGAAATCTGAAGCTTATAGCATTTTCACTGGCATTCAGAGAAGATATTTTTTACTCTGTATCTGGCTTACCTTGCATTTAATTCAAACATTTAAATGGGATGAATGTTGCCAACTCACCTGGTCATAATATTTGTTGATGTACTTGTATAGTTCATGCAGGGCCACCAGATAATTCAGCTCCCCTGAGTAATTCTAAAGGAACAAACAAAATTAACATCACAAAATGGCATCCACATGCACTGCAGAAATGATGAAAGAAAATAGCACTTCCACAAAAGAACAAATCTAGAACGTTAACTATGCAGGTGTGCAAGGGACCGGATATGCCTGGATATCATATAGGAAGTGGACATGGAGCAAGATGGAACATGTACCCTGGAGAGCTCAGCCAGAGCAGAGTTCATCTCCTGATCACTTGCTGAAATGGTTTGTCTGATGTCAGCATAGTATCTGAGAAAATAAGAGAAATACATGAACAAGATCAAGTTAAAGACTAGCTTTTGGCCCCTAACAAAATCAACACTAACTCTCAATACTACTAGTCAATCTTTCTCAGTCTACACCTATCAGTTTCAGCATATGTGAAGCTTCTTTATATTTAACATTTTCAGAGTCAAAGGGCATGCCAGAGGAGCTATTTTATTCCTACCTCTCCACCATCTGCTTGTAGCGAGGAATGTCTCTGGCATACAACAGCTTGTTTATGGGGGAGTCCTGGTGAAAGGCAAGAGTCAAAATAAGGATCTTCTGACCTATTAGATGTTTAGCAGTTCTATTTTATACACTGAACACTACAAACTAAAGCAAAAACATTGTTTATGTCAGAGCTTTACAATTATGACTGGTGCTCATTTGATTTCTCTAATATTTTTGTATTTAAATGAAAGTATTCATCTCAATACAGGAATTAATAGTCTACTAACTGCTGAATAATAAATCATATCATTAATAACTGAATGATAAACCTAGAATTTAAAGGGGTTACAGATGTTGTTTAATAAATATTGTAAAGATTCTGTCTCACCCTGCCCAGTTTGTGCTCAGCAATAGTGCAGGAATCCATGAAGGTCTGGGCTATAACTGACAGCACTGCATCCACGTTGTCTGATGCCTGCACGTCAAAGATGAACTGAGGGTTCTTCACAATGTTGATCCAGAAACGCAGAGGCAAGCTGGAGCAGAAACATTAATATCAGTCCACAAAAATCATCCAGTGCTGACAGCAGGATATATTGTGTGCCTGCATGTCTTTTCAGTCCTTTCACACGGATGACATAAATTCATCATTTACAAACATGAACATAAGTCATTAAGAAAATGGTCTGTGATGTGAATATAGACTTACTATGGTGCCACAATGAGGTCATTCACCATTACCTGTTGGTTTTCCAGATGTGAATAGTCTCTGCATCTGTGATGCTGTGATGGGCTGCTTGGTCATCCAGCAGGTCGAAGAAATATTTCACGGCAAGAGGAACTGGCCGACTTGTACTCAGGATCACCACGAATAGATCATCCACAAACTTCTGCAGAGTGCCCTACAAAGATCATTGATGGTACTGATTAAGATCTTCTGTGCATGTACAGATATGGAGTCTCCATCCAGCACACTACATAACATTTAACATTCAGGTGATCAATAGATTCCAGACCTTCATGGAGAGCAGGCGTGTGAGGTAGATCTCTGGAATGGCCTTAGCTCTCTCCCTCTCCCTCAGACTGCCCCGTCTGTGTTTGGGTAACTCTGGTTCTTCACTGGCCTTTACCAGGTGCCATAGCCTGACCCCACCCTCATCAGCATCCTCCAACATGGGAGTCTCTGAGAAGGCATACAGATCAGAAGGAATGAGTTTAATGACTTCTTTTTGTGTTTACTTGGACGCTAGACTACTGCTGCAAATATGTTTCCTAATCACAGTGACAGTCAAACTAAACTTCTGCGAATGTTGATACTGATATGGACATAAGGTCACCAAAAGTTCCATTTTATTTATATATGCTCACTTTCTCCTGCCACATAATCATGGTTGTCATGGTGGATATGTTTGCTGAGGCGCGGCACAAGGGCAACCGTAGCACCATCAGGAACCTATAGAGTGAGAACACAGGAAAACGGCAAAAGTCAGAAAACAAACTACATAAAGCCGGTTAGTAGTACTGCTTGTTTATGTATTTACATTACATTACGTTTACTACAATGCCATAGAGGAGCAACTAGACTGACAGTGAAAACGAGAACAAAAAAAAGATTTTGGGAAATTCATTTAGGATTGTTCATTTAGAAAGTAATGTGTGCCAACAAATGTTCACTTATGTGAGGACCACCCAATAACTGACAAATCGCATGCTGCCTAGTGTACCCCATCCCTTCACAGGTCTCAGTGTAACCTGATAATCAATGTTATTCATTTCACCCGTCAGTGTTTTCTCACCTGTTTAATATTGTGGCATGTCTGTGTATGTTAATGTCAGTGAACATACACAGAGTTTAATTTCTGTTAACTAAACATGTGCAGAATCATCGATACCCCTACACCCTCTGAGGCTATTTATCTCAGCTTTACTCTTTGTGCAATTCTTGGTCTGCGCAGGTCAGTGTGTACCTTGTAATGCTGAAGTGTGTTGAGGCGTTTCCAGTTGCCCTGCACAACAGATGTCAGGTCTTCATCTGAGAGAATAAGGTGACCTGCCACGCCTGACCGCCATTCTGTAAACACACCACACACCATCTTACAAACTGAACTACGCTCTGTGGACTTAAAGCATATTTATGGCAAGTTCAGGAAGTTGAAAAATGTTTCATGCCACGAAAAGAAATGAACAGTGTGAAAATAACACATAGAAAAAAAAAAAACATGTGAGAGAGAAGTCAAACAAACTGTTCTCACCCAAGTCCAGGGTGTCTGTGTGTGGTCTGTGGGAAAACGAGGTTCCCTTGTAGATTTGGTCTAAAATCTTCTCTTTGACCTGGGTTATAGTGTCACAGTCCAATACTTTAGCAGCTACTGGTTGGGTCTCATTGAGTCCTACTCCCTGCATCAGCACATTTAGAGTCTACAGAGACAAAAAACAGTTGTATGTTATTTCCCATTCGTTAACTAGATGTTGGAACATTGCTGTGACTTTAATTGCATTCAACCACAAGAACATTTGTGAGGTCAGTTACTGATTACTTCTGGATCACAAACTCCACTCTAACTCATCCCTAAAGTATTAGACAGCACTTGGCATAGGGCCTTAGATTATAAAAGCTGTGTGCGTATAACCATTATAGTAACAACATAAAGCTTGTAATTTACTAATTACAAGGGATGACTACTTTTGGACATGAAGTGTGTACTTGTTTACTCTACTGGTCTTTTGGTGAGCTCAAGGGTTTTGTTGATGAAAGTTGCTGGCCAAAACTTTCCATCTGTCTTTGATTCAAAGTAAGCTATCTGATAGTGCTACAATGTCATTATCTCTGTATTACCATCTGGCTCTTCTATTAATATGACCATTGTGCTGTTTCATGCCTTTATCATCCTAGAAACGATAGAGGTACCAATCTAGGATCAACTTCCCATCCTTTGTTCCTTTCTTAATCCAAATACAGCACTGCCACTCCCCTAAGCATCATCCAGTCTCATCCGACCCAGAGGATTTTTCAAACCATGTGACTGAAGCTATTCCCACTCTTTTCCATGACAGTGACCCAATCTTTCTTATTCCCAGACTGGAGGGAATATCAAGAGGCTTTTTAATAAGCGGCTCTGTAACTGAAGATTTTTTTCCCCCAGTATGTGTTTCAGTCACCACTTTACTTCTTTACTGTTCTATCATAGTATGATGTATTCAGTAAGATAAACGTAAAAATTACACAGCTTTATTATAGCTTAAAGTGAGTAAAGTTCCCCTGAACAGTGTATCTAGAGAAAAACAAGTCTTAATTCTGACCAGTGTGCGGTACTCCAAGTCCTCTCTGAGTAGGCGGTTGTCATTTAGGGTGTATTTGGCTTTGCCAGTCACTGCATCCACAGGGCCTTTATCCACTTGGTGTTTTATGGCTCTAAAGAGCATGTACAGACATTCTCCTGCTGAGTCCTGGAATAATAAAAACGGAATCTTTAAAAAAGGGCTATAGAGTTACAGCTCTGTATATAGACACCAACATTTGCACAGTGAAATGTTAAAGCTTAACTTCAGCATTCAGCTTTCACTGGAAGTTTTTTTTCATGGTTTAGCCAATAATCAGATACCCACATATCCAAATACATTCTTCCCAATTTAATGTATAAATGGATGCTAGACTATACTACACGTTCGGTTTTGTGTACAATGAGTTTCTGAGACCATTTTCAAATACAAAAATATCTTGGTGTATTATTCTTGTCCCAAACCTCATTTATTGTGTAAGGAAACAAAACAACAAACCAAGCTGCATTTATTTATAAGCAGACCATTCCAAGACTTTCCTTTTGGCATAGTATTCTTTCAAAAGGCAGCTGAGGTGTTTCAGATCATTATCATTTAGGCTGTATCTTTATTTAGACTTTTAGACAGGTAAGTATCCATGATGCTTTTGTACATTTCTTTTGAGTTCAATGTGCAGTGGGCACAAACACTGCTTTGAGCTTAAGTTTCAGCCTCTGCACTTTACAGCCTCCTTATTTCAGTCTGGTTGGAATTCTCCTGTATTTACAAAATTCTAGGGTCACTAATTTTTTAAAAAAGTAATTCTGAATCACTCCAAAACCATCAAACTGATGATTTACTGAATTGGCCTAAAAAACTGAAATTGCACTGAATCGTTTTAGGGACGTTTCTAATAGATGCAATTCCTACAAGGCTCCTTTTTTCAACACTTACCCTCAGGAAAGCATAGAGGCATATAGACATCCAGTTGGTCAGGAGCTTCTCAACCACTGTCTCAGTTCTGTATGGAACAGACAAGCATGACAGATCAAATAAGGTTCATTAGTTCATAAAAAGAATATTACTGCTTTGGCATCTCTCTCCCACCCAGCCCACACTTCTTGCTCACCTGCGGAGCATGAGCTTGGGGTTCTTAGCGACATACTGCTCCACCAGGTCATTGAGTAGGGTTTTCAGGATGTCAGTGAAATACTCCAGTTTGCCATGCAGAGCTACCGTGAGCAGAGAGGCCACAAAAGCACGATCTCTGGGAGAGAATGTCCTCTGGCTCTCCAGTGTGTGGATGAACTGCCAATGAGAAGATTAAATCATCATACAGAGGAAAAACGATAGACAAGTAAGAAGGAAAATGGGTGTAATAATACTGTGTTATGGTATAAAGAAAATCTAAATATTTTTAAACAAACTGAGCAAAAAACATTATTATGATGTTTGGTGTCTGAAGTTTCCTTCTTTAATTCTGCAAAGAGGCTTTGAGGCTAATGTAAGTAAACAAATTAGGAAATAACTTGGCAAAACTAACATACTGAGAGCACGATCAAGCAGTCTCAAACAGACTTGCTTCTATAGTTTCAGCCACTGTATGGTATACTGAAAACCTGAAAAACTGACAATGCACAAAAAATCTATACAAATCACCAGAAAATGTCACATATGTTTTTACGCAAATTGTGATTCAAATACTTTTGACTTGCAAACTCCTCTTCTCTGGGCATAAGGATGACGTCATTATATGTGTGTTACCTTGGTGAGGAACAGTTTGCTGTTGAGTAGGTTGGAAAGCTGGACAAGGCCCTGCTCCACTGTGGCCCGCCGACACTCCTGCACGTCCAGATCTCTCCGCAGCGGTGACTCCCGATGACCTGGGAAAAAGATCCGCTCTGCGTACATCTTATAATCCAAGAAGGGGATTCCCGATCCCACCAGGTCACTCGACATGTCCATCATTTCAGTCATCAGGTCTGGAATAAAAGATGGTCAATAGCAAAGAAACAAGATATTTTCTGTCTCCCTGAGAAAGCTTCATCTCAGATTAGAAAATTGCTAAAGAAAATAAGCACCAGCTTGAAAAAGTGTACTCTTTTCAGACCTTTTGAAAAAATCTCCCTGCTACACCAGGTCCTTTGGGTCTAAAAGTGTATATTTGACTAGACTTTCACCCTTTCTATTTTTATGACTTTATTTTTCTCTCTCACCTGTAAACTCTTTCTTGCAGCGGTCTCTCACGCTTGTCTCAAGATTCTCAAGCTGAATCTGAACCTTCTTGTAATCCCTCAGAGCCTGTTTACTCTTCCTCCTGAGAGAGGCGGTGGATGGTGGAGGGTACAAAGAGAAAAGGAGTGTTAGAGACAGAGATTAAGTCAAGCTAAGGATAAGAAAGCAGCCTAATCTAAAACAACAGTCCACTGGGAGAACTACTATCGCACAAAATAGACTCCAGATGTTGAAGAACTACTATGAGTGACTGTAATTCACACCAAAGGGAAGCCTTCACCCTGCTCACAGGAAATGAGCTACTACAGAGCCAGGCTGTCAGTTACAGAAACAGACAGATTTTTCAAATACAGGCAGAACTGAATTTATGTGATTACATGTAAATGGTACAGCAAAATCATCCACCCCTGACCCCACACAAAAACACACACCTGTATATAAGTACTATGATCACCACAATAAGGACCACGAGTGAGGCCACCACTCCAACACCGATCTGAGCCTCCATGGGAAAAGTGGAGGGGCTGAGAGAATCATACTGCACCCGACCCAGTGAGAAGTTCAAATTTCCCATCTGCACCTGCAGCACACAACATACAGCTCTTTTACACACCTTCCAAAAACAAACCTATACTTTCATCTAATCAAATCAGTAATTTGGATGCTGGTTTGGCCCAGCAAGCACTGATTATCAGTACACCCTGTAATCCATTAATTCTAGAGATTTAGTTAGTGAGAACTTTATGAACTCACTGTGAACTCTGGCAGAGCATCAGCTCCCTCCCGCTTGCGTCCGTAGGCATGAGAGGGGGCGGGCTGCTGCGGGGGCGGCTCACAGTACAAGTGATTCCGCGTCAGAGTTTTAACTGCACACACCCCTTCACCAATAAGAGCCACCACCTCTTCTTTAAAAATAGCTAGATCCAGATTCTCCCCCTGCACAGACAGACATACAGACAGACAGAGAGATTGGAAAGACCAGAATAAAAAAAAAGAAACACAAATACTATGATTTCTGGAATCTTTTGACATAATTTGTTATTTTATACACAAGCGTAAGTTAATATAATAAAACTCGTGCGTGTGCGTGTGTGTATCCCGAACACTGGTCTCTACTAATTATTTGAATCATTTCATACTGGACAATACACAGGACTGATAAAATAGAATAATATGATATATTCAGAATCAAATTACTTTTTACGTTTTATTGGTAGAACTTCTGAGCATTAAATGTAAAGTCCAACAGTCACTCACTTCCACAGAGATCACTGATCCTGGTTTGTAGCGGAAGGGCTGGCTGAGGTCGTGACTGTTGAGACGGTGAAGGATGGGGTTCAGCTCATAAGTGAAAGGGGACTCGCTGACGGAATTAAAGACAAAGCGCAAATTATCCAGGAGAAACTCCACTTGTATGTCAGCATTAATCACCAGGGGGCTCACTGCAGGGGTCCGGCAAAGGAGGACAGTAGAGGTGTTCACCTCACACCGCTCTTCAAACTGAAGGCAGAGAGCAAGAGAGGAAATGGTGGGGGCATATTACTAACTGGTAAATAATCAATATGGCTACAGCAAAAGCAGTACTACAGCAGCAACTTCAGAAAAAGTTTAGGAAAAAAATAGGAAGAAAAACAGACAATTTTGTCAGACTAATCAACACAAAAGTGAATTCATATCAGATGTGTACATGTAACTCCATTCATTGGTGAAGCACCTGAGATGGAGACTAATTCAAATATAACAATAAATGAAAGAAAATTGTGACAGTGCCACTCCACTCACAATCTTGATAGAACACAAGGTGTTTCCTGGGCAGTCTGGCTCTGGGATGATCCGTCTGTGTCTCCATAGTAACTCTTGCTCAACCTCTGCGTTTATAATGCTTCCTCTCGTTTGTCTTTTCCGTCTGCTCCCTCTTTTCCTACGTGAGATGGAGCCAGGGGGAAACACAGTCACTCGGATTCGCGGCTCCTGGACAACATCCAGGTTGTGTCCCGTCACATGGATCACACGGCCACCACTGTCCCAAGAGAGAGTGAGATTGATGGTCAGCCGAAGAGACAGATGCTGAGATGAATGCTATTACACACACACACACACACACACACACACACACACACACACACACACACACACACACACACACACACACAC
>JBBJLR010000111.1:17828830-17850246 GCA_037577145.1 Brachypetersius gabonensis
AAAATAAACACACCACGTCCAAACATTTTCACATATCCGTTCATGCAGTGTTTCTTCTGAAATCAAAGGGTATTAGTGTGGAATTTACCACCCTTTGCTGCAGTCTATTTTTCTGGGAAGACTTTACAGCAGATGTTTGAGGTGAGGATTTACAGTCAGCCACAGAAGCACTGATGTCAGGATCACAAACACCACTCCCAAGTCTTTCCAAAGATACTGGATAAAGAGAACCCAATACCACTGTTCTACAGCCCACCGCTGGGGCATTTACACCCCTTTAGCCAGCATTTAGTGTGGTGACCTCAGGCTAATGTGCAGCCTTCTCCAGAGCACCCTATTCTACTGCCAATGATATTATATGGAGATAATAAAAATGGTGTGTTTTCGCAATACAACACCAGTGTCAGCGATGACCACTATACTGCAGCCAGGAAATATGATTATCTCAAAGAACTGGCCTAGAAGCAACTTGAAGATACTTTTGTCAACACACCATGAGCAAAAAGAAGAGTTTCAAAGTTTTGTAAATTAGAGAATAAAGGAACTAAAGTGTTGAACTAAACAGCCAACACAAAGAGAGTAATTTGTGGGGATGCATTAGCCACCTGACACATGGCTGATCCTAATATTATTTCTGGATCATCCAAGAGGGCTACAGAAGTCTTTCTAATGCAGACAGCCTCTATTTTAGAATAGCAGAAGGTCTCTTGGCAAGAGAACTAAAAGACAGAGAGAAAGAACTTAGAGTGAGAGAGAGTGTAAGAGAGAAAGTCAGAAAGAGAGAGTGCGTGAGAGAGAGAGAGAAAGAGAGAGAGTGTGAAAGAGAGAGAGCGAGAGAGAAAGAGTGTGTGTGTGAGTGTGTATGTATGTGTGTTTGCACAGGAACCTGTGCTGATTCAGAGATATGGACAGGAGATCAAGGCCTCTTACACCACCCTCTCCCCACACACACCTGCGTGTGTGTATGCTTTAAGGCAGACAAAAACACTTTATATGGAGTACAGAAAAAACAGATGTTGGCCATGTATGTGTATGTGTGTGTGCGTTCGCGCACATGCCTGGGCATTCAGACTTCATAAAGCCTCACGTTTTAAATCTTTCTAATACTGTCATCGATTCGCCGATTTTACAGAGGCCTGCAATATGCAAATAAGCACTCTAACCAATAACAGTGTTTCTCATCGTGAGCCTCAACCATATGTTGGTTAAACTCATATTTGAAATAATCTTCAAATATGAAGGCTAATTTTCACACCGATTCACCATTGAGGTTTTAAAACAAGGCGTATCAAAGTTGCAGTATGTATAATATATGCATAGAATTATATTATTATGTTCAAGTTTTTCAAAAATGTTTGAAAATAACTGCAATCAAATGATTAAGAAAATAACACTATTACACAAACCAATATAAAACACTCAAGCTGACAGAATTAAAAAGGAAGGTGAGCAGGGAGAAATGGGAAAATAAAAAAAACATCAGTAAGTAAAGTAAGCGAAGAAAGTCACCTTGTGTAAATTTCCCTTGGAGTCTCCAAGGAAGGCGATAGTGTGCCCCGCCCTCACGCTCACAGCCACTGCTGTAAGCCGGGCTGACGGACTGTCCAGTATGGGCTCGGCCTCCACCGGCACCCGGCTGGCCATTGGACTGGGGGTGTGGTCTGAACCACAGGGGTAAGCGTTCAGAGTGTTCTGGAGAGATTGGTGGGAGAGAGAAATATAAGGCTAGTTAGATATGTTTGTACCTTTAATGTACTGATACTGCAATTTGAAATGACCTCTAACTTTTCATTAAATGTTTTTACTGTGTGGCCATGACCAATCTTAGACTTTCCAGATAAGTTTCTGTGGGTGTTTAGACAGATCACAGCAAGCACGTGATCCAGCAATCAAGCATCATTCTGGTCAAAAATAATGCAGGTCAATGAATCAAACAGGGATTTACTATAGTGTTACTACTGTGTTCTAATTTATTGTAAATAAAAGAGGTTTTGACTGTATTTTTAAATGTGTAATGACTTTTTTGCTGCATTGCCCACCCATCACAATGCAGTTACAATGTAACTGACCAATATAATTAAACATGCATTTAGTCAGTGTGAGTACTGATGTTACTCCCAAAGTGCTCTGGCACGTAACAACTGACAATCTCCACAATACGTATATTGAGACCATTTGGTAATTTATTGCAATAAATATATAGCCCAACCATATGTACCAATATATTCAGAATCTATAAGCTCCAGCATACTTGGTAAAACGTGTTTGAAATATGAACTCATGTAAAATATTGCTTTTGTTCATTTGACCAATTTATTGGCTTGCCAGTACATGGCCAGATCCAACACTTTTGTCTTCATAAAAGTCTTGCAGGCAGATACTGATTTTGGAAAATATTCCAATATATAATTACTCTTATCAAACTGCTCAGGCTTTTCCTTTGAATTTCTGCAGAAATGTTCAGTATTTCAGTGTCTCTTACTATCTTCTTTTCTGCTATCATTTATTCTCTCCTCCTTTTGTGGGCCAGAGATTTACAGTGCTCAGGCAGAAGGCTACAGACAGAGCTATGGTAGGCATCTGGCCCTGACGTTCAAAGACACTAAAAGACTTGGGAAGATTTGTTTCTGTTTTTACAGTCCACCAGTTCAGGGTCATTTGGAAACGGCCCACTGCCCATCCCTCCAGAATCAAATAGTGAGATCCAGACGGTACTAGAGGTGACAGGTATATGGAGAGAAATCCTTTAAAATGCGTCTGTTTTGTTTACAGTACTTCGGTCTTTGAAGCATCAGTATAGGCCCTCCAACTGAAAAAAAGACATTCCTCATTATTGATCCCAGGGAATCCCATTAAAACAAACAGGCCTGTCTAGTGTCACTTCCCCAGGCTACAGTGGATGCCGGGGCAACTCTTGAATCATGACTTTTAGGGAGAATCCTTAAATATATAGAAGATCAATCCACCCCCCCACTGAGCAGGGATCAGTCCCATCTGTGCCCTCAACAACAAAGAGAGTCCCAAAGCAACAGAGGCACTGTAAAACAAGCCATAAAACACATCCAATATAATCCACTTCACATCGGTGTAATTACTTAAGCACTAAGAACTATTGGATTCATTACTTTAATTCAATGTAATGGCTCGGTTCGCTCACTCTGTCTTGGATTCTGTGCTGAAAGAGGATTTAACAGTCATTGCAATTTATTGTGAATTGATTGTTAAAGAGGGAATACTGGCAGATATGTACAATATCAGCTTCTTGGCCACGGTCAAAAATATATATTTATCACAACAATCAGATTTTGATTAACGTTAAGCAATCAGATTTTTTCCCCCAAAATGTAGTCTTTCCCAATTCCACCCACTAGCTAGTACTCATTGCTAGGGTCAACTGCAGCCTTGTACATGAGGACATACTGCCCTCCAATGCTCATCAATGATTGAATGCCAGTAGCCAACCAAAAGAATAACAAAAAAACAACTTGAGCTATGGTAAAGAGCAAATTCTCCTAAAATCCTTTAAACCTGTAGTAATGAGCCTCACCTTCACCCAAGCTCAGAATTGGTCCTAGGTGTGGACCAGGTAAAACCAAGAAAAATAATACAAAAAGTTCACAACTATCACTTTTTATTGGCATTTATTAACATTTTATTTACTAGTATTTATTAATAATATTTATTTTTATTTTAGATTTTATTATTCGTCTATGAGTGCACAGAAGGAAGGGGATTAGCTTGTTAGCTTGACCGCTTGCTAGCGATCCCCACCATCACCCAGCCAGGTGGGCACTGCTGAAATCCTTGGAAAAAATCCCTGCTGGTATGACAGAGTGATTAACAACTTTGCCAAGAAGACCAGGAGGGTAGAATTAAGGTGAGAAAGAGGATTCTTTCTTAGGGCAAGAAGATCAAGCTGCCCAGGGTGCGCGGCAAGGTACAGAGTTTGTTTCACGGCACGAAACGGGGATGAAGGGTGGTTTGATTCACCAAAAGCCGCCACTGGTGTTTACTGAAGTATTTGGGACAACTTGGACAAAAGCTTTAGATACACACTCATGTTGTATCTTGAACAAATTTTCTAGAGCCAGCGATGATTCATTTCATAGCAGGTACAGCATTGTTCTTCCTAGTTGAAGTTCTCATAAGTAAACAAACAAATAGACAGACAACTCTAAAACACCATTGTTTCATCACTAGCTATGATCTGTGTCCAGCAGTCACTTACCACTGGTAGGTTGGCACAGTTTGATTTGACCTCATACTCAATGTAGGCAGCCTCCTGCCCGTCGGTGCGTCCCACTTCTGTGTAGCAGAGGTCACGGGTGGCGTTGATGCGTCCGTCTATGTCACGCAGTGAGAACATGCACAGGGCCGACTCCTCACTGGGCCTGCTGGACGAGGCTGAACGGGTTGAGAAAACCCCCAGCAGGATCTCTTCCTCCTCTGCCCCGGCTCCCTGTGACTCGCCTACCCGTACAGCCTGTAGGAGGTTGTAGTTCTTTCCTGCTGCTGAACGGCAGGTCAGTGGTACCTCCACGTAGGAATAGTAGGCAGAGTCGTCCAGACACACGCGGGAAATATATGTGCGGTATTCCCGCGACTGGGACTTCAGGTCTCTGCGGTAGAACAGAAAGTAGACGTGGGAACGGTGTGCGAATGAGGCCACAAAATGATGGTCATATTCCGAAAGCCGTCCAGCCACAGCCAGCTTGGCAGTTTCCTCGTATGAAAAGAGTGGCTCAGTTGCCAGGTTACGAGTGGAGATGGGCGGTTGGCTGCTGGTGTAGCCGCGACCCACAAACAGCACTGGCTGCCTGCTGCCACCTGCTTGCACCACCAGACCCACAGTGGAAACATCCGGGTCGTTCGCTGCCACATACTGCGTGTCCACTGGTCTCTCTGCTGAAAAAATCACCTGCCCCACAGCGTCCAGACTGCGCTTCTGGCACGTGCCCTGGTGGACGCTGCCGCAGCTGATCAGTTCCTGACTATAGGGGTCTACCAATAGGAGTTTGTTGTGGTTGTTGGTCTGGCGGGCCTGGGAACAGAGATAGGTATGGTTATACCTAATACTTAATACTGAAATTACATTATTCAGTTAATTGGAAAAAAAAAAAAAAGTAAAAGAAATGAAGTGCCTCATCTAGCCATTTAGATCAATCAGGTTTAAAAAAAAAAAAAAGCTACTTGGTTTGATTAAAAGAGTCACACACAACAAACCTTAACTGTGTCTGGAAAATATATTACTATCCAACAACCTATCAGTGATATCAGGTATCAGTGAAATCACGGCTTTCACTGTTTCTGGCTGCATTATGAAGAGCTGATTTTCAAGTTAAAACAAATGCCAATTTTCTTCTGATTTGTTTCATTTTGCTAAAGATTTCCAAACATAGGTGGCAATTAAGCAGATTTCAAACATTTTTGTTCACTGTTTAATAAAACAAAAGATCATAATGACTTATAAAGCAACTTATGCAACTCCCTGTAGCTTGTTTTTCAGTCTCAGACTAACACTGGATGTAACAGCAGATGTGACAGCTGCTTCTGAGTGTGACTGCATCAAAAAAGGCACTCTTGGGGGCCTTCTGGTGGCTATAAGGCCTTTAGCATGCAACCAGTTCCCCTAGGTATTCAGACCAGCCTGTTATAAACATTGCAATCGTTGTTCACGTTAACATGTATTAACCTGCCAGAATATTCTGTTTCACTTGGAAACGTCATGTTAACAAAGAGAAATATGTTCCAAATTCTGATTCAGGTTGATTTTAAAAGGCTTGTCCCTACCTGGGGGCAGTTGGCCTCGCTGATAGGGGGCAGGCAGTCGCGGCTGTCCGTCACAGGCCCTGTTGGTGTTTCATCCTCCAGCTCCAGGTTGGAGGACAGCTGGAACAGGTGGTCACGGGCACCCAGGTAAACTCGGCCTGGTACAGAATCAGGGTGCAGCGCCAGGTGCTCGAAGCGTGTGCCATTGCGAAAGAATGATGGGTAACGGCCGTGGCGGGTGGAACTTTGCGGGATCGCACAGCCAATCAGGACAGAGATGAAAGCATACAACACACGCACCATCCCGGGAGGCATAGCAACAATTCTGGAAAAGGGAGATAGAATAGTTAAAATCATAAGAGGACAAGCAAAAATCAGTGAATGTCCAAACACAAAACCACAGCCAGAGAAAAGGCAAGTCCATTATCATTCCAAACCAGACAGTTAAAAGGCAAAGCTAAGCATCTAAAAATATCCTGTGACCAGCACCAGTCTGTTTTGACCAAATGGAGGAATAATCTGAGAGTGAATAAGTGGGTGAGAGAGAGAGAAAGAGAGTGTGAGAGAAAAGGATTGTAAACAGTTGGTCATCACCTCACCATTTGTTTGGTAATTGTGTGTTAAAAGGGCATGTCCCTTCTGTAGAGATCAGCTGCACGGTGTGACACACACACACACACACACACACACACACACACACACACACACGCACGCACGCACGCACGCACGCACGCACAAGATAAACACACACTCATTCAATTAAACACACATCCCAATGGATTCCACCTAGAAGAGACCAAGACACAGAGAGAAAGAACATTTAAGAACAGATGCAAAAGTAACAAGGAAAAGTAACCTGTGTGTTCTGCAAGCATCTGTGTATTACTGCTGTAGTTAAGGGGCACATCAACAGATATGAGGTCTAGGCTTGCCTGTCTCAATGTGTTATGATGTGATCCTGATAATGTCAGGGAATCCATTTCTTCTCACTCATTCAGTTCTACCCCTTGATTTCCCCTCCCTCTCTCCTTTCTCATTCGTATGGAATGGGATTAACTAGTGCAGACGGAGCAGAGCAGTGTTCGTGCCCTCATGAGAATTTGAATGAATAAGAGTAAAAGTGAATGGAACATTTTGTGAGAGGGTGAGTGTGTGTGTCCACAGAGCGACAGGGTGACCAAGAAAGGGACTTTTCCCAGACTCCCAGCTCCATTGTGTTAGTATGTGTGTGTGCATGTGTATATCAATATGTTTGCATGCTCACATCTTTTACACAACATTTTCCAAGTGTATGATGTGCTAACATGTCCAATGGTACATGTGTATTTGTGAATGTGCATTTGAAAGTGTGTGTATTTTCAAATCCTTCTATATCTGTAAAAGAATTCAGCACACAGCCATGTAGAATTTGGCAAGCTGCCAAACATTCATTCAGTTGCTGCCAGTGGAAGGGGAAAAGGGGGAAAACACTCGGCAGTCTGATTACCACTGTTATCATTCCTTTAACGACCTTAATTCATATCTGGCACTGTATCTATTACTTCCACCACAACAACGTTGCTTTCCTACAGATAAACTTTATTCTTAGTTCCTAATGGCACTACAGAGTTCAACCCTCAGTCTGGGTTCTCTGATGGATGGCCTTCTGTTTGGAAATGAAGGCTGTTATCAGAGTGATAAGGCAAAAAAGACAGGTTGGCAATGGTAACAAATACAGAGCAGAGTCAGAATGCAGAAGAAAGAAAGGAAGAGAGGAAAGGCAAGCAGAGCTAATGCATGGAGTATGCAGTCCCAGTGTAGCACTTGGGGGAGGGGTGACGGAGTAAGACTGGAGGGGGGGGGAATTAAGAGATTAGCAAGAGGAAAATATAATAGAGCTGGCAAAGATTTCACAAGGGAACCAAAAGTGTGTAAAAGAGAATGAAAAGGGGATGAGCGGGAGAAAACAAGAAAAAAAAAACGTACTAACATGGAAGAGTAAAAGAATAAAAAAAGGACAAAGAGAGAGAGACAGAGAGAGATCCCAGCAGCTGGGATAAACTGTGTCTCTGACAGTAAGTTCCGGAGGGACGGTAAATAGTGTCTCGCTTTCCTCCACTGAGGGGAATTTTTTGCAAGGTCGCCCATAACTCCGACACGGGTCAAGCGAGATTTGGCAGCCGCCTTGTACAGTTGTCACTTCCAATGACTGCAATAAAATCTGGAGTCAGTCGCGCCATGTTAGGAGTCCAAAAGCAACAGCAGGCAGCAGTCAGCCAGCCCAGTGCTCGGTGTGTAACCGGGGATGTGAAAATGAGGAGAGAACTGAGGAAGGATAGTCAGTGAAAAACAGCTTAAGGGTGAAAAGAAGGCAAGTCAAATTAATTATACATCAATCAAAATCCCAGTGATGGCATTAGCAATTAATTACTCCCAAAAACACAAAAACACACCCAACAGTTCAGCAAACAACTCATTTACTTACACACTACTCATACTCAACACACCACAGACATTTCTTTTCATGCTATGGCTGCATAATTTTTCTTTTAAGCTCAAGTTGGGTGATTTCTTTGGTAATGCTTGCAGTTGAAGATAGTGAATCCAAAAAATGTATCCAAATTCATGAACTGAACAAGAATCTAAATGACAACAGTATGTTCATGTATTGATCACCATTAACAGAATTTTAATTCTGTCCAGCGTACTGCCAACACACACAGACACACACACAGACACACACACAGACACACACACAGACACACACACAGACACACACACAGACACACACACAGACACAAGAAATTATGATGAGGACAAACAAGTAGCACCATGTTAAAAGTCAAGTAAGCATTTTTTTTTTTTAAAGTACTGTTCTTCAGGTTACATTTCCTTCCATCAAACAAATCACACCCTTTCAAGTGCAATGGTTTGTGTGTATGTGTGTGTGCAAACATTTTAGCAGAGAGTAGCTGTGATTTGATTGTACCTGTACTTCCTTCCTCTGTCACACACTAAGGGCAGGCCAGGGAGGGAACATGAGGCTCTAATCATTTTATTCCCTCTTTTAAAAAATCCTCCCCTCCTCCTCTTCATCCGGGGAGGATTTCTTTACCATTAACTCATTCCGGCTCT
Organism: Brachypetersius gabonensis; assembly: GCA_037577145.1. Taxonomy (NCBI): domain Eukaryota; kingdom Metazoa; phylum Chordata; class Actinopteri; order Characiformes; family Alestidae; genus Brachypetersius; species Brachypetersius gabonensis. The sequence goes on from JBBJLR010000111.1 coordinate 17,837,714, forward strand.
CAGGAAAAAAGAAAGGTGTGTGTGTGTGTGTAACACAGGTTCTCTCACTCAGAAAGTGAACCTGCAGGAGGAGGCCAATTCCCAGAAGCTGATTACACAAGCGAAGGCCAGATTGGACTTGGATCTGATTATGAAAAGAGTTCATAATAAATCGTAACCGACTGAGCTCTGTTAGCACACTGTGTGTAGGCAGGTCAGCAGAGTAAACTTATAAATACCAACCCATTCTGGTCAGTAAAGCACAGAGTACAGATACTAATAGAGTACAGAAATGTGTGTGAGAAGGACAGACAAAGGTGGTGTGTGTATGTGTGAGTGTGTCTGTGAATGAAAGAGACAGACAGAGCATGTCCTGTGTCTGGGATGCGAAGACCTGATGGAATGTGACTAATGATGAGAAGGGCAAAGCTGTGCTGTGTGTGTGTGAGAATGTGTATGTGTGTGTGTTGTGAGAGTTCAGGGAGGGTGAGTGGATGTTAATTACAGAATTTACTCAGAACACTCCTGCGCTCTCTCTCCACACTGGCCCAGCAACTCCCTCATTACAGCACAGATTAGACAAATGGCACAATGGCCTTCCTGCTCTCTAATTACAAGGATTCTAAGTAACACAGAAACACACATGCATGCACATACACACAGACTATGTATAACACTGGAGTGAAGAGGACACACACAATAAGGCTTTACTTACACGATAAAACGCACACACACCTACACCAACAAAAGACGTGTTGGAGAGTGTGTGTCTGTTGTTCACAAGCCCTTCCATAAATACATGTGTGTTTATGATATAAACAAGCCTATTAAACCCCTAACATACAAGGCTTTGAAGGCCACTGAAAACACAAATGTAAGAGTGTGTGGGGGGGACAAACCCACAGTCATCCATTCACACAGGCCATATTTAAGATAAAGTGTCAATTATATCAACATACTAACGTGTCATACAGAAAGCAGGATTAATGTCAATGATTCTGAGCACAATTACTTTCACCTGTTATGTCAACACACCACTGCAATGAATACAATGTTTATACAGGATATACATTATAATATTTCAGACACAGTTATCCTTTATGATAAAGGAAGAGTGGTTAATTCAGTTTTAAAGATAATGATAAAAAAAACATGATGCAATGGTTGATAATACCTTTTTATTCTATGGTCATAACCATTCTTACTAAGCACCAAAGGTTATCTGAGTGCTATGTAATTACAATACTAGTACATATGTATAGGTGATGTTTAAAATCACACACTACAGCATGAAGTGAATGTCTTTAATGGTGCAGTTTGGTTCAGCGTAATACAAAGCTGCAGTACAGTTTAAACTGGTCCAGTAAGATAAGTCTGTCTATCAGCTTCTGTGAGTTTATTTATAGCCAGCTATAACAGAGGCCTCCACACATACTCACACACATTCCTTTATGACTGATAACACAGAGAGTGGAGACATTTTAGGGAGGACAGACAGAGTAAGAGGGACAGAGACAGAGTGACAGAGAGAATAAGAGAGAGACAGACAGACAAAGAGAGAGAGAAAGAGAGACAAAGAGAGAGAAAGAGAGAGACTGCCAGACTGAGAGAAAGAGCTATAAGAGAGACAGAGGCGAATAACAATACTCCTTTGTAATATGCTACTTATCCTAGGAAAACAATGAACCTGTATTGAAGTGCACACACGCACACGCACACGCACGCGTACACACGCGCGCACAGGTAGTCTTAGTTTTAGGGGCATTCGGACATTTTGACGTTGTCTCTTTGGAAAGCAGTGGTTGTAGAACGATACTACAGAGGTCACTGCGACTAGAAATAGGCAAATACTACAGTCTGAACACAGTCTCCCTAAATATTTCTCGCTCAGTCACATGGCCTCTCGTGTTTTCAGCAGTTTGGCCATCCTCTTTTACCGCAGCTGTAAAGGTGCTGCAGCATAGTGTGAATTTCCAACCACATAAACATGTATTTCATCTCCAGCCAGAGAGCAATCTCACTGCCAGGCCCATCATTTATGCAGCAGACACAACTGTCCACCTGCATCCTTCAAAGCTCCAGCTGATCTCGATGGCTAAAAACAGACATATCTGCCCCGCTGTCTAGCCATAATTGGTCTTTTCCTGACCACAGTGGGGGACAGGTTGAGGGAGGGTGTATAAACGGAGCGTCTAATTAAAAGAGGGGAACATGTTCTCATTCTGGCTCAGACTAGACTTTCTGGGTGGTTTGGGAGACAAACACGGCTACTGGATGGTTAAAGGATCAGTGCTGGGAGTGAACACAGGAATCTTGGCCTGCTCTGACAAAGTATGAGCATCGCCAAACACACACGCACACACACACGCACAAAGACAGAACAGCAACATTAAGTTTAGAAATGGCCCATTAGATTTTTATCCCAGTCCAAAATATTACCTTTGAACTGACCTTAGACATTTGTACACTGCCCTGTGTACAGATGGGAGAATGATCATTCAGCCACTGATCCCTTATAAGAGTTGCACCCTCAAACTACCATCAAGGGAAAACATGACTAAACCAATTTGGAATCTCATATAAATTACGTTTAGGAATATATCCACTTACATTATCAGTACTTAAAGATAGAAAAGGCATTTTCATAGACAGCCTGTAGTCCACACTTCAACAGAGCAGAGCATTTAAGTGAGACAGCATTTTACAGCCAGTAAAAGAGGCATGTAATGGAATTATTTCACTTTCACAGCGAGTTACAGAGTATGAATCTTTTCTCTCACCCAGCTCCAGTTCATTTGCTGTCCAAGCTTAATACTCATGAAACTAAGCGATGCAGGACTTCTCCACTGGTAACTTATCTCTTTGTCAACAGAGATTTTATTTTTTAAAGGGCCCAGCAAAGACGTTTTCCTTCTTACTCAACAGCTGAACCCAGTAACAAGTCAGTGATAATCTACTTTTGTCATATAACAGTTTATATTGTGCACTGATATTTAATTAAATTACCTGGAAGTATATTATGATCCTCTCTAGGCCATCTTTTTGGGTGTTAACACTCACTGACTACAGAAAATCAAAGTCCACACATCTCATTTTGCATATTCATGAACTGTGAAATCAACTCTGCCTCCCACAGTGTGCAGTATGTTTGTGTGCACGACCACATCAACAGTGTACATCAGTTTCATAGCTGTCTGGAGCTGTGAGAAGCAGTAAGTTATAATGACTCTCTGAGCTCTGTTCAAAATAACTAATTTCAGATCTAACCAACAAGACTCAGATTTCTTTGTGGGTCTGTAATGAACTTTCTTCCCTTTTGGATTCATGGTGCTTTTGCCTGATAATCTCCCTAACCTGTTCTTATAAATTAATCACAAGATTTTCCACTGAGTACATTTTTGTCATCTAATCATGATGTGCCAGTAGCCCATTTTCAAATGAGTTTTATGCATTGTAACACTGCTAGCTTCCATTAGTGCTTACGGATTTCATTATGTTCAAAGCGAACAGTGCCATTCTTTTACTTTCATGGACAAGCATGCCTTGCTTTGTATTCTGTACTTTTTCCAGCAAATCCTTTAGTAAACATTCAGATTTAAGGGCTGATGCTGAATATAACAATTTTTTTTTTTTCTTAGCTTACTAACAGTCTACTGAGCTTTTAAAACGAAATTGTGTTCTTTTGTAGGGTTTGTTAAGTTTAAAGCCTTTTACTTAGGTAGGTTCCAATATAAAGATATCTTTATATTTTAATAACTTCATTCCTGGCTCATGTTCTCTGTCTGTGTACACCATGATTTGTTGGGATTCATACCCACACATTAAATAGAAACATAAAATAAAAAAACATAAAACACTTGCCTTAATGTATTTTTTGGGAAATTTATTGAAGGTAACTGAAATGCATGAAACTTGCAAAAGTCAGAACAGTAACAATATGTCAAGTTTTTCTACATCAATTTCATTGAAAATAAACAGGAAAGAATTTTTTCACACATTTTCAGGTCACGTTTAAACAGATTTATCGGTTATTTGTTGATTAATTGAGTTGAGGTCTTCTTTGTATAACTGTTGATTCATTATTCATTGCGGACACAGCCGAACTGCTTCGTCTAATGTCGGCTACCCAAGTCCAGCAATACTGTGACAAAATTGATGAGCTTGAGTAGTGGAGAACAGTACTCCTGACCTACACTTCTTTGGAGGAGCTGAATATTTAAACAAAAAATCCTATGTGAGAGAGAACAGCTAAATGCTAAGGTGCTAACACTGGTCTACAAAGAGGAACCCTCTAACATGCATGTGCATGCACACCCTGATACACACGCCTCGGTATGAAAGGAGTGCATTGTTCATCTGGTTGTGGGGTTTCATAATGGGTGGATATAGTATAGGCCTTTAAAAGCATGTGGCTTTGCATTACACTAGCCATTCAAAACATGCTCTGTGTCAGTCTGTCGCTGCCAAAGTCTCTCAGATACACACAGGCTGATCTCTATGTTCATGGTGCAGGGCGTGGGAAACTCTGGGAACAACCTGACGGCTTGACATTGTGTGCAAATTACAGATGGGACAGTTACTACTTTTAACTTTAAACAATGATGTGTATTGCCCAACGACAATCACACTCTTTTATATTTCAATAACTAACAGCCACATACAATCATCATCCTGCTAAAGACGTAACAACGGAAGTAAATAATCTACTGCTACACAATTCCCATAACTGCACACATTCACAAAGTAAGAATCTGAGCAGTGAATAGCACAACTGCTGGTGATCATTACATAAATGTACTTTATTTGTAGATAGTATGACAAATATTGTAGGTACAATAAAATTTAGGACTGCATGATCAAAATGTTCAGAATCAGTAGATCTTTTGCGCCAAACATGCAACTGAAAATTGGTTGGTTTGTTATTTTTGATGTGGGCTGGTTTGTACTGCAGTTGCACACGTGCTGTATGTGAATGTTGCTGCTGCTGTTGCCACATCACTTCGCTACTTTGCTTTAAACAGCCTTTGTGTATATACATAAACACATCTTGCTTAAAAAAGCAGGACTGTTTCAATGTGCACCAGTACTTTGGAAAGACTGTGTTCATTTTGGAAGTGATCATGATTACAGCTCTAGTGGAAATTGCACCAAAATCCCTCCAGCCATACAAACACACAGAGAAAGAGCACAAATGAGAGTGACGGAGTGAAACTGGAGGAGAGAAGGAATCATGTTCGTCTCGAGTAACAAATGAAGAAAAGCCTTCAATCATCTCACAGATGGCCAGTGGGAGACAGGAAATAAAGTGCATGAACAGAGGACTGGTCAATGAACTTAGGATTGATGGCCCTGCATATGTGTGTGTGTGTGTGTGTGTTTGTGTTTGTGTGTGGCAACCATGTCCCCCTGCTGAAATTATAGCCTGCATTCTTTTAAATGCCTGGGTTGCTGAAATATGCGTGTGTTAATGGTAAGAATGCATAACAGTTCCTGCCACACAACTGGAAAATATGAGCACAGAACAGTGTCAGACCATGACGGCCTCTGGGCTAGGAGTCAGGTCAACAGCACAGCACTGCGCTCATATTACACCACCTCATGTCAATATGTCATCAGAAAGAGTGTTTCTATCGATTACCTATATTTCATATTCCATACTCTGGGGAACTACCTCTGGGGAATTTTCCCACCATATATTACAGGATCATATTCAAACAGAAAGAGGCAGGTAGAAGACTCCTGAATAAACAGTTAAAAGATGATACTCCTGTATAACTACAGGCCTGCATGTACGGCCAGTATCAGTGAGAGTAAAGTATGAATATTCAGCAATATCACTTCATTAAAATAACAGTCAGTGAATGAGAGATGGTGATACAGTCTGATGTTTCTCCCCAATCAGAGTGAAAGAGCTTTCCCCTGCATGTTTATGCATCAGGCGCTTTACCCACAGCATAAATTACATCGTTCAAAGTTCTTAAACAAAGAGTGACTCGCTTTCATGTTGATGAAACAGGTTTAAACAGGGCTGTGATCAAAGAGAGAGAGAGAGAGGGAGAGAGAGAGAGAGAGAGAGAGAGAGAGAGAGAGAGAGAGAGAGAGACAGATAGACGAGAGACAGAGAGACAGAGAGAGAAAGAGAGACAGACAGAAAGAGAGAGAGAGGCAGGCGTGAACACTTTGAAATACAAAAACCCTGTGGTTTTCTGCCTGAATGGATGCCTAAATCTAACCTACTGTATATGATTACCCCACTGTGAGGACCAACTGGTTTAGCTCTCTCTATACTAGAAGCCCTTTCCTGGCTGCATCATATACAACATGAATGGCCTGACATTGTTCTTTCTGAATCTGCTAGTAAGACAAGCCATATCTTTGTCCAATATGTGGATGTGTAAGAGTGTGTCAGAGAGAGCATGTGTGTGTGTATTCAGAATGAATATTACCTGTACACACAATGTCAGACTGTGTGGGTGTGTATGGAGGTTTTGTAGCTCATGAATGCTGGGAATTCCCTCCAAAGGATTTAGTGCACCTGGTGCTCTGCTTCTTTCCCGGGAAAATAAAAACACAGCAATAGTTTACTACAAATGAATAGAAGGGGGAAAAAAAACAGACACCATTACCATAAGAATTGGACTGTAAACGAAAAAATAAATATTGTTACGTTCCACACCTATACAGTCCCAGTGGTGTCCACACATGTGTATGTGCATAGACACGGACGGACAGACAGACCCACACACAATATAATTAACCCTGAAAAAGCAAAAGCAGAAAAAGTGTCTGCTATTTCCGTGAGAATCTGTTGGACCATCTTTACCATATAATACTAAATAGAAGCAAAGGTGGATTAATGTACGGTACATCACTTTCCTGTAATCTGCCTCAGACACACAAAGATCCGGTCTTGCACTCTGCCAGTTTCGCTCGGGGTCACATCGCGCTCACATTTCACTTCCGATGAAAGAGCGAGAGAAAGCGGAGGTGGAAAAACAAACTGACGTGGAGGATGAGTGGCAGCGCATCATTTAACCAGCGGCACAATCTAATGTGCTGCAGTCCATCAGCCAAGGCCAAAAACTCCTCTCCATCAGTGAGAAGCAGCTAAACACACACTGACTCTAGGCAATCAATCACAGACCCACGTCTAACAACAGTGGCAATGGAGGAATGGCACCATATTTTGCAAGAATGTCCATATAATTATTTTAATGAGAATGACCCAAGAATGACCTGAACATTTTTAATGCACAGAATGCTTTGTTTACATTTAATGTAAAAGTAATTCCGGTGGCTGAGCAACTGTACTAGTCTCACAGGTACATAAAGATTATATAACTACACTCCTGTAACCATAGAAAGACATTTTGGGATGGTACATTAACCAAAAACATAACATGAGACAGAAGCTATACGCTTTAATGAACTTTTTCATGCATAAACTATCATTTCAATAACTGAGTAGCATAAAACCACACACTGGTTAATTTAACAGAAAAAAAAGAGAAAAAAATATTACATTTAGAAAATATTCAGACGTTGATGTCACTCTGAAATTCTGTAAATGCAGGGCTGAATTTGGATCAGGAGTTCCAACTGCTCTGTGCACACTGTCTGCACATCCCTTACCAGAAGAAATTCTTTAAGAGCACAAGAATGTAAAACTACACTGTCTGTTCTTCAATGTGAAATTGTGGATATCAAAGGATAAAAGAAACGCAGAGAAAATGCAAGGAAAGAAGGATTATGCAGCTTTTCAGTTTGGAGTCAGAGGTACAATGGGTAGCCAAATCCATTTCTGACATGCTACAAAAATATAATATAATGTATGCAAAACCATGGAAGTGATACTCTTTCCACAGAGGGCTAGAAGATTAGTCCTCTGTTTCAACACTCCTCCATTTTCTCGTGGAGGTCTCCCTGACACCATTCTGAAGCCTGTGAAGTTCATTGACGTGAAAACTTAGCTATTTCCTTTCCCAAAAACGAGGTCAAAGAAGTTTACAAACTAGATAAAAATGAATGTATTACCACTACTAAGGTTCCATAGGAGTAGGCAACCTGGAGGAGAGCAAAACATGATTCTAGCAAATGATCAGGACTACTAGTGGTGCCGCATCTAAAAATATACAGTACAAAATGATGGATACAGTTGGACATAGTCAGGAGACCTACAATATACATTAGAGTGTATATAAACATGAATGGCATAGTTGGGAGTTGGTCAACAGCAAAGACACATGCTGTAGATCATAAAGACCACAATCTTATTCAACACAATTAAAAACCAAATGTTCTTTTGATATTACACAACATTCTGCAAAACATTATTTCAGTCCACCAGCTGGTCAATTTAGCGAACGAAGTGCAACACAAATTAACAGCGAAAATTAAGGGTAAATGAGCCTTAATTCTCAGTTTCGCACGATGTATATATTTCCGCCATCATTCATTTCATAATGAAAAATCAGGTGCACAAATAAAGTGCAACACTAAAAAGGATAGTTAGCAAGCTGTAGCAGAGGTAAAGAGGTTTGATGTTTCACACATCAGACAGTGGGTATTATGAGGTCTAGTGAGAGAGAGAGAGAGGGGTGGGGTGGACAAGAAAAAGAGGATTGTAGTTTCCTGGATGCTCTTCTCCAAGTTGTGAGATGTCTGGCATTCCTAGACCTTTTCCACACTGGGCTGAGACCCAGCCACGCTCAGCGCTCTGCACCACACACGCACGCACACACGCGCACACACGCGCACACACGCGCACACACGCGCACACACGCGCGTCAGCCTGAACCATGCACTCACACATGTCCCTCCTTCCCCTGTGGATGGGTGTCTGTCTGCATGAATGTGTGTTCCTACTGACTCAACAGCCTTAGTCCCACTGCCCGTCATTCTCACACAGATTGCTGAGTTCAATTCCAATGACATGGGCCCTTACACATGACTTCACAAACACGTTCACTGTATGAAATATCATTAGATCTTCAGGCAGAAAACCAAACTTTCTGTATGTTTCCCAATCTAAAGATCTCATATGTCATACGCATTACAAACACACAAATCTCTAAAATGAATCAGGGGCTAGACAGATAAGAGCCTCCACTTCTGCAGAATGTGGGAATGAGAGGATAACAGCGGCTGTGCAACCACCCGACTAAGTCTTTCATATAACATGACAATATTATCTTGATAAATTATACACAAGAAGCTTTTCTGTGCATACTGCGGCGTCCTTAAAGGAAAATTTTACAACACATGCCTCGAGTCAATAGGTCTTGCTTCTTCAGTTTAAAACTACTGCTGGGAAGTTAATATTGGTAACAACCTCCATAATTCAATATTCACCCAAACAGCCAAAATAGTTTCCATAAAAATGCATCACCAAACCTTCTCTCATCATGCTCAAACCGCATCCAGGTTAAGGGTGTACAGACCGGTCAATGTGGTTTTGTAACCAAAATCAAAATGACAGTACACTACAACCAGTGGTGTCAACTTCAGTGTCAGGAACCATCAATGAATTAGCACTTTAAAAAGTGTTGGTATTACTATCCTCACTAATACATTTTATTTTTTCGACGTTTCCTACCTCAGATTGAGAAGTGAAACGTAATCAAGGTCAAAAAAAAGGTACAGCAAAGTAGGATCAAATGTTTTACAGAAGACAAATAAGTTCACATCCTATGGTGAACATATATGCACAAACCTGCATACACACAAGCGCGAACACACACACCTCTTAATCACAGCTCATTGTCCTCAAATGAGTGGCTTTGCAGAGGGTGTGGCTCCGTCCTCCACACCACCTGTCCATCACACTTTGTTTTCATTTCTTCTTGGTTGACCAAATGGACAGATTTTCTTGTTATCTAGAAAGTTTATCAAACGTTTTACAGTTTTACTGAGCAAGTTTCTGCTATGCATTTGTTAGCCTACATTACAGTGAGCTGGTGAGTTAATTCAGGAAAGGTGACCAACACATTCTGTGCCATTCACTCCTCTGTTTAAATTTGGAAACTTAAAAAAAAAAAAAAAAGCGCCTTCTCTATGTATATATTCAGCCTCCAGTAGGTTAAGCTCAGCCCATTCACAATAAAGTTATATAGAGCTTTTCAGGCCGAACTGCTTTTCTAAAGGAGCTAAATACAGAACAGCCGATATGAAAAGAACTCATTTACATATTTAAGTCTTAAAGTTACAACAACAAAAAAGGGATAAGGAGAGTCTACTTCTAAGGGCTATGGAGAGTTCGGGAAACAATCATGTAAAAATGTAATGTGACTTATCAGTACCCTCCATGGTAGTGCTCAGGGTAAAAGGAAGGAATACACAAAGAAAAAAGCAGGATATGGCCTGGAACCAGGATTAGAGAAACACTAGCTACATGATATAAATGTCTTTTTATATCATGTATAAATGTCTACTTATAGAAATATGTCCCATTTCGACCACAATTAACTCGTATCCATTTGAAAAACCAACAAAAAAAAGATGAGACAATATTTGAGACACGTTTTAACAGCAAAAATATAAATGCAATTATGTACTGAGGCTTAGTGTTTTGTGGCTGTGAAGAAACAGCACTGCTTTGAGCTCAATGCTCCGTCCATACAACTTTGCTCTGAAAAAAGATAAAGATAAATCACTCTCCACTAACACAAATAGTTCAGTAAAAGCTTCCTGGCAATGTTTGACATTCAGACTAACGCTCCAACCCCTTTCTACAGGTCATTTAGCAGTTTCACAGTGCATATTAAACTCGCCCTCCACACACACACACACCTACCTTACATAAGCCAGTCTTTATATATGGGCTCTTAAGGCAGGCCTGTCCTTAAACTGCAGATGAATGGGCCTCCTGGTTAGGAGAGGCCCAGGTGTGTGAGCACTCAGTAAAGAGGTGCTGGGATCCATCCAGCTCCAGTGGAGTGATGAGCACACCCCTTCATTGCTGGGTGTGTTCTAGCCTATAACGCATTGCTGCTTTTGTTAAAGGTTGTGTGTGCTGACAGTGTGCGCACAGTCAAAAATGATAACAGAGCAGGAGCAGGTGTGAGCAGCTTCACTGTAATGAAACAGTCACTGTAAAATTAAAGACAAAATAGGATAGTACAGCCCTAGACATAATTGTAAAGAAGCAATTACACTCACACCCCTTTCTCTCTAATGTCCTACTGTCACATCAGTGCTGAGAATGTTCCACCACCCAAATAATACCTGCTCACTGGTGTCCTATGGGGGCTCTGACTGCAGATCAACAGTTAAAGAGAACTAACAAATGTTGCAGAGAAATGTCCCTCTATAATATAATAGTTCATCATGTGAAATACTAGATCACTACTTACATTACAATTACATGTAATAAAGAACTCAGTATAGAATGCAACTTTTGTAAATTGCATAATGTATTTAGTACAGAGCATTTTTTGTTTTATTTTGACATTATACTATATTTTATACTGTTCTTATCTTTGTGTCACTGTGTGTCTTTGCAGTCATGGCACAAGAAATGTCTTCCAGTTTTCTGATTGGAATTTACAGAGCCGTGTTTTAGATCATTAATGAGGGGAAGCTGAATCTTACAAAATGCATGTATTGCAGTTAAATAGGATATGTACATTAAGTATATTTAAATGCTTGTCACTATACACTGTATGTAATTGCTTGATTAATCAGAATAATCACTAAATTACACGATGACTCATGTAATCAATAGTGACAGCCCTAAACATCAGAAAGCAAAATAAATGCCTTTGACCTTTTTTTTTATTATTATTATGTTTGTATATTTTTTCTCAATTTGTCTTTGGTATGTATGTCCTCAAACTACACACACGAACACACACAAACTATCAGCCCAGCTTTGGTCACAGGTCTCAGTTAGATCTCACACTCCCTCTTTAACGGCATCATCCATCAGCCGCCGCCACGCCAGTTACAGCAAAAAACACAACTCAGCACACTGACCCTGGGGCCAGGGGCCAGTAACCCACATAAACACCTCTCGCTCTGTCTCCCTTTTGTGCAAAAACACACACTTTCACCAGGTTTGTAAGGGGTAAAACATATAGCATATTAATCTCTCCGTTCCGTTTGGGAGGAAATCCTTCCGGACAATCCTCCCTAAACTCATAAAGCAAACACCATCTCCTCTCCACTGATTAACACCACAGGGACTCCCCTGCCATCTGTGCAGTAATAGTCTGCCCCGAGTGTGCTCTAGGGACAGGCAAAGCCTGGACCGATCTACTCCAGAGACATGGCAGGGGGGCGGGCAGCAGAGATGATAAATGACTTGTCTAACGGTTGGGTTCCATCAGAAGTCAGGATTCGCCCTATAAAAGAGAAATGAGGAAAACCCGAGGTTGGGGAAGGTAGGAGGGGTTCCTCTCATTTAAAATACAATCGTCTGCCTGCCGACCCGCCATCAGCCTTCTCACAGAGGACAAACGAGACACTCTGGACCTCCCTCTCCCCACCACACACACACACACACACACACACACACACACACACACACACACACACACACACACACACACACACAC
>JBBJLR010000111.1:17858722-17876062 GCA_037577145.1 Brachypetersius gabonensis
CATACACACACACATAAACACACACACACACACCCATACACACACACTCATACACACACACACACACACATATACACACATACATACACACATACACACAAACACACACATACACACACACCCTCATATACACACATACACACACACACACACATACACACACACACATACACACACACATACACAGACAGACAGAGAGACAGTGAGACAGAGAGAGAGAGAGACAGAGAGAGAGAGAGAGAGAGAGAGAGAGAGAGAGAGAGAGAGACAGAGACAGAGACAGAGAGAGATTTGTATTCTAAAATTTCTCAGAGCAATCAAAACAGTGGGCTTTCTGCTTTCTCGCTGTGTGTATGTATGTGTGGGGGTTTCTGCATGGTGTGTGTGTGTTTGTGTGTGTCTCCGTGCTTTGGAGGACGAGGAAAGACTGGCATACGGATGAACAGAAAAAGAGAGTTTATTTATCCAGGATCAGAAAGACAGTTACAGTGACAGCACAGAGAGGGGATGGGAGGGGCACTATCCAGAGGAAAAGAAATATGAAAACAAAGGGATAAATGCTACTGTTGGGAGGCCGCCCTGTGCCCTCTCTCTGGGGTAATTGAAAGCAGGCCTCTACACTAGGAATAGCTCTTGAAGAGCACAGACTTGTGGTTAAGGAAGCACATTTGTCATAAGTGTTGTGTTAAGGGCTGTAGGCAGCGGGTTAGTGTGTGTGTGTGTGTGTGTGTGTGTGTGTGTGTGTGTGTGTGTGTGTGTGTGTGTGTGTGTGTGTGTGTGTGTGACAAAGAGCTCAGCCATTTTTATATTTCCCACATTGATAAAGCCAAGATTTAGACTAAATTAAACAGCAACTTGACAGAACTCAAAGGGCCCGAAACATTGAAAAACAAATTCTGCTCACTCAAATACCAGTTTGATGTAGTTCATAAAACACTGGTAAAATGTAAAAACTCACAATTTATTCGCCAGTCAATTAAGTTCATATATAGAAACCAAGCTGCAAACAATTCAGAGTAATTACAATGAATTTACATATATTTTCCCATTCAGCCTACAGAGGTTTCTCCCCACCCACGCTGGAGTTACAAGGCCAGTGTTTCCACTAGGACAGCTTTTTGAATATGGCACAACACACAGCGTACCAAAAACAGCCAGTGTAATTCTACAGGATTTAAAAAAGAGCAGAACAGAAAACGAAAAAGTAAAACTACTCTTATTTTTTCAGCCTAACCTCTTTCTGCTGTTAATGAAAGACAACAGGCAGGTGCTGAATATTCCTTTAATGTGGTTTCAGGAACAAGTTCTTAGCTTTACCCCTTGACTTAGCCTTCAAAACACACTATGCTACACAATATCCACCTGGGCTGACTGTTCTGAGGACAACACAATCAACTGGAAGAAAAAAAAGAATAATGCTCAAATAGGCTGGATGTTAAAAACTGAAATTAAAACAAGAAAAAGAAAGTTCTAAATAACTGATCCAGCATCAGTTCTACCTTAAACAATGAGAGAACAAAGCAAAAAAAAACACCATGATCTTACCCCTGCTGATCCAAGTAAGTGTCCAGTAATCACAAACAGGTCCCAACAGAAACAGCATTAACCTGTAAAGGAAACACAGCCAATCAGATGGTAAGTAAATCAGATAAAGGAAATGACTCATTCAGCATTAAGGCAGGAGGTTGGGTTTATAATGAGCTACTTAGTCAGGACAGGAGAGAGAAAAGAAGTGAAAAATGCTAAATAATTGTTAGGAAGAAATCTAGATGTGGAACGCGATTATTTTGTTCTTGAACAATTCACATAGAAAGGGTGATACATTTGTGAGCTCTTTCAGTTCATATAGACAACCTTGGTTTCACAGAATTATGTCACAGAGGTAAAATTTTCAGTTGTTACGTCTTAATGCTACATCTTAAGTTCGCAAAAGAGGAATTTCTTTCATTTTAACTGGAATCAAAGCAGCCAGTCTGATCTACTTCATTAAGGTTTTTTACTAATGTTGTGGAGGTTTACATTTACATCTACATTTAATGCATTTATTTTAGGTTACATCAGATGCTTTTTTCCAAAGCAACTTCCTAGCCCAGATGCAAAGTGTTCTCAATACGTTATTTACCGTGGCTCAAATTTGGATGCAACAAATTATGCTAATTCCAGGTGTTAGAAGTTCAGAGAAACTTCAGACAACCGGCAAACCTTCACAGTCTCAGAATCCCAAAAAGATGACTGTAAAGGAACAAAACTACAGTAACAGTTACTACAAAAACCATGGAGTTTAGAAAACGAGTGTGACTTATGTGAATGTATTGTATTGTATTAAAACACCAAGGCTGAATCCTAATACTACACAACTTATTACAGTCAAAAAGGAAAACAATTGGAATATCCTTTAAAAAATCTGAATGTACTGGAAATTAAAATTATACAAAAACCTTGTCTCTTACAAAAAGACTCAAATGGTGTTTTTCATGGAAACCGCAGTAAATGGCGCATCCTAATAGAGAGTAGGCCGGGAGGGTAAAATACCGCCATAGAAAATCAGAGATAAAACGTCATTACATGAGCACTGTACATCATACCATTTACTGAAGTGTTATGTTTTCATTTCTAGCAGCTCTTTTCTCACACAAAGCAGTCATTTACAGTAAGTCTCTCATACGTGTTGCGGTAACATGAGCAACAGTCAAGATTTGTCCAATCCAGCTCTAACAGCAACCCTAAACAAGAAAACCAATCCTGATGTTTGTCCAGTTACCATTTGTCTGTTAGGCTACTGTCAGTTAATAAATAACTTAATAATGCAGTTTTAATAACAAGTTAATACAGCTTTAGAAGTATTTGATTTTAGAGCCATTCACAAGTGTACAATGCAGTTTGTTTGCAGTATGTGTGACAACAGATCAGAAAGGATTAAAGGATGTGTGATGATTCAAGATGACGACACATTTGCTCTGTAATCCAATTGTCCTTATGCTACTGTTCTCAATAACATCAACACAAACTGTCAGAATCTGCTGATGCAAACTAGCTGGAGGTTCCATAGACTTCCACCACAAGCACCCACCAGTTGAGCCTGTTCTCTCTTGTCCACCAAGCACCCCCTCAGGTAATGTTTAGGCAGCACAGAGGGGAACTGCAGACAACATTTAGGCAAGACAACACAGACAGAAAAGCTCAATCATCTAATAGTGAGCATGACTGGGGCAGGCAGTAGCTGCCAAGCCGCTTCTCTCTACGGCTTCTGGCAGATGACAGCAGGGGAGATGAGGTCATAACCCAAAATGAAGGCTTGGTTGTATTTTCTTACTGCACCAGCTCCATGCAAATAAACCGGGGTGGGAAAAGGGGGAAACCATTTGAAAAAATGGGCCGAAACATGAAAGCCACTTCGGAAAAGCACAAGCACAAATTACAGTTTGTGTTCTATATCACACAGTTACAGACCATCATTAAAAGGGATGGAGCCTTACATCATTTATACCCAACTGTTTACATAACTAAATATATAGCCTTTGCAAACAATTCAAACATGTCAAATGTACATTTGTATCCTATGCAAGGTCTCACACTTGTGCTCACACACCCCCACACTAATCCACCCCCACCCCCACTCAAGGCTTTGTCCTTTTTCTGGCTCTCTCTGAGGTGACATCATTCTTTTTATGCCAAGAGATCTCAAACACACTGGTCACAACTCTGGCCCCCAAAAACCTCAAAAGCCTCAGACCAATCAAAACAGGCCATCAAGCCACCAAAACAGACAAAAAAGAAAGGAAAAAAGCCTCACTCCCTAAAACAATCTCCTCTCCCTCTCTGCACTGCAAGTTGTACAATGGCATCAATTTGCATGCAAAAAAGGGCTCTTCTCTTTCAAACAATGCCGAAATACCACAACTCAACAGACCAAAGCAATGGATAAGCTTGGGCATCACAGCAAGGTCAGTGATGGCATGGCAGATTTACAGACCAAAACAAACGATAGCAGACAAAAATAAATCTGTGGCTCAATACTTTAAACCTTTCAGACATTTTCTACTTCTATACAAGAGGCACATAAAACTATAAAAGAGGAAACTAATGCTAACTCGTCATATCATATACTGAACGAATATAAAAGGTTTAGTTACAAATAAAGTATATCATGATAATCACATCACTGATATCACCAGCACTTCATCAATGTTTGACTGGATTTAGTGTCAGACTGGAAACATCTATTTAAAAATCACTGCACTCAGTTTTGACAGCTTTTTTTAGATGTTGAATTACCAGTTTTTTGTCCTTTTTGTTTGTTCCAATAATACTGTAAAAATCCTGGTGCATATGAACTGTCCTATGTATTGTGTATTTCACAAAAATACTGAAATGTTATTTTTGCCATGTAATACACCCGCACTGCTAATCTGATATTACAATATCCGCTTCCTCTACTTATAAACCACATAATCAAAAGGTTAAAAAACAGTTTGAAATCACTTTGGAATGAAACTTCTGTTAATACCAACAGCTCCAAAGGGATCTTACCAAAAATGGAATAATCTTTTTCAGCTGACATGAAAGATTTGAAACTCCGCAGACTGTTTTTGCACATCCATTCACTTGAAAGTGACCATTCTGTGGCAAAATACCACTGACCAACTTCTGCATTGTTGGCTCTCCTTCTTTATTTGAGGTTTTGAGCACACACATACTCTTGCACGCGCACACACACACACACACACACACACCAAAAAAACACAAAAAAAACCACAAAACCTCGCAGCTCTGACAAAACCAGCCTGACGTCACAGAAACAAACCTGACAAGGCAGTCATTTTCTGGGGCTCGTTAAATTGTTTCTCTTAAAGCTAGAGACGCCAATTTCTGAATGGCCACAGTGAGCTATAATTACCCCATAAAAGCACTTGGCCTTTGTTGTTTTTCCTCCGTCTTGTGCTCTTGCTCCGCATTTAAGTGCCCCAAGTTTAACTCTGAAATATCCCGTGTTCCCAATGCCAACCTCCTGGCACAGCACAGAGTTTGCTGATGCCATTATTATTGCATTCTTGCTGCAGTGACAATCTCCTATTAGTTCTGCATTCATAAACTCCAGGCTGACTGGGCATGTCTGGTTCCATTAAGAACGACTGGTTGAGGTTCCAACTGAGTGCTCTGTGTGTGTAAAGCTTACCAAAGCTGGCGGGAAATAAAAATGAAATGTGAACAGTCACTCTACATTTCATTAGCTTACTGTACCATATATAATGATTACTACTGAGCACATGGGGTAATGAAGCGTGTGTATACACTCTTTGCCGGAACACCAGATTTTTGATTTCAGTATAACGGTCACAATGTATCACAATGCTAAGAACCAAAATCACAGTGGCGCAGGCCTGTGGGGGTAACCAAATCTTCCTATTTGGCTTCTTCTCTTCTTAGGAAATATCATGTGGAAAATAGCAGCAGGAAACTTTAAACAAAAAAAAAAAGGGGGTGGGGGGGTAAACCTTACCGTTTAGAGACCAAATCTTAAGAGTTTGTTATTGGAGGGCTAAAAAACCTAATTATTATTAATTAAAAAAATAACAGAACTGCAAATGTCCCATAAACCTTCCCACTTTCTTCAAAAGTTGCTTTGCCGGATGTCCAATTGTACAAGAGCTGAATACATTTAGTTTGATGTCTGAAACCTGATACTGTAGTCCAAGGAGGTCTTAAACCGTACGCCACGACATAGTTGGCTTTTTGTACAGGCACAAAATCTGCCTGCTGCAGCAGAACATGGTGGTCCCCTCCACAAAAACCACCTGAACCATGTTTCTAAAACAATGTTAGGCACAATAAATGTAGCATTAACATAGCATATCACATCATACAACACATTCAAATGTAAAACTACAGCATTCAGAACCCATTTTGTTGTAGGGAATTATGAACTGAGGTACATTTCTGCTAATGTAGATAAATAAACATTTAAAGACTTATACAAACAGAACACAGAAGCCCAGCCTTGACTAAACATTAATTCTTCTGGAGTACAACACTTCTTCAAAAAATAAAATATGAGGTATAATGATCATTTTGAAATATACTGAAAATCTCAGTAAAGTATAAATACACCTGATGCCAATAATATTTCAAACAACTGGCTAATACTGATATGGTTAGAATATCTTTGTGCATCTCTGGTAATGCCCTCAACAGGAACAAGGAATTCTGTGTAACTCAGTCTATCGGAGTTAAATTGCCTTGCACAATTCAAATTTGCCTATAGGCAGAAAACAAGGTCAACATAATCCTAATCTGTTTAAAGTGTCCACATCCTACAACGTTCATGTGTTTAGTTGTTCTCCCTCAGGTTTATGCAACAAAAACCATTGTGATTAATCTTTAAATGGTCATTTCCAGCTGTCTTTATCCCTTAGAATTAAACACACTGTTTTTGGTACTGGGCCTTTAAGACCTATATATGTAAAGAACCTCTGTTCTGATCGACCAGCCTCATTAAAAAAGCAGGCAGAAACAGTCGATCTAAATTGCTATAGGCTGAGAAAGCAGATAATACATTGGCCTTCATTAAATCTCAAAACAATTAATTCAAAACTTCTATCTACTTTTCCAAATATAAGCCATACAGACTGACGAGTGGCGCATTTTGAAACTTGCAACATTAAATTACTTTGAAATTAGTATAACAAATCAGTTTTCTGACCTTTTAAAGCAAGACGTAGTGAACATTTAGTATCTAATTTTTTTATACCACATTACAGTCTGGAAAAAGCAGTAGTGATGCTATTTGCAACCCTATTTTTGACGACCTTGTTTCTCTCTGAACAGCAACAGCACGCACACACACAATCACATAATGTCTGCTGACTAATCCATGTGTGACTACTGGCTTGCTAAATCCCAGAGCACTTACCCACTATCAGAACAGACTTAGAGCTAGAACAAATGGCTAATCTGAGGAGTCTGTGATTATTATAATTAGGTGAATGAAAGCAAAGCAGATTGGACAATGTGTAGTGTGTGAGATTTCCACTTTAAACAAGCCCCTCCTAGACTCCGTGCACACACGCACATGTCTGTCAGGTACTCTTTCACACTTTTGCAGAGATCACATAGCATTAAAGGGATACGGGATAAGATGATCTGAATGAGAGAGAGCCAGAGACAAAGCGAGAAAGAGAGAGAGAGAGAGAGGAGAGACAGAGAGACAGAGTCAGTAAGGTATGGGGGAAGGAAATATAAATACTGTTAATCCAGTCCTGACCAAAGACCAGAGCTGTGCGGATGGTCAGTGAAATATTTTACAGTGTTCCCCTAATACAGACATCTAAAACCAGATGAGTTTTTAAGCTACTGTGTTGCATGGCTGAACCAGCACACTAGTGTCTACACACAGGAGTGGGAGGAACAAAGAATATGAGTATGAGAAAGAATGAATGAAACGAATGGATGCAGTTTCTTTCACGCATTATAGTAGATTTACCAGCCCACCAAAACCTGTAAAACCATTCACTGTTTTGGCCTAGAGTGGAACTCAACACACTATTCTGTCCAGAAACCCTGCTGGGCCAAGACTCGTTATTTAATTATACAGCCCAATAGGAAAATAAAACAAAAAATAGGGGAGGGATATTCTGAGGAATTTTCCGTCTGAATGAACAAAAACAAACAGGGAGACTGGGGCACGCAGCTGAATGACATCGCTCCAATTCCGCAACCACTCCATTAGTGATAGGATTCAAGAACGTGGCCCTAAACTCCTGTTCCAGTTCAAACAAAATCATGTCAGGAGTGAGTACTGTCAACTCGGCGATGAACGTGAGCCTTCTAGCTGCATCAGGGAATTGGTAAACATTGATTTAGTCATGGCCTTGTTTTGGAGAGTTAAGTGGTTTGTTGTTATCTTTAAGGAATACAGGGCCATTGTGTGCAGCAAAGACTTCCATTCAAATCTGACCTAAATTGTTTAAAAAACAGGATAGCAAACACAACATCTCATTAGAACTTAAAAATAATTTGGGTATTCTTCTTGAAATGCACTCTTATGCTCCTCCAGGAAACAACTCATTTTTAATCTCTAAATCCATACGTTTATGTAACGATACAAGGTATGGATGCATGACAGCAGTATTGATAATATAGACTGCAAGTGAACTATGACCTCGTCTAAACGTCACGTATAATGTGAGAACGTGACCAGCTTCGAGTCGATTTTCTGCCTATTCCACAAGCCAGCATGGTCAATTTTCCAGCTATTCTCAAAAAAATTATTTTACTGACAGCAAGAATTTATGCAATATGTAATGTACACTAATAAAGTGCAGCCTTATATACTGGCATTAGACTAACTTAGTTAAACTTTAGTTAGTGATGCTCTGTGATACTTAACACAAATTGACAGTATTAATCAAAGAGAATGCTATGGCTAAAGCTAATTAATGTTTTATACCAAGGCCACGCAGCACGGCATAAAAGAGGAACACATAAATGCTATGGAAAGATTTTGTGCATTCTTCTAGTAACTGGAAAAAATGACAGACGATGACAGTAACTTGCCTATCACAGCTGACACACTACCAAGACCATGCTTGAACAGAATTAAAATGATGAATTGAGATCCCAATGCAATTGAATACAACTTTTGTACAAAATCTATGTACGTGCATCCTAATATAGCTGCTAAGTATTAACATCCAGGAAGCCACCTTAGGCCTGCACTGAATGGCTGCCTAAAATGAACAAAAACATGATCAAACATCTTTTTACACATTAGTGCATAAAAGAGCAAATAACCAGCTTAGTGATGACAAGTCAAGCCAAGAAGGTGTGGTTTCATTTTACTGTGTAATGTATATATGGCTGAAATTACAAATAATCCTCCAGATCCACGGTGCAACATAAAAAACAAAAACAAAACTCCCTAAGACCATACAAGTGCAGATAGGACAGGACTAAAAGGGAGTACATAAAAAAAGTAAGAAATAAAAACTGTTTAATAATTTATATGGACAAGACAACATACTGCATGGTCAACAATAGCAATAAGAGTACTAGTCTGAGTGAGCAAAAAATATTAAGAGTGAACACATGCAGAGGAATTAAAGGCTGAGGTAGACAGCAATAAATACATGTGAAAAAGCAGAGCAGCAGGAAGATTTTGGAAAAAAAAAATCTAGTCTGGAACTTAGCTGGGGAGTTTAGTGTATGCCATGAAAAAGAAGCAGTTTAGTTTAGTGTGAATGCGTGAGTGGTATAGTTTTATTCAGTTATGATTTAGAACTCTGACGGCCTGTAGGAAGAAACCGTTCCCCGTCCAGGTAGTAAAGACCTGGATGCTGCAAAACCTTCTACCAGACAGAGGACGGTAAAGAGGGTGTCGGAGGGGTGTGTGGAGTCATCCATGTCTGCAGAGGGGAGCGAGACCCTGATCATCTTAGCAGTCCTTACTTTCCCTTGTAGGGTCTTGCACTGTAATGTGGCACAATTTCTGCCACAACATACCTACAGAGAACACTCCTTGTATAATGTTATGAGTTTATCCAGGAGGAAGAGACCATGTTGGGCATCTTGGTTAGGTTCTTCAAGGAACCTGGTAACCTGGACCACTCCACCGAGGAGTTGTTGATGTTTGACTCCGTTGATGGAGTCGTAGGGAGTAAAGTACAGAATGCAGTTGCAAAGGGAGGTGTTCAGCCCAGCTGTCAACTTTCCTAAATGATGTTGGTGACAGCATTATCCATTAAACGACCTCATGACAAGCCCCTCAAAACACTTAATGGCTACCGTTCTATTGCACTCTCACATCATCATGGAGGTGAGACACTGATGACATCTTTAGCAAAGGGATGATGCTGGTGGTGCTGCTCAGAGAGATGCTATGTCTTTGAGAACCGCTGGTCTGAACATCCTCTGAGCACTTGACCAGGACTGTTATCTAGTTCGGTGGATTTCTGTAGGCTGGCTCTAAGCAGAGTCCTCCTCACACCAGACATGATCAGATAGAGCACCTGGTCATTGGGGGCCGGGGTGGTCTTCCTTGCTGCCATGTCGTTCTGTGCCTCAAAATGTATGCATGGCATTCAGTACATCTGGAAAGAGACCTCTCAAGCACAAGCAGGTGGAGATATCCTGTGGTTGGTGATGGCCCAGATGCCCTGCCACATGTGCTGTGAGTCACCAATGTCCTCGAACAGGCTGTGGATTTTCTGAGCATGTGTGCGCTTCACTGCTCTGATGGCCCAGGACAGGTTGGCCTTTGCAGTTCTCAGGGCAGCTTTGTAATGCTGAATAAACATTACAATACCACAGTAATGCAGGACGTATAAAACACAAATTCTTCGAAAAAGAATAAATAAATAAATAAAATGAACCCATTCCAGCTATATTTGAAAAATCAATATTAGTTCATTGAAGATCCTGTTTCAAGCTGAACTGCAAATTAAGTTTACCCTCATTAGCAGACCATGGGGGAAGAGTTCTCTTTCTGGTTGTTATCTGGGGCATGCTGCGATACTGATTGATTACTAACCCACAATGATCAATAAGCATGAATTTAGATCTCTGTCTAACTTTCCAGACTGGGTTATAAGAGAGCAAACTCAACGATGTTGCAAATAGCAGGCTAAAATTAAGGTCAAGATAAGGGTCCTTAATGCCTGACCTTTTATTGACTCTAGGGGTTTTCTCTGCCTTTAGGGGTTATCTCTAAGCTCCTAACTAACCCTAACCCTAACCGTGACCCCGAGTCAAAGTACCCAATTAAAAAGCTTGTTTCAGAGCAGCATTATCTCTAATTCACATTGAAAGATTTGAGTCATTAACTTATAGGCCTCAGCATATTATCTTTTTATCACAAACACAGAGGTTGTCTGCACTGCTGCACATCAGCATAAGAGAGCTACTGTCTTCATTGTAAGATGAACTGGATGAAGAAGAAAAAGCCAGAGAGGGAGTACATCCCAGTCTTATGACAAATGTCCACAAATCCTCAAAACACACAGAAAGAGCTAATTTATAACTCGTCCAAGAGAATGCAGAGACTGCAAAATAACAATATAATTGCCACTGGCCCGTGTGTGTGTGCCTGTTTGTGTTTGCGCGCACAAGATAAGTGTGTATATTTGGAAGCTGCTGCTTTACATTTTTGGGTTAACCCCTGAACCGGAGGAATGTACTAAAGCCTCACAATGGTCATGCATGCCTGGACACCTCAGAGAGTGAATAAGCAAGTCAAAGAACAAGAGGGGATCTGAAAGATAGAAAAACACATGGAGGACAGACAGTGACTAAGAGCAGCGGGGGAGATGGGACAAATGATAAGAGCTACTGTCAAACTGAAAGTGAAGATAAAAGTTCATGTTCATACAACAACCATGGGATATCAGTTTGTGTGCAAGAATAAATTTTTTGCTCAGGCGTAAGACTGTGTACACTCGTGTGTGTGTCCTTGTCTAGACTCTACCAATAGTGATTTCTACAGCTGGTTCTCATTTAGTCATAAGTGTTTTACACATCCTCTGTGCTCTTCGAAGTGTGTGTGTCTGTGTGTAAATGGACTTCTACGAGTGTTTAACACATGGCCCTTTATGGGTGCACACCGCCAGTTGTGTGAACTGTCCAAATATTTAAAAAAATATTAAAAATATTAAAAAATAGAAAACCACCACGTTAGCTGTGAGGATAAGAATGGCCATAATAGAAGAACTGCAGGGAAACAGAACGTCCATTTCTAAGAAAAGCCCAATCCCACTGGCTCCGTCTCTTAAGCTCCACTGAGAGGAATGCAAAAGCCCAACACAATAACAGAGTGAAACAGCACCAAAAATGCACCATGTTTCTCTGTTCAAACCCTGTGTACCTTCATACTGCCAAATGAATCCCAGTAGCAGTTCCTCTTTGTGACTTTCTGATTAAGTTCAATCATTATTTATAACAGTGAGGCTGAAGGCTGAAATGAATTTATTGTAGTTAGAAGGTTAATAAACACAACCTTGTCACCAGTCCCTACATGCAACCCTCTGAAAAGGCTTTGTTGGTTTATGTTAAACCAACAAATGATACACTGTCCATTTCTAATAAGCACTGATATATTGGCTTAAAGCAGAGATCAGCAACATGCATTCTAAGCAATCACAATCTTTCATTCTCAAAATCACTCTTTACAAATTATATGAACACTTCATTATTCCTACAATTTTAAGTATTTCAGTACAATACATCAAATATGTCCACAGTAGTCCTCTTGTGCAAATCCAACTCAAGGTTATGCAGATGCTAAGGGTGTAATGAATCATAATTGTTTTATTTGCTACCATCACAGTTTTGTTTTAGGTTTTTGTTTATTTTAGCAAGTCGTTTTAAGCATGAAAGAGTGAAGGCGACATGCCGGCCAAGTTGTCCTCAATCACAGCCAAGCTCCAGAAAGGCTGAGGAGCTTTTGGAGCTATAGGCCGTCTGAACAAAACAAGGACCACCCTGGAATCAATAGCTTAAGCGACAGCAGCAGTGCTGGCGTTCCCCTTATCTACTGCCAGAACTCACCACAACAAACAGGGCTGAGACTCTGAGGCTCTCAGCTCCCCAGGTTTAGCGTCACCCACACCAAAGACCAGTGGTACTCAGTTCTGTGCTTCCCAGTTTAACTGTTTCCCTCACCAGAGCCTCACAGTGATCTGATCAGCACCAATAAACTTTGAGGAGATAAATCAAACTTGTTATGCTTCCCTGAGGTACGAAATTCATACTCTCTCTTACTGCAAATTTGCACTAAGCATTTTCATCTGATCGTTTGAAGTGCTCCCATTACTTTTTTTATGCATATGTGTGGGGGCAAAATGCTCTAAACTGAAAGCTGAATAACACCATTAATAATAAATGAGTAATCAAACAGTTCAGGTCAGTAGTTACATAGCAGAAACCATGAATCCACAACAAGTATACTATGAGGAAAAGTATCTGTCTACACCATCCTCACCACACTGACCTGTCGAGTGACAGCTTCATAAAGGCAACAGATGGCAAACAGCCAACAACCCTAGCCGTCAGTCAAAACACAACGTAACCACACCCACAGCAGAAGGGTCTACACCATGTGGGTAGTTCTAGCAATGCAATAGGGTGACTTTAATGAAGTGGGGGAAAAAACGACACCTGTTCTAATAACAAAGAAGCAACACCACATCCCGAAGGAGAAAATACTTAATCACTGCTGAGTCTGCGTTTTTGGTGACCCATGCGCTTTTGTTGATCCATTAACCTGAAGAGAGCTTGATAGACAAAGATTTAACCTGATATAGACACTCTAAAAGCACAACAAAAAACAACATCTGCACACAGAAACAACAGTTTTGAGTTTAGTTCAATCCCTAAAATTCCCAGGCTTATTACATTAAGGATTATTCTCTCACAGAAAATCTTAAATTATAGGGGTGCAGAATAGAAGCTTGGACCTGCTAGTAGATTAACATTTTATTTGAAACAATTCTGTGCATATATGTAATCAATTGACCAAGTCAACATGTCTTGGTTGGCCAAGTTAGATGCAGTATTGGGGGAAAATGGAAATGCATCTTTTTTGTGAAACTATTACTCTAAATACGCATCTATAACATGGTCGTATGGATTTAATAACTGCTCTATGCTGCTAAATAAAAGTAGACAACCTTCATCTGTCCTCGGGGGCTTTTCTGGTATGTATGTGTGTCTCTTAGTGGTGGAGAGAATTCAAGCTATAAAAACTTGAATTGTTTAAAAGCTGTAGCTTTAAACTAACCTCCTACCAAGCACTACATGAGGTACCCTTCCAGTGTTGGCTGTCCCAAAGGCTCCATTCAGGACAGGCAGTAACAAAAATCACTGCTGAATAAAACAGCAAGGGTTCCCACATTTTTGTAGACATGAGGAGTGAATGCCTCCACCCCTTCACCCCCTGACTGTGTGTCTAACGGTGTGAGTGCATAACGGTGTGAGTGCAAATGCACGTGTGTGTATGAGCCTGTGTGCAAGCAGAGACAGGAGCAGGGCCTTAGGACAACTGTTCCTGCCCAAACTCAGAGGAAATCACAGGAACTCGTCTGAAGTTACAAATGCTTGAACTCAAAATCAGTCTCTCATTACAGTTCCAAACCGGTTGTCAGAGCAGCCTTATTTTTAAAATCTCACCAATCCGTGCAGAAAAAGCTTCCAGACTTTGCCTTCTGTGGACCTGTCCCTTGATTTGCTTTGTGTTGTCTTGATGTATGATTAGATGTATTTTTGTAGATCTATTATGTAGTGGTAGTTATTTTTGTTGCACTTTTTAATGTTCTCTGTTTATGATGCTTGTGAGATTTTATGTGACTTTATGAGATTTTAATGCCTCTCTTTAAAGCAAGTTGCTTTGTTACTGTGCCTTTAAGACTGATATATGCGAATGGTGTTAATTTTGATTGGCTACCCAGCATTGTGCCTCATTTGAAAAGCAGCCTGGGCTGAAGCACTGGGGTGGAGCAAACTGTTGTTTGTTAGGCTGGTTAGGTGGATATTTGTAAACCTACCGCTTTTCGTGACCTCACCAATATGAATAACTCAGAATAAGTTGTGTAGTTTGTTTTTTATATCATAGCCAGGACTAGTGTTGTCACGGTACCAAAATTTCAGTATTCTGTACCAATACCAGTGATAATCCACGGTTCTCTGTACCAATTTCGGTACCAAAGCAAAACACAAAAACATTAATTGAACAGCAAGCTATTTTTATTAATAACAAACAATAATTAAACAAACATGACTGAATAACTCACTCTTCTTATTTATAAACCTAAACATTTGTATAGTATTGTCAAAAGACCCGGTACTTAATGTTCACTCACTGTAACTTGATGTTAGATAACATATGAAGTCTGTAAATGAATGGTATCTTATTGTAAAGCCTTACCAAACTATACAGGACTGCATTTGACTGGACTTTTATTTAATCAAACTGCACAAACCATATTTCATAACCTAGAACTGCTTTTCTGATGGACCGATTTGTAGCACTTTGGTCAACTGTGTTGGGTGTAAAGTGCGTTATAAATAAATTTTACTTGACTTGACTAAAGATACAAACATTAACCATACATTTGTTCTCTAACACAAACATATTGACTACACGGGTCATTTAAAAGCCTCTGGTGTGTAAAAAAAATTATGTCCTGTTTTAAACGCTATAGGAGTATTAAAAAGTTAATAAAGAAACTTTATTCTGATACTCGCGTTAGCATTAGCCGCGCTTATGCTAACGATTAACTAAGCAAATGGCAATGTTTATTTCAATCCGACATTCAAATTAATAAAATTTGTACAGTGCAGGAGCAGGAGAAATCCTTCAGGAAATTTGGTATAAACTGTGTATGTGTGCACGTGTATGCATAAACAAAAGCTCTAAATATAAAAATAAAATTAAAACTGATCTGCTTGAATTCTTTCATTAAATCTGGGTGATGGTCTTTGAGGTGTTTTATAAGGTTCGATGTATTTTCCCCATTTGACATAAAACTTCGATGACACCGCTTACAAATGGTGGTGTTTCCCTTGTCATCAGCCGCAAAAACAAAATACTTCCACACGCGGCTCTTTCTCCTTTCTTCAACGAGCCGCCGGTCGCCATGTCTCTTACGAAGAAAACACAACTGCACCTATCGGGTGCAAGAACCGGGTTGACAGAGTGCTCAGAACCAATCGTACTTCAGAAAACCTGGTACCATAACATTTACATTTTGTAGTACCGACTTACCGAAGTACCAGGTCTTTTGACAACACTAGCCAGGACTGAACAGTAACTTTCAAACAGTATTTACACACTACATCAAACAAATCAACGTAATTTCCCAAAACACAGACCCCTATCTACACTCATCAGAAAGTTCACACAGGCTGGTAGACAGAGGGCCCGCTCCTTTAAGAGATGATCATTTTGGCAAACGGTCAGAGAGACAAAGAGTGAGAAAGAAAGAGAAAGGGGAGGAGTTCAGTTGAGAGACAAGATAAGAGAATGACAATGGAAGACAGAGTAAAGAAATTTCCTTGTCAGCTGTAACATGACTCTGTGGGTTTTTTTTTTTACTGCTCTAGTTCCCAAAACTGGGTGGGGAGATGCAAACTGGATGTAAATGGTGTCTGGTGTGGACAGTGTCTTCTAGAACTGAAATGCTAGAAGTGCAAAACTGAAAACAGTAGTAAAAGTCATCTTAAAGCATGAATCTCTATTCACATTTATAGCTAAAAGCAGGTCATATCGCATCGGAAACCACACAGGTAAGTCCATTTGGAAACACTTAACAACTCTATATGGTACCACATAAATGTGTCTCTGCACATATTACCAACTTTGATGTTTTGGGGTGCTACAGAAGTACTGCCTAACTGAAAGTGCAGAACAGTAATAGAAAAATACTTCAAATGACTTCAATATAGTAAAGACATATGCATGCTTATTGTAGGCTTGACTATGTATTTTTAAAGTATATTTTATACATGTACAGTACTTCCACAATCTGCAGCAGAGACGCGCTGTTTGATGCTGTATTTTTCACAGAGAGCTGAATCATTTCCCTCGATGTTGGATGTATTTAGTTTGCCCAGAAGAAAAGAGCTGAGTGAGCAGGATGTACACCTGCTGTTTGACATGTCAGTTATGAGTGTATACTATCCTCCAGGCAATTTGTAGCATGACCGTATGGCTATCCAAAACATTTTAATGGAAACATTTTTAATCACCAGCCTCTGTAGTATTATACAGAATTGATAGAAAAATATAGTAACTATAGTTATGTAATCTTATTTATTTATCTTATTTCATATTAATCTTATTTATTTAGTTATGTAACTACCTTCGATTATAATGCTTGCATCTCCACTCTTTGCACACTGAAACTTCTACATAGGGCAGTTCTTCATGTAGCACAGCTGGCAGATAGGTACCGGTAGTAGGGAAATACTGTCAGGTCTAAATGAGTGAATCCAGCTATTACAGCATAATGTGATACAAATAAAAGCATTCCCCCAACATAAAGTTGGTGTATAAAATACACAAATACTATGAAGCAGCCTGAAACACGTTTACAACACTCAGGTCAATGAACAACATGGCTGTGTGTGTGTGTTTTGTAAATCTCCCAAACGAAAGGAGAAGTGAACAGAGGCCCTCACAGTGAGAAATGACTCCCTGGGCAACAAGCGTCCCACCAGATCTTGGCAACAAGTGGGGGAAAAAAAAGGTTGCTAGGAAACCCCTCAGCCACAGGGAGCCCTTCACACACACACACACACACACACACACACACACACACACACACACACACACACACACACACACACACACAC
>JBBJLR010000111.1:17876162-17915402 GCA_037577145.1 Brachypetersius gabonensis
GAATACACTTGTATGCAGAAGTTGTTTGTTTATTTGTGTTTCTGAGGGAAAATACGAAAATGGATAAATATGGCATTTTGGCAAATTTCAATGCAAGATTATTTAATTTTATTTGCACAACATACAAATAGGAGTTTAACAGAGAAAATAATGAAACCTAACATTTAAAACGTGTTATAACTGTTGATTAAGGTGAATTTACTGTTGAATTGTTTTCCCAGTATGTTAAAATCTGCAAATAAACAGTAATTCTACATTGAAATGTGCAGAACTGGGTTCTCTGTACAGATTGTGTACTTGTTTTCACCTACACATGCACCCAGAGTTTATACAGTACTCATTAGTGGCCTTTAATACTTTGATGGAACAAGTCAGCAATAAGCCTTTGCTGAGTGATCAGAATTTTGGGATGTGTGTACATAGCTCAAAAAAGATTTACAGTGCATCGTTGGCATGGAGCTTCTTTTATAGTGTTGTAGAGAAAGAAAATATCACACAGAAAGCTCCAGTTCTGTTCCTTATAAGACAAATCTCAGTGCATCGCTGCTAAGACATCAGTTAGAAATTCTTATCCTATGGTGTATTTAATTCTTTGAGGGCTACGGCAATAGCCTTACACTTAAAATGTGATGTTGCAGTATGTTGTGTTCTGTTTCACGTAGAGAATTCAAGCCACACTGCACATTATAAATCATTTTTACAAATCTTCCTCTGAGTCTGAATAGCTCTTTCTCTCTTTTTCTCGATCTGTCTAGCTCTGTTGTGTAACTGCACCACGGCTCAATGTGAGAAAGACGGCTACCGCTGTGAGACAACGGGTGCCTGCATGGCCTCCACGTCCCTCATCGAAGGCGTGGAGCAGCATGTGCGAATCTGCATCGATAAAGAGAAGCTTGTCCCTCCTGGCCAGCCCTTCTTCTGTCTGAGTGCTGAGGGCCTGCTCAACATCCACTGCTGCTACACAGACTACTGTAACAGCCTGGATCTTAAAATATCCTCTGGTGAGTGACCTATACACAGTGTACGATTCAGTCTGTAGCCATATGTGATTTTAGCAACACAGAGATGAAAAACAATGAAAACAATCAATTTCTATGCATTATTAACTTAGTCTCTAGTCTATATATGGGAACTAAGCTGCAAACAACCCGATTTGAGTTCACTGTTCTGGTGCTGTATATATCTGCCTATTCAGGTTACAGCAGTGTAACGCCACACTTTCACACTGAAGTAATCAGGAGTGTTTTGTCCATATTGCTTTTGGAATAAGGCACAATACAAAATTGGCAATAAGAATGGAGTTAATTTGCACACAACAGTTTTAAAGGCATATAAACCAAAATGTTTTGCCCTTTAAATTCTAAAGAAAACAATTTGTTAAATGCTCATGTACAAATTCGATTAAGGGGAAAATATCAGACAAGTATCTGCAGTGTTCTTCATTATTATCGGCTTGTGTCCCAGCATAATCTGTGGTTCTGCATCTCACACTCTTCCAGTTTGGAATGAAGCAAATAAATTGACAAACACCTTGAACAAAAAAGTGGAAGAAAAGAACTGATAGTGTGCTTAATGATTATGGTCACTTGGCACATTCTTTCAAAGTCATTTCCTCAATATTAACAAAGGATTTCGCACACCACGCAAATAGGCAAAACAAAAACTTACCTAAAGACAGAGTACACAAAAAGGACAAAAATAGCGAGGCAGAGCTGTTTCTAGACTCTAAATTACAGCCCAGCGTCATTGCTTGTCAGTTGTAGGAGCAGAACAATGAGTTAAAACAAAAAGCTGAATTCTCTGACCAGCAAATGTTGCCTAAACAGGCACATTGTTGACACAAAGAATCTTTTTGTTTTGGACACATTTGCTTTGATTTTCCAAGTCTTTGTACTGTGATTTATATGCTTTACACATCCGGATGTGAGAATTCATTTGAGGCGGAAAGATCCTGCCAGTTGAGTGATCATCAGTTCATGCGATTTAAGATAATATATTTTAACTGCAAAATTTACCTTTTTAGTACATCAATTATAATTTTATGATGTCAAATTCAGATTGACTTCCTAAGTTAACTAATGCTTTTTATATGACTAAAAGCTAAAAAAAAAATGGTTTAACATGAACATGAGCATTATTCTGGCTGCTCTGTGTCTAATGTTTTACATGCAAATGTATTTACAAGGGGTCCTTGAGTTACAGCATTCTCGACATACGATGTTTCGTTACACCGTTAGTCTTGTCATTATGGACTATGCAAGCCAACTAGTTTGGTGCTTTTTCTGTGGCTTAGTCGTGTTTTTCTGAGTTTATAACTGGGTCAGGGTAGGTAAGTGTCTTAGACTAAGGTGTTTCTCCTAACACCAAAATTCGGGTAACATCAATGTTGAAGGAACTGATGTGTCGTAACTCATGGACTGCCTGTATATAAATATAAACTGTTGGTATATCTCTGCTTTGAGTATTTGAGTATTTCCACCTACTGCTAGCTACATGTTGAGACTAGCAGCTGTACAGCTAGACTGTTGAAACTGAAAACCCACTTTAGACGCCACAGTATCCCAGCATCTTTCATGTGGTTACGATGTTTGTGTCATGGTTTCTCCTATCAATAATGGTAAAAATGAGAAGCTTCAGTACTACATTTTACTGGGGTACATGCTGCCGTAAATGTGAGGCAATACATGCACAGGAAGTTTCGGGCTCTTTAAACTGTCTTCAGTGTTGAAAGTCCAAAAGTGTGCATACTTTATTCAAATATTTGAGACTGCATATCTGTGTATCCACTTCACTCGTTCCCATCCCTGTCCATGTTTTAGTATTTTCTGTACTTTATTACACCCACTTTAACACCTGATCCAACTACTCAGTACCAAGCCCTTTTTTAGTTTGAGTGAGTAAGACACCAAAACATACTGGATAGAGGAACACCAGGATTGTGTTTTGGGGTGTTGAATTTTAAGTCATATACAGAAGACTTTTGATTTACTTTATTAAATAAACACCCTTCACATCAGTATAATTTATTGGCTGTATTTTATGGAACACTTAATACCTGGACTCATGCCACTAGAACTATTGGCCTAGGTCCTCTTTTCCCTGATCTATCTGTGTCTCTCTTTTTCTCAGTGACCGTGCGTCCAGATCCCACAAGTCCGATGGGGGGCTGGGGCCCAATGGAGCTGGCTGCGGTGGTGGCGGGACCTGTGTTTGTGTTGTGTGTGCTGGTGTTGCTGGGACTTTTCCTTTTCCAGCACCACCAGAGGGCCTATGGGCACAGGCAGAGGTTGGAGGTGGAGGACCCCAGCACTGAGCACCTGTACCTGGCCAAGGACAAAACACTGCAGGACCTCATATATGACCTGTCCACATCAGGCTCCGGATCAGGTCAGTATTACTGTGAAGAAAAGCCTAACAGGAGCGAACTAATTGCAGCATGTTGGCACAGAGGTTTTTGTTCAGCTGAGAACAAAGAAATCTCTTTGTGATGTAATCTTTTTTGGCTACATTAGACATGCTTTTTGAAGTCCTGTCTCCCTGGACCTGTACTTGGGGCTGTTTTGAATCTGAGTAGCTGCAGTATTCTAGTTTACCGATTTAACTTAGTAGTGTGAGGTGGCTGTTCAGATTTGTTGCAATTGCGTTTAATAATGTATGCATTTATTCTTTGTGACCTGAATTAATTAATTCTTGATCTATTAAAAAAGCTTTATATATTTCCTCTTGTTTCTTTTGTAAGTCAGTGTTTATTTACAGGTTTATTTACATTACAATTCTGAATTGTAATGAAATAATCAAATAGTCATAGTAAATTTTTTTTTATCAGGATGTGATTTCAGGATCATTTTAAATTAATTCTAGAGTAATAATTAATATGAACTAAGCATTGAGTTATAGTTGTTTGAGACTGTATGATAAATCTGTGTAAAGTAGAAAATTAAAGTAAACCTGAAATAATCTTATTTTTTGCTGTGTCACCTGCACTAGCACCCCCCATGTATTACTAAGAGAAAACACTCAGCTGGTGTAGAAACATTCTTTGATACTGTATTTCATTTGGGAATACATGATTTGGAAGCAAAATGTGTTGATTCACATTGATTTTAATTTGTGTTTTTTTAAACTCTCACTCTTGGCAGGTCTGCCTCTGTTTGTGCAGAGGACGGTTGCGCGGACCATTGTATTGCAGGAGATCATCGGTAAGGGACGTTTTGGGGAGGTTTGGAGAGGAAAGTGGAGAGGCGGAGATGTTGCTGTGAAGATTTTCTCCTCAAGGGAGGAGCGCTCCTGGTTCCGTGAGGCTGAGATCTACCAAACCATCATGCTTCGACATGAGAACATTCTGGGCTTCATTGCTGCCGACAACAAAGGTAGGTATAAAATAAACAAAAGTCCGTTTCCTTCTTCAGTGCTCCAAACAACTAACTGATTTCTATATGGCCGACATGCTTGTTGATTTAATGTTCTTGCTGTGTGTCCCAGATAATGGTACATGGACACAGTTATGGCTGGTCTCTGATTATCATGAGCATGGCTCTCTGTTTGACTATCTGAACCGATACTCCGTCACCATTGAGGGCATGATCAAACTGGCACTGTCTGCAGCCAGTGGCCTGGCACACCTGCATATGGAGATATTGGGCACTCAGGGTAAGTGTGTGTGAAAGAGAGAACTCTAGCGTTGCTTTTGTTTAGCTATTTATGTATTTAATTACACTGTGAATGACAAATTGTTAATTACATAGATATTGCTTAGAACTGCAATTGGAAATATCACCACCTAGTTAGAAACACATGGTGATGATTAAAAGTTTAGAGTTACAGTTTCATTTGTCTCTGAAGAAGTAATGATTCATTAGTGTTGAACACGATTTTGTGGTGCAAGTGCCATGAGAAGCTTAGGCCGGTTAAAGATTGTGAATGAGTCAAAGAGTCTGAGCATTTTAGTGTCTGAAATGGTAAGTTAGGCTTGTGTCTGTGTGGGGGTCTGATTTAATGGGTTTTATCACTCTTACCAATCAGGTAAGCCTGGTATTGCACATCGCGATCTGAAATCTAAGAACATTTTGGTGAAGAAGAACCTCACATGTGCCATCGCTGATCTTGGTCTAGCAGTGCGACACGAGTCTGTCACAGACACCATTGACATCGCCCCCAACCAGCGCGTTGGCACCAAGAGGTAGATTCGCATACACTCTCTCTCACACACACGCACACAAGCGCGCCTACACGTTTAAACAGTCTGTCACAATTGCTTGAAGCCAAATATTACCAGTGTTCTGTGCAGCAGAACCCCTTTCATGTCTTCAGCGACAACAGGCTGCTTGTATTTGTGTCTGAAGAGCTGTGTATGTCTTTGTTTGTGTGTTTCAGGTACATGGCGCCAGAAGTTTTGGATGAGAGTATTAACATGCGTCACTTTGACTCTTTTAAATGTGCTGATATCTATGCGTTGGGACTGGTGTACTGGGAGATTGCACGCCGCTGCAATGCTGGAGGTATAAACAAATATGAAAGAATAAATACTACTTTATCTAATAGGACACAGTCTCAAGCAAATGAGCGGTATGATTTAAAATAGAAATCAAAACCATATTAAATCCAGATAAGCAACAAAGATTCAAATATGGTGGTTTAATCTACATATGTTTGAATAATGTGAGACGTTACTCGTCTAATACGTTATAACAAAGATTTCAGCAAAACAAAAAGCAAAATTCTTGTGCTTTAGACTAAACAAACATGATGTATGTGTTTAGTAGTAAAGTGTAATATTCAGGGATGTGGAACATGATTCCACTGTTGCTGATTATGTGTAGCGTAGATTAGTTCTTATAATTGAGTCAAATATCAAGACTATATTCATGTCTGTGTGTTCAGGTATCCATGAGGAGTATCAGCTCCCATATTATGACTTGGTGCCCTCAGACCCATCTATAGAAGAGATGAGAAAGGTGGTGTGTGACCAGAGGTTACGACCTAATGTACCCAACTGGTGGCAGAGCTATGAGGTACTCAGACTGGCATGTGCCATTTGTACTGCTGATTATACTGGGTCAAAATTTCATGACAAAATATGGTAGAAAAAGTCTCTTTATTCCATTCTCCTGTAAAGTTACATTTCTATCTTATTTATTCTTCTATATAATCATATATCTTAACCATTTTTAGTTTAGTTAGTGTCAGTGTTTGTTAGATTCAGAGGAATCTTTGAATTAGCATTTGATATTGTTGTATTTTAGTGTTATGGGTTTTTTTTTCCACTGAGAAGCATTAAATTAAATTCAAAGGGTCCATTGCTTTCCGTAAGCATTTGCAAAAACAAAGATTATTCAACTACAATTTTAATGCCATTACAAAACAGAAAGAAAAAACCCTCTATTTGAGTGCAGTCCAGTTGAAGTGATTACACTGTTAAGAATGTTGGACTTGGGACTCTAAAGACCATTTCCCTATTAAAATTCCCTACTAAATAGTGTATTCAGTCAGTACTCTCTGGTGGCTTTTTTACACCAGGTCACATGTATCATTTGAGATTCATATCTAACTGTTCCTCCTCTCGGTGTCTCAGGCATTGCGTGTGATGGGGAAGATCATGAGGGAGTGTTGGTACGCGAATGGTGCTGCTCGATTGACCGCCCTGCGCATCAAGAAGACTCTATCTCAGCTGAGTGTGGAGGAGGACGTCAAAATCTGAAATGCAAGCAGTTATGAACGCTTGTAACAAAAGTGTACAAAAATACTACTACTCCATACTATCCTGCCAGTTTGAAAAATGTCATGCCGTCCACAGAGTTGTGACGCGGCCTACCTCACCCTCACGGCCAAAACTACTGAAAGAGATCATACTCGCTGCCTCCCCTCCAATGCCCCCCCTTACTGAACTGAACTCTAGTCTTCACCACAATCTTATTTTCATGTACGGCCACAGACTGCAAGTTCTGATACTACTGATCCACTGGACACAGCACTCCCCCTGTTAATATCCATAGACCGTTCCGTGGCTAAAGTGGATCACCGTGTTATTAATGGGATTATTTACTTTACTTAACAATTAAAAAAAACACAAAACACCCCCTACATCAGCAGCACACTCTGCAGGTCACCTTTTAAATCATGTTTGTTCATAAACTCATTAGGGGCTTTGTGTGTACACTCCAGTTACGTCTCTAAAGCCATTTGTGGGTTGCTAGCATGGAAAAGAGAAGTGAATTTCGATTGTGGGTTTGTACAAAGCTTATTGCACTCCCTCCCTGTCTCTCTTTCTCTTTCCATCGCTCTTTCTGCATAATGTGGCTGTGTTAAAGGTTAGAAGGCTCTCACTGGAATGCAGGTGCTAACCAAGAGCTTTAGCTCCAGGTGTAATATTAGATTACACAAACCTCAGATTTCAGGAGGAGATTAAAGAGGAGACAGGTTACGTAGGTAACTCAAGAACGTCAGTTCAGGAAGAACTGATAACAATCTGAAACGTAAAACTTGATGTTATGATGTTAAGGCACTACTGATAGTACTGAAAAGGCCTTGAATAATGGCAGAACTTTGTGAGCACTGGACGATGGCTAAATCTATATATTTTTTTTTTTTCTGATTAATGTGAGACATTATTTGTCTGTTTCAGACTTCAGTTGTTTCTTTCGATCGATCACTGTTAGGATAGCTCCATTCAGATTGTCAGCAAAGCAATCTTGTTTGCATGTATAACTTTGTATGATGTTTTGTGAGCATGAACCTAGATAATCACCATCTCCTTCTACAAAACGCACACTACACACACACTACTGGTACATTGTTGGGTTTTTTTTAAGGGTTCAGACTCCATTTGTCCTTTCTAGTCATTAGGGCTCTCTTGTACTCCATAAACAAAGCTAATGTACATAGAATTTATTTTTGGAAAGGTACACTAATGTGTATATATCTTTAGGCTTTTAGAGTTTCGCTTTGATACTAAGCTAAGTTAAAGTGTTGGGGAGGATTTTGAGTGCGTTTTGAGCTGTTTTGGGATTTCCTGATGAACATGACAGTATTCGCTGTCAGAGTGGTGGTTTTCAGAGGCAAAAAATGCACATTTTCATTTTTCTTTTTCCTTAAGCCTCTAATTTCAGGGGCTCCACATTGTGTGTAGCTTTTCATCAAACAATGTGGCTAATTTACTGATGCACATTTACAGTCGCATGCTAATGTTATGGTGACCCAGTCAAACATTTTGTGATTTTTTTTTTTAAATAAGCACACATACTCTACAGTAAAGATCTACATTATCTGGTTTATATGCTAATTTTAAAATATTGGGGTAATGTGTCCTGTGTACAGTTTATATAGGAATACACTAAAGTAAATGGCAAGAAATGACATATTTAGATTTATTCTTTTGGCGATTTCCCTGCTCAAACACAGCTGGTACATCTTGCCTGTTTCTCACCAGGTTTGTTGGGTGTGTTTTAAGGAGGGGAACTACCAAACTTTGCCGGACACCGGGCTTTCAGGACTGGAGTGGGCGATCCTTGCTGTAGAGAATGTGCTCATTTATTTTAATTTTAAAAACCCTGTAATTTGACCGGAGTTGTTTCAACATTTGCACTTATATGCCTGTACACTTACCAGTCAACCATGAACACACTGGAAACACAGAACTGGGTGAACCTTTAACTCAACTCCTCACAGGGAGGCTGTCGGTTAGTGAGGGCTGATCACCTGATGCTAAACTGAGACTTGATAAGCTGTTAGTCTGTTGAAACACTGGTGCACAGTGTGCATGTAGACATAGCAATGACTCCTGTCGAAAACTGAAGTTAGAGGAGCGGCCTCTGCTATTTTACACTGTATCTTTGACTACTGTACCGTAGACCTGGATTACTTTTCTATAATTGCTCAGTACTACTGCCCTGTTCTTGCTCACTCTCCCTTACTCTTCTTGATATGCAAGTTGTAAATAGTTTGTATAATGTATAATTTTTTGTCAATTTTTTGATCCTATAGATGAATTTTGTTCTTGTAGCTTGATGGGTTTTTTATTTTATTTTATTTTTTGAGTCTATACTCAGAGGTACTACTGATCTTTATCTCTCTCTCTCTCTAGAGTAGTAGAGGACAGAATTCTAGGGCCCTGTGTTCCAGAATTGTAATGTTTGCTGTGTAGTTACTCGGTCTTAATGATAGGTGCACAGATACTCTCAAAACAAAGAGGAAACCTAGTAAAAGGATAAACAGTATAATTTCATGTTCAGTAAACCATTGATTTGTTCCTTCAAATTTAAAGTTAACTTGGCATGGAACGATTCCTCGAAACCTCACTGTCATGTATATGAAAGCCAAAAATTTGATTTGTGGAGAGTAGCGTGTTTTTGGTCGTTGTTTTAATGTTTATTAGGACTTTTGTTATTTTTTGGGAAAGCAAAAAAAAGACGTGTTTATACTGATCATATACTACTGAGGAACGCACTACTGACGAAACAAATTTGCTATGAAAGTCCACTCTGCCGTCAATGTTCTGTCGAGCCTGAAACTGATGAAAATTTGGGTTTTTTAGGTACAGATGAGACAAATTCTCATGTTTTACCTCTATTTGATTTCTGTACTGTTAAGCTGTGGTATTTGTTTTCTATTCTGTCTTTGGTTTCAGCTCTCCAGCTGAAAGTGTATGTACATATATTTATAGCTTCCTGACAAAGTTTTCTGCTGCTGGTGGGTTTTGGAGGAGTGAGCACAGTCAGGGTTGTAATAATATCTATGAATTTAGGTCTGCTCCAGTTAGGAATCTAATTCAGGAGATCTGTGTAGCTATGATACCTGAAATGCTACATAGTTATTAAAGTGCACAGGCCAGATATGAGCTCATATGTATTGCAATGAGGAAAGGTGTGCTGAAACCTGTCAGCTGCGTAGAATCTGTGAGCTCCTAAACCCAAACGAGAGTCTTTTCAGGAATAGTTTCCAATCATGTACATAGGTAATATTATACAGTAATAAAGACAGATTTTCTTACATTTGTGTCTTTTTTGTTCTCATTAAATGGCTTAGATGTAAACTAAGCTTGATGGCAGATGCACCATTCACAGCGGTTGGGATGGGAACCAGATGTTTACAGTGTTTCCTGCTTCTAAAATCTCTAACGGGGTTAAATATGAATATACTGACTAACATCAGAGTTTTATGATAGTTCTGTTTTTTAAAAAAGAT
Source organism: Brachypetersius gabonensis (assembly GCA_037577145.1). Lineage (NCBI taxonomy): Eukaryota > Metazoa > Chordata > Actinopteri > Characiformes > Alestidae > Brachypetersius > Brachypetersius gabonensis. The sequence continues at coordinate 17,886,342 of JBBJLR010000111.1, forward strand.
TGGCGTGCAAAGCAAAATAGTCCTCAAATTTATCAACACAGCAACATAAGCACTTGGACAGAAGCTGGTTCGCTTGTTTAAAATGGTACATGGCCATTTTACACAACCACCCTAATTTTCTTAAGTTTTATTGGCGAATCAGTGATAAATAGCTAAATATAGACTGTCCACTGATCTTTGACATGCTGGAACCTAGTTTCTTATTGTTATAGTGTACTCACACGTTTTGTTAACTCAGCAGACACGTATCATTTACCCCGTCCTAAGTCTAAACACAAGCCAGACTCTTCACTTACAAAAGAGTACCGCCAGGATTCAAACTTTACTTCTAACATCTTTCTAATGTCACAAAAGAATTCAGGTACTGCAGTATTTGTAACAAGAACACAAGAAATTGTTTAAGATAAACATTTATTTTGCTCGTGCATTAAATTATAAATTGACATAAGGAATATAAAACACTTTGGAAGTATATACATATGTGTACATACTTGATTAAAAAATGAAATGAAAGAAAAATATAAAGTGGAGGAATGGAAGGGCTCCCTTACCTCTGGACACGGCAGGAAAACTACATGAAACTATTTATTGTGAGGGTCTTGAAATTTTTCTGATTATACCAAAGAAAAAAAAAAACTGCAACTGCGTTATAGCACTTCCTACATGTATGGAGTTGGTCCTTAGTGTAATGGGTGTTAAACCTCCAGCTGTCTGATGGATTGAGACATGCAATAACAAGGTTGTATATTTCAAAATATATTTGAAGTTAAAAAATGATTTAAAAATGTTTTCAGGATTTCAGTCAGGATATCCACTCAAGTAACTTTAACGCTGGACATCAGATCAACATACTCTACAGAACCCAAATCAGAAAGACTAACTACAAAATACACACATTCGCGTAATTTTGGCCTGTTTCAGCTGAATTTGTATTTTTAAAAAATAATTCCACAATCAATGAAAATGGGACTTCAGTGACTGGCAGGAGATTTGTGAAGAATACTAAGAATATCTCAATGAAAATGTAAAGGCTTAAATGTTTTTTCCTCTTGGAAATAAAATTGGGTAAAACTTCATTGATTCCACTCAATAATACTCAAATACAGGTCTTGCAAAATAATACTTGGGTAGAGTAACAACGTACAAACACTTACAGTACCATGCAATAGTCTTTTAAGCCATTTATCTCAGCAGGAATTGTCTTTCTGCAAACAAACACACAGGTTGACAATAGAACAAACAAGATAACAGTAAAAAAAGTTTTACAATTTATTTTGTTTGTAAAAAAAAGTTATTTTATAAGCTGGTAAGGAAACCTGTGGTCCCAGTCTTTGCTTAGATTTGTAAAGGTTCATCAACAGTTCCTGATTCAATTTAATGAAAGACTGGTTTGTGTCCAACCAGTAATTTAATGTAACTAGATAATAATTATAATGGCAAACGCATTGACATACATAAAATAACTATTTACTGTATTTGTTATACGCATTTAATCCTATATTAGTGTTTTTGAGAAAAAAACTGCCCAGTTAAACAACTTTAAAACTACTTTTCTCAGATATATCAGACTTTTGCACAGTACTGTTTTTCACCTCTGCTCAACAAACATATTACACTGGGTTCAAAAATATTAATCAGTAACCCATACACTTGTTCCTTAAATCATTTTCGAATGCTATACACTTACAATCATCCATACAATCCAAGCCATTACACTTGGGTCAAAAATCATTAAAGCAAACTAATGAGAAATGATATGTGTTGCTAATAAAATAATCTGAACCAATAACCCACAATTATGTGTATGTTCTATTGAACATAATGTTAAAATATACTAAAAAAACTAAATATGTATTTTAACTTCACATTGTGAGGGCACAAAGTAGATCCAACAGACCACTATTAAGTGCAGTATCGTGTTCAGAGCAAACACATCTTGTGTAATGATTGTTTGATGCATTACCCATCTCTGATTTTAAAATGCAGGAGACCTACATGTGAACAGCAAGGGGTTAATTCCAGGGCCCACATGCTTCAAACAGCTGAGCAAAGAGTGTGAATATAATGCACATAATCAGGTTAAGGAAAGTAAAAACTGATCCTAGCTCAGTTCTCTAGATATCATTGTCAAATTATAACTCTACTTTACATCATTAGCTGCCATTTACATTTAAAGACAAATGGTCCAAAATGAACTGGATTAAAATCTTTCTACATTTACGCACATTAACATTAAAGGGCCCATATCCAACTAGTCTGAGATTTTAGAGGTCCAATTAAAACAGCCACAGTTCATTTTTACATCACCATTTTCTGGCCTTTCCTTATCCCTCAAAGGTAAAGCTGTTTTTCCTCACTGCCTCTGTTCCAATTGGTTGTCATGTACTTAAAAAATTCTGATAGATGTAAATGCATTGGTTTCTGAGACACAAACACATTACATTTGAAAAAAGGACTGTTTTTTTCAAAGTTTCTGTTTTGACAAATAAGTTCATGACATTTTTTGAGACTTAAAATGTATACAAAAAGTAATTAAATCTTAATTCAAAATGCAAGACAATTTGGTTTTCTATGGTATGGGCCCTTCAAGAACTTTTCTGTTCCCTATTCTTGTACATGTTACCATTTCAGAGGTATGAGGTACTGTTACAACGTCGACATATTTTAGAGATTTCCCAGCTAGTTCAACTTCACTGCAGCGCTCAGGAAAACTTAAACAACCTGCAATTCACTCATTCCTTGTGATCCTTTATATACCATGACACCTTTCCACATCCTGAGTATATCTGAGGGGAAGCGTAAATACTCTTTGTAGGATGTACTACACTAAATGCCCAATTACAAACTGGCAGCTGTGTGTCGTAACACCTTCTGAAATGCCATGGGGGGAAGGAAATGGATTGTCTATGGACAGAACTACTATACTGGTATCCCTTTCATCGCTTTCTCTACTGTCTTAGGCGTTTAATAACATATGAAATAAAACATGAAGATAAATACTTTAGTTTACTCTGAAGAACTTGCAGCACCTGCAGAGTGGGGCTTGTAGCTGCTTCAGGTTTGTGGGTTTAGGATTTTGGTGTGCGCTTTGCGTGGCTAAAGTTGTGCCTTCTTCTTTCCTTATTGCCAGTATTTGTATTGCTGAATTCTTCTTCACATTTGTTTCCTCACAGTGCAAGCGGAAGAGGGAGAGGAGAGAGGGTGAGCTCACCCTTTTCCCACAGCTTTGCTAATGTTACACTCCCAAATGTGTAAGGACAGATTAAATCCGAGCTAAAATCTAAAAATGGTCTGTATTTCACCTTTCCTTGAAACAGGCTTGCTGAAGAGACAGATCTACAGATCAGATTTGATGCTTCCCTGTTTTTACCTTTAAAACTGGAAAATTGATTTCCTTGTTGCTTTGCTTTGCTAACTCATGCGAAGTTGCCAATTTTGCAGCAGCCACAGTTCTTCTTTTGCTCCTCTCCATTCTTCCTCTCCACAACTTGAGTCCCATCTGAAGGAATGATGTGCTTTATCAAGCAGTCCCTGGATTAAAAGAGGAGGTCTTATGAAGCTAAATGTTCGAGTACTGGTATGTAACCCTTTTGTAAATATCCCTTGAATGTGACAGAAAACTAAGGTTGTATAAATAATATGCTAGAATTGTATAAAAATGTCTGTTTTCATGCTAAACATCAGATTAAGTTTTAAGAAACTCCTGCAATATGAAGTGAACTAAATGTTATAAGCAATCTACACAAGTGTAGAAACATTATACTACAGAACAAAATATTCAATAGTGGTACAGGAAACCCATTACAATTAAATACAATCTAAAACATTATCAGATTTTAAGACTGAAGTTCTAACTGCAGAAAAGGAGAACCCAGTTGAACAACTGAGACAAAAATATGAAGTTTGGATGACAATCAGGTGGGAGTGGTCCAATCTTGTTTTCTTTAAAAAAAAAACAGGGATCTATTAAAGTCTGGTCTTCACAATGCTTTTGTAGAAGTGTCCAATAGCATGAAAGACCCAAAAACAGATGGAGTTTGGACATCTCCAAATTAGTCCAACAGACTGTGTACAAATGGTGGAAATTCAAGACCTTTGTTGCCTTCTCCAAGAGTGGTCAACTAATGAAGGTCAGTCCAAGAGTGAGCCGTGTAAAAAGTCATAAATGGACCCAGGGTAACGTCTAAGCAACTAAAACTCTCTCACACATTGCATAATGTTAGTGTTCTTGAGTCCACCATCAGGGGAACACTGAACATTAATTGTGTCAGAGTTGAAGAGAGAAAGCCATCTCTCTCTCAAAAGGGTACTGGAAAAAAATGTTGTGGGTGGATGGGCTAAAATTCCTTTATGCTGATGTGCAGGATCGATCAACAACTACTTGAAAAGTCTTGTCCCAGTTACTGCTGCACGAGAGGGTCATATCTTCTCATGCAACTTCAAGCAGTGATTCACACTGAATCAAATCTTTCCTTTAATTGGGTTCTCTTCATGTGGAAATACAGAAATTCTACATTTTAAGGCACCAATGTATTTATCAAAATATCAGGCCACTGCACATATAATATGTAACTGTAAACCATACCATACTTTAAAGAGGTCTTACCGTCGTCTCCATTGGTTAACACTAAAGCCTGCAAGATATCCGAGAGAGAAACAATGCCCTTCACCACCTCATGGTCGTCTACTACCACTAACCTATGAACCTGAGAGAGTGTAAAAGACAAACTAGTTAGTCTCTCAGAAACAATAAGTGGTACTTTGTCCAAAACAAAATCCACAAATCTGCATGACCTTAATAAAGAGCTTGGTATGGTTTAAGGCGGGGTTTAAGTGTATTTACAGAAAATATTTGTGTTAGTGTTACTCATCAGATATTCAGCACTAAAATACAGAGACATATACATATACGTATATGATTATACATATATATATATATATATATATATATATATATATATATATACACACATCTTGATTCAGTGTAAAATTGCGTTAACATTTTTTTTTTCCTCCACAAACTGCATCTTTAAGCTCACACAGACGTGTGTTTGGGTCTCACCTCGGCCTCCACCAGTCTGTTAATGATGGTTTCCAAGGTATCGTGTGCTTGACAGGTAAGAACTCCTTCAAAGTACTGAGAGCGATGCTGAAGGGCCTTGGTCACAGTAATATCCAGATTGTTATATGTCTTCTCAGCAGCAAGGTTCTGTCAGTGTAACAGGGAAAAAGAGATACTGCCATGTAGACACACTCACTTAAAAAGTGGTTGATAAACTCTCCCTGACCAATCAATATTCAAGCCAGAGGCTGCAAATAGACACCAGTATCCAGAATCGACCCAGCACTGTTATCACACAGACACACACCTCAACCAGCTCTTACTAAGATGTAGACTGCACACACAGAGTTGAGAAACTTACTATTACGTCAAACTTCGAGTAGATGTCAACCACTCTTCCTGTGTGGTGAAGAGGAAGGGGGAGGAAAAAAACCCAGAAAAAATTACCCACCAGTAAAAAAACATGATGTAAATGTAATCTCTGTCTGTACTGAAAATAGCTCTCTACTTTAACACAATCCTCATTCTCACCTTTATCATCAAGCACAGGCAGGGCAGAGACTCTCTGGTCCACAAAGATTCCCAGTGCAGTATAGAGTGGTGTGTCAGAGTGGACCACTGCAATGTTCTGGAATGTTCCAATATTGAGCTCTTCCAGAGTCTGAGAAAGGAACACTGGTTTGGGCATCTCTGAAATCTAAAAAACAAAAAAGAAACCAACCCATTAAAATACATTCAAAGAGCTCAAATGTATAACAAACAAATGTTAACTTTGATTTTATAATTCTAGACATTCATATTCATATTCGTGACTACAATCACAAATTTAATGTGTGTGCAATGAAGAAAGTGCTCTTGAACAGTATCAGTATATATATTTAAGATAAAATAGATGTCACAACCTAAAAGCATAAATTACTAAATCTTGCCATGAAACCATCAGAAGGTTGAAAAATAGGCTGAACTTCTCACTTCTGCCTCCACCAGGCAGAAGTGAGAATAAACATTTGTGAGGCATTACTAACAACAATTATTCTGACTTGTGTGACGATGCAGACCTAACACCCGAGTGTGATGAGGGGCCAGTTAGACTCACAAAGAGCTTGAGGAATTTGAGGATCCTCTTGTGAGTGAGGATGTAGAGTGTATTCCCTGTAAGAGGATCAATAACCGGCAGTCTGTGGATCTTGTTCTTCAGTAGAGAAGACACAGCATCATATAGACTAGAGGGGATAGTGAGAAGTGTAATGTAATAAGCAAGCTTTATTCTAAACACGTCAGTCCAGTTTTATCAAATTACAATCCATAATCTGAAATAAACATAGAACATTACCTGGCATTAGGTGATATGCTAACAAGGGGTTTGAAGGAATCTTGGAGGTAGACTTCTTTAATGGAACAGATAACGAAATATAAATGTACCATTTCATACACAACAGACTGCATTTGATATTGTTTTTCCTTTTAGATTTCTTACCTCTCCATGTTTCTATTTTGTGCTCTTCCAACTCATATATCTGGACCTAAGACAGAATTGACAGTCATTTAAACATTGGCATTACTTTGCAGCTACCTTATTGAGGATGCTTGCATGTGATCCTATCTGTGCAATACAATCTAGAGACAAGCTTTATGCAAATTACAATGCATTCAAATGACCTTCAAAATTTGCATATTGTATTTATTTCAAATGCATGACACACATGCCAAGTATCTGTCCCCACTGTCACGATTGGAAAATGCACACGTCCTTACCAGTGGTGACTTGTAGTAGCGATGAAGTATGTTGATAAAGTCTGTTATGGTTAACATACCTATAACAAATGAGTGTTTAAAATGTGACGTTATAAAGTCAGAAGAAAGGAAGAAAAAACAATTATAACACAAAAACACAAAAACCCACTTACCCACAAAGCACTGCTTCTTGCTGTCCCAGAGGGGGGCGGCTCTCACTCCATTGGAGACGAGAGCAAAGAATGCCTTTTTCACCTAGTGAAAGAGAGGAAGCAACACATTCACAAAAGAAACACAAAAACCAGTCTGTGTCTCTCTCACAGATTCACTGCAATATGAAAACAGCTCATTTTTACCCAACAGATAGAATTTCTAAATGTAACAGGTTGTATTTATTTTTCCTCCTTTGTGCTCCAGCAGTCTTACCTGCAGGGACGTGTCAAACACCACGAGTTTGGAGCTGGTTGGCACCAGGTCATAGCAGCGGTGTGATTTCATAAATCGAGTGTACACATTGTGTTCAGGGTCTAGGTGTGACAAAAAAATAAATAAATTAAATACATTTTCAAAAAATCTAATTTTGACAAATGTTCTCATCAACGCAACCAGATAACATAGGGGGAGGCATTTTGTTACTTATCATGCAACATGTAAGTTGTATGATGTTAGGTGGGGACTGTGGGTGTAGGAGCCAAAGCCCTTTATCTTGGACTAACATGGTAAAGAAGGATTATTTTTGATTTCAAAATGAATTTTAAATTATCTGTTGTGCCCTAATTAGCGACTGTGATCACAACACACCAGTTCCTTCAGTTTCTTACCCTCTAGATGCAGCTCCTTTTTCCCTTCCAACTCATCAAGAACAGCAGGAACCTGAAAAACAGAAACACAATCCTTAGATACATACAGAAGATAAGCAAACACAAACGCTTTTGCTGACACTGAACACACTTGTCTTTCTCTCAAAAAAAAAAAAACAACCCTTAGTTGACAAACCATAGCACTGAAGACAGAATAGCAGCAGACAAGATAACACTTTGGCTGAAACATATTATAAACTTACCTGACAGCAAAAATCAGTCACACTCAGAGGTAAGAAGAGTAGCACTGACAAATCTTCAACTAGATGTACTGAATATCAATCAAATAAATTGAATGAATCCATCAAATTTCACTTGAGTTCATGTAACCGAGTAAATAGAGCTAAATACTATTAATCTATGGTTTCACTATATCTGATCTGGCCTTTTGTTCCATGTATTGTACATTTGCATTGTAATGGTCTGTTATGCTGATCAGTTATTACTCAGAGAAAAGCAGTAGCCTATCAATCTATGTGAGGGATTTAATTGCATGAAATATGATCTTGGGTGTTACATCATCTGTAGCAGTGTTATGTGATATTTCAATTTTAGCAAAACATTTGATAGATAACTATTATATTCATGATTTTGTCTTCTTTTACTTTCTGTTGCTCCGGATCTGCTGCAGATCAACAGTCTCAATTTCCTTCTGTCCTCAGCATCCTTCTCCCAACACACTCAGTCTCTCCTCAGCACAAAGCGGTGTCTCATTTTTAAGGCATTTTGTTCTCAAGACTTATTCTATTTAATGAACTTGATAAACTACTGATGGAATTTCCTGCTATGTTTACTGTTGAAAAAAAAACTGTATAGGGTTGCACGGTATTAGGAAAGCATGCGATATGCGATAATGTTGAGTGTTGCGATGGCGATATCACATGCGATAAGTAAGTAAAAACATAGCCTTTATAGTGTTAATGTTTTTCTGCTTTGGATTTGCTGGTAACAGAGACTCCAGACACTGACTAGCCTATGCAAAAAAAATGAAATGCAATAATTCCATTCCAACATGTGTTTTTTTTTTATTTACTTAATCAGGGCATTTTATGCCTCCCATAAAACATTTGAACCATTGAACATTGGTGAAAAAAATCAGAAAATATTTTTTTTATCATTTTAAATCTTAAATAAATGTAAACATATTTGAAATTATAGTAAGTCCTTAGCCAGGAAAAAATTGCAAAAGGAACAATCTATAACAGCAGCACAGAAGATGAAGAAACTGCCCAGTGATTTTTTTTGCCCTCTTCTCTGTTGCACTGGGTGAAGAGTTTTGGAAAAACACATTTTATTGCAGTTCAGTCAATAACTGCGATGGATAATAAATGGATATTGCGCATGTTGATATCGCGATTACGGTAAATTTGCGATTTATTGTGCAGCCCTAGAACAGTATTAAAATGATCTTTGGTGCAGTGTGAAGAAAACTGAAAAGAATAGTCAAGCTACCAACTCTGTAAGAGGTATCAGCAATCATGAAACATGGGTTTAATCACTTCATTCATGCAAAATTTGTATATATGTCCAAATTTAGCATGAATGTAGTGATTAAACCCATGTTTCACGATTGCTGTCACACTGAATATTTCTGAACTCTGCTCAGCATTTCTACTCATAAATCTAAACAGATTTATTGCTGGTTCACGCTAGCTTGCATCTTCAAGCATCACATGCTGGCATAAGTTATGAAGATTCTTCACACACGGTGCTGGGGTCCAAAAGTAATTTTTAATAAGTTAACCAGGTTCTTCTGTAACTTGGGCCTCCCGAAATGATCGTCTACATGTAAGACAACGAGCTAATATTTACCTCTTTAAAACACTGAACGCTAACGTTAGCTATCTGGCTAAAATTAGAAGTAAATCCAAATTGCCTAAATTTTAGTAGTTTGTCTATCGAGGCTAAAGCCAAAAAATTGTGGAAGATTTAAGAGTTAAAGACACTCACAAGGCGAGGTCAAAGTGAATTATTAAGATATATTAAGGTAAACTAAGATTAACTGAGCTAAGCTAAGCTAATCCAGAGAGTACACAGAGCTGTTCTGCTCGGGTCGTTTGAAAGCTGCTGCCCGGACCAGTTTTTCCCACTTTTGAACTACATTTTAAAATATACTCACACACTCCATGTTCCATACACACTCTTTAGAGGGTGTCCTGGTTTCTGCTCCGTCGCTTGCCCCGCAGACACTCCGTTAAACCCTGTCCTGTCTCTGATCTTCTCTTCTGTACCAGGGAGGAGAGACGAGAAGGAAATGACGGCGTTCACTGTGAGGGCCGTTTCCAGATCCTCACACGGTTCCTGCACACACCTTTCTCAAACTTCTGTGCGTGCAGGCTGTGGGGCTCCCGAGTAAAAAATAACTAAATACATAGACAGATAGATAGTTAGATAGATAGTTAGAGAGAGAGATAGAGAGACAGACAGATAGTTATTATAATCATTATTTATTTTTATTATTATTATTATTATTATTATTATTATTATTATCATTACACAATTACTACTACTGTTATTTTTACTATTAGTATTATTAGGGATTATGTCTTAAAGAAGTGTATGTAGAAAATGTTTTAGATTTTTGAGTTCAGCTCATGAAACAATGGGAGCAAAACTGTTATGTTTTTGTTCAGTGTATCTCAGCTCTTAAAAACAGAGAAAACCTACTCCCCAACTGCCACTTTAAACACACTGTATAAGGTATATACTGTACAATTTTCTGATTCTGTTGCTACTGCTTGGCATTTTTTTATATTTACCGCCGTCTTTGCACTTTTTGCTTTCTGTAACTCTACTGTTACTCTAATACAGTGTGTCATAAAACTGTATTCACTCACTAGTGCTGTTTTTGCCAAATAACCGAGTACATGATGACAGCAGGGCCTGTGTTCACTGCGTCACAGTAAAAGAAGAAAATAATACTTTCAATATTCTAACACGGTTGTCATTTATCCCTCATATTTTATGCAATTTGCCTGAACAACATCTATACACGTGTAAATAAAACGAGGAAAAGTGTTATTTTTAATTATCCATTCATTTTTAGCACTCTCTTTTTAGTTCTACTATTCTTGCATTGTTTTGGACATTCCTCTTTAATATCTCACCTTCTCGTATCCCACTGCCTAAATTATACACAATCATTAGTACATGTAGTACAGTACAGTATGTGTGTATTTTGTTAAACTGATAAAATTTTAGGGAAAAACACAATGTAAAAATACAGCACTGTTTCAAATGTGCTACTTTTCAGATTGTATTTAATTATGCATCTTTTTATGTTGTATTTGTCCACTTTTTAAACTTTGTTTCATTTTTTACACTTGAAATACAAAAAATGTGTTAGGGTGTGTTTCAAAGTAACAAAGTAGTGTGAAGTGTGTACAGTACTTTGCAGTTCAGTACAGTATTCTTATGCTTTTGAAGACAATTTTTTGTCGTCCAAATTGATGGTATTCGAGGAAAAAAGAACCTGATTCGAAGTTATATTTAATTTGCCAAAATGATACAGCACTACTCCAAATGTAGTGCTCATTTTTATTCTCTATTCTATTCTTTTTATTCTCTATTGTTTCATTTGTAACACCTTGTACTCCTGAAATACAAAAAAAATGTGCACGTATAAAGGGGACACCCAGAGTATAATTCTAACATTGTTCGGTATCAGATTATGAATATTTCCTGTACATTTATATATAACCATCACACCTAACACAACCCTCACAGGAGCCAAGACTAGTAACTTTCAAGGAACATGCATGAAATTTTAAGCACCTTCCAAGACATCAAATAATGACACAGAATTAAAGAAAAAATATTCAAAGTTTCATTTTATTAGTTGTAAAATAGTCCCATATGCTGGTTTTCCTACAAAAACAAGGTTGAGTCTGGAGAAGTCTCAGGCAAACCACATCACCTGTGTAGGCATTTAGGCACTGCCTGAGAAAAGGGTGTGGGAATGGAACAAGACATGCTAAACCAGACCCTGCTCACAACCACCACATCACAATCCAGTCTATGTTGGCGAAATCCTTAATCAGAGTCCAGTCACTTCCCCTAAGCCCTTCTGAAACAATATCCCTGAACTAGAGTCATGTCAGAGCCTTTCTCTTCACCCAAGGAGTATGAAGCCAAACTCCTTTTCAAGAACCAAATAACTGTATTCATGAGGTCAACAGGGCATGTTGTCATTGAGCATCTCAGAGAAGGATTGCTGACATAGAATGAGGTTCCTCTTATTTATGGAACCTAACTTCAAAAGTACCGGCCCAAATGCCCATCAGATGGGTGAAAAACTTTCAGTGACAATAAAAGAAAAACATACTTTTACTGTAAAAAAGTTGCACGCCATCTAAAGGCCCCTCATCTTTGCTGTTCGTTCCTAAACAAAACCTGTACAAATATGGAAGTTAAAAAAAAGGTCTAAAAACTGTTTTAGCTGCGATTTGGACCAGGGCCTATCGTGAAGTTTCTCAGGACAGGAGTATTGTTCTAGGACCTGTTTTTGTCAGTACAATCAGAGTAAAAAACAAGAGAAATCCAATTCTGCATCCTACTCTGAGAAGTCTTTCACCATTGGCTTCAACATGTTACTAAGAATAGAGGACAGTTTGAAATTGGACTGGGACCATTTTCCTCCCCCAAAACAAGCATTCAAGCTTCCCACATAACAAGCAAAGAATTCTTTTTAATTGGGGAAAAAAAAAACAATGGATGAGAGGAGAAAACATGAGCTTATATTTCTTAATCAGACTTCAGCTGCCCTCTGGTTTAAAGCTCAGTCAGGCTTGGGAGAAGAAGGGGATGGCAGTTAATAAGGGAAACACAGTTCCCAGTTTTAAGTTCCCATCGTAAAACAGATCTACCCTTATCAGTATGGAGTGTGCAGAAATCCTGTGAGGAGAATTCTGAATCTAATGCCCCGGAAAAGCACTCCAATACTCCATGGAAGGCTTCCAGATCCAAAACGTAAAGACCTACTAATCCCAAACAATGAGTTTTGCGCAGAAATCAAATAATTCCAACCCTGTGGGATGACCGTAGGTTTTGGTACTTTCCCTCCCAAACTACTCTGAACTACTAAATGAGTGCTCCCTCCAAAATCTAACAGCTTCAATTCAAACATTAGGCCAAAACATTTTTATTATTAGAGCAACAAACGATATGGTGAAAAACCGCAACTAGAAAATGACTGCTAGTTTCTTTTTTTAATCAATTACATTTTGAAAAGGTATGGTGTTCCAGTTTTCCATGTAAAGCGATTCAGAAAAGTTAAGAGCAAATAGATTTTTATGAAAATCAGTACAAAGTCACTGTTGTTCAATGTCAAATTCATAATGTTCCAAAGGACACTACCCAGTAGTCAGAGGTTCTGATAGTGACTCTGCCAGTGTTTTCAATGGGCAAGAGGTTAACAGTGGGGCAAGACAAATTAAAGTTTTCACTTTTTAAGGTGTTATGAATTCATGTACATTGGTGTATATGTGAGTGTGTTTGTGTCAGTATTGTTTTTGGGGCATGAGTCATCTATTCTGCTGCAACTTCATTCTCTACTGGCTGGCCTGTAGCATTTTCTGCAGTCTTGGATGCCTATGGTCAGAAGACAAACACATAAAAAAATGAAGTCAACAGAAAAATAGGTCTTTATATTGTTTACACACTACAAGACACACTACAGACTGAAAAAACTCTTATTTACCTTCTTTTTCTTTTTCTTCTGTGCTTTACGACTTGCAGAGCTCTGTATCAGAGACTATAAGAGAAATGGCAGTTTAAAAAAAAAAAAGAAGCAGGAACAGATATCAGATATCCTGCATGAGCAGCTCCAAGACTCTGTGCTGTTAGGCAGCAAAAATAAATTTCCATTTTCATCAATGGAACTGTTATCAGAAGACAGACTAGTATGGTATATGCATTTCAAAACAAACATTTCATTACCAGCATGGTGTCACAATGTCTTCACCAAGCAAGCAGTGCCACAGAGCATTCCCATCACTACTTTACAAGCTTCAGAAAGTGCTGTGGATTTTATATACCTTCAGCTCAGGATCCTGAACATCATACTCAGATTTGTAGAGTTCCGGCTCAAATGGCCCACTGGTGATTCTCAAAGGCCCGTTGGCCATGAGCAGCACTGTGAACTTAAACTGAGCCACGAACTCTCCTAGAAAGAGACGGAGACAAGAAGACAGAAGAAAAAATGTTGGGATGACTATTTACTTTGTGATTGTTCAAAAAGTGAAAAAAAGAAAAATGGGACCGATGGAGAAGAAAAAAAACCCCAAAACAAACACCACATCCTCACCCTCCTTTTCGTTCAGTACGCTGAAGGGCTGCAGTAGTTCATGTTTGGCACACTCAACCACTCCTAGACGAGCCTTGCCTTCATCTTCAAACGCCCTGAAAGTCAAAGACAGATTTTTTTTTTTTTATCTCCCTAATCCAGTTTTTCCAAGTATGATATTAGATATGATTTGCTAGCAATCTTTCAAAGGAAAACATAAGCATTACAGAAGGGTTTGAGCTTTTGCTACCTGAGAGTGAAAGGCATGGCGTCAAAGCGTCTTTCAACCTCACTAAAGAACATTCTGGAGGTCTTCATCTTCAGGCCATATTGTTTACTGGGGTCCCGCTTGTAGATGGTGGTCCTCTGACCTCCATCTCTTGCCTGACACAAAGAAAATCAGATCATTTGGCAGAAAGCTTATATCTACTACTAAAAAGCTGATTTTAAAGCAGTTGATTAGGTGTTAGATGTTAGGATAACTGTTTAGGATTTAATCACCTTCCCTTCTCCTGTACTGATTAGTACATCCACAGCATACACCTCATGAACCTCAAACTCTGCTTTCTCATGGTCCTTCCTGTGAACACAAATACAAAAGGTTTTCAAAACAAAAAATGCATCTGAAGGTTTAGTCTCACAGGTCACCAAGCTGTCAGGTAATTGTATTGATGAACAGATAACAGCCCTTAAATAAACACAAACATTCTTAAGATTACAACGAAGAGAGTTAATTATCCTCATAAGTGTAGTCAATGAGACTATATTGTTCTTGCAAAGTCCCAATGACTACAGGATGTTCTATATGATCTGTGCGCTTAGACCTGTAACAATCACTACCAATTCGTGCTGACAATTTATTGCTAAGTAACTGCAATCAACTATTAACATTTTTAATTCATTCAAGGCAACTATTAAAATAAAAGATTAACATCAATTGCCCATCTATCTGCAGCTATGGATATTGAGAACTGAGGGGATGTGTTTTACCTTTGCTGGTCTGTGGGGTTTTGGATAATGGTTTTCTCTCCATCAATGACATGCTGCTTTAACTGATGGGACAGCATACCTACAGAGGGACAACAGTGAGGACAAAAACAGGCAACAGAACTGTCCTTCACTACTAGGATTTCAGAGTCTCAAGTCCTCATTAAAAATTTAAGAAATATTCACAGATTCAAGCTAGATCCTCTAAAATACACTAAAAACTCCCTGTAAAACTGCATCCTTGGTCTAAATGCGCTTAAGTGTCTTGTCTCACTAATCTAAGATTACTTCTGTCAAAATCATGTACTCTTTGACAGAGATGGTATACAGGTATATATACAACGATTTTCATATTTAGGACGTGCTTGTTTGCAATATTTTATTAAATGGTTGGATCCATTAAAAGATTAATTGAATTTGGGGAAAATAATAATAAAAATTTAAAAAAAAAACCAAAAACTCACCCTCAATTGGATTGCATTTGAATGACTGAGCAATCTTGTTCCATGCCTCGGTCACCTGTGTGTTCTGAGGGGCGAAGAGAAACCATTTTAACCTAAATACAACTGCGCCCTCTGTACACAGACATGACTCATTTCCAACCCTTTATTATGTTCACCCAGGCTACCAGATACTGCTCCCTATTTAGAAATAATCACCTACGCACAGTAGTGTTAAGTTTCAAGCCTGAGTTTAAAAGTTGTCTTTGATGTCTGGTTGCCAGGTTGGACCACATAGCTAGCACTTACTTGGTTGCCAGGTTTTACAAGACGCAACGCTGCTTCTGCACACAAATAGGCAGCTTTGACGACATCCGCTTTCCTGCCTGTCAGAGGTGCTTCCTGGGAAATTTTTATGTTGTGTGAGTAATATGTTCACTCTGTGTTTTTTTGGAAAACAGTGTATACATGGGTACAAAAGATGTCATAATGATAACAATAAATTAGTGTTAATTATAAAAATAATAATAAGCATTATTAATATACACACCTTACTAGCCCCAATAACAAAGCTATGGGCCACATTGGAGATAAAGCCATCAACATGTACTCCAAGATCACTGCACAAAAAAGAAAAATAGACCAGGAACAAGAGTGAGAGATAAAAGACAACAAAATGAGCTGCCCACATGTACAACTGACATTCAAAAGAGTACCTACATGCCTCCCCAGTATTATTGTGATTTCAATAGTTCATGGATGATGAGCAGACTCACACTCACTTCTCTTATCATCTAAAAGTTACAAATGTGTACCAATACACTCAGAAGATGTCGAAAACATACTGGTAGTAAAAACCACAAATAGGAAACAAGGATGAGGACAAGACAATTAGAGGGCACATAAAAAACGTATACTCCATTTTACACAAACATACACACATACAAATATACACACATACAAACACACACACACATACATACATACGATATAAATATATATACACATAAAATGGAATATAATTTTTATATATATATCGCAGGGACAAAAAGTGGGGAAACACTGCACACAAGGCACAACAGAGGGTGTAAGAAAGAGAAGAGAGGGTGAGAGGGTAAGGGAATAAAGAGAATAAGGGTGGGAAGACAACTGGAAACAGACTGGGAACTGGACAGGGTGGGAGTTGCCTACATTTTGACCAAGTCTCCATCTTTAAGTGTGTAGTCAGGATCGCTCTTCAAGGGAGAGAAGTGGCATACACAGTTATTGACCGAGACGCAGGTGGGGAACGCAATGCCTGCAAGAAAGACAAGCACCAGTCTTCAACACATGTGCTTTTGCAAAGAGTGTAAGTGTGAGTGAGTACATGTATGTGTGTGTGTGAGAGAGAGAGGGATGTAAAAAGTATGCTAGAGGAAAAAAAAACAAAGAATACATACAGTACTATGCAAAAGTTGTACAATGCAAATTGTAACCATGTTTATTTAACATGTGTGTTTCTGCTTGTTAAAACAGCATATAGCTGTAGTAATCAAGATCTCAGCTAGTGACAACAAAGTTTGGAATCACGAAATATTAGAAGATTATTGTCATGGTCTGTCGGTTGTATTTAACTATTCATTCACAAGTCTTAAGGTAACCAGACTTTTTTAGCCATTTTGCCTCTTAGCCACTGGTGAAATAAAATTAGCTATCTCTGCTGTGGTTGAACAACAGAGACAATATATTAATATTGTGACTATACAACTGCATGTTGCGACCGAGACGTCTTTCAATATATTAAAGGGCTTATATTACTTTTCTTGAAATAAAAAGGCTTGAAGTGTGTAAATATTTAAGTTTCAAAATGTACATTCAGTACCTCATCCATACAGCCCATTTGTGTCACAGATCAAACACATTTACACGCGTCTCCTTATTCAGCCTACAGCAGTCTAGCCCCGCCCACTCATGTAGATGTTTTAAAGTTTAAAAATTTAAAAGTTTAAATAAAAAGCACAGTAACAAAATCATCTGTTTGATTCCTAAGGGTTAATAAGAATCAGCACTGATTAATTATGCATTATACTATTGGTACACAAACCCTCAAACTTTGTGGGTTTATGGAAAACAGGCCTCTTAAATGCACTTTGGCAATTTAGTGTATAGTTAAAAGACTGGTTAAAATAATGTTACTTTTTTTGGATATAAATACCTCAACTACAGAAACACTTATCTGAGGTTAATTTGCATACTGCAGCCTACATTGAGATCAATATTGCAGAAACATATTGTGCAGCTGTAAGCTCTCCTTTCTAAAGTCGCTATGCTGAAAGATCTTTATTTTGCTGATACATTCAATTAGTGTTTGCTTGCTGTGATACAAAAATATGATTATAGAAAATAACTGTTATAGGCTGAAACAGATTAAACATGACAAGATTTGACAATTACATAATAACAGTCAAAGGCCTATTCCAATGCATTGTATGGATTTGCTGAAAAACCACCATCAGCATGTCTAGTTATATTTATTAAAAGACTGATTAGCCAAGCTGATATAAATTATTTGTATTTATTCCAACAGAAGTGTTTTCTAAGCAAATAAATGCTTTAATTGCAAATGAACTGCTTTTTTATACTCTCCTATATGCCTAAATCTTTTGCACAGTACTGCATGTGTTGGTTTTGGCATGTAATTCCTTCCCTGAGCAGGTGCACAAAATGCTTACTGAAAATCCTACCAAAACATCTCAACCCATCACTCCATCCATGCCTGTTATCACACACAAATCATTAAGATACACAGCGACACATGCCACATGTGTATCGTATCTAAGAAAAATATGCAGTATTAAGCATTCACACTCTGAATCTAGAGTTCGTCAAACTGTCTCTACTTCCCTCTTACCTTTCTTCATGTCTTTCTCCTTCTTAAAGACCTTCCCAGTTTCAGTCATAATGTAAGCATCTCCTTTCTCACACAGGCTGAGGACTGACACGCCTGGCTTGGCCGCCTCGATGACCCCCCTCAGTGCCTCTGGGAGAGGGGACAAGTGTAGACGAGATGTGGTTTTAAGAAAGTAGAATAAACACAAACATGGAGGAGAAGGTCTCAAATCAAACAGATCAAAAAAGGGATACACCAATATAATTTTGGGCCAATTCTAATATCAGTTACTTAATATCATTAGAAAATAGAAACTGGGATTCAATCTACCAAAAATCTATTGTGAGGACCAGAGCATAACCTGCATGCTGCATGTTCAATAAATACAACATCCATCACTGCTTTGAGATATTGGTCAAATGTAGTCATAATTCAATGAAAAGCAGATCACGTAATGATCTGTCAATACCAATGTGTTTCTAGTATGACTGTGAATAAAACATCCCTTACAGCTAATAAGTTAATGGACTTGAAGGTTTTTTCTTCTTATTTCCAACATTTATGTATGATTCATAAATCATACATTAATGAGGAAAACAACCACAATCACATTTTAGCCATCAACATTTAGTTTTCATACTATTGTGTGTTTTATTTCATTCAGATGTTTACTGAATTTTGAATGGTTTCTGAAGAGAGTGCATCATAAAGAAAAGAAAAGAGTGCATCAGACTTCACTCTCTAGCCTGATAGCTGCTTAAATTGTGCTATGCAGATGTACTAAAAATGTTGATACAGTAAAGTTACTCAGTACTCGAGCACTTTTTAACCTGCTACGGTTACAGTGCTTATTGAAGTAAGGGACTTGTATGTTAGTGACAATTTTACGAAAGTAATGAGTCTCTCCACCTCATGCTTTGGCTGCAGAGGGTTTGGAGAGAGACACCTGTTGCACGGTCAGCGCCAACAGGTTATTGTACTGATAAAGGAAACAGTGGACAGAAGCATGCCGTTGTCCCACAGATCAGAAGAAAAGACCCCCAGGCGATGCAGGTAAAAGGCTCTTCTGTTCTACAGTCACAAAGCCTGAGGTCACAGACTGGAGAGGCAGCTGCTCACCACAGATGAGGTTAACACCTGTCAGCACTCTGGTCCTCACAGAAAACCAACTTTGACGGCACATGGAGGGCCTGCTTTTTGGCCTGGAAAGAAATTATGTATTAAACTAAGTTAACCAGCTTCATCACACCCGGTATTCCTGTATCATTTGGTGCTCAAGTGTTCAGAGTAGGTACCGTTTTATAGCCAGTCTCCATTAGCAGGACAGCATGTTCGCCAACCTGCCTGAGTTACCTTCCATCCAGTCTTTTTTAAGCCCTCTTTCGAGCTTTGTAGATATATCACTTACACAAACACCCCCAAATCTTTCCAGGCAAATAACTAGCCTCATACAACTAGAACCCCCAGTGTGTGTTTATCAGTGCAGCTAAGCTAGCGTGGGAATTACACGAGACTCGGCTGGCTTTAGCCACTTTAGCTTCTTTAGCGGGACAGGGGATTAAATGTGCATCCTGCAGACTCGCTCTCTGCACGTAATAAATTAGAACACATGCAGAATCACTGTCCACGGATCAGCATTCAGCAACGAGGACCACAGGGTCCTGTTTTGACTGTCCCATGCGGTGTAGCTGCCTGTAAGTCCCAGCACATGGCGAGCCGTTAGCAGGAGCAGGGAGAGAGCAGGCCGTCAGAGTAGAGCCAGAGCTCTCCACCAGGTCACCCTCCAAACTCCCCCACTTACGGTTCGCAATGTCACCGCCCATCTTGTACTTGGTCACCACCAAGTCCTCCGCTATGGTCTGCTCTTGCTGTTCGTCGTCGGACATGTTTACAGAGGCGGTGGCAGCGAGTCCCGACCCAAAGATCCGAGGATCCGATCCGACCAGATCACACAGACCAGATCAGACAGATCACACAGCCGCCCCGCGCCAAGCAACCAGCCCAGCGCGCATGCGCAGCCCAGCCTATAACCCACCCCTCCAAAATACAGGCCCAGGCAGGTGGTCAGCTTCAAACTCCTCACCCACCACCGTTTTAAAATCCTACTGCAGAAATACAGGCCCAGTCAGGCGATCAGCTCCTCTACTAACACTGCAGAAATACAAGCCGTCAGAGGATCAGCTTTAAACCCTTCATCCAACACTGTTTTACTGCAGAAATACAGGCCCGATCAGGGGATCAGCAATAATATCTTTATTCAATACTGTTTACTGTCTCACTCCAGAAGTTCAGCTTCAACAAGCCCAAATATACTAGTGCAGTAAACTACCTTATTCCATTAAAATTTTTTGCATTCATTTATAATATTAAGTACCGTTAAACTAGTTAATTCCAAATTGATTTGTAGTACTTAGTACTACTAAACCAGTTAATACCAGTAAAATGATTATGTAATTATGTAATTAATTTGTGGTACTTAGTACCACCAACATAGTTAATACCTGAAAATAGTTCCATCCATTTGTTGTATTTAGTAGCACTAAACTAGTTAATACCATTAAAATGGTTTAATTCATTTGATATAAAATTCTCTTTCTAAACTAGCATTGGATATTTCAGAACCACCTTTTAAGAATTCACACTGTTTATTGTAATTAACAACACTATATTTACTGCTAAAAAGTTTAACACTTGGCAAATCAAATATGTGTCAAATATGTATGCAATAAATGTGTCTATACTGTCAGTTCAATCTTACAACCTACCTGTTATGATTCCTTGTGTTTATAATTGATCTAAAATCCCAACAAACTCCCCTCCCTGAATTTCACTTAAAAAAATTGGGGTTTACAAACAAAAAGGAGAGTCAGCTGACCTCAGCATCGTAGATCTAACAAACCTGAAACAACTTCCAATTCTAATTACAAAATGTTTATTACATGTTTGAGATAGATTTCATATTTTTGTATAAAAATACATAACCAAAAGAACATACAGGTAATGAGAGAAATTAGGAAATAAACGACTTGTTCTGACAAGCTGAACAAGCTGAACTGGCCATTTTATGTGAAATCTGATCAAGAAATTCAAAAAGAAAATCCTTCCATACTGGACACTGTCACACAGATACACATGAAACAGATGCCTCAAATGAAGAAACCCATTTGTATTCAGTTCAGGTTATCAAAACTGCTTGGGAAATTGCTATTGCTACTTTAAGCCACATGACTTAACATTTGTTCGACAAGACTAACATTTGTAAAAAAATAAAAATATCCCTGTTTTGATTTGAATTGATGAACAGTAAGCTGCCATGCTGTGATGCGCAAAGTTGAATAAACAGCTGTAACAGATAAACAGATTCAAAAACATACAGTATGTACATTTAAAACACTCCTCCTCATATGTTCCACACAAAAGAAAAGTGATTTGGGTCCTGAGGATGTGAAATATTGACTGACATTTCAACATATTTGTACATAATTATCAGTATACTATTTATAATAGCTCATTGTCTGGTACTGCTTCTCCTTCACAATGTTGAATAAAGAATACATTCCAAAATACATTGCAAACTGTGTGTGTGTGTGTTGAAAGAGATTCAGGAATCATTTATTTGCATGAATTACTATGTTTGTATTGTCTATACCAGGGGTCACCAATGTGGTGCCCCCAAGGACCACATGAGTAGCCCATGGGCCTGTTCTAAAAATAGCACAACTCACCATTCTATTTGCTCCTGTTGCTATTCTTCCTTAATCACATTTGCATTTAAATTGATTTGAAAATGACTGTATCCTAAAAAAGCATTTAAAATGTGTATTGTACATGAGATAAGTTTAGGTAAACTTTGTTCTAGTGTATCAAACTGGTAGCACTTTGTATGGCTCAGTACCTGTGAAGTAGCTCTCAGTTTAAAAAAGATTGGTGACCGCTGGTCTAGACTGATCTAGTCCAGGTCAAGTGCAGTGCTTCATTGATTGCTACTTCTGCTCTGCGGACAGTTTTCTATTTTTGTTTTTTGTTCTGCATTTTGTCACATATTAATTTAATTCAGTGCTCATTCATTTACACCATGTCCCTCCCCCACACGCCCTCCATACCTCCCTCATTTCTGTCCTATGTGCTCACTGCATTTGCTTTAGAATACATTCGGCTGTGCCAGTAGTCAGGGTTGTCAAAACATCTGTCTCCTCCCTCCTTTACCACATTTACCCCTGAATGCACTTTAACATACGGTGCAATTCTGGAGCTGGGCTGCCTCCCAGTCTTTCTTTCTCCGTTCTGCTTGAGGTTCTGGTATTCCGCCCCTGAGACACCCCCTACTGCCAACGAGTCCATCTCCTCATATTCATACAGCTCTCCCTCTCCATTAATCAAGCCCTGCAGCATCAGCGAGTGCCTCAGCTTGGGCTGGTGGTTTGTGTAGTGATACTCTTCTTCTTCGTTCTCAGCTTCCTCCAGGGATTTCTTGGCAGAAAGATGGGTATCTGATTTAAGATGGTCACCTTTTCGTAGAAGACTGGATGCTGCTTTTCCTGGACCACTGCAAATGTCCATAAACTCATACTGAAGCTCCTGGTCCAGATCAGCCTCTGCATACTCTGCTTCGCTGGACAGCAGCTCTGCATCACTGCGACTTCTTTCATCTAGTGAAGACTGGGACACTCCTCCACTGCTTTCTGAGTCCTCCACAGATGATCTTTTATTTGGCTGATTGGCTCCCAGTGACTTGTGTGTGCCAGGATTGGAACTGCATTTTGTTCGCTGACAGCGGTTTCGGTTATTGCCTGAAATGTGTCTGAGGGGAAGGCTCTGATTGTTCATGTACTCATACTCTTCCTCAGCACTGTCATGCTCCTCTAAGACTTCACGCGAATGGGCCTTCGACAACCTCCCATGGGACAGCGCCACACGGGGAGCCATGTAAAGCATTGTTTCTGAAGGTAGAAAAGAGAAATATTTTGATAAATTCATCTAAGAGTACCAAGAGACCTCACGTCAAAGAATGTTTTAGCAAATAAAATCAATCAGATCAAATGTACACCTTCCCACCCTTAACCCCAAATATACCCAACCATGGTTTGGTGTGTGAAACAATCTTGTTTAGTTTCACGATTAAGATATAATGCTAACAAGTAACTGAATAATCACCTGTTAACATTATGCAAACGGCATGACTATATTATCATTAAACACTTGCCTATATTATCATGAAACACTTTTGAGTTATTTCAAAATAAAAAGCAAAAATTTCCTGGCTGATTGACCACCATTGGGGTAGGTCTCTAAATGGGCCGGACGTTTAATACAAACGTGATAAAAGTAGTGAGGAAAAACACAGAAGTAGGGCAAATGGTGGTGTGCAGAGTACAATTCCTTGAAATTGGGAGGTGGATTATGTTAAATTTGTTCATATATTTGAGAAATAAGATCTGAACTTGATGTTGGGTCTCACAGTGAAATATTACTTTTAACTGATTTCATCCCACAATACAACACCGTACCTCTCTCTGGACTTTCACATAGTCCCGGCAACACATATCCATTTTGGTCTTCCTCACCCTCTGTACATGGAGAGGGTGTATCAGGGATAGGTGTGTCTGGAGGACCTGATAGACTGTCTCTCTGAGACATGTAAGCACTGTCCTCCCGATGCCGTGACCTCCTCAAGCTGCCAACCGATACAAAGTCTTCACTCATCTCTATTTCCACCACAGTGCCACGTCCCTCTGAGCTCTCAGAGACAGTGCGAGCAGAGTTGAGACGCGAGCGTGGTGGCCACACCGTCTACACCAACAAAGAAATATAATATTGAGCAAAAGGAGCACATACTAATTTATTTAGTGTGTAAAAATGTAAGTTCAGTGTGGCCAAGTTAAGACATACTTGCATAGAGCCCTCAACACTTGGGGTCATTGGCAAGTAACCTGCAGGACACGATGGGGTGAGAGTTGCCTGTGGAAAAAAGGAAGGAGAAGGAGAGAAGGATTCATTTTGATTATTCCACCAGTGGCTCACACATAAATATATTTACAGCTTCTCGCAAAAATAATGCAATCACAAACCTATTTTCTGTCAAATGAGAAAAGAGTCCAAAATGTCAGTGTGGACTTGAGCACTGCTGAGGTAATGATTGTCATGTCCCCTGCTCCTTTACTATCCAAGACCATAAATGAAATTTGATTGTTTTTTTCATGCAGTCATTGTTATATGTTTCAGTAGAACAGCACCAGGCAAAACTGCAGGCTAATTAGTATGTTTAGATTTGTGCTGCTTTTAGTTTAGCAGCACCCTCTGCATTGCATGATTCAATGTTTTTTCCTTGACTTGATCTGGAAAATATATGCCATCTGAAGTGTATAACATCCTCTGAATGGTGACTACATTAGTTTTGCAGGAGTAAACACTGCTATTGACCTGTATCTGCTCTCCCATTCAATTTGCAGGCCATTTGCCTAAGGTTTTCCCTATTTAGACTATGAGCTCTTACCCTGTGGGAATCCACACGCAATCTGGAGAGACTTCTTGATGGAGTAAGGTACACAGGAGGCATCACCATGCCATCTTCCAGTACCTCATCTTCTTGGTCTTCAAGCCCCACACCCAGAACATCCATCTCAGTCCCTCGCTGGTGTGACTCATCAGTGGGAGGATCAGGAGCAGCGCACTCCCCCTGCTGACAATAAATTTACCAATTAAACAAGACTCAAAATTCACCACTAGGAGTGTTGCACAACATTCATCTTTTTGGATAAGTTGCAGGACACAAATCTAATGCAGACAGATTTTGTGTAAGATACTCACGAATTGGTTTGCACTGTTATACTAACAGAATTCTGCACTGTTTTGGCTATTGAACTCTTTTTGTGTCAAAATTGCATTGTCAGTAGTGTAAATACCACAATGCATAGATTATACAGTTTGTGTACACAAACAAGCTGCATTAATGTAAAAATTATTTACTTGGCCTTACTTTAATGACAAGGTAGCGGAGTGGGTCTCTAGCCATACGGGTGAATTCATTAGCAAGCTCCTTGAAGGTTGGTCGAACATTTTCATCAATCATCCAGCCTGCCAGGAGAAAGCAATGTGTTAGGTTTTCAGGACTCACATGGTCTGATAAAAGCAATATGAAGAGACTGAGCGGACTCACATTTGACCATGACCATGTAAACGTCTATTGTGCAGATTTGAGGCTGTGAGAGACGTTCGCCCTTTTCAAGCAGGTCTGGAACTTCATGAGGTCGCATCGTAGCGTAAGGCTCTGCTCCGTATGACATCATCTCCCAGACAGTCACACCTACACAGAGAAGATGTCAGTAGGAAATAACATTTTAGCCATTATATATTTTTCAATTGTCTCCCATATTGTCACTGTCAAAAAAGAACCTCACAATTACATTATATGTTCTTACACCACGTGTAAATCTTATATAAATGTTTTCATTCACTTAAACATTTCATTCTGGATGGACCAACAGAAATGGTCCAGGAAAAATGGCTAGGACAAACCTCTACCAGACACTTCTGAATAATTCATACAGTTTGTTTTGGTTCCTTGTAGTTGCTAAGTAATAAGCCTTAGGTTGGGATTTTTGGTAACTGAATTACATTCACAGCTCTTATGTTAGGAATTATTTTCTTGCTCCTGTGAAGTTACAGTTTCACAGATATATGGCTTCTTACAACAGTGACAATATGTGTGCCCTACATGCTAGATATGTATCCTCACCATAGCTCCATACGTCACTCTGGTGTGTATATCTGCGGAACAATATACTCTCAAGGGCCATCCACTTGATTGGTGTCTGAAAGATACATACATCACTAGAATGAATACAAGCAATTATCAGAGACTCTTACACATCATACAGGAGTGTCTGGTTGTTAGAGCTGTGTTGTGAAGGTACTGTACCTTGACTTCATTGTAGAAATATTTCTTGTCGTCTGGGTAGACCAAGTCAGCAATGCCATAGTCAGCAATTTGGACAATGAAGTCACTCTTCAGTAAGACATTCCGAGCAGCTAAGTTCCTATGGACTATCCTCTGTTCCTCAAGATAATACATACCCTGAGACCGACAGGAGAGGATGATAAAAGAAAAAAAGTGTCGGGAGACGGAGAAAGCCGAGGCATGGCAGAGTAGATACGTCGTTTTAATTCAGCTTCACAGAAAATTACACAGATCCTACAAAGACACTTAATTATGGCCCTGTATTTTGTTATTTTTCATGTTATTCTCTCAGTTACATTATGAATATATTGCTGTTATCTCAATGACTTTAGTTTAAGGACTGAATTTTGTAGAATGTCAATAATGACCAACTTGTAAAAATGCACACATAGACAGCTTACCTTGGCGATCTGCACACACCAGTTGAGCAGCCTCTGTGGGTTAAGGCTGTTCCTGCGCTGTCTGATGTGTTCCAGTAAGGACCTCTGAGGGCTGAGCTGGGTCACTAGCTGTAAAGAGGCGCCTGGACAGATACCTAAGAGCCGAACTATGTAAGGATGGTCCAAACTACCCATCGCCAACATGTGCTAAAAGACACAGAACATGACTGATTGACTGATTGATTCTCAGTTAAACAGGTGTGTACCATACACATATTAAAGGACTATGAATGTGTGCGCAAACTTTTCATTTGTGTGTCTCACATCAGTAACTTCATGAAAGGTCTGTCGCCCTGTCCGGTCCTGAATAGTTTTTATGGCCACTGGAATCTTTATTGTGTCTCCTTCAGGGATCCACAGACCCTGGGAGAGGGGGAAAGAGAGAGAGAGAGAGAAGAGAGAGAGAGAGAGAGAAATCAATACAGACAGAGGAACAGAAAGATGAGAAAGAGAGCATGTCAAATGGACATACACTGTGCAATGTACTGTTAATGACTGATCTGATCACAGATTCCTTTGTTTGTTTTGTGACAAAAGTACCTTGTGTACAATCCCGAAAACTCCAGAGCCCAGGAGTTTGATCTTCCGTAGTTCAGATGGTCTGAGGATGCGAGCATGAACTTTTGTCCCTTTTTCTCCAGGATCTAATGGCTCAAAACTCTAAAGATATTTACAAGCAACACACATTTATTTATTTATTTATTTACCTAAACTATTTATTCACATGTCAATATAGGAGCCATTGCAGTGAGCGGCAATTTCTCTTAAACATTTCTCTTTTTTATATTGCACATACACATTGCTTGCTTAACAAAAAAATTGTTGGTTAAGTTTAAAAATACAAGCACACCTCTTCACTCTCGAGATACCTCCTCATGGCACGTTTGCGTTGGATGGCAAGACTCCGGCGATACAGAACAATCATAAAAAACAGAAAGAATCCAATCAACATTGCAGCTATAACACCTAGCACAACTGCAGCCACCGGCAACCTGTGCAAATCACAAACACACAAACACACAAGCATGATAGTTATGCTCACATAAGCGATGAAACGGTAATGTAATACTGTTAATGACCAGCAGGGGGAGATACTGACCCAGATGCACTCCTGGAGGACTCCGCACAGTCTCTGAAACCTGGCCCAGAGCACCTGTGACACACAAACACAAATCACTTAAGAACATGGGCGTCATTTTTTTATTTAAAACTTCAGGCTATGTTGACACTGGAATTTTGCTCTTTTACAAGACAACTCTCTCTCAGAAAGAGCTAGATTGCTCACTGTACAGTGTTATAGCATGTCCGGACCAATTAGGGGTTTAAAGGTAATGGGCAAAACTGAGTGAATCAGAAGATACTACAAAACAAGTCTGAATCAATTCTATAATTAGAAATTTGAACGGTTTGTTGCAAACAGAAAACATTAGGTGAACTGACACATAAACCCCATGAGAGTATGTATAGTGTGTATATCTCACCCTTGGGTACAGTTGGCATGGCATGGCAGGCATTTGCGTTGGGCATTGGGAAATTTATAGATAACAAGTCCTTTTTCTCCCATAACTCCCTCTGGGCATGAGGTGACACAGTGAGGCCCATCCTGCAGCCTCACACATACCTCACACTGATCTGCCCCCTTTAGATAGAAACAAAAAGAGAGAGAGAGAGAGAAAGAGAGAGAGAATCGGTTATTACACATTGCAAGCAATTATCCGAAAGACTAAATCACAAATTAATAGAAAAAAAGAGAGAGACTGACAGAGAGAGAGAGAGGTCACCATACCGGCCCTCGGCAGGTCAGTCTGTTCTCCTGCACTGCACACTCTGGGTGACATGGCATGCACACTCCATTTGCAGCAAACTCACGTTTGTCTCTGTCATGAGAAAAATGCACAGATTTCCTCATGAATGTTTCAACAGACAGATTAATTTTCAATTCGATAAACACAGAAGAGTCTCTCATCCACAGTGTAGAAAACATGCACACAATCCTGTAAAACACACAATTATGCACTAACTAATGCTAAGTACTATTAAAGTACTACTAAAACGAAATGTCTTTGAAAGATGCACTTTGTGTAAAGAAACTCTAAAACACACAGAACAAAACACACCAATTTTTTTTCCCTGAAACCTTAGGGACACCTAGCACTCACAAAGAGACCAAAGTAAAGTACAAAGTACACCAACACACACACACACTTTTACTGACCCTGTCAGGAAGTTGCACTGTGGAACACAGGTTCCTGCTCTGCTGAAGTTCATGCAGGACAGACACTGATGTGGTCCTGGACCCCAACAGCCATCGGGCGAACACAGCGGATCACACACATGACCTTCACTGACTGTGTCATGCACACACACACACACACACACACACACACACACACACACACACACACACACACACACACACACACACACAC
>JBBJLR010000111.1:17915502-17927711 GCA_037577145.1 Brachypetersius gabonensis
CTGCTTCCTACTTTTATACCTGGCGTGCAGTCATTTCCGGTGCCTATTGACTGCACGTGCCCTGGTGTGCGTGACAGTGGCCTTGTGGTTAGGGCGATCAGGAAGTCGTGGGTTCAATTCCCAAGACCTCTGAGGTACCCTTGAGCAAGTTACCGTCCCTACACACTGCTCCCCAGGCGCTGTGTTAATGGGTACCGGCTGCTTCACTTGATGAATGGATTAAATGCTGAGGAAGTATTTCATGCTGTTCACACTGTGTGCTATGTAATGTTAACTTAAGACAGAACGGTCACTTTCACTTTGTGCAAGGAGAAACAGGAAGAGCACTGCCAGAGCCCTATAAAATGACCTCCAGCAGTCCAAAGTGCCAATGTCTCTAACCAAACAATCAGAAACACACTTCATTAGGGTGACCTGGGGGCCCGACATCCTCTAGTGGGCCCTGTGCTCACTGCCTGGCACATTGGCACCCTGTGCTATTTACAGATGAGAGCAGGTTCACCCTGAGCATGTGACAGACATAAAAGGGTCTGGAGAGGCCATGGAGAATGTTATGCAGTCTGTAACATCGTTCAGCATGACCAGTTTGGTGATGGGTCAGTGATGGTCAGGGGTGGCATATCCATTGAGGGACGCACAGACGTCATCTCATTAAGGATGTGCATACTAGCATGTGGGGGCCATACAACTACCATTTTAGGTAGATCATTTTCATTGAACAATGTGGCATCTTTCCATTCCTAACATATTACCTAGTCCATATTTGTATAGATATTCAGCATTATTTTTTCCCCATTAAGATGATGTTAATCTTGATGATGATGTTGTGTTTTCAAAGTGTTCCTTTAATTTTCTGGAGCAGTTTATATGCATACTAAACAGTAGTGGACGATATTGTTTGGCCCGGACAAAGCCGTGGAAAATCCTCTTTTATTGTGGACACAATAGAATGGTAATTCTCATGGTTTTATTTGAGAGCCATGTTACAGTCAAAGGGTCAGAGAGAGAGAGATTCTGGTGACTACAATACATCATAATAACCAGCAGTTATGTTAAACTAGGAGCATCATTACAGATACAGCAGATTTCTCCCCATGATTCTTACACTTTTTTTCTTACTGTGAGAACTTCCCAATGCCTTTCCCCTCTACTTTCATTTTCACAGACAACGTAAAAGCCATCAAAATGACCGACCTATTACACCATAAGAAGAATAAAGAAGAATCAATCATCCACAATGTAAGCAAAAGCACACTGTAAGTAAAACACAAAACAAAACCAAAAAAAGCAGTAAAGACACAGAAAAACTAAAACCCTCAAAAACCAGCAAAGCAATAAGCACACAAACCTTTTAAATGCTAAGAATAAATGCAACATTACTGAAACTCATGACCCAATTAGCCCCTCCCACCACAAATCAATTCAAAACTCATGAAATCGATAACTTAGGTGAGTATTTATTTTGTTTTTTTCTAATACAGAATATAAGGCCACAAAACTTAACTGACTGGACACGTAGGTTGTGAATCACACTGTATAGTATGTGTGGACAGCACAGACACATGATCTAATATAGTAGTAATATAGGCTTAGATGCTTTGTGTAAATGGTACTGTAAAATCAAAGACACCGAAGGTCTCTGTCGATGAGCTGCTGTGCTTTGGGTGCTGTTGTTTGCACTGTGTGACGTGTTACACACACAGAAAAAAAAGAAACACGACAAGACTGTTAAACCAAACTGGAATACGTTCAGCTCAAGCTCTTTAAATCAAGCATTGGCTTAGAGCAGCTTAGTACACTGAGTAGGTAGTGTGTGTTAGTAGTAAGAAAGCAGTACAGTGCACTGCTGGTGAAGTGCACCATTTATTTAGTATTTCAGTAGAGTGATACAATGTTAGTCCAACTGTGTGAATGGTTTATACGACATTACACTAAGACTGGACTTTACTTCAGAAGTCCTCAGTAACAGCTCACCATCAGTGGGTTTCTTTTTATCTGACATTCATTGAGAATTCATGACAAATGATTTGGTCTGAATGGTCTGAAAAAGGATGGAATCACTCACAGTGGTGTAAGCAGTATAAGTAAATATAACCAGAAATGTATACTAGTATGTGTTAAAGCACAGAACTAGAGATGGCACCGAACCATCGCCAGATATCATTATCAGGTCGATATCAGCAGAAAATGCTATTTTAAAAGGTGGGAAAACTAACAAATCCTACAACACATGTATCATTAAACAACATTGCATTGTTATGCTGTTAGCTGTTTGTTTCTTTCGGTGGGCTAGTAGAGTTTTTGGCTAGTTTGAGGCTGATAGTCTTCTTTTAAGCATCCAGCTTAAGTGAAGCATAGTGTTCTTTTAAAGAAAAAAATATTTAATATTGCCCGATACTCAGGTTTCTGTATCAGTATCAGAAAACAAAAAGTGGTATCATGCCATCTCTACAAGCAACACATAATCCCAGCACAAGTCTCCTATCAAATCTGCTAACAAAGCAGCGTGCACTACTAATGAGTCAGGGCTCTGAGATACCTCTGCAAATGGCTTCTGTTTGAACAGGATCACTTTAATCTACGCAGAGTGTCAGTGCTGTGTGAAAGGAATAAGCACTGTGTGAAAATGGATTATCCAACCCTGAAGCAAAAACGGGCCCGGCTTGCATAAATATTCATCATTCTCTCATCACTTGAACACAACATTCAAATAAATAAAACAAATATATAAATAAAAACAATATGATACATTAAGAGAAAATAAATAATAAAACAATTCACATTCATTGTGGGGTGATATGTTAGTCCAAACCCTCACACTGCGTAGTAGAACACAACACTGACGGGAAACACAGGAAGATACAGAGAAACACAACATAATGCAGTTTGTCTCAGAACACTAATGCTCTGTGTGTGTGTGTGTGTGTGTTTGAGCATGTGTGTGTGTGTGTGTTTAAGCATATGTATGTGTGTGTGTGTGTGTGCATTTGTATGCAAAAGTCTCAGCACTCCCAGTATGTTTAAGCCTTTTTTGTAAAAATAGATGATGGTTAACGCTACTCAAGACAACTTAAATATGGCATATGTTTTGCAAATTTACAACAAATCGTACATACTGCAAATAATTCAATAAAGTATAAAACATGCTATAACTTTTGCACAGACCACATTTTATCTTTATCTTTCCTTATGCATTATATTCAGCAAATAAACATGAACACACAGTGTGTTAAAATAAGCAGAAGTGTGTTATTTGGAGAATATGTGTTCTTAACTTCATGTCACATAACCAAGAGTACCCAAACTTTTGCATATGACTCCATGTAAGTGTCTTTCCCTGACATTATACAACCCCTCACAGCACAAAAGCAAGAGATAGAAGCAATTTTTAGTTCATCCATAACTAGTAACACGTAACATATGTTAGTGACTATAATAATACACCATATAGTGACCAATTACAAATTAATAAACTAATTAACAACAGCAGGGACCACAAAAGGCATTCCATATCTATCTACTTATCTGTCTATCTATCTACCTAACTACCTAACCAACTATCTATAAAGCTATCTACCTATTTATCTATCTATTCATCTATCTGTCTGTCTATTCAACTATCAATCTACCTACCTACCTACATACCTACCTATCAATCCATCTATTTGTCTACCTACCTAAGCACCTAGCTAGCTAGCTTACGGGCCAAGAGCACAGCATGCAAGCCATACCACAAAAAGCATGATTTTAATAAATAATGCAATTTTAACAAATAACGCAATTTTACATTATGATCATTTTTTATTCAGTTATTCCTTCCATCAACCAGCACCATAGAAGACTACACAGAACTATCATGTGTCTGGAAAATGTGATTGGGTTGTGAACTCATGTGTTGCAGATTGAGATTGACCAGCCAACACTGCTGCACGATGTGAGGGTTGTGTGCTGACATCCATTTTTCATAACCTTCCACTTTTTTGTCACAATCTATACATTCACCTCATTTATAACTAACCTAACATCTAATTGATCCAGCCAGCCATTGATGACATCATCTTTCTAACACCACACAGCCACAAAGCAGCATGCAACACCAACTAGCTCTACAGTTCTAGGACACATGCATGCAGTCTACTGTCTACTGAGCCACAACATCAAAACTGCAACAGTGAAGGAGCAAAGCCATGCAAAAGAGCACAGCAGGGCACACATTCATGGTGCAAACTCAGCTCTAACTAACACAGTTACTGACAGGAAATGGAGAGAGCTGTGTAATGTGTGACACTGTGTAATGAGACAAACTGCAAAATACAGACTCTTGATAAAAACAATTCCTACAAAATATAAACTGAAAATACGGGTCTGACTGACGTGTCCATCAGGTGATACTGCTTTAGCTCATTCTGTATTAGCCAAAAATGTTTTCTACCATAGAAGCATGAAACATGTCGAGTAATTAAGAACAATGAAGGACAGACAGATACAACGGAGGGGACAATTAGCTCATGTTTGAAAACACTGAGGGAGAGCTCTACTGATACTGTGTTGAAAAGTAGCATGTGTGTGTGCGTGTGTATGTGTCCATATGGTATGTCTAGATGTGTGAACATGTGTGATAAGTCCATTTACACAGACCATCTGAAGGGTCTAGTAACCACACATTTGCAAAACAAAATGAATCAAACAAAACCAAACCAAATAATATCGTAACCCCAACTGACCCCACCCCTTTCCCTAAATAAGCCCTCACACCCAAATGAGACCCCTCACTTCTTATTCTTCAGCTGATTGGCCAACCAGTCAAGGCCCTCATACAGGCCGTCACCGCTGGTTGCGCAGGTGGCCTGGATATACCAGTTACGGTGACGCAGTGAGTGGAGGCCCAGCTTATCTGTGATCTCAGCTGCATTCATTGCGTTCGGCAGGTCCTGAGGTCACAGGATTGAGAGAACAGAAGGTTACATTAGGAACGAATGTCAGTGTCATTAAGCAATTTTATCTATTAATAACCAGGAGACATGTTGCATGAGCTAGACTTAAGTTTAAACATGTTAGTATTTACTAAGTTAAATCTCTTCTATCTCAAAAAAAGGTCGTAAAAAACATGCCTATATGTTGGAGGTAATGTGTAGTAACTGCTAAGTTCAACATAAAGGTTAAGGCAAATTCTAAAAAAAAGAACTCAGTTATAACTAGTGTTCTAGTTATAACTGAGTTATTTAATAACTGATGTTCTTATAGTCCAGTTACACCTAAGGCTGGCTTTCCACTGTGAAACTTTTCTGCAGTTAGCTGCAACATACTTTTTGCACAACTTGACAATAGCATGAAACAAACAATCACAAGCTGCACACAACAAATGTGGCTAAACGCAGGCCATACTGTTTGATACACCATATCATACTTGCAAGGTAGCTGACTACAATGTGTAGTTACGTATATTCAGTTCCTTTATCATTTATATGTATGTTTTAACCAATTATTTGACCAATTGTTTTGTTAATCCTTTGAAAAACATGTTTGTCATTATAATTACACCATACTTGTTGTTCAACCTGTCCAAGCAGCTCACCAAGAAATGCAGTTGTCATGTAGGTTTTAAGCAACTAAAGTTGTCAGGTAGGTTTTAAGCAACTAAAGTTGTCATGTAGGTTTTAAGCAACACGAAAGTTCAACATGTGAAGCCACCCTAGACAAGGCTGGCGCTACTGGTCGGCTTAATTTAACACTCTAGATTACTGAATTGTTAGTAGATGTGATGCATTTTGCTTCTGCCTTTAATATAAAACAGATGGGAGGGAGGATGATGGATAAAAAAGGAAAGAAATATGTGGCTCACCTGTTTGTTGGCAAAAACAAGGAGAACAGCATCACGCAACTCATCCTCTGCAAGCATCCTCATCAGCTCTTCCCTGGCTTCATTCACTCGCTCTCGATCGTTACTGTCCACCACAAAGATCAAACCTGCCACCAGACACAAGACAGAATGAAAGGACAGAAAGAACCAGACTACAAGGATGTGCATGTGTGTGTGGGGTGGGTGGGTGTGAATGTGTGTTTGGAAGGATCGGTTCAGGATGCTTACCCTGTGTGTTCTGAAAGTAGTGTCTCCAGAGGGGTCGGATCTTGTCTTGGCCACCCACGTCCCACACAGTGAAACTGATGTTCTTATACTCCACTGTCTCCACATTAAAGCCTGAAGGAAAACACACACACAGAGAAACTTGTTCTAACTACAAACATGCTCTGATTTCTTAAAGACTGCTGCTGTGAAAATGATCAGGTAATTAGATTCAGTTGTTAAACTAAAACAATCTCAGCCTCACAATCAATCAAAGACTGATTTGTGAGCATTCACAGTTTTTGTTTTTGGAAAGTGCCCAAAATATTCTAGAGACTTTATGAACAGCAGTAATTATCGAATAGGGCATCACAGAATTTGGAAATTTGTATTACACAAAAACATCTGATGACTGTCATACTGGTGTTCTGCCTGTGTTTGCTGGCAGGTGGCCATTTTGCAGGTAATGCATGCTAATTCGGTTAAACTTTATGCAAGCTTCAAGAGGCTGGATGTTGCGATGCCTTTATAAAGGACAAATGGGATGCCTGTATTAAATGCCTTCCCAGCACTGAACTGTAAAACATTAACTAACTATTTAGAGTGATGATGATGATTTAGAGCAGTTTGCCTTCCTTTTCAACAAGGAACTGAATTTTTTTTTACAAAATGTAAATATTCTCGAATGAACTGAGGCATCAGGAAGAGTCTCTGAAGCAGCTCCCCTCACAGGTGCACGGTGATGGGATGAAAACTCAGAGACTAGAGATGAGCAAAAGTTATTACATTTTAATGGTTTAATGATAACATTGTATTTACTAAAACTTAGTGACATGCAAAATACTACCAAACTAAGAAAAGTCTGTTTGAAACTGCCGTTAAGTTGAATTAGCCTCTAATAGCAAGAGCAGTAATCTGTGTTTCACATTCTGTTCATGTATTGTTTGTTTAATAAAATCAGAATCCTAAAGTGAATGACTTGCTTTTATTATTTTTTTTAAGTTTAGATGGGTCATAAAAGGCTGTCCTTACCAATTGTTGGGATGGTGGTAACAATCTCACCCAGCTTGAGTTTGTACAGGATAGTTGTTTTACCAGCGGCATCCAATCCAACCATCAAGATCCTCATCTCCTTCTTTCCTATCAGACTTTTCAGCAGATTACCAAAAATATTCCCCATGATTCAATGCCGAGCTTCTTCAGACCAGCAATCTGAAGTGTGTGGGTGTTCTTTGAAGCTCTGTGTTGGCCACTCCACACACGTAAAAAGATGATGGACTAAATTAGTTCCAGTGGATGAAAGAGTCTAAAACGTCTGGAGAGAGATAACCAACAAACACACTAACCTGAATATTTACATTATAGCAACATACACAAACATGTAGACTTTCATTCACACATGGACACACACAAATATTTAATGAGCAACCCCCCCAACACACACACACACACACTGAGCTGTGATTCTGCCATTCCTTAAGGCTGTACTCCAATCTGTTCCTCCCTCTCTTCTTCACGTCTGTTCACACAAATCCATCTACAAAAACAAAATCCCCACCAGTGCTCCTATACAGTTCTTTTCACCTTGACACATCACACAACCTTATCAGTTGACCCAATTCCTGAAAAACCAACTATAACACATTTAAAACTCATTCTATATCAAAATCAGACTTTTCACTTCAAATGTGCCATCTACAGTGACGCTTAAACTGTGGGAACCCTTTGTATTTTCTGTATTTGGGCATAAATAAAACCTAAAACATCATCAGATTTTCAAACAATATAGAAAATATATGGAATATAGAACAAGACTCTTTCCCATCTGTGGAACATGGTTTGGGACGTTTTTGCTGCATCTTGGTCAGTACAGCTCGCCATTATTGACAGTACATTGAATTATGAATTACCAAAGAATTCTAATTGAAAAAGAATTTTGTGGACTGAATCTCAAGAGAAGGCTCATCATGCAGCAAGAGAATAACCCTAAAATATTTTTAACAAAGTCAAAATCCTGATCTTAGCCCAATGCAACTGTTGTGGACCTGAAATGAGCAGTTAATGTGAGGAAATCCACCAATATGCCACTGAAGTTGTTCTGACTAGATAGTCAAATTAATTACTGAAAGCAAAAGTTATGGAATATTGGATCACTTTAAATAAATCATAAATAAATGACCAAGCATAATATTTTTGTCTTGTTTGTTGAATTAGGTTCTTTTATGTCTTATTTTTAATCCATGAAAATTTAATTGGTTTAAGCAGATCTATTTATGCTGAAAATTTGAACATTCCAAAGGGTTCACAAAAATTTGAGCAAGTCATGATGAGTTATTTGTGCTATGATTCATGATTTTTAGGAGGTCTATAACATGGCCATTTTTTAATACAAATTGTTAAGTGCCTTTAAAGCTTTGATATGTAATGTTAATAATTATGAAACTGTGCTAAGTTGGAAAATGGTATCTTAGGGCATTATTTTTTCATTACAATAACTACACTATATGGTCAAAAGTATTGGGTCACCTCAGCAATACACCAACGGGACTTTAAAAGACATTATATTCAAATACACAGATTTAAAATGGAGTTGGTCCTGCTTTTGCAGCTATAACAGCTTCCACTCTTATTGGAAGGTTTTCCACAAGATTTTGGAAAGTTTTCGTGGGAATTTGTTCCGATTTATGGGGTCAGGAACTGATGCTGGATGAGAAGGCCTGGCTCGCAATCTCTGTTCCAGTTCATCACAAAGATGTTGGATGGGGCTGAGGTCAGGGGTCTGTTTGGGCCACACTAAACCATGTCTTTATGGACCTTGCTTTGTGCACTGTGGCACAGCCAAGCTGGAAAAAAAGACCTTCCCCAAAACACAGAGTGCACAAATTTGGAAGCAGGGCATTGACCAAAATGTCTTGGTATGCTAAGATTAAGCCCTTCACTCGAAGTAAGGGGCCACACTAATGTAAAATTTCAAGGTGTGTGTCCCAAAACATTTGTCTATATAGTACATTTAATGACTTATTTATTTCGCATTCAAAAGCAGCATTAGCATGTAGGTTATCTAACGTTTTTGATAAACAAAATAGCTCTATTATCTATTTATTCTTGTGTGTTACTACTCTTTACTCCATGTGATGCTCTGCTGCCTGGTGGTTATTAATATGGCTGAGCTGTTGTTGCTGCTGCTGCTGCTGCTGCCCTGTCCGAGGTGCTGACAGCGCACAGACACTGCACCCACTGTCTCCTCCGGGTTTACACGGTCTATAGAGTCTAAATACCACAACTTGACCATTAAAACAGTACATTTCTTTTCTAAAAACCCTGTATTTGGCTGTACACTGCCTCGGTGCCCAGCTGTACCGGTCCCTTTAGCCTGTGCGTGCTTCGAACACGAAGGCCGTTACTCGCCTCGCATTCAGCAACACGACAAATATAAAAGCGACTTAAAACGAGCATTACCTGAAGCATACGGTTCCTTTATTGTCTTTAGAGGGCTAAGACGACCGAGGTTGATAAGAAAAATCCAGTGGTTGGTCTTATCTTGTGTGCTTTTTGTGGAGAAAAAACGAGGTTGTGCTACGGTGCAGTGCATTCTGAGTCCAAGACGGTTTCACGTCTCAACTGACAACACAACATGTTACACACGAGAAACACACGCATAAACAATCAAAAACGACATAAAACATGCATTTAAAGAATTAAACGGTAAAGACGCGCAGTGGAGGAGAGCAGGTGAGGCAGTGTGTGGAGATGACAGGCAGTTCTCAGCCTCCATTCATTCATTCAGCGACATTGAGGGGCTTACAGGCTGAAACGCCTCATAAACATACCGTTCATCATCAAATATTGACGGGTTTCAAGAGTTCAGTGCATACTCTCGACAGGCAAGCCGAGTCGGAGCCTTATAATCTTGTAAAAATCCAAATATCTGTATATCAGTCTTACCTCTGAGGATGACACCAGCCGTTTTTGCCGTTCGGTGAGGTAGGAGGAAATCTCGCCACAGGCCTGGTAAGAATCCGGGCTTTCTCGCGAGAATCTTGCCCAGTCCACCAACGCCACCTCACCACTCTCCATTCAGCATTCACTCCACAGGTCAGATCAGGGGCCAGCACTGCGTCCTGCTTTAAGTAGCATTCTCTTTGGTATCTTTGTTTAAGAATACAGATTAGGTGTTTCTCAGTTTTAAGACAATAAATTCAGTCCATGAAAATGATGGTCATTAGCTGATGATGCACGATTAAAGATGTCTCATACACAGTTATAAACGTACAATGTGCAGTGAAATGTGATCCTAAATCTCTCCTGAGACAGCATATATATGCATTTGTTGAGTAACATCAAGAAGAGACAAATGATCAACACCAACATCAGTTTGATTTCCTTTTTTTCAGCAAAGACTGGATTGTGA
This sequence comes from Brachypetersius gabonensis, assembly GCA_037577145.1. NCBI lineage: Eukaryota > Metazoa > Chordata > Actinopteri > Characiformes > Alestidae > Brachypetersius > Brachypetersius gabonensis. Next base: position 17,925,978 of record JBBJLR010000111.1, read on the forward strand.
CACATCAGGAGCCATTAACTAATCGCCACAAAACAGAACGACTTTTGCTGCATTTTGGCCTCCAGTCCAGCTACAGCAAATCAAGTCTGTGTAACAAGTAACACTTCTATTATTAAGTACCACAGTAGGCTTTTACATCTTATCCCTACACAATGGGCCAATTTCTTGAATAAAACCTAAGCCTGCACTAAAAAGAACACCACAGCACACAGTGTGAACAGCCCAAAATACTTCCTCTACATTTAACCCATTCACCAATTGAAGCAGCGGGCAGTCAGGAACACAGCGCCCAGGAAGCAGTGTGTGGGCATGGTATCTTGCTCAAGGGTATCTCAGTCATGTCACAAGCAGTCTTGGGATTTGAACCCACGACTTTCTTATGCCTGGGCAAACACCTTAACCACTGTGTATTATATATTACAGATGTTCTGTCCTTGTGCTACTATTGTGTGCCTAATTATTATTTATAGCTGTTTACCTCTACTCTGCACACCTAATGTTAGAATGCTGGAATACAGTATCTGGAGCATTGTTTTGTTTCACTGTGTACTGTGTTGAAATGACCATGAACCTACCTGACTTTCTTCTTACATTAAAGGTATTAAAACAGAGTTTGTTCCCCTTTGAGGAGAGCTTTACACTACATGAAGTGAAGTGAAAGTGATCATTCGGTCATACGTGAACACACCACAGCACACAGTGTGAACAGCACGAAATTCTTCCTCTGCATTTAACCCATTCACCAAGTGAAGCAGGGGGCAGCCATGAACACGGAATGCCTTAACCACTAGGCCACCAGCCATGTTACGACATGTTACATGTCGTAACATTACTGTGAGAAATGACAAGGCCTTGCTGCATCTTTGACCGAGGGTGTGTCTGAAGTGATGCTGTCTGCTGAGTGTCTCCGTTGACAGCAGGGTGTTTTATTAAGGTACAGTAATTGTAAAGGAATCTTGTTTGAGACAGACTTCTATGGTCGTCAACATGTCCCTCTTGTTAGTTGTTGTTGTTGTCACATAGTTATGCTAACTATGGTAGTATTAGTGCATTCAAGGAAAACAAAAAACACATGACATTTCAATGTCATCGAGCACATACCTTATGTAATATTACACATTTCATCTGTTGTCAGGTTTTATTGTTGTCTGCAGCACAGTATAGGACACATCATAACAGCTTTTGTTACTTATGGTGGTTTTCCACTGGAACAAGGAACCCTGCCATACCCCAAATTAACAAACTCATACCTGAGCTGTCAGGCCACTGCTCGATGGCAGGGCCAAAAGCAGGCCTCAGCTGAGCTGACTGCATCACTGTTTTTTGATTGCTTGATATGTTTTCGGGACAACAGACTGCTATTACTATATAAGCACAACAGATACCTAATAATTAGGGCTAGGCATGTTAACGCGTTATCATTGCGTTAACGCATTATTTACTTAACACCTACAATTATTTTATCACATGTTAACTCATGTTAACATTTTATTTTGTCCCCCTCTGCAGCTGCTATAATGCTCTGGACTCTGAGGGTAACTTGTTTTTTACAAACTAGATCAAATGTGAATGCCCTTGCAGTGGCAAATACAGTAGCGTTGGTTTTATATTTGATTTGATTACATTAATGTTTAAGTTGAGATTTACAAAAACTATCTGTGTGTGAGAGAGAGAGAGAGAGAGAGAGAGAGAGAGAGAGAGAGAGAGAGAGAGAGAGAGAGCGAGAGAGAGAGA
>JBBJLR010000111.1:17939264-17955081 GCA_037577145.1 Brachypetersius gabonensis
GTATAAAAACCTACAACCACTGTTTATTTTTTGCAAATAAAAGTGTAATTAATCACTTCATTATTTTTGTGCGTCTAAGGGTGTAGGAGTTGAGGTTGGGGGGGGCCTGGCTTGTCTTGGACACAGGCAAAGGGGGCTTCAAGGAAAAAAGGTTGGGAACCACTGTCCTAGAGTACTTAGTTGTCAAAGTGTTTTAAGCCTGTTGAACAGACCAGTGGGTGGCTAATACACACTGAAGCAGACCTTCCTACCTTAATAACGCTGTCTTTGCGATCAAGCACTCTCTCAAAGGTTTGGCTGAGGATTGCAATATCATTGCGCAGCTCTGCTGCTCGTGCCTGGCGCATGACAGCACGCCACTGCTGTGTCAGCTTGTGCAGATTTATTGCGCTGTTTCGTTCTTCTTTTTGCAACTTATCCTGCCAAAACACAAAAAATCAGAACTTGGCCCGAATGACATCGAAGTAGCAAGTTAAGAAATGGGACATATTCATGTTTAAGTACACATATTTCATACATATCTATGACTTCATGGTTCGAATTATGGGGGGTATTGGGGGTTACTGTACCCCCTGATCAAGACCCAGACTCCCCTCCCCCATTCGTATTGACGTGATAGCGGACTATAACTGAAATGTTAGTGCCCCCCAAATATGGTGGGGTAATTCACACTCTGTATGTCTTCTTTGTTTTTCCATGGTGTGTGAGGTATGTCAGTGGAGTGTGACAGACTGATCTGGCAATTTTTCTGCATAATTCAATCAGTAAGTGTAAACCAGATTATGGAATCTTATCCACACTAGCAGGCACACACCTAATTTAGCAAGCTGGCGCACATCTAATTCTACTTTTGTAGTCTTCAGACGGATCAGATATCTGTGGATAATATTAGACACTCCTGATGTAAGTAAAGACATTCAGTGTGGTTTGATGTGAAGTACGTATACCACTTCAGAGAAACTTACCACATCAGAATTGTTCAGAACGGTGGTGATACGAACCCTTTAATGCCTGTAAGATCTACGTCACAAAATTATATTATATTGAATGAGTACAAATACATTGACTGATGTCTAAGATATTGCTTTACAAGTTTTATGAAACAACAGGGTTTTTTTGGGGTTTTTTTTTTGGGGGGGGGGGTTATACATAAAGGAGATACTTAAATATATCCATCACATTCAACCACTCTGAATGACTCTGAATGACTACATCAAACACTAAATAGGGCAGATTTTTTGGAAAATCTGTGGAATCGCCCTCTAAACAGGTAGGGACATGTACAAACACACACACACACACACACACACACACACACACACACACACACACACACACACACACACTGCTTTATAGTCTCACCTTGAGGAACTGAGTGAGCATGTCTTCTTTTCTTCTGGCCATTTCATCCTCAGCCTGAGCTTTCTGCTGCATGTACTCCAGTCTCTCCTCCTCTGTCATTGCTACCATTTTCCCCCCTGTTCCCTTCTTCCCTCCTTTCTTCGGCATGACTGCTCTTCCAGAACACCTACAAACACCTGGTTACCTTACAATGGCACTAAAAATAGAACTAAATGTGTCAAACAAATAAAAGGCTACGACAACAATTAATGGGATTTCATCAAATGTCCTAGTAAGTCTTATCTAACACAGACAAACGGCACTGTAAACGTAGCCGAGAGTTTAAACATACATGCTAAACCAGATAATACTTCTGCACTGAACTTATTTAATGTAGTATCAATGCTATTTTAGTTTGCCAAAGAGATAAAGGACTGTTAAACGGAAAACTGAACATTTAACACTTACGAAGGTCCAGATGCAAATTTTCTGGCTGCCCTTGTTGACCGTTTCCAAGCAACAGGAGAGCGAGCCTGAAGAGTTCCGGCAGGTCCTGCGTCCCGACATGTTCAGTTTCGTTCGTCTGTTATTAGACCTACAATACATGCTCAAATGTACTGGAACATACCTGATTTATTTAGTTTGGACTATTGTCCTTACTTCTTAAAGCTTTAGCATACCAAGACATTTTGGACAACGCCATGCTTCCAACTTTGTGGACACAGTTTGTGGAAGAACCTTTTCTATTCCAGCATAACTGTGTCCCAGAACACAAAGCAAAGTCCATAAATTCGGTGTGGAAGACCCGCACAGAGACTGAGATTGCAAGCCAGGTCTTCTTGGAAAACATCAGAGGCTGACCTCATAAATGCTCTACAGAATGAAATTCCCACGGAAACACGAAAATTATGTGGAAAGCCTTCTTATAGCTGCAAAGGCATATTTTATTACTGAACGGTGTCCAGGATCATTTTTAAACCCCTTCATTTTTTTTTAGGAAACATTGTTTTTCCAAAGATGCTGCCTGTATTCTCCAGATGCTCACACTATCACAAATGTATATAATGCAAATTTTATTCTTTGGTTTAGGCCAATATTCCACATGTCGAACTGAAAAATGTCCATGTCAGAATCTCTCTCTCTCTCTCTCTCTCTCTCTCTCTCTCTCTCTCTCTCTCTCTCTCTCTCTCTGTCTGTGTGTGTGTGTGTGTGTGTGTGTGTGTGTGTGTGTGTGTTTAGCTTTCTAAAAACTAAACTTTACAAATCTGCGAGTGCAGAATCCTGAAGGGGTCACTGCAAGACTTCAGCAAGAAAACATTAATTGTTCAAACCAATCGCAGGCAGAATTCCAATGAAACAGTCATTTTAAAATGATCAGTCCGTCAGTAAAATACAAACAATTAAAATTGGCCTTTATAAATTAAAATGACTGAAAAGGTAGTTGCAGTAGTCAAACATGGTGTTTTCCAGCACTCCTACCAGCTCTGCAAATTTGAATGATTTTCCTGCTCCTGACCCAAACCTCTCCTGGGTGGAGGAGTGTGTTAAAACAGGTAAAACACTGAAATATGCATTAAAGTGGGCCTACAGCTGAATTGGGAGCCACCGAGCTATTAAATCTCACAAATCAAGGATATAGATGATTGGTATAATTATTATTGTTCTTGTTATTTTTTAAACAACAACAGCAACTATAGCAATAATTATAAATGTACGAATAAATAAACAATAAATTAAGCATCCTGAAGTAATTTCCACTGTACTGTGAATTTGATTTGAAGAATATTGTGTGAACCGTCTCCTCGTTCACGATATCCTTCCGCCATAAAATAAATCCTTTACAGCAATTACGTATAAAACGTTATCGTTCACGTTACTAAGTTATACAAATAAACGGTACCGAAATACGCATTATAAACACGTTGTTTTGTTTGGAACGTTGTTTTCTGGATGTAAAACCTTTGCCAGAGACTTTTTTGTTTTGGGCGGAGGGAGACGGTTATTCTAGCGGAGTCCCGCCTGTTCCGGTCCTCTTTCCTGCCTCCTATCCAACATGGTGAGTCTGGAACGTGTTTGCTACCTACGGGAATGAGCTTTAATGTACTGTAATTTAGGTTTAAACCGAACAGAGTGTACAATTATAAAACGATGATAGTGTGGTGCTGTGTTGGAGAAGTCCATGTCGTGGGTAATGACTGGATTATGCAGTTTTTGAATGAAAAGTGAGCCGCTGGCTAACAACCATGCGCCTCTTACAGCAGGCCTCACTCAGACAGTGTCGGGTAAACTAACAGATCAGAGCTCAATAAACCTTCTAGACATATACTAGATTATCTTGTTTTTTTCCCTTGCACATTGGTTTGTTTTTATTTGTGCTTTAGTGTTTAGGACTACGGGATGGTAGCTGTTTGCTAATTCTCTTATCAGCTAATGATAAATCCTGTCAAATATATGTTTAATCTTTCTCAGTGCATTGTTTTCACAATATATAATTTGTATACAAATATCACGCTATTGGCAATGCTGATATTTCAGGAACTTATTGGAAGCAAATGCCAGTCAGTGTTTTTAGTGTAAGCGTCGTGATCAATCATAGTATATCAGTGTTTTTGTATTTAATTAGTCCTGATACTCCTGTAATAACTTAATTATATAGGTCAAAGTAATGCTGTATATTGACTGACTAATTTGCTTTTGATAGGACAACCACGGTGTAATTGGAGAACTGATATTTGTTTTTGGTGCAGAATGAAATTACCTGTTGGAGATTCATAAATTGATTCTTCGCAGTAATTATTATGATGGCGTACAGTTGTTGCTTCCTGAAGATAAGTTTTTGAAGAAAAACATTTAAAAGTAATCTGAATAGTCTCATAATCTAATGCTTAACTTTGAAAGCCCCATATAACCTGACAATCAACAGGTGAGTTGCACCAGGTGTATCTGAGCAGATAAATCCCCAAACTGTTCTGGACACTTTGAGGACCAGAGCTTCACTCCCCTGGTGTAAGGCTTTAATGCCACATCGTGTTTGTTTTAATAACCCCATTTTTTTTTTTTTACTGCAGACTAAGAAGAGAAGGAACAACGGACGTGCCAAGAAGGGCCGTGGACATGTCCAGCCCATTCGCTGCACCAACTGTGCTCGGTGCGTGCCCAAAGACAAGGCAATCAAGAAGTTTGTCATTAGGAACATCGTTGAGGCTGCAGCTGTGAGGGACATTTCGGAGGCTAGTGTGTTTGACTGTAAGTTAAAGCTCTTTTAATGTGTTTATCTTAGTGCAGTGATATTATTTGAATGCATATCAGATTTATTCTTTTTTTCTTTTATGTAGCCTATGTGTTGCCCAAGCTCTACGTGAAGCTGCATTATTGCGTGAGCTGTGCCATCCACAGTAAGGTGGTGAGGAACCGTTCACGTGAGGCCCGCAAGGATCGCACACCACCTCCACGCTTTAGGCCCAGTGTAAGTGTATGTCTTATGTTCACACTCTTAAGTTTATAACCAAGTTCAATCTGACTATACACAAGCCTACCTGTGGTTCATTCTGATTTATTATTCCCCTCTTTTTGTCTTTCCACAGGGTGCTGCTCCCAGAGCTCCCCCAAAGCCTATGTGAAGAATTGGTCAAAAACTGTACATTTATGTACAAAAATAAAAAAATCACTTAAAACAATTGTCATGTCTTACTGATTTTTTTTTTTTTTAAAGCGAAATCCTTTAAATACTGAGCAAAATTAACAAAGGCATTTCTATGTTGTAAATACTGTATAGATAAAATAGAAAGGAATGGTTAACAAGGTGAATTTAAACAAGTTATAGTTCAGAAGAAATTCTGATTTCCATACATGCTACATGGACAAGAGTATTTAAACACACTTGATTTTCAGGATTTGAGGCCTCTTACTTCTGGTGAAGGGCATTCCAGGACATTTTGATTAATGCAATGCTTCCAACTTGGACACAGTTTGGGGAAGAACCTTTTTTATTCCAGCATGACTGTGTCCACATGCATAAAGACATGGTTAGATTTGTTTGTTTTGGAAGTACTTGACTGCCACCTTTGGGATGAGTTGGAACAGAGATTGCAAGCCAGACCTTCTCGTTCCACATTAGTGCCTGACCTCGTGAATACCCTACAGAATGAATGGGCACAACTTCCCCACAGAAACACTTGTGTGAAATCAAAATCTTATAGAAAGCCTTCCAAGAAGAGTTGAAGCTGTTACATCTGCAAAGGGTAGCCAGCTTGTTAAAGTCTATATATTTGAACATCATTTAAGTCCTTGTTGGTGTAATGGTCATGTGTCCCATATAGTATACGCCTTACTGGGGTGGTCTCAGCATGAACTGAGTCCCATTTAGGATTAGCTTTCTACCTTGTTTATAATTATGGTAATTAGTCTAAAAGTAGGGGTGTGAACTCTTGGAGATGCTTTGTGCGCCATGATTTCAAAAATATCTGGCAATTCATGAATACTGAAGTAAAGAATATACCCTGAGAATTCCACTTGTAACTTTTATTCAAAATACCACTGGGTTACAGGATGTGCCATTAGACCTCAGACAAAGCCAATTAAAGAGGCTGAAGTATTTTTTATAGAATAATTGTTTCTGTGGAAAGTTAATGGTCCAATATGTATTACTTGACAATGGAACCAAAACCACTTGCAAGATATTCCTGTGAAAGCTACTGGAAGACTGAGCAGTAGTGGTCCCCAGTTCCTGAAGAAAAGCTGTGTTTAAGTCGTTTTAATTAGATTCTTTTGGATTGAGGATTGGGAACCCGGAACACCTCCGTGGGGTTTTCAGTGTCTTGTACACTGATCTCAGATCTGTAAGCCATCACTGTATACAACACATTTTTGCCATCTGTTCCAACCCAACAACCTACATAAACGACTTGAAAGTGCTGAGTGTCACTAAGTCCCACTGATCCTCTTTGCGAGGCGTTGGTTCTTAATCACCAGCCTTCTAGACACACACCCGCCCATAGCCTGGTCATGAGAAGGTAACAATACAAAGAAGAAATCTTTATTTCAATAATTGACTTTCCTCTCTAATAGTGGAAGGACATACTCTCTGGAGAGCAGTGACTGAAATGGCTGGTCCTGATGGAAATGAGGAAGAGAGGGTGATGGAGGAGGCTCAGGAGTTCAACAGTGAGGAGGAGCTTCTGCGGTACTTTGAGAAATACAGCGAGGCCCGGTCCGCCCTGCCCTGGGAGCAGCGCACCTTCAAGGAGAAAGTGATGCACCACCTCGATCGGATATTTCTGGTTTTCCTTGCCATTTTCGTTGTGGTCATACTCTCAGAGGCGGCCTATAAGTTCTGGTACATCGTCAGCTGGAGGAAAATTATGGAGTTCGTGCTGGACTGTGTGTCCTACCTGTTCACACAGGTGGAGGAGGAGGCGTCATATGAACTGTAATGACCATGGACGCTGTAGAAGACCACATTAGAGATTAATAGCGGGTGTTAACTTCAACATGTCTGATTCATGAGGGCATCAACAGGAAGTAACGTGTTTTCAGTTTTTACTGTTATAACAGAATAAATCTGTTTGACTATACATTTGCATCCTGTTGTCAAATGGCGTGTTACATTTTATACATCTTCATATTTTGGGGAGTAAATATTGTGAGGGAAACAAATCTGCTGCCAACACCCTGCTGCCAGATAGATAGATGGACAGGTAGATAGACTCATTTTCTGACCTGTATATATTTTTTTAATTTATCTACTAATATCTGAATAGTAAAACAAGCCAGGTGGCGCGCCGTCCTGTAAATTTACGGACAGAAACAAAAGATATTACCGTATATGACAGGTAGCTAAACTGTGAGACTGTTACCCTTCATAAAATAATCATTTACCTAACACTTTACAAAAGGTACAGGCACAGTGATGCAATTGTAAGTGACACTCATATCGCGTTTTAGTAGAGCGTTCTCCCGCTAAGTCGCGGTTCAGAGTTTGCAGATTTATTCTTAGAACCTAATTAATAATTGTTTGTGGAAACCGCAAATATCCTACGTATTTTTCAAAATAAAACTAGATGATCGAGAGAAAGTAACCCTATACTGGCTGCTGCCCTGTGATGCATCTCTGGCAGATGCAGTCCAGCATTACCACGTCAGAACAGTTTCCTGCATGGAGCGACCTCCAGTATTTCGCTGAGTGTTCTCGTGTTTTTCATTTTGTTCTTAAAGTCCTGTATTTTATTACTGTAAATTAAATTATATTATTATGGTATTAAGCCTGATTGTACCCTGCAAAGAAAAGGACAGTGCATACCAAAGAAAACACCCGTGCATAAATTACAGTACAGTCTATTCAGGGGTAACATCAGTATTTTACATTCTACCACAGGAGACAGCAGTTCAGTGTACACTGTACAGAACATATACGGGTTTACCTTGACAATTTTTAAGGGTAATGTATTAAGCTGAAATTTTTGGGATGATATTTGGGAGCATATTTAGGGTTTACACTATAAAAATATGCATTTTAGGCATTTTTAACACATTTTTTCTCAATTTGGGGGTTCTCTTGGAATGTAACCTCATGCAAACTTCTGTAGTCAAATGTATTTAGCTTTTAAAACATTTGAAAATTATGAAAGAGAGACAGTACATTATTTAATATTGATTGTACAAACAGACAAGCGTTACACCAACTGGGATTTGAATGTAATTAATGTAAATTCATAGACTTTAAAATGGATTTGGTCCTCCTCATTTCGGCTGTGACTGCTTCTACTGTTCTTGGAAATGTGTCCATTAATTCTGTAGACCGTTTATGAGGGCAGGCACTGATGTTGGACGAGAACACCTGGCTCGCAATCTCCGTTCCAATTGATCCCGAAGATGTTGGATGGGGTTGAAGTCAGGGTTCGGAAGGGCGCAAAGTTTTTTCACAGAACTCACCGAATCATGTCTTTATGGTCATGCACAGTCATGCTGGAATAGAAAATGTTCTTCCCCAAACTTTCCCTACAAAGTTAGAAGCATGGCGTTGTCCAAAATGTCTTGGTATGCTGAGGCATGAAGATTGCCCTTCATTGGAAGTAAGGGGCCTAGTCCAAATCCTGAAAAAAATAACATGTGTGTCCGAATACTTTCGTCCAGATACTGTATCTCCGTATTATAAAAGCGTCTCACTGCTGTCACCCAAAGGGTCTACATAGACGCTCCATTCACCGCTGTCCAATCAGAAACTAGGATTTTGGTGAAACACTTCAAGCGACCAATAAGGTCGCTGGTCTCAGTTACCTACTCCGCCCATTTCGCCTCGGCCTTTCTCTCCCGTCCGGAAATCGCAGCGTGACCGACGTTTCGTGTCTTTCGTAGACTTAAAGTAAGCTGTTTTCCCAACAATACATTAATAATCTATCATATTAAGACACAGAGTAACTGTTAGTACACATTAGCGTTGTGTAGGCGGGAGTGAACTGTTGGGTTGCCCCCCAAAAATGGTGGATAACATCATTAGCTCTGACAGCTAGCAGCGTGGTCGCCACTCCAGCCTGAGCTCCATTTTGTTGAATTCTGAACCGAGTAACTATAATTAACCCAAACAAAAAAGCAAAACACTGAGCAAGTTCTGAAATAAGCGATCGCGGAACTGTTTTTATATTCCGTATAGATTGTGTAGCACAGACCTGTACACACAGATCACAGAGGCTTAATTCAACAACAGAGCTGGTCTTAGAGTCTATCCAAACATGGAAACGCAAACGATTCAAGATTTTTTTTTGTTACAGGCGTAGTTTAGGTTTTCAGTACCTTAAAATGTTACGTATGAAGTCGCCACCGCCTAGCCTACCATGGGCAGTGTTGTGTATTGTATTTATCAGGCGCTAAAACATTGTGCAACATCTTATGTGCAATAGTCTTATCACGTGAAATACCTCTGTTTACGTTAATATTACTTATATACAGAGCTCTACTACATGCAGTGACCTAGTCCTAACTACCATCGTGTTGTTAGAATTCAATTAACTAAGTTTCTGTAAGAATTTGTTTAGACTTCATATTGTTTAAAATTTTGTTTCTGTGTCTTTGTAGTCATAACATAAGCAATTTCCTCTGGGAACAAAACAATTTTCTGATTAAGTAGCGTAATAGCATAAATTACTAGATTCCACCCCATAGTAGTGTTACTAACATACTAGAAATTAAGAGTCTGAAGGAGACATCAGTGGTCCGTCAGTCTGCAGAATAAATCCTACCCAGGTTTAACATGCTGCTGCAGATATAGTCCTTCTGAAAGACACTGATTACTTGACACATGGACAGTGGCGTCTCAGCCTTTGTTAAATTGGGGGAGAACTTATGCATGCAAACTTCAAGTGTTACATGAAAAACACAAATACATTCGCAGCTACCATAAACAACTACAGATACTCGTACAAAAACACTGAACAAAGAATTTAAGGGTGCACATTAGAAGAACATGTCAAAACTCAGCTCTTCATTTGTTCACAACGAAGTTGGATTCCAAACTGAATCACCCTGAAGCTTGTTATGAAATATTCTAAAATGTGATGGTACTTGCATCTTGGTGTACCTCCACTGGATTGAGGATTTTATGATGAGGGTACTATTTTCAGAGAAGAAAAAATGTTTGAAAGTGACTGGTGCTTGTCGCATTTGTTTATGCTGGACTAAACAATGGTAAAAAGTCTTGTTTTTTCTTTTCAGAATGCGTTACGTGGCCGCTTACCTTTTGGCTGTGCTGGGTGGAAACGCCAGCCCCTCCTCCAAGGATATCAAGAACATCCTGGGAAGCGTGGGAATCGAGGCCGATGATGAACGCCTTAATAAAGTATGTATTTAAAACACTGCAGATTTCATCCAGTTATTGTTTCTTATCCAAAATGTTATTTTTATCCAAGTTGGTTAGGTTCCTATCATATAATATTATATTTATACTGCCTGCATTTCTGGTGAATAAATATATCTATTGTGCAACTCTGTAGGTCATCAATGAACTAAATGGCAAAGACCTCAATGAAGTCATGAATGCCGGTATGTTCATATTTAGTTTTGCTCATTTGATTGCTTTTTCAGGTTTTTAAAATACGTAGGTTCACGTATGAAAACTTTGTTTACGTATGAATTATGCAGAAATGTCAAAATGGGAATTCCATTTTCCACATGTTTACAACACGTTCAGTGATCAAGGTTTGATTCAGTCTGAATCTAAAGTAAAAGTGTAAGGAGTGGTTTCTAGTTCTTAATTATAAGATTTTTTTCCCTGTAGGCCTCTCTAAGTTAGCCTCCGTGCCAGCGGGTGGTGCTGTGGCAGTCTCTGCCGCTGCTCCTGGTGGTGGTGGTGGGGCTCCAGCCGGGGAAGCACCAGCAGGTAAGCCATTGGTCTTCTCTCTAACTGAGTTTACTGTCCTTAAATCTAAACTATTTACATTATACAAGTGTAGATTATGTGCTGAACAACTTATTGCTGTCGTTATTTCTGTAGAAATACCCAATTAAATGTGCAGATATTCAGTAGTTAGGTATACTGCGATATTCAGAAAACAGGCCGTTGGCATATTAGACACTTCAGAATACAGCCGCTCTATTCTAGCCAGACAAGTTGCAGTTTTACCAAAGTAATATTTAGTAAAACTAGCTGTTGTAGTGTGTATTGGTCTATGAACCTTTACCTTTCATGGTGAAGTTTGCAGTGCTCTCCTTACATACTCTGTCTAATGGCTCAAATAAAAATGGCTCAAATGTTAACCTTTTTATTCCGTGTTGGGATTGACTTATTACTGACTAACAAACTGTTGTTTTTTTTTTATTATTTTTTTAGCGGAAGAGAAAAAGGAAGAGAAGAAGGAAGAATCTGAAGAGTCGGATGAAGACATGGGCTTTGGACTCTTTGATTAATCGTTCTTTTCGAAACAATAAAAATGAAAAATCTTTTGTGGTGGTCTTCAGTCTTCTGTTTGACATAAAGGCCTGCTAGTGAAAGTCACCACTTAACAATTTGCAAACATACCACACAGGCCTCTCATTCCAATTTTGTCTCTGCAATGATTAGTGCAATAATGTAGAGGAGGAGGATGATTCTACACTCATATTTTCATTATTCTGATAAACATTTGAAGGTCTATGAAAAGCAACAGATCTGAGTAGGTGTGATTTAAGGGAAGATCAAAATTTCATTACACACACTGATCTGTGAACAGAGTTCTGCAGTGCAAAAAACCATTTCATTTACTATGCAAAATGTTCAGTGAACCTACATGTGTTTTTATACATACTGTTCATAATGGTGACATGGGAAACTATTTGATATTTAAACCTTCCTACATGTGTCTACATTTGAGTATCCAAAAAATATTTCTGAGGCCAACATGTTCTTATGACCAACTATTGCCAAACAAGGCTGCAGGCATCAGGCAGCATATACGTAACCATGTAAAAGTGTTCTTTGAGCCACTGCTTTGAATGTGGTTCCTATCACCCCTGCTGTTAACAGTTATGACTCTGAAAGTTCATGTAGTGTTTCATAACACTGAAGGACTGTGAGAAAGCAGTGGTACTCTTCCTAAGGACAGTGTTGGAACCTTACATTAACTTGCTACTAAATGTCAATTATGGTATTTGATTATATATATTGATTAGGATATATATATATATATATATATATATATACATATGGTGGAGAGGATTTTTTTATTTGACACTGGTTTACCATCAATATTATAAAGCTTGGGTAGGCCCACTAGTTGTTTGAATTTTTGTTTAGTAACTGCTGGTCCTTGTCGCCACCACTGTAAAGGAGTCGGTACATTTCTCTATTTCACATCTCTGAATTATGCAGAAGTGTTTACAAATGGGAGTTCCATTTTCTGCACATGTTTACAACCCATACAGTGATGAAGTGTTTTTTAAGTCTTAATCAAAAGTAAAGGTATAAGGTTTAAGCTTTTTGTCACACGTACGTAGGGATTTACGTTCCTCTGAAGGATCTCAAAATAATGTAATTATACTTTGCTAGCACAGAGGGGCACAGAGAGAAAATAAATTTTAAAATGTATGTTTTTGCTGCTTTTTGAATGTGTATTTAAGATAGTTATTAAGATTTAAATGTGTATTATGAATGTAGAAATCCCAATACACCAGTTGCATACCAAATGCTCTCAGTTTATTCAAAAGATTAATGGTCATCTGTACTGTTGCAACCGATGTGCAAAAATAGGTCTACTGTGCAACATTGCATTGTCATTTTATTATCACCGCTGGGTCTGCCAGAGTAACCTGAGGCTTAGTGTCAGATGTCAATATTATATGAGGAACCAGCACTTCTTTCTCTCCCTCTCTTCATCACTGGACAAGAAGTTGAAGATCTTACAGGCAAGTAGATGTTAGCACCCATTCTTCTGGGTAACAATGGAATATGCCTTGCTCTAGGAGCACATGCTGTGACCCAGCAGTGTGGAAGAACCAGCTTTTGAGTGCTTGGTCAGTTGCGTCAGCCTGTTTTATTTTCCTCAACTGATTTGTTATTTCCATTGTGGTATTCAAAGATTACGTTTGCTAATTTGCTTAAAACATTTTCATAACAAAATACCATGAAAAGTGTGGACTGAATGAGGTCTTCCTTTGCCTTACAGGTCTGGAAGTTCACGGAAGAAATGAAGAACATGGGAACTTTAAGCTCCGAGAGTAATGAGACAGCACACCAGTACGATCTAAGAGAATATTTGGGAAAAGAGCAAAGACAGGAGCATGAGAAGAAAGGGATGGATGAAGAAGATGAGAAGTGTTGTGGGCTAGGTGAAGAAAGCTCAGAAAGGGTCTCTGGGCTACCAGAGGAATACTATCATGGCCTAGAAGACGTTCCATGGAACCTGAACTCACTTGAGGAGTCTGTGTATCTTAGCCTTCCACAGTGGGTGCAGGCAGGTATGTGTGCTTCTCACAGTCAGGCAAAGCACTGCATTCATGTAGGCCACGCATTTAAATATCCTCAGCATGTTCAGAGATGCCACTGAGTGTATTTCTGTTCATTCTGGCTCTGGAGCACATGCTCTAAAATGGTGTAGGGTGTCATCATTTTTGTCTTTGTTTTACTCACCTTTTCTCTATGTATCCGATGCATTCAATTAAATATTGTGGATAAATAATATATTATACACAATAATTCACAAAATTAATCCTTATGCATACTAGGGACATAATCATGTTACATGTTTAATTTGCACATATCCCTATACGTCCTTTTCATTATTTACTAAATGTACATTATTTAAGTAAATGTGTGCTGATCAGGCACAACAGTAAAACCACTGACAGGTGAAGTGAATAACCTTTATTATCTTGTTACAGCAGCACCTGCCAAGGGGTGGGATATATTAGGCAGTGTGTGAAAAGTCCTGGTATGTTATAAGCAGGAAAAAGGCTAAGCATAAGGATCTGAGCCAAGTTATGATTACAAAACAGCAAGGCCTTGTGGGGCATTCCCAGTGTGCAGTAGTTAGTATCAGTTTCTACCAAAGGAAGTAGGAGAAGTCGCAGACTGAACCCTGTGCACCACTGAAAGTATTTACAGTGGGCACATGAGCATCAGAAATGGACCTTGAAGCAGTGGAAGTTGTTGTGGTTTTCTTTTACATCACATGGACAGCCACATGCGTGTATGTTGGTGGGGAAGTGACAGCAACAGGATGCACTGTGGGAAGAAGGCAAGCTGGCAAAGGCAGTGTGATGTTCTCGGGATGGTTCTGCTGGGAACAGGGTACTGGGTTCATGTGGATGTTACTTTGACCAGACTAAGTACACCCTTTCATGGCAACATGGCAATGGCCTACTAACTTCTCCAGAAGCCAATCCAAGCATCTTTGGGGTGTTCTGGACAAAGCAGTCTGATGTATGGAGACACCACCTTGCACCTTACATGACTTAAAGCTAACAACTTTGTGCCACATTCCCCAACACATCTTCCAAGGTCTTGTGGAGTCCACGCCTTGATAGGTTAGATCTGTTTGTCAGCAAGAGGTGCGGATGGTTTTAATGCTATGACTGATCTGTCTATCATCACATAGTAATGGTTAAAAACATCTCCTAAACTAACTACCATCTCTACAATAATGCTAAATTCTGCTGACACTCATAAACAGCTTAATGGAATGTTTAAGGGACCATAGTTTTTTACATATTTCTTTTTTTCTCACTAAAGCTTAGTTGCATTGTTTGTGTGGTTTTTAAATAGTAAAACAATTTAACATGATCATTTAATTGTAACTTTTTTGAGCCCATAGTCTGAATTAAACAGATTATTTCTGTTACCGTGTCTTTAAGACTGATATTTGTACATTGTTCAAAAGGCAGTCTGCACAAAACACAACCTTTTTATGTGAAAAGGCTGCTCTAGGCTGACAGGGCAGCCATCTGTTGGTTCATGTGACATCACAGCAACACTGAAATCAAAGCTGACAGTGTTTGTAGGTTAGTTCCTGTATGTAGACAGTGTGGACTAATAGTGATGTACACTCACTTCCCACACAGGATGTAATACACCATAGGCCTGCTGTAATTAACCACTGACACTTCTCACATTTGACATTTGTAACAGACGTTCAAGGGGCATATTGTTTGCTTTGCATGTAGTTTACAGTGAATCCTTCTGTAAAGGCTACTTGAATGTTACTATTAGCTGTTTAATTATATATTTAAGCAATCATTTTGGCTTGATACTCATTAACCTCATATACATGTAATTTATAATATTAGTGAGATCCTGCAGGTGTGATTGGACATTTTTTCAGTGATGCACTCAAAGCACCCCTTGTGGAGAATCTTGTGGACTGCTGAACATGTCTTTGTAATAATGCTTTGAGGAGACCTTGCTCATCATTCAGATTCCAAACTTATAACAAAGCTGAAATGTGAATTCTAGAGAAATAATTTTGAAATAAAATCATTAATTTTAAATGAGGAATAAAGACATCCCTAGTATCTGAAATTGTTCCTAATGTTGTGTATTGGTATAGTAAACTTCTATGCTAGCTACCTTAAAAACGTAAGGTCAGGGCGAATAAAAAATGACTTGTCATTTTTGTCCTGCACTGTTGTGTTAAGGACTGAATTACTGTTATGTTTAAAAGCATTAAATACTGTTTTATTCTCCAATTCTAGCATTGCTCTGTAACCTGGCAGGCCAGTATGGCATCTGGACGTTCCATAACAACTTTTTGCCCTGTCGCCTGATGTCTTACTTATTTCTGCCCTACACTTTGCCTGCCACTGTGATTGTCTCAGTCAGCTACAGGTTAGAGTTTAAAGAAACATTTCCCACTAATGTGTAAGAGAATATCTTAGACATCTATTACCATAAGATGCTGCAAATGTAATTGCCGGGAATTAAAAATTGCATAATGAACATATTATTGTGTGTGTGTGTGTGTGTGTGTGTGTGTGTGTGTGTGTGTGTGTGTGTGTGTGTGTGTGTGTGTGTGTG
>JBBJLR010000111.1:17966383-17987564 GCA_037577145.1 Brachypetersius gabonensis
ACACACACACACACACACACACACACACACACACACACACACACACACACACACACACACACACGCACACACACAGCCATACAGGGGTGCACAATGTGTAATAAAAGATTAATGCTCACTCATTGTGCAGCAAAGCTGTGTTTTGTCTCTGTCACTGATAAAATCCACACACTGTGCCAAAAAATCTTAGACACTGGCTCACCAGTCCATCTCCAGGCAAGAAGCAGTGACTGTAAACTATGTACATTTATGATAACATTGTGTTAGATCTATATTTCTCCCAGTATTTTTAAATGATATGTTTATCTATGGTCAAGTATTTTTACTTCAGAAGGATGCAAGAAAAATATTTTCTGGGTTATTGTGGTATAAGAACCATCTTTATAGAACCTTTTTAATGCATGGTTTTTCAAAGAACCTCTCCTGTAAAAAGATGTGCCTTTCTATAATGTAAACGTTCTACATGAATTTAAGCTTTTTCCTGGAACTGTACATCCAGGCAAATTATTTTTAACACTGTAGTTCCTTTTTGTTCTTTTCTGCCGAATGTTTATAAGTTAAGTTTCATTCTCATGTGTTTGTTCAGCACCTAGGCTCCCAAAGGATCTCAAAAAGAGAAGCCTAGCACTTATCAAACCTCAATTTCTGTTTTAAAATGTACTGTTTGTGCTAAAAATGTGTACTGCAGTTATGCAGGGGATTTAGTATTTGAGTAGTATTTTTGACACAACTCTTTTTTAAACTCTTTAAGTTGTGTTTTATTAGCTACATTCAGTTTTTCTTCAGTCAGCATATTATTGAAGATGGAACACTTTTAGTGGAGGTTGACTTCATCCTACTCTTCCTACAGTACCAGTACCAGTATCAGCGAGCACTATTCCTCCAATGCAGTTCAGTTCTAATAACAAGCATTTCTTGTTTAATTAAAGTCATTTCACTTATAGGACCCTTGAAGTAGAAAATACTTTCAAGCATCCCAGCAATCACTAACATATGCCTATAGAACAAGAAAAAGAGCAGATTAGATTAGTGAACAACATAAATAGTAATTTAGATAGCTTAGATTAAATAATGTGAAATACATTTACCCCTCATAAAGCCTGCACCAAACAAACCAAACAAGGAGGCTTCTATATAGGATAAATGTTTAATAAAAGGCACTCAGGATATCATGAATAAAATATAGTGCTTATATGATCAACTTTATACAGCCATCGCATACATTCATAAGTTGCTAAGTGCAATCTTGACTTCAAATCCCTAAACTATTACAACGTTGTCATTTCTGTCGTTAGACTCAATCTAGAAGTTCAAAGAGATCTTCTTAAGACTTGCAAATGCAGAATGATTTTTTTTTACTGAAATTGTAAATCCATCCTGACATGGAATGCATGCATGAGTGTTTTGTCCTTTAAAATTGTCATTGACAATGGAGGATACATTGTTGAGACACTCTTTCTCTTATCAGAGCATTTTTTCTGAGATAAAGCTGAATAAACCCATGTTTAACATGCATTTTTTCATATCTTCACAATGATCTGCATTATATACACATACTGTAATTTGCTGGTATAAGTTATTGAATTAATTGTGAAAATCTCTAGTTTCCTTTGAAACTGCTGTGCAGTATTGCTTTAATCAACATTTATGCATATAAATGTCTGCATATCATTCAAAATATACTATTTACAAAAATGTGCATTTAATTCAAATTAAAAAGGACAGACATCACAAAATAATGAATTCCAGTCAATTGTAGCTGCATAGTCAGAACGTTATTGAAAGGGTATTTTATACATAATTAAATCTATTTCATTAAAGAATGTTCAAAGCCCGACAGTTAACAATAATAAATGCTGTCTGTCATCTCAAGAAAAAAAAAGAGCCAAACTGTCACCATGCATCGGAAGTTGAACAAACTGTGAATGTCAATGTGTCTACTGCCTATACTGTATAAATCAGGACCAGGGTGCCATTAAAAAATACCTTAATATGTCACATTTTAGAGCAATTGTTTCAGAGAAATAGACGTTTTTTCTGTTTAATATTTACATTTTGGAGACTGCCTTGGTTGTTTTTGTTACAGTGTGTCACATCATGCACAGTGCCACAATGCTGTGTGTCATTAGAATGGCTACTCTTTTCAGCTAAACTACAATGATGCAATGCAGTTAATAGATGCTACATCTTTCTTCCATGTGCAAGCTGCCTTAATGAGTATTTTCCAATACATTTTGGAACTAAGAGGTAATTCTGTAATCACCTTATGCAAGCTGTGCACTGTTCAGGCATAACTATCTTCAGTGTGCATATTCGGAGACCAGTGAACTATCGACTAAAATCTGTTTACTCTATTGCTAGCATAATCTATCATAATGTTTAAACCCTACATTCTTTAGTGCTTATTTATACAACATATACGACAGCTTCAACTGGATGACTCAAACCGGCAAATGGTACATGGTCCATCTCTAGAAATAGCTGAGATGTGAATTACTTGAAATAAGTGCTCAGTCAACACTAGATGTTGGCAATAATGTGGCCATTTCAACACATAATAAATGTAGGGGCATTCCAGGCTACAGATGACTTCTCCACATTTAAAGTAAGTGATATTATACCAACACCTGTGTAAAAGTGGGGCAACCAACAGATGCTGTTGTGAGGTTTTGTAAATATAGAACAGGAGCATGCATTAGATACAGTTTTTGAAGCAGATCTGATTGGCTATGATGCTAACTACAGTGACATTAAAAGATGGACAACAGCTTGATGTCAGCTTTGTCTTCTCACAAGCAGCAATGTCAAAGGTGATGTCAGCATGGAACTCTAAAGGAACAACAAGTTCAGCAAAGTGCAGTGGTGGGAGGAGGCTCAGAGTGCAGAATCATGATTCAAGTTCATTTCAGGGGCTCTGCAAAACAAGCACCTAATTTCTGATCAGTTAAATGCTTCACTCAGTTACAGACTGGTTCCTCACAAAATGCTGTATCAGAAACTATATTTCTGATTATTTTTGGTTCCATACTTCTTAGCCCCATTTGCTGATAAGCTGCATAGAAAGCATTAAAGGGGAAAGTCTCTAACAGTATCCCACAGAAACTTTAGCTGAGCATTTTTCACTAAAGGAGTTTCGAGATTCAGCATAATTATATTTCTGAGGTGTTTTTCAGCAGCCTTTGGCCAGATCTCCGTCATTTCTGAGGTTTTCAAATATGACAGCACATATCACAAAGGTACTGACATTGTATGCATAGCATTAAATACATAAATGAAAATCTAAATTATTCATTTGTCAATCCAAAAGGTTTCTAAGTGCATTGTTGCTTAGTCTATTATTGCTAGTCATGCTAATTTAGCAGCACTGCATTTCTCAAGGAATACCATTTTTCTCAGTCTGCCAATTCCCATTGCTCTTGTCCAAAGAATAGTTGCTCTCGTATTTCTCATCAGAATTTTTTTGGTTTGCAGCAGCCTCCGCAGCCGCATCCACGACAGATTTCTCTGCCTGCTCTGTTTCACGGTGGTAGAAATAGTTGAAGTTGGAAACAATAACAGGAACAGGAAGAGCAATGGTCAGTACACCAGCAATGGCACAGAGGATTCCCACCATCTTACCCCCCAATGTGACTGGGCACATGTCACCATAGCCAACGGTCGTCATGGTAACCACAGCCCACCAGAAACCCTCTGGGATGCTCACAAATTGTGTTTCAGGTTCATCAACCTCAGCAAAGTAAATGGCACTGGAGAAGAGGATGACTCCTATGAAAAGGAAAAAGATGAGCAAGCCAAGCTCTCTCATGCTGGCTTTCAGGGTCTGGCCCAGAATCTGGAGTCCCTTGGAGTGACGTGAGAGCTTGAAGATTCTGAAGACCCTCACCAATCTGATGACACGTAGAGTGGCAAATGACATGTTCTGGTTAGCTGCTGCGTCCTCTGCATGGGTGGCCATTAACTCAGTAATCACAGTGATGAAGTAGGGCATGATGGAGACAATGTCAATCATGTTCATGATGTTGCTGAAAAACTCACTTTTGCTGGGACATACAATGAAGCGTACTCCTACTTCAAAGCAGAACCAGATTATACAGATAGTTTCTACTACAAAGAACGGATCTGTGAAGACAGATTCTTTGGTTCTGGACAGAGGGCTTGGGGACAAGAGTGTGCCATTAGCTTGATGGGTTAAGTTAACAATTTGATGGGGGAATTCATGATCATCGCGGAACTCTGGGAGTGTCTCTAGGCAGAAGATACAGATGGAAATAGTGATGACAAGGACAGACACTAATGCCACGGATCTAGCAGCACTAGAGCTCTCTGGGTACTCAAACAGAAGCCAGAACTGACGGTGAAGTTCACTTGTCGGTAGCTGAGGCTCAGGTTCTTTGATGAAACCTTCGTCCTCCCTGAACTGTTCCAACACCTCGTAGCCAAGTCGGTAGAACACAATCTCATCTACAAAAACATCCAACGGCACATTCGCTGGTCTGCGGATCTTGCCCCCAGACTGATAGAAGTACAGGATTCCATCAAAACTGGGGCGATTGCGGTCAAAGAAATACTCATTCTTCATTGGGTCAAAATAATGAATACGCTTCTTGGGGTCTCCGAGAAGGGTGTCAGGGAACTGGTTAAGGGTTTTGAGTGTCGTCTCATACATCATTCCTGAGACATTGATGACTACCCTCTGGTCACCCTCCTCAAGTTTCTGCTTTTCCCCAAACAAGTCCTCACAACAGTCTTTAGCCACCTTGCCCAAGAGAGCCTCACTGGGACTACCTTCGCTACTCATGAGTACCTTCCAGTTGGAAACAAGACTGTTGCAGCTTGATGTCCCTTTCTTTGTTAGTGTTGTGGGAGAGGTGGGTGTGTTCCCAGGCCTTCTCTGCCTCTGTGGTGAATGTGTTGGTGAGTTCATGCCCGATGTCATCTGGTTTGCTTCTGGTGCCTCTGAAGTTGGTGAGGTGGGGTATCCTGAATCACTGGGATCTCCCAGGTTGATTCCGATGTCATCCAGGTTCTCAAAGTTGACCAGAGGAACCTCCATGACCTCCCTCCCCTCCACAGGGTACGACAGAGCTGCTTAACCCAGGATGAATGACCAAGGGGTAGCCACGAGTGGAGAGCAGCCTGTTCACTGTATAGTTCAGAGTGCAGCAGGTTCAAAAAGGGATCCAGGCTTGTTCTGACTTGTTCTGCAGCAGTGAGACGAATCCCAAGACACCGTCACCTGATCTGCAGACAAAGACAAAGAGACAGAACAGCTGTGTCACTGCCCAGCTGGTATAGGTGGACTTCTAAGTCAAGCTACATTCCTCAGAGTAACAAGGTATACTGAGGAAAAATATGACTAATTTACATAAATAATAATATTTCTCTTCAGCTGTTATGCCATTATTCAATGACTGTTATTCAGATTATTCTCTTAGCCTCCTTGCAAACTCCTTGAATGTACCTCAATATTCATCAATAATGCATTAAAAATAAACAGCATATGTATCCCTTTCCTCTGTGTCCACTGATCAAGCATACTTGCAAATGAAACATCTAATAGCTTATTCCCTGAGCAAATGCACCTATTACTGAGCCCACAGCCGCATCTCACTACACATACACCTCACAGCTCAGAAATGTACAAGAGTAATGCAACTGTGTCAACCTGATTTTTTACGTGTCTAAGGGGAGTCATCACTCAACATAAAGAGCCCCTGATAAAGCCAGAGTGAAGCACAAGCCAACAGATAGTCAATCACCACAAATTACATACGATGTAAACACTATCCTACAGTCACATTTAGCACTCAATACACATATTCTCTTATTCACTATTTCAGTACATATAAATAGCGGAACTTACATTTTGTTAGAAGTTTCTTGTAGCTTCTTCAGAAGAATGAAAATTAGAAGTCTGTTCACTTCTCTAATTCTGTCCCAGGTGGGGTCTGCCTCCAGCCAAAGACAAAGGTGAAAGTACAAGCTGGATGTCCAGTTCAGGCCCCTTATCATCAGCCATCTATTTTCCAGAGTTCAGTGGAGTTTGGTAACCATAGCCTAAACAGAAGATTTAAACAGCTAGCCTGCGTACCACTTGACACCGCAAAACCAGCGGCAGCTAAAGAGAAAAGCCACTGGCTCCATGACAACTTGTGCAGAGACACTGCACAGCAATGCACCTGACACCTCTCACCTTCGCTCTGTGTGATATTCCACTGCCCCTATTAGTATACAGCAAGGCCTGTCCTTTCCACTGTAGTACTCGGGTAGGTGAGTTACCCTGACGCTGCTGTAGTTTCATGTGGCCATGTGGTTTCTTTTGTAGTGCTGGCAAAATTGATCTTACTTTATTTGTTGTTAGCACAAAATGCACACTCACTTATAGTTGGTGTAAAATTTCACAGAATGCCCTGAGCTTGCTATTTTAGGTAAAACACAACAGACTGAAAAAGTGTTTGTTACAATAGCATAAACAAATTTCACCGCTTCCCTGGCATTAAGGACCATTTACGTTGCCATCTGTTCAAACCCCTTCATTCACAGGGAATACACACAATAGTCATTTATAGTCTTGCATTAGTGTAATGAAGAAACATGAAATAAACTTTAGATATGTGATCATGCTAAATAGTCTAAATAGTAACATTCTTACTAAAGGCATTAGATTCACTGTAAAGCCGTTACATTTAGGAAGCAAAATTATTCCTTTATTTTTTTCATTAAAATTTAAAATGAAAATTATTTGGCATTTTAAATGATAATTCAACAATATATCATCACTGCTGGAAGACCTTATCAGTTCCTTTTTTCTTTCTGAAAAAAATTAAAACAACGCCTATCAAAGTGGCCCAAAATTATGTTACATTAACTTAAATTGAGAGGTCAGATGCTTCTTTCTTCTCCTGTAAACCTAAAGATATGTTTACAAGTGTAATTCCTGAGTGTTGCCTTCTTCCTAGAACCTTTACATTATGTGCAGATCTTTAAGCTTAAAAAAGGTTCTTCGCCCTCATGCATCTTGTTTACAGAATGGTTCTCTAAAGAACATTTCACTGAAAAGTTATTTAGGGAACTATAATTGTTCTTCAAACATCAAATAAAAAACACTTTCAGCCACTTTAGCTTTTTAAGGTTTTGTAAGTATGAGAAATGAAGATTGTTGTATCTTGTTGGCCTATTTAATTTTCCAGTCTCTGTTCTTGGACGGAACTTATAGAATCTGTCTAGTCGGGCGGGAAGCATAACCTAGTTGTGGATGTTTCTGGGTTTGTGCATAGCTTGGCTGGATATTTGTGCAGGCTGCGATGCAGGATGTCACAGGATGCAAAATAATACCAAATGAGAAAATCCACATAATAAGACAGATTACCTAAGGGTACATGAATATAAGGAAGACAAGACTCATGACAGCAGACCTTATATGGCAAGTTATTGATTGCATGGAATTTGGAGAAATAAGTAAAAGGTAGCACAAATCCATCAAGAGCTTTCTGAAGCATCAGATGTACAACAGATTGGGATGCAAAACTGATGGCTGTAGTCAGGAATAGAGAATTGGCAGATATACTAATGGTTAACACAAACGCTAGTTTCTCAAAATCACAAGTAAACACTAGCTCTGGGATCTGATACAGTAATTACTATGGTGACAAATATACAACACTATGGTATAAAGAGTCTAACTAATATGTTTCCAGAGATGTAGTCTACATCTCAGAGTTTGTTTTGATGGACTATCTGACTATATTTCTTTGTTCTATATTAAGAGCTCACTGGTTTGATTTGCATGATCACAGTCTATAATCCAGATATAAAGTGTGGTAGTTTTCTGGTACTGCTCACGTGTAGAGTTCAGCAGGTTTAACACAAGAGGGTGAGAAAGGTGACAGATGCCTCTATTCTTATGCTGCTGCGCTTTTATGGAAAAGTGCTGAAGATGTAAAAGCCATACGGAGAGATGATATCTATATCCCTTTGCAGAGTGTGTGCATGCAGTTGTGTGTGTGCATACCAGGGAGCATCAATCATAAAAGAGGAGGAAAGTTTCCCCGGATACGGGACAAGGATAAAGCCATTGTTATTAGACTGGTAACATCTGGTATTATTTGCTGACTACACACTCACTGCTGTAGCATGGAGGACGGAGAGTACTTTGCATGCTGTTAGATCATTTGTCAAAAAATCCTCTCCATTTCTGAAGTTTTTGCACTGATTTGTCTGTCTTTAGGTGAAGATAGAAGATACTTTTTTTGGCCTTATTTTCATATTTGTGTGCACTCTTTTAATTTGCAATTTAGGAGTTTATTGCCCAAGGTTTAAGGCTGTAATTTTGTCACTAAATACAAACTTTAAGCCAACTGAGACCTGATATACTGACAATTCAGAACATTCTACCTCATAAATACAGTAAGAACCAAATGTTATCCAAGCTCTCATTACATTTAAAGAGAATACACAAATACGTACAATAGGCAAACAAAATAAGCTGACTTATCACCTATACAAGCTACTTTAGCCCTTTAAACTTCATACCCTTTCCCATTCTAGGGTTTATAATTCAGAAAATACATGGAAAACTGTAACATAAATGTATTCTCTAATTATATGAGCAAGGACCTTCCATCTTTTAATTCACGACTTATCATCAACAAATAAATAAACTAGCTAATGGCATCAAGCCCCATATGACAAGACTATAAACACTTTAAAACCCCAAGCATTACAAACGCGTTCTGCCATATGCAAGAAAGCATACTCTCTCACACACTCACACTCAGCTGGGGAGGAGTCTGAGGGATACTCACCGGGGCGTCCCCTAGACTGAGTGCTTCTGTGTGAGCGCCGAGCTCCAGGTGGCCTGTGTCTCTCTCTCTTTGTTTCTCTCTCTCTTGCTCTCCCCTTTTCTTCCACACTGCCTGTCTTACAGTCAGATCCCAGCAGCCCTGGGATCAGTTAAAGCTCTCCCTCCGTAATTTTATGCCTCCTGAGTAACCTGAGAACCATGGCTTCCATTAGTCAGACACATAGCCATGCTCACACCCACCTACACTCACACACACACACACACACACACACACACACAACACTTGGTCTTACCTCTCACATTCTGCTCACTTTAAAAGTTGTTGTGTGAATAGGTCACCTGGTGTCCCCCACTGCCTCTGTGTGCCCCAGGGCAGAGGGCTGTGGGGGTCTAGAGGAGAGACCCTCAGCACTGGAGCCAGTTCGCCTCTGAGGCTCCTCAGCAGGATGGAGAGGAAAGAAAGGACGGAGAGACCTGAGCTCCTGCAGAGTAAGCAAACACTGTAACATCTCCAGAGTACACGCACACACACACTTTTACACACAGACACATTCATCTAACCCACCCCACTCCATACACACCTCAGCCCCCACCTTCATTCCAACCCAGGGGATCTGACTCTGCACCCAACATCCCTGTCAAGCACACACACACACACACACACACACACACGCGCGCGCGCGCGCGCGCACACACACACACACACACACACACACACACACACATACTCACATCTGCAGCAGTGCTCAGCAGCTACTAGAACACAGCCAAAGGTTTGAAACTGCTTAGTCTGTGCAGTGCCATTCTGTTCAACTGAGTTAAGAATGGAAAGTGCCATTCGCCAACGCTTCGCTCAGCTTCTTGCCGCTGCCCAGCAATCAGCACTCTTTACTCCATAAATTCTAGGCTCATTATATAGTTATTTAGCTTAAGATATAACCAGTCTCCAGTTTATGATACATGGGTTAAATTAAATACATTTTAACAGAATCATCAAATCCATAATTTAAGCTGAACGGTAATGGTAATTAAACTAAATGATCCAACAATTCAAAATACTCACTGCCATATTACTGCCAGTAAGACTCTGCTCTAGAAAAAAAGCTACCAAATGTTAATTCTTATGAAGCAAACACTGAAAGAGGAAATATTGTAGAGACAACTTGAGTTTTCAATGGCATCTGCAGAAACTGAGCTCTCTTCACATTTAATGATAATAACAGGCAAACACTATCAGTATAAGCACTGACACCTTTTTATTACCTATACAAACTACTTTAGCCCTTCAAACTCAGTAGATGTCAGGGTGACACCACACTATCCCAGAAATACGATCCCACCCATATCCCACTCCTCTGGTCAGCAAAATTTTATTCCATCAACCCCCTGCCAAATAATTTGTGCCAGGACTGAAGCTATGGGGCGACAAAATTCTGTTTTGCCCAGGCCGATAAAATACCATCACAGTCCATCACAGAAGAATTTCTAATAAATATTGACTAAGAAAATGGCTGCTTATGTTTGTAGTTAGAATGTATACCAGAATGATGTTGTTAAGTGATTTATGATGTTAAGTGAAATTTAGTAGAAAAATGTTAGCTAGTGACCCCTGGGGAAAATTGAGATCCCTATTCATATATGACAGGACTACACTAGATGAAATTTACTGTCCAGTATAAAACCTATGAATTATTCAGTACCTACCATGAAGCTAATATGTTATGAGAGTGAGAAATGGAAGTATGTGCCCTCAGAGTATAAGCAGATAAAGGAAAAATGTATGTACACACATTGTTAAGATCTTTAATAAATCTCCATAGGCTCTTCAAACACTCACTCACTAAAGGTTTGATCAGGTCACAGAAATGCTGACTTGTGTGTTGCACATCTCTCATAAGATGAGGAGAACTTGAAAGTCACCCAAATATTGATTAGCGGTGTCAGGATGAGAGCGTGTGTTAGAGGTAGAAGTATGGACTGAATGGATAACTGTTACTGGTGCTCTTTGACACATCTTGAAAGAGCAGAACAAACACAGAGCATGTGTTACTACTGGACTGTGCTCAGTCTGAAAAAACAAATGGTCTACAACAGCAAAACTCAACCAGTACATCTTACCTCACTTACACTGAAACAAGTGATGCTTTGAATGCTTTTGCTTAATTTAAAGGTGCATCATTTCCACATTCAAACATTCAAAAATACTGTACATTGTCAAAAGTAAGTCAACCAAAATTAAACACTGGTTGCTGTATTATCTTTATTCATATGGAAATATAGGACACATTTTTAATCAAGCAAATTCAACACATTACTTTTCTAATGCACCTTGCTTGACATCACATTAAAACTGTCTGGAATTCATCCAGAGCATCTCTTATAATGTGTTGAAAGTGTGCACATTAAAAAAAACAGTACTCCATTATCAAAAAATTAAAATTAACTGCAACATAAGATTTTTGTTTTAGTGCTGACAGCTGCACTTGCAAAGTGGACTCATGAGTCAATTAGTTATTGAGCTGATCCCTGATCCAACAAAGTTTGTATTCTCATGTCAAATAATGAAGGTATAGAATTTTCATTTGAGCCCATTATGCACATCTAGCAAAAATATAAGACAAGAAGGTGGGGGGCAGTGAATGTTCATCATATTCCACACAACAGAAATTTCTCATAAGGCCGAAATACTCTGAACATGGGGTGCCTGGCAGTATTTCAGGCCAGACGCCCTTGCCAACTCAAGCAGAACTTGTGCCAGCGGGATGGGGTTTGTCAGATTAACAGAATGGCTTGCTCAGTCACGAACTTATGAAAAGAGCCAAAGAGGGCCAGTGAGAGAGAGAGAGAGAGATAACGAGAGAGGGAGACTGAGAGAGAGAGAGAGCAGGAGAGAGAGATAACGAGAGCGGGAGAATGAGAGAGAGAGAGAGAGAGAGCAGGAGAGAGAGAATCACAGAGAGAGAGAATCACAGAGAGCGAGAACTAGTGAGAGCGAGAGAGAGAAAGAGAATGAAAGATAGTGAGAGAGAGGATCACAGAGAAAGAGAACAAGAGAGAAAGAGAGAGCAAGAGAATGTGTGTGTGTAAGAGAGAGAGAGAGAGAGCAGGAGAGAGAGAAAGAGAGAGAGGGAGAGAGACAGAGAGAGAGAGAGAGAGAGAGAGAGGGAAAGAGAGAGAAAGGGAAAGAGAGAAATAAAAAGAGGGGGAGAGAGAAAGAGAGAGAACAGGAGAGAAAGGGAGAGAGACAGAGACAGAGAGAGAAAGAGAGAGAGCACTAAATCCATACAGGAGCCTTGCTTGGCTTTCCTTCCTGCTGAATCGTTAGTGAAAGAAGATGTGGGGGCAGAAAATCTCTACCAATCAGACTGATCTTTTTCTCCTGTTCTGTAAATGAATGAGACTTCCAGTGTGAGAAAGGGGAGTGGACTAATGTGTTTCATGACAGCAATGAGACAACATGGTAAATTATGGGAAGATGTGACTATTATCTTTACGTCTCCATCTACGTGACGAAAAGTGGGCGGAGCAGAGTCATGCTGAGCGGTTACGTGGGCCTTTTCACATATGACATATCCATCCCAGCGGCGGCACGGTGGCGCTGTTGCCTCACAGCGAGAAGGTCCTGGGTTCGACTCCCGGGTTGGGCGCAGGGTCTTTCTGTGTGGAGCAAAATGCGTGGGTTTCCTCCCACCGCCAAAAACATGCCCGACTTGGGGAATAGGTGACTTGAGCATTCTAAATTGACCGTAGGTGTGAATGTGAGCATAGAGCTGTCTGTCTCTATATGTTGCCCTGCGACGTGCTGGCTACTGTCCAGGGTGTACCCCGCCTTCGCCCATTGCAGCTGGGATAGGCTCCAACCTCTCTCCCCCCCCTGGCCCTGAATGCAAGACTAAGGGGTAGATAATGGATGGATGGGCATATCCATCCCCCTCTCTTTAAATGTCTCTTTCTCTATCATTTACAATGTAGAAATATACAAAATCCACCACAGTGATCTGGGGAAGAACACCATAGCGTTCACATACATACGTAGATTCTAATGTGTCAATGCAGGCACCATATTCTCTCCTGAACCCTAAGTGTGGGGTTTCTCAGCCATCAATGTTTAGACCACAAACTGGTTTGGGATTATATACTCTTTTGCAGTTTCACCAAATCTATTTTTATTCTGTCATTAAAAGAAATAAAACCTGACTTGACAAATTGATGGTGAGAGTTTGATGAAACACTAAATATCTTCTTCCTTTTTTAAAAAAAAACCCCATTCTTCATTAAGCAAAGAGGAGCTGGCTGCCGATACACTGCAGCATCGCACCCATTAATAAGATTGCTCTGCGGATTTCTGATGAGGTCCACTCCCCCCGATGACCATGATCATCTTAGCAGAGAAATAGAGACACTTGGATAGTGTCCAGAACGTCACTGAATGTGTGGAGGTATCTTCATGGACTTCTCCATGGCAGACTTCTCTGGGAGCTTTATGTAAATTTCTTTTGGTTAAAAAGTCAGAAAATATAGTTAAAGCAGTTAAGATATAGAGTTAAAGCAATTTTTTGCCTAATTAATTACTATTAATGATGTTATATGTGTTATATATACAAACAACATTGTCCAGTAAATAGTGATTTTATGATCAGGATTTGAATGTGTTCCTTGCCGAAGTCCAGTATTACTTGTAGTTTCCATCAGAAACCTGGTTTGACTCAGTCGGTCCTTTATTAAATTAATATATATCTCATTAGTTATTAATTACACAGTTATCATTTTATAGATACAAGGTCTTGTTACAGACAGAAGTGACAGACAGAAATCAGACTCCTTAGAGGTCTGGCAGCTCAGCTCCTCCCCCCACCGTTCTTAATTAGTGTTCCACACTGTACCTATCCCACAGCACCTCTCACAGGCACCAGCCTCTCCACCGCCATTACCTGCCTCCCACTGTGGCACCATCTGTTTAACCTACGACCAGCCTAACTCTATGGATTGCACACATGCATGCTGTGTGTTTTGGGAAAATTAGTGAAGCATAAGATGCATGGAAAGCCCCTGGTAGAATTAATCTGCAGGTTCAGGTATAGAAGGGGTCTAATCATAGCTGGAGCTGCAGTTTATCCCTTTTCCTGGTGGACTATGTGCAGCATGTGAGCTTGGTCTGATATTCTTAGATATAATTTCACACAACAGCAAGCTGTTTCACTCCAGCTGTTGCTGCCAGCAGCATAAATGTTTGGGTTTTTTTGCTGCTTGATACAACTTTATTGCAGACACATGTAATTTTCTCAGAGTGGAGAGAGTAAATACCTTCGAGAAATAACAAATACAGAGCTCATGTTCTTAATTTTCTATGGAGTCCCCAAAGTCCACTCTTGCCAGTCAAGATTAACTTCTTTTATACTTAAGAATCTGTGCACTGTTTTGTTTACAGTGCTTTTGAGACCGATATATGTAAATGACCTGTATTGTAATTGGCTGAACCTTTCCACAAGTAAAATAAGGCACACAGTGTTCTAAAAGCAGTCCAGGGTAAAATATAATCAATTGACTGCTATGTTTAGACTCAATTTCTCATGGACATCATAAAAATAAACATCAGACATTTTTTTATGGCTGTCTGGTTGCTTTGTAAGGATGCAGTGATCAATTTCTTTCCTGACAGCACTATGTTAAATGGGTTTCCACACATCTTCTGCTCAAATAATTCACATACAGACTGACTGAAGTAACAACACTCTTTATTAGTTTGGCCTGAATGGGAGGTCTAAGCTGCTGTAGGCTGAATGGACATGTATAAATGTTCTCATGGTTGTGACATCACAAAATAGGCTGTTTTGCAGATTATATAGAAAAGGTAGCAAACAATGTTTTAAAATGTTTACAGTGTTTATTTAGCACATCAAACTCATTTAAGAAATAGGGTTTTCCCTGATACAAGCCCTTTAAGAATGAATGATTGATGTGCACAGCTACCTTTCTGTGTTGTGACACCTTATTCATGACATAAACTAGTTGTAGTCTGTTGAACTATAAAGCCTGTCTATAGTATTTCACCCACCATCACCTCAGCCATGTGCTCAGAGGCTTAGGGACTCTCCATTTAACCTGGGCTATTCTGCCCTTCTCCACTTCAAAATCAATAGGGCTGACTAGGACTGAGTGTAATAAAATGGAGTATTGATTTTATCCAGGCGTATTCACTTGCACAGGCCCTCTATAAACATGAGAATTTGAGAATTTTCCATAATCTTTGAGTTACATGGTCAGAAAGGAAACCTCAAGGTCACATAAACAACAGTTTAATGGCTTTCTGTTACATTTCTTTATCTACGATGAATTAATTATTTATATACATTTTATAATAGCTCCCAAGGCGCTTGTTTATTGGTTGTACATTTAACTGGATTACCGTAAGTAAGCATTAAATGTCTAATTCATTAAAATAACAATTAAAGTAGTATTTAAATAATTGAATTAACTTCTTAAACCTGATACTGCACAAATGTAAAAGGCCTGTGCAGCCATGGAATCAATCCTTTCCCATTTCTGTAGGTCAGTGTTTCTTATTTCTTCTCCTGGAGACCCACAGCCCCGCACAGTTTCAACTATTCTCTGTGCCTCCACACCTGATCCAGCTCACGGAGGGCTTGATAATCAGTCGGTGAGCTGGACTGGGTATGTTGAGATGGGCAATTGCTGAAACTGTGTAGTGCACCAACCGAAAAATTGGGGTTATGTCATTTTACAAAAGCAGTAGAGTAGTAATGTGTAGAAAGATAACTGATAATGCAATAAATTTATTAAAATGTTCATGATGCTGATTTGTTTTTTAATAACTAGAATTGTTTTGTATGTTATGCTTCACAGACACACAGAGAGTGCTCTTGCAGTGTTATTCAGTATTATCTAAGATTTAAACATGCATACAGTTTGGGTGGTTGGTTTCTTTTGGAATATCTCTTGTATCTGCTGCCCTTCACAGCCTCTGCTGACCTTTGCAACACCTTCTCTTTTATTGGCTTATAAAATATTTCTGCTCTCATCACTCACTTTGTCCCCAGTGAGGATTCTGGTTCCTACAGCAGCAGACACCACACACACGTGCATGCACACACACTTACACAAGCACACACACACACGCACTGGTAGTAGGAAACTTGATCTGAAGTGCAGAAGGGCTACAGTAACAGTAACAGTAACAGTACACCTTATGGAGAAGCAAGGAATTGCACAGTAAGGAAAAAATTGCATAATAGGTATAATGTGGCTTGTAGTCATTAATCATGTATTATATACATTAATTAGGGCGGTGTCATAAATACAGATGAGGGACAAATTGAAGGAAAGACCTGGATAAGCGAGTGAAGAAAAAATAATGATAGTCCTTCACTGTATTCTTCATAAGTGGGTGAGGGCAGCCAAGAGACCTGTATAGACCTGAATACTTGAACACTACAGTGAGGTAAACCAGACCTCTGTAGTGCAGCTGTGGAAATTTTGTTAGAATTTATACCCTTCTACCTCCTCAAAGTGAAGGGTGACTGCAAATCAGTAAAACTACTTTGGTTTATGACCTTCATCCTGTGAAATATTTCTATCCAGACAGGAGTGTTCTCTAGAGGATGGCAATAATCCCATCCATATACACCAGTTAGCCATTACATAAAAATCAGCTGCATAGTATTTTGTTGGGACCTTTCTGTTCACCAGAACAGCTCTGACCTGTCGAGGCATGGACTCACCATGACTGTTGAAGGTATAATGTGGTTTCTGGCACCAAGACATTAGCAGCAGCTGTTGTAAATCCTGTAAGATGCGAGGTGGAGCTTGGCCTGCAAGGTAAATAAGTGGCCCTTGTCAAGGCAACATCCACATGAATGCCAGGACCCAGATTTTTGCCCAGAGCATGACACTCCCTCGCTGGCCTGCTTTCCTCCCATAGTGCATGCTTGTGGCATCTTTTCTTCAAGTAAATGACACTCATACACCCGGCTGTACACAAGACCACCTTCGATTATTGCTCCATGGTGCAGTTCTGGTGCTCACACAGCCATTGTTAGCACTCTTGGCAGTGAACAGAGGTCAACATGGACACCAATCTGCAGATCGATCTGCGCAGCCAAGTATCATAGCCAGCATTAACTTTTTCGGCAATATGTGCTATTGTCACACGTGAACACACTACAGCACACAGTGTGAGTAATGTGAAATTAACTCATTTAACCCATTCGCCCGAATGAAGCACTTGGCTGTCAGTGAAGAAGCACCTGAGGAGCAGTGTGTGGGGAGCAGTGTGTACCTTGCTCAAGGGTACCTCAGTGGTGCATCTAGCAATCCTAAGATTTGAACCCATAACCATCCGATCGCAGGGACAACTCCCTAAACACCAGGCCACCAGCTGTCCATGCACCGGTTGCTATTCCTTGGAACACTTTTAGGTACTTGATACTGTATACTTCTGCATACATGTCAAACTAAGTTGATCAAATCCTTATGCATCTTTCCCTGTTTGCAACACATCAACTTAAAGAACGGACGGTTCACCTGCTGCCCAATATATCCAATTCCTTGACAGGTGCCACTGCAACGAGATAATCAATGTAATCATATATAAACAGAGCAATGCTCATTTTATATATTACTATTTGTAGTACTGTATAATGTTCATGATATATAGGATACAGAAACTAAAAACATGAATCCTTTACAGTAGTGAAATGGAACAAGGTCACATATATAAAAAACATTGATGGACAAGGAGGAGTCTGTAGCACCTCAGTCATATGATTGGTTTACACTCATGACATCACTGTTGTAAAGGATAGAGCTAGTAGAGTGCTGCTGACACTTCACAGGCTATTTTCAGCATTTTAGGCATGGAGGATGTCTCACCAAGAACAATTAATAAAAAGGGATGGTACCTGTGCCTGTGGGACTACATTTAGCCAGTGAACAACTTCTCCTTCGTTTTATTTCTTTTTCTCCTTCTTATTTATGATTAACTTTTTCTTGCTCATGCATATGCTTAAAGGTACTTGTTTTTATAATAAATTAATGATGCCTTTTATTATAGCTATGGTTAACCCCTGCCTGGGAAAAGGTGTGTAAGTACCTATTGATACACATTTAATTCACATTCGGTACAAAGGTATGTTTCCATGTACGTAAGACTCACATTGTGAGATTAATTGAGAATGTTGATGTGTATTTGTGTGTGTGTGTGTGTGTGTGTTCGTGTGTGTGTGTGTGCGCGTGCGTGCGTGTGTGTGCGTGCATGTGTGTATGTGTACACACCAGTCCAGCCCTTTTTCGAGAACTCTGCATTATGCATTAACATGAAAGACAGTCTCAGAAGCCTGTCATACATCCAAGCAGCTCATTTCTCTCCCCTTCTCACCTCACACCTCTCACCATCTCTCAAATTCTCTCTCCCTCCCTCTCTGCCCCCCCCCCCCCACATGCCTAGCAGGTGTGGTTATGCTCAGTACCAAGCCAACAGTGCTCTGTTTGAGCCCTCTATAGGACTACATTCACATTGCACTTCATCTGTGCTCTCTGATTATATGAAAAGCTGGTGATTTTCTTCTCTGCAACATGTCTCCATTCCTTTCATAGAGGCCCAATTTCTCACACTTTCTGCTAAATGCAATGGCGGAGCTAAGCCTGTGACTGAAAATGAAATTTTAATTCATTTGGAACATTTTAAGCCTCCTTGTCTCCCCGCTTGGAATGCTGTTATGGTGCCACCCATTAAATTAGAATCTCATATGTATTTGTGCATATGAGGGAGATGCATTCAACAAAGCAGAGTCAGGGGGACTAGCAAAAAGAGTGAAGCAAACAAGCTTGATTTCTTTTCTTTTTTTTTTTCGCTTTTTAAAGCACTTTTTTATATGAATCCAAGTTATCGCAGAAAGAATAACTTTTGAACGGTTGATTCTTTAAAGAATGATGTCTTTTTCTTTGTAAGTGTAATGTGTGTGTGTGAACCTTTTAAAAGTTTAAAGGACCACCATTTAAAGTGAACATTCAGTATCGATTAAAGGTTTGTCCTAGAACCGTATGTTCAAGCTAAGACCCTTGTAATATAATTTTTACACATTTCTGCATCTTCTAGTGCACAATGACAGTTTATGTTACATAATAAAAAAATAAACATAAAAGTGGCCTATGGAAATGTTACATCATATTTTATATTGTGTTATTTTTTTGTCCTGAAATGATACGCTCAGCAAATAAATAGAAATTACACACTAAAATCGGGAGAACATATTTATACTGAGCTATTTATTGTAATATATTTATATGTGATGTATTTTTTATGTATTTGATGTATTTTTTAAATATTTATAACATTCATATGTTTATATTTAAATGTGTTGCCTGTAGAGGACATATTTTCAACAAAACATGTCATTTGACCAAAGATGAATAGGCATAAATTCAAGCAGCTAAAACATTGCTGGCTGTGTGTGTTTGGGTGGATTTCTCCATTAGAATCAATGTGTGTCTGCACCAAGTGTCCCCTGGCTCACAATTTTCCACCGCACCCATCAGTGAGTGAGGAAGGTGTGGTGTATGGAGGCTCTGTTCTTGGACCCAAAAGAGGACCATATGGCACTTGAGGCGTCACAAGGGGGAGACGAGATCACTGCAGGCTTACAGCCTTGTAGCTCTGGTTTCACTGTACGCTAAACAGAATAAATGCTGCCTATTAGACATTTATACTGCAGAAACTGCTTCCAAATGTTATGCTGATTGAAAAACCGACCTCAATTAGAATGAGAATTGCTCCCTGTGCTTCAGAGAGGAGATCAAACACACCAGAATTCATTATACTGTTTAACACCTCTAGGGGGCACTAAAGGCGAAACAATAGAAGAGATGTTCTGTCCCAGAGCATCCTAAGCACAAGATGCTGTCTATGCATTGCCTGAAAAGCAGCTCAGAGAACATACTGGATTACAGTGGAGACATGTTACATGTACTAGTGTGGCTTTGCAATGTAAAAAAACTTGATTACCCCCTTCCCTGTTCATCACTTAACTTGCACTGTGTATATATTGTTCCCTATATAGTTATTCATATTTATATGAGAAATTGTTTATTGTTTTTCTATTGATCTTTCCTCTGTTCTTATATGTTACTTATATGTTTGTTTTGTTTTGTTTTGGTTTTTTTTCCACTGCTGCTGCTGTTTTCTAAAGAATTTCCCCATTGTGGGATTAATAAAGTCAATCTAATCTAATCTAATCTAAGACAACGAAAGGAACACTGATGTTTTCAACCTCATCTCCACAGGTGATCATCACAGGCAATACCAGCACATTTCCCTGAGCCTTAGAAAAGAACAGTACATCTGGTGGCTAAAGAATACTTAAAGACAAGCCAGTGGGCAGTACCTGCCTATTAAATGCTATATTTGTTATGTGTAGAGTTAATGTTTTCTGTTTTTCACTAGGCACAGGGAAACGAGACAAATCAGAGGTGGCAGATAGAGATTAGGGTAAAAAAAATGTTCCTTTAAGACTGCTTTACTTTCTTTAAAAATTCATTTCTTTCCTCATTTCCGCCTCCTTTCATCTACAAGAAAAAAAAAAAGTAGGCCTCAAAGCGCAATTAATACCCAAGTGCCTGTTTTTATTTGCATGTAATACAAAAACAAGAATAGCTAGTCTGTAGGGGAAGTGGAAACGGGTGGACAAAATTCATAGTGTGCTGAAAACAAAATTTAGAGCATGGTAATAACTCTGCCTCATGATGAATGCTGCACGGAGGTGTCATATTCTTTTCCACACCTCTATCCCTCCCCCTGTCTCGCTCTTTTATCTATTCCTGTCTTCCCTGTATATTCCATAAACACCCACCCCTCACCACCCACCCTCCTCTACCCTCCCTTTCTTCTCTTTCCTCTCCCCTCTCATCTCCTCAAAGCATGCCTTTGAACATCACTCTCTCTCTTTCTCTCTCTCTCTCTCTCTCTTCCTCTGTTCCTTCCCTACACACCCCCTATCTCTTCCCTGTGTCTTTCTTGTTCTACTCAATGAAGGGTCTATTTATAGCACTAGCTGTTCTCCCTTACAAAAGTACACAGGGACACATGCTGCACACTTAAAGCTGAGAAAGACGCCAAAAGGCTTCTAACATGCTTCTCCTCCTGAATGGATCAGTCACTTCAAAAAAGGCTTCCAACTAGATGTTCTAACAGTAATGGCAGAAGAGCGCTCTGGATTGTCTTGGGGTGCTGTGAAATCGCACCATGATTTCTATTCTAAAATTATCCAAATGATAGTTCAAAGCTTGCTTTTTATAGGTTTTTATATGCTATAAGAAAATGTCCTGTATGTAATATAAATGTTTATTTGTGTATGTTTCGATATA
>JBBJLR010000111.1:17990443-18005381 GCA_037577145.1 Brachypetersius gabonensis
CAATGCATCTTTAAGTATCTATAGGACTGAGAGTGACAAGGCTAGTCCTGCAACCTAAAAATGGGTCTCTAAGTATTTGTTAGTAAAGGTAATTGTTTTATAGGACTGTATACAAGCAATAAACCATTTTAATGAACAAATTGGTGGTTCTATATAACACCATTTAATCTGTTCTTAAATCAAATCATTTTTTGGTACAATGCCGAACCATTCTGGCAAATAGCATGTACATGTGCCTTTAGATAATACTATGTAGTTTTGGTTTAGGCTGAATCTCTGCGTGTGAAACTGATCCTTTATTTTCTAAGCCTAAGCCAAACTTAACCCCAGTAACTGGTTATTATTGTTACATTACTATTTAGATGCACACTGTTAATTGAAAAGGTTAGTTTCCAGTCTTAATATTTTGAAATAACCGAGCTACGGATAGCACATTAACAGAATGAAAATCTGTTTTACATTCTGTTCATGTATAATTTAAAGTTCAATTCAATTACCTTTTTTCAATGTAGAAACTTTTTTTTTTTTTTTACTGTTCGTTTGTTATGTCTAATCCTGTCTCCCTTTACAGCACAGTGCTGTCAGACTGAGAGAGTGAGGACAAGCACACACATCCTCAGTCATGTCATGACACCACATCTTTCAAACTAGTGCTAAGACATCATTATTGGACCGCTCAGTAAGCTTGGAAGAGGATGCTAACAATCAATTCTGTTACATTAGTTAACAGACGTCTGCATCGCTCTGTGTGAAGGGCACAGGGCGAGAGCCATTCAGCCAAACCATAGAGAGCAAGGCCTCTTGGACTATTTAGCTATGAAGAGCTGTGAAGGTGGATCAAATTTGTGTCTTGGAAATAAAGACAACGGTTGTGTCACTTGGGAGCCGCTTAAACAAATGAAACAGAGTTTTTGTCAACAGCAATTTACAAATCCAGGAACATTGAAGGGTAACCCTGTTTTTCTTCTCGTCACCCCCAAAGTCTGTAAGCATAAGAAAACAAACATCCACACTCTCTGAAGAGATGACAAAAAATGCAAACACAGGTTTGAGATTGTTTTTCCATTGTCATTATTGATGCTGCTTTTGGACAGTAATGAACATTTGGAAACGGTATATGCGTAGAACTTCCAGTCATTTGATTGTCCTCTTATTGTACTATTAAAGTGCATCTCATTCAGAAACACAGAAGCTTCATTTTTCCTTTATACGTCATAGTTATTTTTTGTTCTTTTGTACATTTTCTTGTTATAGAAAAAAGAAATGGCTGTGTTTGAGCGTATTCTACAGTGACTGTACGTGGTGAGGATGGAAGGTATAAGATACATGTCAGAAGATACCTATGCTTATGGCCTATAACTGTTCTCTGCAGCCAGCCTAAGAAAGTGAAGAGCATGTCTGAGTAACACAGATTTCCCACAGATTAGTGCAAATCTGTTCATCCGCAAATCCATTATTTGAACATAATGCATATACTGTGGGTGGCTTGCAGAAAATCTGGCAAAAATCTGCATTATATCAAACACACTTCAAGGCTGGAGGAACATGGCTGGCTAAGAGTTCTGACACACTTGATCCAAACAGTGGAGCACTGCACAGAAACACGCTTTACAATGCATGCCGAGCACACACACAAAACACACAGTGCATAATTGAGCAGGTTCCACTAGCACTGAGTGAGGAGCTGAGGACCTCACAAATAAAAACCCCTAAAAAACCCTAGATGGCCTAAATACACTTAGGGCCAAAGCAAATGGTTACACAACAGCTTTGGCAAACTGTGTTCAATCAAAGTCTATTCTTATATCTCTCACTGTTCCATTGGTTTTACAATTAACATCTATATGGATTTTCTGTATGGTCTGCCAATGATCAGTTCCAAGAAAATGGAGCAAACAACGTACACAGGTGAAGCGCTTGGGTTTTACAGGCTACACATTGACAATTAGTTTGACGTGATGAGACATTCAAGCTGTTCAAGAAAGAACAGACTTTTTTTCTCTGTTTTGAAACAACGCATTATATGTGCAGATGTATATATAATATATCCTATTAACAGCCAGTTCTTTACATATTAGTAAAAAACAGGCCAATAAGTGAATGTTTTCGTTGATAGGCATCCTTCAAGTCCTTGGCAATGGAATGGTCATAAGATGCTTATAACAACCCCTTAAGACACCCAGTGCTCCAACAAAAACTTAAAATGTCTAAATGGATAAGTTGATACCAAAAAATAGACAAATAAATAAACAGTAGAATGTACAAAACCAAAAGAAGCACCTGCAACCAATGTGGTGATGCTGTTTTCGTGAATCCTCCATTCATAAAAGTGCTAAATGTGCAATATAAAAAAAACAAAAACAAAGATACAGTTACCACTGACATATGATGTGAGCTCTGAGCAATGAAATCAAATTTGCGGCGTGTGCAAATGTGCAGGATTTGGGATACATCCTTCTCATATACGATACACTGTACATTTCTATGCATAGAATAAAGCTCCCTGTCTTCTTGCATTTTATTGTATGTCATTCTATAGGCACTGGCTACGCACAGCGTGGGCACCAGCATCAGCGAATCTGCTTTTTAAACCTTCACCTGCAGCCAAAAAGCCCCCCAAACATGAACTGTACATCAATGTTCACCTGGTTTGAGTTATAAACATTGTCTGACAGCTACCAGCTGTGAAAAATTCATCTGCCTCTACGGCATAAAATAAGCACATACAGTCTGTTATAAAAACAACAGCACAGGTGAAAAACAGGATCAAAGCTACAAGGAAGTGCTGTCAGATGAGGAACGAAAAGGACATGTCGCTCATCTGCAGGCGCAGTGCGAAGGTCAAACAATGCTAGGAAAACCGCCACCCTGTAGTTGCGGCTACTGCAATGTGCAGCATTAACTCACTGCAGGTGTGGGCTGTTGCTCTGCCTCTGTCTATGTTACTGTGCGTGTCTCTATAAAATAGAGACAAATAATAAAATAGAAAGTTAAAAGTAAACAAATAAATAAATAAAATGAAAGCAGCGCCAGTGCCCAGATTCATCATTTACAGTACAACAGTTATGTAATGCAATTACATTTGTTATATCATAAACTCATAAGCAAAAGTTGAGGTGTTCCAGTCAAACGATGTTTTCTTGCTAAACATCCTCTACAGTAAGCACACATTTAAAGCATTATTAAATTATTGTTTGTTCGCTAAATGTAACATACTGGAGTAATTGTTAAAGTCAATGTAAATTAAGTTAAGTTAAGTTAAAGTTAAGTGTGTTTCCTGTAGAGGGTTTGTCAACATTTTCACTTCATCAAAACATATCATTTGACCAGGGGCGCTCACATTTTTTGCATAAGTATGTATGTGTATATATTTATACTTTTGGTTTTCAAAAAAAAAAATCATGCTGCTAAGGCTATTGAGATCATGCAACACTAGAGCATTAGCATTTCAACCTTTTTCTTGTTTAAAGCCAGAGTAGTGCTAAGCCAAAGCAAATATGTTTTAACATCTGGACTTTTTCTAGCTGTTTTAACATCTGTTTTCAATATGATAGGCAAAGTATAGATGACCGCTAGTGTATAAAACAATACAATACTAGTGTATAGTATGGATTAGCTGATTATGTGCTAGGGTACATTACAATTCAAACTACGAATGGCTTGTTTTGCAAGATAAACAGAATATCAACCATAACTTGGACAATCTCTGAAGTTCCCTGGCAAATTAAGGAACATACTCTCTGAAATCTTGTCATGGAAGTTCAGATTATTTGTATTGCATTGTTCAATTGTAATTTTAGTATAATTCTATGACATTGAGGAAGTTGCAAGTCTAATTTACTGCTTCCCCAAATAGTGCTTAGAGTGCTTGACAACTAAACATGACTAGCAAGTAAGTATATGGTCTTTCCAAACAACAGTTTAATATACCTTAAATTGTGCTGGTTTGGGCCATCAAAAAAGTGAAATGCTAACAAATGGCATTAGTTCAATTTGCGGCAGATGAACTACCATGCACATAAATTATGGCACTGAAACATTCAGTCTGTCTTAAAAGCTTTTCAATAAGACTTGCATTTGTGAGAGCATAAACGTTAATGTGGTCTATTTAGGCTGCTGTGAAGTCTGAAGACAATAATCTGAAAACATAAGCAGACCCTTATAAAGGACATTCTCAGTCTGGAGGCAAGTATTGTCATGATGAAAGAATAGAAAATTATTATCTGAGTGCACTGTGAGGATTATCATGTTCGGTTATCATTTTATCTATAACAAGCAGCAGCAGTAATGGAAGTTCTTGTTCATATATTCTCGTATCATTATTATTATTTTATGGCCCACAAGACCTTACATAGGCCATGTTCCTTACAGCAGAAGAAGCACGCAAATAATATTTTCTTTGGAGAGCAGCCGGGAGATGTAGCTGGACGTTGAGAGAAGAATGTGAAGATGCATACATGTTACAAGGGGTTTTTGGAGGTAAAACTTCTGTAACCTTTGCAGTTCCTCCACTAGTTCCTACTGTTTGGCTACTACTATGGGATGTCTGGGAATTTTGAATGAAAGCTGTAAGGACAAAAGCTAAGTGCATGCAGACTCTGCTCAATATTTGGATATGTATCTTATTTAGAGACCTGATCTGTTCTTGAGGTCTCTGTGTGGAATAGTAACTCATGTCAATAGCACAGGTTCTGACATTTCATGATCATCTTAAGTGCACTGCTTTTCAGTTTTAAAATGTCTGCAGTCTGAGACTGCCGTCTCACTGTCCGTTATCATAATCCCAGTTGATTACACATCAGTCAGCATTTTTTTGATATTGACATAGTTTGTGTTGGCCACAGTGCAATTGCCTTTTTTGAGGTCCTCCTCCTGAAAATCCTCATTACTGTTGTTCACCCCTTCCTGGATCTCCATGTAGTCAGATTTGCTGATAGTGGAACCACTTTGACTTCTTTTCAGCTCTTCTTGGGAATCAGCTTTTGGGACGTTTACCTGGAGATACTGGGCCTGCTCCTCACCTTCGGTTTCACGGTGATAGAAGTAATTAAAATTTGAGACAATGACAGGAACGGGCAAGGCAATGGTCAGCACGCCAGCAATGGCACAGAGAGACCCAACAATCTTCCCACCAATAGTTGTTGGTACCATATCCCCATAACCAACAGTCGTCATGGAAACCACAGCCCACCAGAAGGCATCAGGGATGCTGTAGAACTGGGACTCGGGTTCGTCCGCCTCAGCAAAGTAGACCGCACTGGAGAAGAGGATGACGCCAATGAAGAGGAAGAAGATTAGCAACCCCAGCTCCCTCATACTAGCCTTCAAGGTCTGGCCCAAAATCTGGAGACCCTTGGAGTGACGAGAGAGCTTGAAGATTCTGAAGACCCTCACCAACCTGATGACTCGTAAGATGGCTAAAGACATGGCCTGCTGCCCTTGCTGACCATCCTCTGCTTTCTCTGCCAGCTCTGTTCCTAGTGTGATGAAATAGGGGATAATGGCAACTACGTCGATCATATTCATTATATTCACAAAGAAACTGGCTTTACTGGGGCAGGCAAAGAAACGAACCAGAAACTCAAAGGAGAACCAAATTATACAGAGTGTCTCCAGGATGAAGAACGGGTCAGTGAAGTAGGTGGATGTGTAGCTGGTGGTGGAGTTGGTATTGTAAGTACGGGCTTTGTGCATATCTTCTTCATCACTGCGGAATATTGGCAAAGTCTCTAGGCAGAAGCTGACTATAGATATAAGAATCACCATGACAGATATAATGGCTATAATCCTTGCTGGTCCTGAACTTTCTGGATATTCGAACAGCAGCCACACCTGCTTTTGGAACTCATTGTCAGGTAAAGGCCTCTCCTCTTCTTTAATGAAACCTTCATCTTCCCGGAACATCTCAATCGCCTCTTCTCCCAGTTCATAAAACCGAATTTCCTCCGAGAATATGTCCAGAGTCACGTTCACTGGACGTCTCAGTCTTCCTCCAGACTGGTAGTAGTAGAGGATGGCGTCAAAGCTTGGCCGGTTCCTATCAAAGAAATATTCATTCCTTAAAGGGTCAAAGTATCTCATTCGCTTTTTTGGGTCCCC
The DNA here is from genome assembly GCA_037577145.1 of Brachypetersius gabonensis. NCBI lineage: Eukaryota > Metazoa > Chordata > Actinopteri > Characiformes > Alestidae > Brachypetersius > Brachypetersius gabonensis. The sequence goes on from JBBJLR010000111.1 coordinate 17,996,543, forward strand.
AAGTAAAGTCTCTGGAAACTGTGATAGGGTCTTGAGCTGTGTCTCGAAACGCAGGCCTGAAATGTTGATGACAACTCTCTCACAGCATTCCTGCTCTGCCTCAGCATCATAGTCCTGAGGGTGGCCCGGGTGTGCCGCCGCCTCATCTGAGGGGTCTCCCGTGGCCACTGTCATTATGCAGGAGGGTGAGGCCTGCACTTTTCACCTGAGCCAGGCACCGCAGGGTGGGAAAATTAAGGGAGGGAGTCTTGGGGGGAGGGGGCTCAATGGTGTACAGAGCTGAGGGCCACAGCGTGCCACCGCGGGATTCACTGAAAAACAGCAAGGACACGAGACAAGTGAAAATCTTCACGGCACATCGTAAATGTGTTTCACCTGAAAGAAATCTGTGAGGGGCATAAAAGCAAGCCTTTAAATGTCTTTTGATGATTCAATCTCTCTTTAATAACTACATGTCTGAAACACACACACACACACACACACACACACACACACACACTCACACACAGCATCCTCTTCTCTGAAAGTTGATATGACAAAGACGTCAAATCACAAAGATCTCCAAGGTGGCCAAGAGCAGAAAAAGGTGAAAAAAAAATCTTGGTTCATACAAGAAAATAAGACATCATCACTCATGTGAGTTTTTCTATTAACCGAGCCCTGTCAGTTCTTCCTCTGCTGTACTGCACTGGATGATACCCATTCATATAACACTGCGGCTCTCACAGTGCAGTCATGCAAAAGAGGCCCATCTCCACCACACACACACACACACACACAGAGTCATGGTCTTCTGTACCTCCCTCCAACCAGCTCTGCCGATTGATGCTGTTCTATAGTTTTTAATTAATTACTTCAATTTTGAGAAGTCCACATATAGCAAGAAACACAAACATACAAAAACAAACACACACACGTTGGTTGGGGCAGGTTTTTTTTACGGATGCCAGTCCCAAATGGAGCTTGTGGGCTCTAAAATATTCAACAGCAGCAGGTGATGAAATATTCAACTGCAGAAAAATAGATTTCAAGCGTATCAAGCCTGTGCAGTCGTGCCCCCCCCCCCACCCCAAACAGCCCCCTTCCAGGAGCATGTATAGGTTATGCTTTGGTTTTATAACTCTAACTACTGTTAGAAATAGAAGCCCATAAAGAAGCAGGTACTGAAGTCCTAAAACCCAGCAACTTGACAAACTCTGCTCAGTGTGTGGGAGAGTAATGATGGTCAGGCTCGTACTGTACCTGCGTGGATAAACTTCTATGTCCTCCCGCGTGCCCCTTTCGTCTGCAGGTGGACGGCGGCGCGAGACTCCGAGACGTGAAACACCTAACGCTCGAGCAGCAGCGTCAATCCCGGCAATGCCCGGGCAGAGCGCGCGTGGTGCAGAGGGAGGGGAGGAGAAGGATGAGAGGAAGAGGAGGGGTAAGAGGGGCAGCACGCGGGTGTGTCCTCACCTCCCTCCAGAGCTGCTCGCTCTACGCGGCAGGTTTGTATTAAGGGTGATGGTGGTGGTGGTGGTGGTGGGGGTCCTCAGGGGTGTATGTGTGTGTTGGGGGGATGCACTGAAGAACACATAGTGGAAGAATAAGTGGGCAAACAAGAAGCGCGCGCCCTTCACATACATGAGCTTGAGGTGACCACAGTGAAGATGAGAGACTGGAACAGCTAAAGGTAGCCCTTGGCTTTTGTCTATTATAGAGGAGAAACAGTTTGCTGTATACTTTCACACAGCAAACCGATCAGGATATTTCGAACACGTTTGACAGCTCGTTTGATCAGTATTCAAACATTCGAGCATCTTTTCTAATCCAAGTGACAGCCTACCATGCAAAAGCAACAAAACAGAAAGCAAACATGCACCAAGGAGTGTCTGCCAAGCCCCAGCAGAGAATGCATCAGTTTTCAGCACGGCGAGTCACCTCCCTGCCCCCCTACCTGTGCCCCCTCCAGGTAAATCGCAGTGGATTGGTAAAGAATGGCATAGATCTTTTTTTCTTTTTATCTTTTTCTTTTCTTAGGGCTTGTCGCAATATGACGACTCTGACTTATTGCAAAGAGTCATTTGGCGGTTAGTTAAGGCGTCCAGTCGAATCTGCAGTCAGGCATTGCTGTGCATACCAACAAGGACCGGGGTGCAGACGGTGGGCTGTAGAGACGCGCTTTTTCAATCGCACTGTACCGTGTTTTTTTTTTTAACCCACCCGTATTCAGCACCATCCCCGACCCCCTTGAGCTCTGATTGGCTGTCCGTCTTCTGCTTTTCCCTGCTGAAAGTGTTCTAACCGAGCCCGTCCATAGTGCTGTACACTACTAGCCAATCAGAGCTGAGGGGGCGGGACCATCTGGAATACGGGTGGGTTAAAACACGCCACCACCACTCCTCACTTTTCCGCAGAGTGGGCACTTTTAAAGGGGACGTGCCTCAAGCGTGTGAACGATGTGTCCTCATAACCTGCTCCATGATGGCACTTCTGTACTGACGTCACGAAGACTGCATCTGAAGAAGAAAACAGTAGCAAGGGACAAAAAGGTTGCCTGCGAGTCCAACAGCCTCATACCTTCAAGTTAATATATTCAAACTCACACTGGACAAATATCCAGTGTGCTGTCAGCATGTTGTCACGAGCTCTGTGTACTGCTAGTGGAATGTGAAAGACATCACTGACAATAAATGATCCCACGGTTACTCACAGAGTAATCCTCCTGTATGGAGGGATCTACACTAGGATTGCATTTAAAGGAATGTGCATGTTTAGAACCTTCTTGAATAGCTGAGATGATCCAAAACCCGTATCTCCGAAATCGTATTTTGGCAAGAGAAGAAAAGACATTCCGTAGCTTGAATGGCAGTTAAAGAAAGAAATATTTTTCCAAGTACATTTTCGTACAGTTTCTGTTCTATTGTGAAATTGAACACAGTGTCAAAAACAAACACATATGAGCTAATTATGTCCAAATACTGGACATTTTTGAGAGGTTTTGTTCCAGCAGCGGCAATGCACTAATTGATACTAGAGTAAAGACCCAGACAGAGATAATTCAGGTAAAAAACAGAATGAACAAGTATTGCCCCATTCACAATGACAGCAACACTCGTACACTCATCCACTTGTCAGACACTCGGGAGTAGAACACTTTTCTTCACTAGACAATCTGCCAAAATTCCCTCCAGCTGATGAGTCATACACTCTGGTTTAACATATTACACTGGGACTGGCTGCTGTTGTACAGCTATCTCTGAATTCAGCTTATAATATAATTCCCTCACGATTTATTCATTAGACACTAATCACATCCTTTATTAATCCATTTAGAATTCATTGATTGTATGATAAAGCAACAATTTGTTCTTCCACAAAACAGAATAAAGTCCATACTGCAGGACAATCATCCTGCTGTACGTGATTAGAAAGGTTTCAGGCTCCCAAATGGTTCAACTGTCTAAGCAGTCTTTATTCTTCATCATGAGATTGTGAGTTGTTTCACTGGTGCTGCCACAGTCATTCATAGCTGGTAGTCCAAGTAAGCACAGTTGGACCCCCCCCCACCCCACCCCCTCTCTGAGTGGGTAGAATTTTCCCCCTTTTCCAACTATCACTCATCACTCAGTGTAGGTGTAATAAAGTTATTGGCTGGCAAAACAGAATTAGCAGTACGCGTCCTATCCGGTGGTGTTCTGTTAGTGTGAGTTTGAAAAGATGCTGTTGCCATTACTCAGAAGCATGTAATATCAGTATGTAATATCTCTCAGCCCTGGTAACATATAACAAAAGACTAACTAGAGGATGGAAATAGTTATTGGGAGAAAATCAGGCACAAGTTGTTTTAAAAAGTCCAAATTAAAGTAAACTTTATTGTCGTCTCAGCTATATACATGTACACAGTGAGACAAGATGGCATGTCAGATTACAAAGAAGACACATAGAATACACATATATAAATAAACTATAAATACAAGCTGTAAACAAGAAGTAAAATGTTTAATTTAGTATGAGGGCAATTTTTAACACCCAAAAATTGTGCAAATGTCACATTCTAACCAGATCATTTATTTAACATGGGAATTTGTGACTTAAATTGATAACACAAAAAAGACCTGTTAATACAGTCTTAGACACTGGGTTCACGTTGCATTAGCCTTCTTATGTGAATTAGTTGAAAGGCTTATAATAGAATAGAATGAGCCAGATGTATACAGACTGTGTGTGTGTGTGTGTGTGTGTGTGTGTGTGTGTGTGTGTGTGTGTGTGTGTGTGTGTGTGTGTTCCTGCCAAAAGAGGAACAGTGCAAACATGGAGCAAGGGATATTGATCCCAGGTCAATGTGAGAACCAAAATAGAAGTTCTCTATAATGATAGAACACAGTCAATGTGCCAAACAATGTATTTAAACCCTTAAGATCAGGAGTATCTTTGACATCTTTGATAGCTCTTTATGTATTACTGTAAGTTCTATCATCTGTCACAGCGATCCTATTTTACACATAAATATTTAATCATGATAACATTGAATTATTAATTGGCACCAGAAATATTAAGATAAGGTCCATTGTGTGCTTGTGTAGTTCTATGGAAAATTTCTCTCCATAGTATCTTTTGACAGTCATAAAGCATTTCAGTTCGCATTTATCTCATGCCAGAACACATAAAAGGACAGCAACTCCCATTATTCAAGCTAAGATCATCTGATAGTCTGTAGTGCAACTTGCTGAAGCCTTCAGAGACAATGTCTAAATTACATCCCTAACATAGATAAAAACTGATCTATATATTATACGTCAGTGAATGTAATAACACCTTCTCATTTTCATTTACTTTAAGTTACAGCCAAGTATTTGTTTTTAAAGTCAAAACTGACTGAAAACTAACCATTCATAAGGAAAAACAGATCATTTATATAAGTCACATAAAAAAAGTTTATACATATACAGTCTTGTATATGAACGTGTTATTTACTGTATATAAATGTTTTTGTTTTAGAATGAGTCTATCCAATGTCTTCCAGTGTCTTCAAGTACATCCACTGTCCTAAGTGTATATATATCATATGAAATTATGGTAAACATCTTGTAAGTGGTGTATAATTATTTCAAGCAGTAGTAAAATGCATATTGCACAGTCAGTAATGCCAGTTTTTCATGGCGTTGCAAAATCAGCAATGGAAATCAATATATCAAATGTAATTAAACATTTTTTGATAAACTATGGCAAAGAACGAAGTGATTTAGCAGATCTGCAAATGTTAAGTTGTCCAACTAAATGCCGTTCACCCAATGCTAGAATTTTGTAGTACAATATTTAGAAGGTGGCATGGTATAAATAAAATTATTTTTGGATTGAGATAGAGTGTTTGTATCAGTACTCAATATCCGTGTTATCAGTGCATTCCTAATTATGAATAGATCTCTAATGCACTGAACAAAAGATAATGGCTCAACCTCATTAAAATCATCTTAAATGATTCTTTATGAATGACTTTCTTCTAGATTTGTTCAGTTTAGCGTGAGAGCGACTGAGGAAGTTGCAGACAGTGGCATTATGCCAGGCCTCAGGAGATACTCAAGGTCACTTACCCACTCACTGCTGCGGCACTTGCACCAGCAGAACCTGTAGACACAAGGAAGGAGAGAAAGAAGTCCCTCCTGCATTCACACACACACACACACACACACACACACACACACACGCACACACATGCACATACAATCTAGTACATACACAAGAAGTAATGTTTACATTTATGATAATATTGATATAAATTGCTGTAAAGGTACTACTTAGAGAAAAAATGCAATGTCTAACAATAACACTCCACTAAAGAAAATTTGTGAAACATTTCCCTTTTGTCTTGCTTTTAAGAGTAAAGCTCACCAGTAATTTTATGGTTAACATGAGTCGCACGCACCTACTTTATTTCACTTTTTTTTTATAAGCTTATGTATAATTTTATCCTGTAAATAAAACGTAACCAGAGCTCAGGTATGCAGACTGCCGTTGTCATTGGATGGTGCTCGCCATGTTACCATAGCGACAAGCACCAGGAGCCCTTCTGCAGGCAATGTGAAGGAAGGAGCTCGACGATGACATCACGCAGGACAAGGAAATGCTGGCATTGAGCCCAAGACGCTGTGTCATGCCTGTGGCTTTGTGGACGGATCCATCACTGAGGTGGAGGGAAAGCACACTGAGTCAGCAATGTATTGTTTTTCCTTAAGAAAGACATGCTGCATGTGTCATAGCACCATCCTTCAAGTGTTCATGGGGAAGACCGGTGCTGGTCTATGCATGATGAAAGTATATTTTAGAAGGTTTTCTAATAGCTGCAATTAAAACCTCAGTAATGAGGTGCATCTGAGCATGTGATGATAAATGGCAGCACCAGACCAGACAGCTGCACGCAAGATCCTTGGTCACTAAATCATCTCCATTTCTTCACGCTGCCCGAATGAATATGCTGTAAACGTTTTGTTTTGAACCATGTTCTTTTTTGCTTTTCAAGATCAGTATACTGTTATACAAGATGACTGACGATTTCGGAGAAAAGTATGTGACAGTTAAGTGAATTATTCCACCTCCAGCCTTTGGGAGGGTTTTGTATGGCCTGAAAGTCAATGTTTTCCCCACCCCACACTTCCAGCCTATGGTGACTAGCTGGGTTTCTCACAGTGCCACAATTTTAACATTGACAGGAACATCTTGGTTTGGTGTGCACTGATTAAACATCTTCCATATTTTAACCTTTTTGGCATATTAGGTCAGGCTCTTACATCTTAAACTGATGATTCAAAATCACACACATACAATATTCCTCCTTATTCCTCTGTATCTTGAAGGTGACTACAGACTACATAGTTGCATTGTAACACACTCACCTTGCCAAAGTAAGTGTGTTCGCTTTTTTTGCTGCTTTTTATTTTATTCTACTTATGACAATCATTTTGAAACTTAAAATCATCTGCCAAGCTATTGCAGACAGTTTATGTGGTTTCTGATAATGTATGGCATACTGTTGTTTATAATAAGGCAGCAGCATGGCTGCTACTAATGTGCTTTAGTCCATTTTGAGGACTGCATGCAGTTGGCTGTTATTTAATAACTACACATTCCACCTTTGTGCCTTTACTTCCATCGGCTTTGACCTTCTGTGCCCATGGCACTAATAGAATGCATTCCTATTTCTAAGCATTAGGTCTCCCTACTCAGCTTACTTGAGGTCTTTTGAGTGTTACTGTATCCGTGTAGATAATAGCGTAATGGTGCCTCAGTAGCTTCAAGGGCAAAAACTCCATCTCTCAGTTTGTCCTCTGGATGTGTCATTGTGAACAATTCCAGCAGAGCACTGGAGTCTTCAGTTTCACACTTCATTTCCTGAGCTGCAGCCCATAAATATGAGTCCTGCAATAATGTGATGCGACAATAGTGAGAGAGATCTCTTGAAAATGTATCTTAGGAAATATATCATTAACCCAACCAATGATATCCTGTGATTCACTTGTTGGAAAAATGGCAGGAGAACCATTTTTTTTATCTGCTATTCAGGATATTAGAATTTTAGAAGAATTGTTTTGTCACTGTCAGAATAAAGCCTTGTTTGTTGTCTATTTCTTTATTTACTACTGTGTGTCAAAAATGAATAGAAAGCCTACTTGAAAATATAGTTTGTGTTTGTTTGTTTTCTTTTTACATTAGAATGTTTTGAAAGATATTCCAGTGCTCTCAGACCGTGACCGTAGAAATGTTTGATATGGTTTGTTATGAATGGTTATGGTGAAAGACTTTTACAGACAGTCTTATGACAATAAGTAGAAAATGTCATGACTGTCATCGCAAAAATTCATTTTGTCAAAATGGAAAAACGACTTTCTAGAAGAAACAAAAAAAAAAAAATTCAAATTCAAAACTGTTAATGTGAAGAACATTGTTTGTATTCGTCCATATGGCATGAAATATCCCACAGTGTAAAAGGGAGCTGTTCTAAGATATGTTCAATCATGGCAAATGAGCTATGAAGTTTTGGCACTACATTAATTAGCTTAAGCAGCCTCAGTGAACCTCTAAACTTTTCTAGAAGTTTCTAGAATAAGTCTTAAAATCAGAGTTCAGCCAATTCAAAGTCCCAATGGTCCATGGTTGCATTTAAGCAATAAGGCAAAATACAGAACTTCCATTTTTAGGGCTGCAACATTGAAAACACTGGCCTTACTTGATTTAAATGATAACATAATTCAAATGTCTTTGTAAGACATTAAGGGTATTGATTGCAGCTACTCCCAAAAGTAAGCAAAATGTCAGAAAAAAGTGTATTGACATAAAGTCATTTAGACACGATGGACACACTGAAATCAAGGACATTGAATGTGTTATTTTTTCAGTGTTTAGTTTACTTTGAAGCATCACACCTAGGGTGTTTTTTTTTATTTTTTGTTATACTGTGACAATAATAGCATTTGTTTTAATCCAGTTACATTCATTTTATATCACTCTTCACAAAACATGCCTGGCCTGAAGGAATGTTATTATATTGGGAAATACCTGCTAGTTGAAGTGGGAATTACGTTGGTTTGTAACTCATGTTTTGTCAGTGATAGTTACAGCAGCAGCAGCAGCCTCATCACTATGTAGTGACATGGGGTGGGTTTGTGTGGAGGGCTGAGCCTCACTTTGATGAAGAGAGAAAAAGAGAGAGAGTGGAGGGAAGCCCTGGGCTTTCATGGGAGTCCTGCAGAACTGCACATAATCGCACACACACACACACACACACACTCACAGACATACACACACACACACACACACACACACACACACACACACACACACACACACACACACACACACACAC
>JBBJLR010000111.1:18005481-18020088 GCA_037577145.1 Brachypetersius gabonensis
ACACACACACACACACACACACACACACACACACACACACACACACACACACACACACACACACACACATGCATGCTTGTCTGCACAAACAGTTATACAAACACTAACACACAAGAACACTGGATAAACACACACTCATGTCCTTGAAAACCAGTCTTAACCCAGAAATGTGAGAACATTTACGGATCAAAGGAAAATTATTAAAGCCAAAACAATATGATACGCTCCAGTTCTCTGCAGCTCCAGGGTTAAACACAAACAACAACTTTAGTGCCCCAATAATCAGCTGAGCAAATACAAGCTCATATGTTTCAGCTCATACACAGTTTCTGTGCTGAAAGGGACTATTGGCTCACTTCACTACATCCATCACACTCACACTGATGGCAAATTAAACAAAATTAAGTTCATCCTCACATTTACGTATATGTTTAAAGGCAACAAATTACAGCTCTTTCCTACTTCTCTCAGTACATTACAGATCTTATATGAGGTAGGATACAAAAGCATCATGAAGTAAATCCATTAGGAGTTGCTTAGAAAACAATTCTTCTGTGAAGAATTTGACAAAATCTGAAATCCAATTTTTTGCTTGCTGTATGAGTTTTCTCACTCATATATTCATCTGTAAGTGTGGCAGCATTTAGATTATGTTTAAGGTACGAAAATCCGTTATTATGGAAAGATCACAGATTATTGTGATAGCATGTGTTATTTTAGTACTTGTGAACAGTATTTGTGAAAGCTTTTATAATAAGTGTATCTTTTCACTCGGGTTAGAAGGGGGGGTGGGGGTGCAGATGAATCCTGTGATAAAACACTTTGCATCTAATTCACAGTCATACAGGCCTGAGATGTACTTTTGTCAGGTGCTACTGTTACATTTTGGTGTACACCACATTATACCCTCCTTGGGGCTGGTTGGATAAAATATTTGTGTGGATAGACTGTTTTGTCAAGACAAGTGATTTTTCTTGTCATTCAATAATATGGCTTGTTTACATTGGAAAAACATTTTGTTCTTAAGAGCCATGTAGCAACACTCAACAACAGCAGGGGGGTTACATAAAGAACATATATACAAAAGTGTGAAACCAATAAATACAATGTACACCAAACATTTAAGGGGACAATAAATAGCTAAACAAAGCAATAAAATGTAAGGTTGAGCATCAAATATATAATATAATTTAATATAATATAATATCATATAATATCATGTAATATCATGTATATGACACAGACAACTGTTGCTTGTAATCTGCAGAAAGATCAGGGTAAAAGTGTTCCATACTTATAAGGTAGTGTCTATTCAGCTTGACGAAGAAGACCTCTTTCCTTTAAGACCAATTGTCCATTTGTAACTTTACATTGAATATAGGGTGGGGTGCTGTGAGCTGGAAAATTATACCTCACACGCTCAGCTGCACACATTTAATTCAGCTCATTTCCTGAATCGGAGACCATTGGAAAGATGAAGGATGTGGATTAAACAGATAACATCACCTATAAAACCTATTAAGTATGTGGCTAAAGCCTGGCTAAAGGTTTTTTTATCAACTCATCGCATTTGGTCTCGTGAATCACTCTTGCTATTAAGAACAGCTGGCATGCTGGCCTTGAGGGGAAAGGGGGGGGACATTATTACTTTTGGTGTACGCCTATGTGATTGGAATCTCTCTGCTGTAAAAGTGCTCAGATTTTATGATTTCACTCAGGTCACCTGAGTAGTTATAAAGTGTATTTCACTCAAACTAGCCCACTGTCAGAATTTCAAATGCCCCCCGCATTCACATATGGAATTCTGGGTCAGTAACATTAGTTTGCTTTAGGTGGAATGTTTGACCCACTTCTACCCATCTATTCTTGCAATAGACCTGAATAGACATGTGCTGTACTCAAATTTGCACATGAATAAAAAATATCACTTCTGAACAATTACTGCCAAAAGCAACTAAAGTGAAAGACAAAAGTGCGTTGGTGTGATATGTATGTTATTCTTTTGGATACACTTAAATCAAGTAGATCCAATGCATCCAGATTTGAAGATTAATGGACCATTAGAAATGTACCAAAATGACCAGAAATAGAGTGCAGTTGCATTAACTGAAATGAAATATGATGTTTTATGCCTATTATGTTACTAATTAAGAGATACAATGTGTTTGGGTACTATTGTTACACGTGTTTAAAAGCTTTTGAATGTTAAAAGAGATTTTAGTCAATGTTTAAGTGTAATAGTCATTACCTTTAAAACTGTTACTTTCACTATTTGGAACAGGGCCACAGGTCAGTTGATTGTGTGATACGGATAGCCATCAGCTGTAACCTCCTTCAATTTCTTGCTTCCTGGTGTGAAAAGATAGACAGAGAGAGAAGAATGAATTGTTCATTGTTCTTACTGAAAGCGAAGCAAGGCCATTTTTGATTATGTGTGAAAAGGGGCTCATGAGTCCAAGGGCCTGGGAGGCAGCATGGAAGCAGCAGCTTATATCACACGTTATCAGCTGACAGCTTGAATTTCCAGAGACGACAGACAGCTCACTTCACACCTCACACATCTCAGCTCTCTGCCATGAAACGTCATGCAGCAGCTGGGGCCTGTGATTGTCAGCACATGAGCCAAATACATGCTAATGCTCTTCTGCTCATCCAGGACCACTCATCCAAGACCTCTACTTCCCACCTGGAAGACAACCCTAAACAGCATCAGCTGTAAAACAAAAAAAGATGCTGTTGTAATATACACTGCTGTTTTTGCTGTTACAGGAATGAAATACAATTCAATATAGTATGCATTGATACACTCATAGCTTTCGATTGAATGACAGGTCTGTCCAAATTAAGTTTCATATTCTTACTGGGCTGAACACTGGCATTTACTGAGACATGTACAGTCATATCGCATCCCAGACTGAAGTCTGTGAAGTTTATGGCATTCCTAAATTTCCTAGAGCACAATTCATTCAGCTTTTAAAAGCTTTTTTGTCAGTAGAACATGTTATTTGTTTCCTTGTGTGACCCTAAGCAAATCACTGGATGGCAGCACTGAGCAATGTTTGAACATGCAGGCAAAAATCTAAACTAAAATAAACCAAAAAAGAAAATAATGGGGCCAATGTAACATATTTTGCCCCTTTGACTCAAGCCACTGCAACTAAACAGATTGCATGCTCTAAGCTAATTACATGAGCTCTGTTCAGAACATGACTAATGAAGCTTGACAATCTGCCTTCAACGGTTTTTACTAGTAAAAGGGAACCAGGAAATATAAAATGTTCCAGGAAATATGTGTTTTCCGACACAATGGGGTGAACTCAAATACATACCCAAGCAAACACACATATATACATACATATACATATAAAAACACTCTTTCATTGATGGTTCACAATGCTCTGACTGACAGTTTGAATGCCGTTGGACAATGTGGTAGTCCACTGACTACCTTTTAACACCAGTCAAAAGGAGAAGTGGTGTGTGAGAATGTGCAAATAGGTTGCACGGTCATAAAGTGCTCCTTTATTCTGACATCTGTACGAAATAGGTCCTTGCGGTATAATCTGATAGCTGTGGAGTTACTGGGCCAGGTTTTGTTCCACTAAGTGGCAGAATCATTTCAGGATCTGGCACCTGTTTAACTGGTTTGTAAGGTATAAATTAATTTTTTATGGAAAATAATGTCAAATAATACATTCAGGGGAACATGTGCTAACTTAAACTGACTCATAGCACAAAGGACAAACGGCCAAGGCACAAACTTCTGAAATATTGCACATTTGTTGAAATCATGCAAACCCCCCCACCCACTAAACCAAGAAGCCTACCAGAAAACAGAAATAGATTGTATGATATAAACGCAGGCCAATTTTTTAATTTTCCATTTCTTCACTGTCATGTTTTCCAACTTTCATTTGAGAAAGACGAACAATAAAATGATTTAAATCCACTTTTGCTCCCCTCCCTGACCCATGCTATAGCCTGCTCTGTCTCTCGCTCTGTTTTGCCAGTCAAGCTTTGTGAACCATCTGGAGCGTTGCTGTAGCAACGGAAAAGGGTGCCATGGCAACGTTAACTGGGGTTACCCAGGAAACTGTAGTCGCTATGGAGACTGCATCATGAGGCGGACTCAGGGGCTTCGACTGGGAGGCGTATCCTTGGTGCTGATCTTGTTTCTGTTTCCCATGCCAGCGACGAGATGAGTCCAGCCAGTCTGCTTTTTTACGCCGCCCCACCCCCCTCTGTCTTTCTCTCTCTCTCCTCTCTCTCTCTCTCTCTCTCTCTCTCTCTCTCTCTCTCTCTCTCTCTCTCTCTCTTTCTATATATCTTGTAAGCACTATGCTTCATGCTATTTTCATTTTCATGAACGACCATTTTCATGTACTATTAACCCCCCACAAAATTAAAGATTTTTTGTTCATCTGCGCAAAAACAATCTATTCTTTCAGTCACAATTTCATTTGGTATATGTAAAGGCAATTTGCTTATTGAACACATACAGTAACCTACATGTATGTATATATAGAGATATATAATTAGGCTATAATCAACAGCTTAATGGTATTTTTCCCCACATATTTTCATTGTGTTAAAATAGAATCTGCACGTGGATATACTGAACAAAATACATAGTGAACATTCTAACACACGACCTCCGAGAGCGGTTCGTGTTCCCGCGTGAACAGACCTTCCAGCGGGCCATTCAGCTTCGCCACGACACGGGACACACTGGACGCGTTATGACGACCACAGATAAACACTGAGAGCAAAAACGCACAGCGACGATCACGACATGGTTGGTCCGCGTTTTATTCCAAAGTCCCCCACCTGCCCTCCGGTCCCCCTCTTGTTAAAGCGCTGCAAGTTAAAAACAAACAAACAAAAAAAAAACAACCCAAAGGCTGTACGGGCTAAGCACCAGCAGCAGCTTCAGTCTTGCGTCCTGGGTCTGGTCTGGTCTGATCTGATCTGATGTGGGGGTTTAGTGGCGCGGTCTCCCTGTTTTTCGTGCGTGAAGATAAAAAGGCGCACGCTCCTGCGTTATGTCCGCTCCGGCTACACGTCTGTGAAGATCTTTTTGACGTTCACGCAGTTCTGACTGTTCTGGGTGGGGTAGCTGGGCTGCCTGAAGGCGCCGTGCAGCGCCTCTTCGATGGCCACATACTCTGGCTTGTCGAGAGACGAGGCACTGCGCGCGCGCTCCAGCAACTCGTCCTGCGCCGAGTCCACGCGCTCACGGCTGCCCGCGTGCAGGCACTGCGCGTGCTCCTCGCCATCCGTCTCGCGGTGGTAAAAGTAGTTGAAGTTGGAAACGATGACGGGCACGGGCAGCGCGATGGTCAGCACACCCGCGATGGCGCACAGAGAGCCCACGATCTTCCCGCCAATGGTGACCGGGTGCATGTCTCCGTACCCGACGGTCGTCATGGTGACCACGGCCCACCAGAAGGCGTCCGGGATGCTGCCGAAGCTCGAGGCCGGGTCGTCCGCCTCGGCGAAGTACACAGCGCTGGAGAAGAGGATGACCCCGATAAAGAGGAAGAAGATGAGGAGGCCCAGCTCGCGCATGCTGGCCTTGAGCGTCTGGCCAAGGATCTGCAAGCCCTTGGAGTGGCGCGAGAGCTTGAAGATGCGGAAGACGCGCACGAGGCGGATGACGCGCAGGATGGCCAGAGACATGGCCTGCTGGCCGTTGCCCTGGCGCTCAGCGAGCTCCGTGCCCAGCGTGATGAAGTACGGGATTATGGCCACGATGTCTATGATGTTCATGATGTTCTTGGAGAACGTGGCTTTGCTCGGGCACGCGAAGAAGCGCACGAGCAGCTCGAAGGAGAACCATACGATGCACAGCGTCTCAATCACGAAGAACGGGTCTGTGAACGTGCCTGGACCGTACGGCGCCGTGCCGTTTCCCAGTGGCACAGCCGCCGCCGCCGCCGCAGCTGCAGCCGCCGCCTCGCGGTCATCACGGAACTCGGGCAGCGTCTCCAGGCAGAAGATAACAATGGAAATGAGAATGACGAGCACGGAGACGATGGCGATGCCGCGCGCCGGTCCCGAGCTCTCCGGGTACTCAAACAGGAGCCACACCTGTCGCTGGAACTCGCGGTTGGGCAGCGGCCGCTCCTCCTCCTTGATGAAGCCTTCGTCCTCGCGAAACTTCTCCATGGCCTCCTCGCCCAGCTGGTAGAAGCGGATCTCCTCGGAGAAGACGTCGATGGGCACGTTGACGGGTCTCCGGATGCGCCCGCCGGACTGGTAGTAGTACAGGATGGCGTCGAAGCTGGGCCGGTTGCGGTCGAAGAAGTACTCGTTGCGCAACGGGTCGAAGTAGCGCATCCTCTTGCGCGGGTCGCCCAGCAGCGTGTCCGGGAACTGGCTGAACGTCTTGAGCTGCGTCTCGAAGCGCAGGCCAGAGATGTTGATGACCACGCGTTCGCGGCAGCCCGTGTCGGGCTCGTAGCGCTCGAGCGACACGTGCGCCGGGAGCGCGCCCGTCTCCTCTAGGAGCTCGCTCACCGCCACCGCCACCGGCACTGGCACAGCGGCCGCGTCCGGGCCCCCACGTTCCGAGTCCGAGCCGCGGCTCTCCGCGTCACTGCCCCGCCGCCGCGCCGACGGAGAGTCGATCAGGTTGAAGTGGTCGTCCATGCGCACGAGATGACGGACCAGCCCGTCCCGGTGGACTTTGGGGGGTCCACCGGAAACAGAAAGAGTGAGAGAGAGACAGGTGGAAAGAGTGAGGGAGAGGGAGAGAGACAGAGAGGCGCACGCCCCTGCCTCTCCCTCCTCTATGTCGAGAGTAAAAACCGAGAGGCTTTTGTCGCGTCTCTTCCCCCCTCCCGTTCCCCCCTCTTTTCTTTTTTTGTAATCACGTCCTCCTCTCCTCCTCTCCTTCGACAGCGCGGGGCGCACGCGGGGTTTTATGAGCGCACGGTCCTCTTTTACCCGCCCACGGCGCGCGCTCGCGACCGTTTCCCGCCACGCCGTCGCGCCACGCACGACCAATCGGAGACGAAACGTGACGTGACGATTAAAGGGGCTCGCTTAGGATCACCGTCTGTTTACCGCGCGACCCTCGAACCGCGGGCCGTGTAATGGAGAGTGTGAATGAAGGAATAATAATAATAAAAAAGAGTCAGAAGTGAGGAAATCGCTCAGCGTCACTGCCAGAAACGACCACGAGCTCGACCACCGAGCACAAACAATCTAAGTAAGAATGAAACAGGATCTGTTAATGAAAAGAAGAAGAAAAAAGATGTGCTGAAACGAGCTGGTCATGTCTCGAGCGCCAGACACGCAACAGGCTTCAGTCCAGAGAGCCAAGTAAAGAAACACGGAAGGGACGCACGGGATCGTCTATTTGCCCAAGAGAACATTATTATTTTGTTTCTCCATAAAAACCGTCTGTTTAAGTACAGGTAACGGTGTGATTAAGTGATTCCACTGAAAAGAAAGGTTTTCTCCTGTTCTAGAGGTGGAGCCGAACAGTACGCTGCTCTCCATGGTGCTGAAACCGGAGAATCCTCAGGTAGGACGGAGCTACTCTGCTGAATCGTGACTGAATGTAAGTCGTGATTTGCAGCCTGAGCAGAAGCAGATTCGGGTTTGGGCTGACTATCGAATAAACACCTCGATAAACAAAAAAGAAAACAAAAGTCTAAGGGCTTTTCAGCACAAAACATTCAGGCTATCGGTCTAGATTGGAACATCTGACGAGTAATTTGAACGATGTATTCACGTTTGAGGCTAATTTGAGGAAGGTAGGTTTGTGAATATAGATATAACATGAATATAGAATTTGCATTTTAAATGTAAACATTTACAGCATGTGTTTTTGGAGTGAACAGCGTATTAAATATCTAAATGTTCACAATCTTAAAGTGAGCCAAAAAGCATTTGGACATTGTAGGAAAAACAAATGCACACCGTGGGGCACAGCTAAAGAAAGGTTATTTCACATATTCTCTCCACTTCGTCTGGTTGACAAAGCTTAAAATTATGTTTCAAAAATTGGTGCTCAGGGTGTAATAAGTGAAAAAATGGAGCTGCACAGAGGTGTGAAATGCTGTGTAATGTATAAAGATCTGACATGTGTAAACTGTAATAAATTGTAAACTGCACGTTAATGTTTTTATCAATGCATTGTAAAGGACTACTGTATTTTTGTATAACTGTTACATTTATGAACAGCTATTAAGACCATATACTGTCCACTGAGTGTTGTAGAATGTGTTTTTGCATGAGTAGCAACTAAAATCCTGAGACAAAATCCCCCTGCATGACTTGAATAAAAGTGGCCCTGATTCTGTTGTTATATTCAAATCATTTGTGTGAATGATGCCAGAAACTTGCAAATATCTCTCCGTGATTACATTCAAATAAAATATTTTCATTGCATTCCTTACCCTTTACATGATTGAATGGTTTTACTCTGGAAAAAATCTCTTAGGAGCCATCCTATAATCTGTTTAAATACTGTACTGAATGTACTCTGAAAAGCAAAAGGGCTCTATATGGTACCAATGAGAGTTTGTTTGAATTTTTTAACCACAACAGCACTGTATACGTCCCTTTTTTGAAAAGATCTTTCAAAAAGCCCTTTCGCATGGTTATATAAGTTCATTCTTCTACACATGACCATGAGAATGTACATATACATTGATTTTACTGAACCACCTTGAAGAAACCAATTTAAGGATCTTGTTTAATCAGTCACTAATCAGCTAAATGTAATTTACAGTTGCCACAATTTCTCGAGAAATGGCTTTTTTGGGGTAATGTTCAAAAGTGTTTGAGAGCCTCCCTATTATATAAAAGTCCTATACCTCTGACACAATGTGTCTAACCAAGAAAGAATTAAAAACTTTTAAGGAAATCTTAAAAAACAACTGTTTGCACCTTTACTAATTACAAAACGAAGGTCATCATACATCTGTGGTTCAATTTGGCCTTTGTGAGTTGCACTTCTTTCTAGTCAGTTCTCATTCAATGGCATGTCCTTACATTATTACAAAGTAATTTCACAAGTTGCTGAAAAGTGAGTCAATTGAATTGAATCCAAGCACATCACAAAACACTGAGCCAATAACTTTCTGTTGCCAAGGACAGTGTAAGATCTTCAATATTATAAGCTGCAGTTCTTTGGTTTCAAAGATATTTCTATTGTGAATACTGAATATCTTGCCTGCAGACTGTCAGAAAACATAGCCTTAAAGAGGAATGACACTTTTTTTGTGAAATCTATAGAATTTTCATGGCCATTAAGGTGGCAGTTCTCTCCCACGTCCCTGCCTTCCATACACACAATATCAGCTTCTCTCTCTTTGAGAAAACAAAACTCCTGAGTGTACAGTTGGCAATTTCTATGACAGTACAGCATATATGGTATCACTAATTCATTGAAAGCACAGAGAAACATGCAACCTGAATTTAAAACAAATTCTCAGTCTCCTCAATTTGCTTAAAGGATAATTTCCAGGTGCTTCTATAAATGAGATTTGCAAAGGATTTGCATGAGAAATGCTTTTTATCGCCAAGCATTGAGTATGTCCCGAAAATGCATGCATCAAGCACTCAATACAACACACTACTGTCATGTTGTTCATGAGCATTTAGACCAACCATTTTACTGCAAACACCAACCTTCTAATACAGAGAAAGAACTGACAAGAAAAATAAACCAGAGGGAATGGAGGAGAATGTCACAGGTTCTTCTTTCTGTTTGGTAACCATTAAAACACAACAAAACATTTTTTAATTTGCATCATTCTCCATGTAGAGTGATGCAATAACATAATAAAGGTATTAAAGTAATGTCCATCTGTCACATTGTATGCGGGATTCTGTTCATTAAATCTAGCATCACTGCAGGAATAAAATCACACCTTGATATGTAACCTTTTCATGTACATATTATGAACATTACTAATTTTTACATTTAATTTGGTACCATTTCTACTAATGACTCTCATTAACGATTCACACAGTGTAATGAGCAGCTGGCATTTTCAAGAGGTGTAAAATTGTTATGACAACAATCGTATGGTCCTATAGAGATTTATCTCTGGTTTAGAGGAGCTGTGTGCATGCTGTCATGCATGAATGACTTTATGAGCATGAGTGTGCACATCGTCACTAAAGCCATGACTGGATTTTTTATCCACAATCTGTCTGTTTTCTAAATGTTATTTTCTTCCGTAATGAGCTTTAGATCTTCTGCACTACTTTTTTGTGTGTGACACTGTAAGACTTAAATTTGCTTTGCAATGCAAGCCAGCCATCTAGCTAAGATGCACATCATTGAGTTTTTAATTACTAACAATGCACAAATTAGTTATATTGACAGAAAGGTTATGTTCACATTACATGAAAGTATGTCGGCCAATTTGTAAAGATCTCTAAATGGTTTTTCATGTTCCGGGTAGCGCTCTGTGTGGTTAACACTGCTATTAATATGAGTGTCCATGAAAGCAGGGGTCCAGCAGCACATCAAACAGGTTATTTAGGCAGCAGTAATCACTAGAAATCCCCACAAGTGATACATCTCCCACTAGAGGAAGAGCTCTGAGTGATTGAATATTAATGAGCATTTCTAACTGTGCCCCCCTCCATCACTCAATATTGCATAGTGATGCATATTTAATAAAGGTTTAATGTAAGTGGGGCTTTCACTTTTAACTAGTCAGACACATGGTCAAGGAACTGTCATACAACCACAACCACAAAGTGGAAGTAATTTTCCTTTACTTGAAAAACAAAACAACAAGAAAATAAATACTGATTTTTCTGAAGAAAATAATCCTTTTGAATTTTGTTTCTGCATGTTAGACTATTAAACAACAGCTATATAACAACAACAACAACAACAACAATAATAATAATAATAATAATAATAACAATAATAATAACAATAATAATAATGATTATTATTATTGTTGTTGTTGTTGTTGTTGTTGTTGTTATTGTTATTATTATTGTTGTTGTTGTTACTGTTATTATTGTTGTTGTTGTTATTGTTAATTATTATTATTATTATTATTGCTATTATTAATGTGTGAGTGGTAATTCTGTTATAAAAGTTTGTATCTAGAGGAGCTCAAAATTTGTCATTCAGTTCAGCTATCAACTCCTTCTTTAAGTTCCTTGCATGTCTTGGTTTGCTGAATGTGAAATACTTAGTTGTTTGTAGTTTTAGCTACTTAGTGGTTAATACAGGCTGAAATCGATAGAGTTGTAGGTTTGGGGTCATTGATCAGCAGACCGTTGACAGACAGGATCATTACATACTCACATTGTTCAAGGTCACACCAGCTGGTGACTCATTCACATTAACAACCACAGGCAGCCTGTTAAGGAAGTGTGCAAGGAGAAATCTGAACAGTAGCTGGGAAATTAAGGAATAAACTTAGTTATAGTAGCTGCTGCTACTGCTCTCAAAGAAAAAAACGTTCCTAAATGGTTATTGCACTGGACAAATAGCCATAAGAAAGACCTGCAACTGGTATAGAACTTTAAAAATTTAATTTCTTAAAACATAAACAAAACTTCCTGTCATACACAAAAATACAGTTATCTAACATGTAGTTTACCAGTGGTTTTAAGTCTTTTATTTCTGGAAATATTCTGAAAATATTGCTGGCCACTTATAACAGTGGATCTTTTTGAGCTATTAACCCCTTCAATAACAGGCTTGTCATTTTGTAACTACTATGAGACTATGCATGGATGTTATGTTTTATGACAGGGAAAATACATTTCTGTTTAAGGGGTTAATCTTTACTTGATGTCCCAGCTGAATGATATTAAAAATGAGTGTGTGGCACAGTGGATGTGACTCTGATAATCATCTCTGCTAATGAGGGTACGCCACCACTCAGAGGCGAACAGCTGCTGCCACGGCAACCACCAAAACAAACATGACATGCATCCCCATCGTCATGAGAATATGAGTTGACACTTCATCAACCACATCCACGGTAGAGGAAAGTCTCTACACACACACAATCACATGCACTAAGATTTTTTTACATTACAGTACCTCAAGACATAAAATATCAAGGGAAACTGAAAGAGTGTCAGACACTGCTTGCAACATTTTGTCCTTTAGGTGAATTTATACATCAGCAGGCTTTCAGTAATGTCAAAACTTGTAGGTATCAGCTGCCATTTCATCAACCTTCACATGACCTGCAGAGGAAGACAAAAAGCCCCTCATAGGCAGCAACAGATGAAGCCCTTAGTTGAGGATTCTAAAGAGCAGGGTGGTTATATGGTGTAGAGAGATTGTGGGGGGTCTCCCTGCATTTTAAACACTGGGATGTCTGACAGCTACACAGATTACATGTGAAGGTTATGGTGGAGATATGAATGGAGGTCCTAGCCCCATGTATTAGTCTCTCTGTCAGTATAACAGATTGGCTCAGCTGCACAGAGAAGACCCCCTGGGCATTGGGTCAGAGTTATGTACCTGACTCTCCTTGCAAGAGAGGTTGAAGAGGAGAAAGTACACGCCTGGAGACCTGGAAGCAAATTATGTTTTCCTCCCACTAAAGGCAGCAGAGCTAGAAAATGTCATACATATTAGTAGAACACCTGAATCTGTTAATAACCTGGTGGTGCTTTTGTTACAGTGCATTCTCAAAAATGTTTTACGCCTCAAAAGAACCACTAATGATATCCAAATGATTTTCCAAATTAGTTGGCTCAGTAAAAAAATCAGTGGACCACCAACAGCACTAAAAACTTATGGGTTTTATGGAGTAGCAGGTCTGTGATTTAGGGCTATATAAACAAGGTGCCACCAACAGTTCTCTGTGAAATACCTTAGACAAACCTTTTTTGTACCTCGAAGAACCATATTTGTAAAAGCTGTTTGAGATTGTGGAGACCTTTCAATGGTGTAAAAACCCTTCACATAATGTCAAGGTTATTCAGCAATTTAAGGTTTCTTACCAGAGGTATGTGGAGGTATTTAAAACTTCAAAACGTTCTCCAGATATCTCCTATAGTTTAAGAATCTCACACATTGCATGTCTCATATCACAAACATCCACTGAAAGGTTCTTTGGGGAAGTAAAAAGGGTTATTCTATGGCATCATAGAAACAGATTTCGGCAGCACTGTTCTTTAATTTAGGTATCAACTTGGTACTACCTTGGTACTTGCTAGCTACAATAGCCCAGTAGCTCCAGTGCAAATAACAAATGTGGACACAAAACATGCCTTGGCTGACTGAATAACTAAGTTTGATTTTTCTGAATATATGGGAGACCTGAATATATGGCATTGTTCAGGTGCATTATGGGAATTATTGTACAGTTGTAATGACTGGCCTTGTGCTTCTGCATTTGCCACAGGATGTCCCCCACTCCAAATCATTTGGAAATATTAGAAGTGACTGCACAGTAAGTAAACAGGTAATCTATCACAGAGTTTCTTTTTTAGAATCGAAGTGACTGATATTGAGTCTGGGCTTTCCAAATTGTGTGCATTTGTCCAGTGTTTGACATAAAGGTGGCATCTGTTTCAATATTGGGAGAGAGAGAGAAAAAGAGAGAGAGCGAAAGAAAGTGCATCTGTGAGACTGGAAGTGAGCAGACCAATGACTCACCGTAATGGAGAAGAGTAAAAATACCATTTGCAGCTGTCAGTGTTATAAACAAATAGTGAGATGGCTTTCCTTGTTATTCGACAGCTCGAATAAAGATTAATTTTCTTTTTTTTTCTCCAAGCAGATGCCTACTAGTGACTCTCTAAAGAAACTGAGCTCTAGATCCCAAGGCATTAGAAGCCTTTGTCGTAGTTCTCATTTAAAAACAACATTTGAGTAATACTGGCAGGGCTGCACGGCAGGGTCCACCATAAATGGATAATGAATGGATCTTAAAAACAAGGAATTTGTTTTTGTTTGTCTAATCTTTTGAACAGGAATGTCTTATTGTTTCAAACGCTTTTGCCATCAATGGGGCATTGTGTTTGCAAGCTCTGTCTGGGCATGCCTCATAGTACAGATTAAGCAGCATTTTTAATGGACGTATCTCATGGCTTCTACACCTAGCCGTGGACTGAATACAGATACCGATGGTCAGTTCCCTCCAGCATTGAATGTCATAAAGAAGAATCGGTGATTCCCTGGTCCCTTCGACAGCCACACAGATGAATTGTGAAGGTCACAGTAGAGGGATGCAGGGAGTTCCAGATTTTCACATCTATCTCTCTTTCTCTCTCTCAGAGTCTTATTTTTTTCAGTGCTGAGAAAAATGGTCTAGAACAGAATGGAGAAAACCCATAACCAGTTGAGTTTAAACACATCAGCCAATGGAAATTCAGCAAATCTGGGTCGGGGACTGTGTGAGCACTCAAGTCATTGCATGTGTGTGCATGTGTGCTTGCTTCAGGATGGAATCCCCCCTACCCATGGGCTCTGCATGAGCTGATAAAGCGAGGCAGAGAGAGATAGAGTTGGGGAGTGGGGGGGTGGGTGGGTACACACGGAGACTGCAACATGCATCATTAAAGCAAGCATTCAACACACACAAACACACACACACAAACACACACACACACACACACACACACACACACACACACACACACACACACACA
>JBBJLR010000111.1:18027982-18038749 GCA_037577145.1 Brachypetersius gabonensis
GAGAGAGAGAGAGAGAGAGAGAGAGAGAGAGAGAGAGAGAGAGAGAGAGAGAGAGAGAGAGAGAGAGAAAGGGAGTGAGAGAGATAGGGAGAGCGAGGGGGAAGAGAGAACTAGTTAATAATTCATTCATGATACTAAGGCATGATCTGATATCCAGGGCTTCTATTTTAGGTTTAGACACTGTTGTGATCTATGGTATGTGTGCAGCTGTATATAAGTGTCTGTTAAGAGAACCAAAGTAGGAATTAATGAAAGATTAATAGAACCTATTAGGACGAACCACACAGCAACAACAACAACAACTCCAACATCATCAATAAAACAGAGTAAGGAGTACAAAGAAGAATGACCTAATTTTTTTACGTGGACATTAGCGTCCAGGGCAGAAGTCAATTAATGTTGTTAACTCTTGTTTAAAAAGCTGGTCCTGTCTGCAGCCTGTTACGTATCTCACAATGTCCTTGCAAGACTCCAGCAAGATGAAGAGTGATCAGATGCAACTGTGGAACTCATCAAGGCCTAATATGAGTTACTGTAAATATGATTACAACAAAACTATTAGCAGCGTAAGAAGTGTAAACAGACAACAAAATCTCATTACTGTTTCATCTCCTTCATAATGAGAAAATATCTGATGTGGTGTTACAGTTTATAAGCAAAGGCAGTTTACAGTTATGTTAGTATCAGGTTTAGTATATATATATATATATATATATATATATATATATAAAATACCATGACCACTCACAGGTGTATAAGATGGTATGTGAATGGAGTAGTAATGGGCAGGCAATGCGAAAGTATTATGGCCAGACAAGTGGGTCAGAACAGACAGAAAGTGAGTGGGATCCATGGTGGCTTAAAGGGTCTGCTGCAAAGGTTTTGGTGTCGGATGCCAAGGCACACCTTCAGAGGTTTTGTGGAGTCCATGCTATGGTGAGTAGCAGCTGTTCTGGCAACACACAAAGGACCTACAGCATATTAGGCAGCTGAGTATAATTTTTTAGCTCATCTGTTTATATACATTTTTGTATGTTTAATTTGAGGGTAAATTGAGGCTTACAGTGCAGGGAGACATTGTGGGAATTAGAATCTGAATGGATCTAATCATTACAGTTTACATGGTGATTAGTAAATTTAATTAAAAAAAACATGTCTGGGAATACAGTAAAATAATGGCATGTGGGGAAAGGAAAATGTGCATGTGGTAATACGTGTGTTACCTGGATGTAACAGAATGTATAAAAGGCATAAGATATTTCAGACTTTACATAAACTTTGTCATTTTGTTTACACTGAGAGTCAGATATGGTTCTGCAATCTGGCAGTCATATAATCATACAATGCAGATATGTTTAATTTTGCTTTATAACTTTATAACTATAAACTATATTTATCTAATTAACTATTGGTATAGTGCTCATTTCCTCTATCACTCCATGGGAATTTGCAGAGTTATGTTAGCACCATGTTAGCAGTCTTGTATAGTCACATTTGAAGCTTGTAACAGACATTTTAGTAACTTTTTAGTTTTATCATATTACCTGTCTGTTGGCCTGTTATCTACTTGCATAGCAGTATATGTTGTGAAACAATTATTTGATTATCTATAATTCACAGAACCTTAAGCCATTAGACTTGGACACACAGACAAGACTTCACAGCTGTTCTCAAAGGATGTACAGCTTGAAGTCCACAACCAAACTGACAAGGAGAGCTGCAAGTCCAATGCCACACAAAGCCTTTGACTGTTTTTATGTTAAAATGTACAAGGCACAGCCACACATGCCTCTTCACAATGTTCCTTTGAGCCAACAGCTTGATAGAAAGACTCCTCTGTGATCTGACTGTAACATTGAGGGCAAGATGGATGGATACAAACCTTACACCACATCTGTACACTTTCACTGAGAAAAAATGACTTCCGTGAGAAACCCAGGACACAGGCGTCACTGAAATCATCTATTCAGATATTTATTCTTAATGTTCCTGATCCAGATAACATCAGCCGCTCTGCTCTCTGTGAAAAGTGGGTTAGATCTCATGAGTCGCTACCATCTTCTGCGGGCACCAAGGGTCTTTTTTTCATGCATGAATCATGTAGGATGTTTATCATGGAGTGAAGAAAAGAGAGCAATTCTACATAAGTGCAGAAATTGAGATTCTTCCAGTGGATATGTTTTCGTGAGTACAATACTTTGGATCCTTCATCGTCCCAAAAGCCTCACAGACCCAGCATTCAGTCATGAGAAAGTAAAGCCAGAGGGAATAAAATCTCTTCAATTTTACTGAAATTTCTGAACTTTCCATATGGAGTTACCGTTGTGTAGGATGTGGCGTCTTGTTTGCCAGTGCATACTTCTGTTCTCATAAAGTAAATGTAAACTGAAATAAGTGCCAGCACTGGCTACTACCAAGATGTATCATTTCATCATTCAGGTGAATTGCTGCCATTGCTCTTCATGTAAGATAAGTAATAGTCCTTTTTAGCATGCGTAGCATGTTTTTAAATGTATAAACTGTAATTATTTAAGTATGCACTGAGTATGTATACAGTACTCCTTCCTTTAGTATACATACTGTTTGGCAAAGTTTGCATAGTACCTTTTATGTGCATACTACCTTTATAAATTGTGCAGTCTGCTTTTTCATTTATACCCAATATATCCACTGTAAACTAGACAATTGTATATAAACTAGATGTTTCTACAAGACAGCCGTCACTCCTATCTTCAGATCATTTGGTTCTACTGGGGAAATGTTCAGAAACCCCAAAGACCAAAGTAAGAGTCATCTGGATTACAGTTGTTTTCCACAACAACATTATCTCTCACAACAAACCGTGAAACAGAGAATGCCACAGGCTAATTATTGCAACCATCTCCCCCTCTGCCTCTGTTTGAGTGACAAGCAAAGCAATATGGAATTGTGTGCACACAGTATGGAATCAAGAGACCACTGTGATGGGGAGGACTTCATTTTCTGACAGCATTCCATGAACAACAATCATTCCTGTAAAAGTCTGCACAAGAGAGCTTTCTTAAGGAAAATATGTCAAACACTACCAGCTACGAAAGTCGTCAACTTGGAAATGTCATTTCTGTCTCTGTTAAATGCCACTTAAATGTCATTCTAATAAAGATGAGCAGGACAAGGGGAGGCCGGTAAGGGCACAAGAAGGACACAAACAGAAAGCAAAACTGGATTTATGTAAAAATGAACAGCTGCAATTTCATAAAATATTGTTGCACAAATCAGCCATGAGAGTCATGGGTCAAATGATGGGTCATGGGTCAGAATTCCTGAAAAATTAAAACAAATGAGCAGCTAGATTGTGTGCTTGCAATAAGAGGTATGTGTGTTTTCTTTAGTCCTGTAGAACTGGTAAAGGATTTCACAACCTGTTTATAAAAAGTAACAAAATCCCATAAGACTGAGGTTGTCTTGAACACACAAACACACACTGTCTGTGCGTGTGCTTGTGTTAGCTCCTGTTTAAGCATATGTCCATTTGCCCACAAGTTTTGACCTGCTTCTTATCTCTGGTTTGGCACCGGAGAGAAAGAGAGAGAGAGAGGAACAGAGAGAGAGAAAGAGAGAGAGAGAGAGAGAAAGAGAGAGAAACAGAGAGAGAGAAAGAAAGAGAGAGAAACAGAGTGGAGAGAGAAAAATAGAGAAAGAGAGAGAGGGGGGAGAGCAGAAGTTTTTTGCAGATAAATAAAACGCTAAGCTCATAGATTTAGAGATGGGATTTGAACTCTTCATCTTCAAGAGGATGATGATGGTGAGGAGGAAAGCTCAGAGTTAGGAGTTGTGCAGTGTTGAGCCGTTCTGATATTTCTGTGCACTGGAGGGAGAACTGAAAGCGCACAGTCAAATTTTCAGCTCAGAAACAAAGGCATGTGTGCCTTGACTCTCTAAGGTCAAATTATCTTTGCATTTTTACTACCGAAGAGGAAAAGATAGACCTGTATATCTGCTCACTTTCCTTAAACAAAGCTTAATTTTGATTGTTACAGAGAAAAATTAATCAAATTTTCTGTAGAGACATTGAGAAAAGTGTGTGTGTTTTTTATATATATATATATTAATAAATGTATGTATTTATGTATTTATTTATTTGTCCATTATTTTTAAACCACTTGCACACGACAGAGAACCTTTTACAGTCTTTTCATTTTTTTAATAAATTTTTTTTTTTTATTTTGTTTGATATTGTTTTAGTTTTATGCAATTAGCTTCTCAGATTCACCCCCAGAAAAGGTAGCTTTGATTGATGTGTAAATATAACTGTAGACATACATTTAAAAAAATGCTGGCCTTCACATTAGCATCCCCTTCACACCAACAATAAAGAGCCCCTGTTTTTTCCTTTTTATTCACCGCCTAACAGTGCAAAAATTTCATTCGAGTGTGCCTGTGTGCAATTGCTTTAACCCAGTGATTTATGAAAAGGAGAACAATCTGGGCGCAGATGGGACTGAAAGAGAGAGAGAGGTATAAATATTCTGGCTTATCAGTGGGGGGCTTCAGCTGCTCCCGCGGCCCCTGAGCCATTGCCGTGATCTATGATGTGTCTCCATCTCACAAAGCTCCTGTTAGCCAGGTATGACTGCTGCATGTTAACGCCACGAAAGAGGAGCAATTTACATGGAGTTGTCTGTGTTCACACCTAGAACTGCTCATCTAGTTATAGCCTGAGGGTTACCATGGAACCTCCACCATAGGAATCATTTATACAAGGCCATAAATGCAGTTCTTTGTGTTTTCAATCCAGGAGTCAATTTTAAGAGAATAAAAATGTCAAGCATATTTGCATGCTCTTGATTGAAATTCAAGACAATACCTGTGTTTATGTGGTTTAATTTATGTTGTTCATGTGTAACTAGGGTACACATTTAAATTAAGTGCAACCCCTTGATTAACAAGGAACGGCATTTATGCAGTAATCCTCATTTTGCCTGAAAGCCTGAAATTAGGATTAAGCCTTCAGTTCCTAACTTAAGACAACCCACTTTTGGGATAATGCTAATTCATGCCCCTATGGAATTTATAATCATATACAAGAACTATACCAATCCTGAATATTGGCTTAGTGCATGATGAATGAATATTTAGTTTGGTCTAGAATACATTAAGCTTTCAAAAGACATTTCAGGTTTTACTTGAAGCTTATAAAAATCGTGACATATACTTCTTAACATATTCTTTGTTTGTTGCTGTTTTGCAGGAGCTCTTTCAATCCTGGCACAGAGTTACCGTCTCTGTTCTAAGCTAACCTATAGCTTTTATTCAGTGATGTATGATGGACTGCCAGAAGGCCCAGAGTGACATTTTTTTCTCAGAAAAATTTGTCCCATCAAATCAATATGTGACAGATTGATACGTCAGTCAGTTCC
The DNA here is from genome assembly GCA_037577145.1 of Brachypetersius gabonensis. Classification (NCBI taxonomy): domain Eukaryota; kingdom Metazoa; phylum Chordata; class Actinopteri; order Characiformes; family Alestidae; genus Brachypetersius; species Brachypetersius gabonensis. The sequence goes on from JBBJLR010000111.1 coordinate 18,033,382, forward strand.
AAAGTAGCCTAATCTAATATGTAAGGCTTCGTTCCTGTTCAGCTCCTGAAGTCCTAGATGTCTTTCTATTAAATAGAAATGAAAAAAATTACACATTTTTAAATCCCACAAATACTTAGGACTCATCTGAAGCCCAGAAGGCAATGAGGATTCCCCATTCCCAATATACCAATCAAGCACATTTACATGTGTTTTATTAATGACTTCATCTAAATCTTGGAGGGATTGCTATTCCATAACATGAAAGCAATCACCACGAGGATTAGTGCGCTGCAGTGAGCTGTGTATAGCCGGGTGCAAACACACTCATTAGAGTGGGCATAAGGGCAATGTAATTATGCAACCTAGTTCGAAAACAGCTACAGATCATAAAACTAAACAGTCTCACGCTTTGTTACATAATCCAAAAAGTGTGGGCCTCTGTAAAAAGGCTGTTGTTTCTTAAGTAGGCTGTCTGCATCAGCTTTAGGAAGTGTACATAAGCTGCCATGTTACTTCTGATCTAATAATGCCTCAACTGACTCTCTCTCTCTATCTCTCTCTTTCTCTCTATCTCTCTCTTTCTCTCTCTCTCTCTCTCTCTCTCTCTCTCTCTCTCTCTCTCTCTCTCTGTTAAAGTTATGAAGTTATTTCATTCTGGGCCATTTTTATTGCCATTTCTTATTCATCATGAAACATTCACACAGTATAAAGGCCATCTGACAAAATAAAATATGAAGTTACAAGGTTTTGACTTCACAATAACAACAGATAAAAAACTGGATTGAATCCGGATGGACATTGTCTGGTAAGTTAATGACTAATGTACATTCTCATGCTGGCGCTTTACCACATCATGCTTACGTTTAGGCCTTGCATGCTCTTTCTTCAGTACAGATTCGAGCTTAATTAACTAATTAATTGAGTCTGCCAGCAGCCGGTGTGTGCATCTGTTGTTGGCATCTTCTGTGTGCATCTCCGGAGAGAATTCATTTACTCTCCCCCTAACAAGCCATTGGTGGGTCAGCCTGCCTCTGTTCTTCCTCTGGAGGGTTTACATCAAAAACAAGACACATGAATATAATGATCAGGACTTTATGTTGTATCCATATTAATGGAAAAATTGTATGTGGGCCTTTCAAAGTTTGATTTAACCGAAGAGCTTTGTTTCTATTCAAACAGTTTGTGTGTTAATTATGCGAGCTGCAGGAGCTTGCTGGCTGTAACCGGTTGTAAGAGCTGATTTACGGCCTGAGAATAATGAGGCTGAACTATAAAGTCTATTGTGAATGTCAACGATGCAATTGGATTGGATTCGTGTTTTAAAGGCAGTTATGGCCCTCTTGTGGCCATACAGAGCTCAGTTGTGAGAATGCATATCTATCAGACAACAGTGCACTGTGCTTTAAAAAACAGCACGGTGACTTGATTTTGCATTAAGTTGAAGAAAGGAAAAGTGAGGACCAAACAGAATCTGTTCCATTTTGTTTACAGTATCACTGCATGTGGCCCAAAACATTGATCATAATGGTGGATTAGAAAACTGCATATGAAGAGAACAGGATGCTCAATAATTCATGTAAACACATAAAACCAGTGTCTTTCAGTGATAAAACTGTTGGCTTCTGTATCTGCACTAGCGAATCTAGAATAGTCTGATTCTTCCTGGACAATGCTTGCTCACAATTTCCTGGAAAGTATTGAGCAGGGATTTTCCTTTAATAGAATACGTACATACTCAACAGGACACGATGCCAAGCTGTCAGTAAAACTGAATGGTGTTTCATACTGAATGATGCCAGCAGGAGGCAGTAAATGTAAGTGACACTTTCATCCTAAGAACCTTTTTCATTGTTTCACAAAGCACTTCAGATTTTAAAGAAATAGTTATGGCAAATGGTGGTAAATGTTACAGATGCTAACAATTCGACAATAACACTCAAAAATGGTAACACAAAGAAAGTAAACCGGTTAATCTGCAAATAAGCACAATTTCACAATACTTCCTGCAGGACTATAGGGTGGAACACCTTACAGCATGACTGTCTTAGTCCGTCAGGTGCAGCCTAGACACGTTTATAGATTAGTGGCTCAACTTCAGCACTTTCAGAAAGTTAATCCTACCGCTACTCAGTTGCCACGTACTGTAGGGGAGCTCAAAATCAGTTAAATTGCCCCATGATCCTCCTGCCTCAGTGCACCAAGAGGACACCCCTAAAGGAATGTGCAAGCATGAGAGGCAAATGCTGTGACATGTCTTACAATTTCTAATGCTTAATCAAACCCATGAGTCTATACTCTTCACAGTGAATGATCTTCAAAAGTCTGTGGATTGAACATACAGTTCTGGGAAGGTGTAGAACATTATAACAAGGTTTTTAATATTTAAGAAGACTTTTTAAATGTGCATGTCTGCTTTACACACAATCTTATTAAAGAAGGTATTTAAAGTTTCATAACGAAAACAAGTATTCTTCTATGGCATCACTCCAAAAGTCCTTTTCAACACCTTCGTTTTTAAGAGTATATCTGATTCATTGTTGGCTCTGGGTGGACCCTTATAAGAACTCAAGGCTGATGAATGAGCCGGGTTTGGCGAGAGTGGGGGGTGGGGGTGGGGTGCATAGTTGGTGTAGAGATGGACTGGAGATGAACTTGGGCAGTGAAGAGATGATACTGGTCAACACATTTGCAGTGGTCTAGGAGACCCTGTAAGAATGTATTTGCCCATAAATGTGCCTGGAATTAAAGCACACTACATATTTGATTTAAGTCATGCTAAAAACATCTCTTGATTGTATGATTCACAGAGGATTTTTTTGTTGTTGTTTTATGTCAAGCATCTGTCATGACTGTCTTCTTAGCTATAATTTAAGTTTATGTAGCAACATTTCATTCTAGTAATTTTAGTCCATTGATCCATTCATTGTGAATATCCCCACGATGTGAAAAATCCCCACGATGTAAACCTGATGACGCATTTTTAATGCTGTACAAATCCAGAGAGTTAGACCACTGTTACAGAAGAGGGGCATAATTTGACAATCAGATCAATAGTTTTGTGTTCTGATGAATGAGATCAGATAATGATGTAGTGCATGAGAGTCATTGTACTCAGCGAGGATCATGCTCTGCATTATAGGGAGAGGCTTTGTGTTAATTCTCCTGAGTCTTAAGAGATGGCAGCTCTTTTGATCACTTCTTAGATTTCAAAGGTGAAAGAGGTCACATGATCTGCTGAGCCTGTTTTTGGGAGGGAGTGCAGGGGAGGACTTCACAGCCCTCAGTGACAGAGGAACCTCCTGTATAATAGAGTGTGTGTGCGTGTGTGTGTGTGTGTGTGTGTGTGTGTGTGTGTGTGTGTGTGTGTGTGTGTGTGTGTGTGTGCGTGCGCACGCATGTCTAATGGAGTGTGGGGGTCGTACAAAGGCAATTGAATCGGTCAAGTCACCTGCAAGTCAGATTTACTTTCCTTCCAATCCATAATTACAGAGCAGGTCTTCAACTTCTTGCCAAATATCTGTGAGTATCAGGTTTGGTCTATTTGAGTCAATTTTCAACAGATTCCAAGAAAACTTCAAAACCAGCCAGAGACCGGAGACAGATTCTGCTGTCTGAGTCAGACTTTGTGGTGGCTGGTTGATACAAATGTTTGCTGTCACACTTTGCTGCTTTTGAATTGAAGGGTTGTCACTTGTCAAAAGCAGGAACCAAATGTCGCTTGGATTACAGTACAATTGCTGTTTCACAGACCACTGAAGCCAGGAATCACATGGCCTGTCATACCTGTGGATTTTGTAGGTGAAATGCCTTTGTTAATTTAATTGGTCAGCACAGCATATTTAATGAAAGTGTTCAGCACAAAGTTGGAAACAAAACTGTGTTTGAACTTGGTAACAAGTACCCATAGTGACCTTAGTGTTAGCAAAAAATATAAAAAAAAATTATTAAAGAATAAAAAATAGCTAAAATAAGAAAACACAATTAGAAGCCATAGGCAAATACATGGTCACATTAAGCCAGTCTCAATTAAGCTTTATAATCGTAATTAGATTAGACACAATGAAAGTTTTATTTAATGTAACAGGGTTACAGTTTCATATTTGGTAAAATGTGATCATTATCAAAATCACGTTCTCACTGTAAAAATGACTATCTTTGTAAAAAGATAAGGTAATTATTGAAAAACACGGAAAATTTGCTTTTTGTTTAGCATGCATTGTAATCGCTACAGACTTTGTTCTTTTGCCATTTCTGCACATGCATCTGACAAGTGAGAGATCTGAGGCAGAGAGCAGAAGCTTTTGTCTTTGCATAATTTCATTATTGTCATGTAAAACTACTCAAGAATCTTTTTGTATTCATACAAACACATAATGAGCTGTTCAGCCCATAGCTTTATGGAGGTTCATGTAGTCATACTTTAGCAAACAAAGCCCTGGAGATGTGTTTCTCCGCCTTTTCTACAGTGCCATAGTTACAGTGCCTACATATTTTTGATAATACGAGTGCATTTTAAATATTGTAAGAACACTGAATCACAAATCCAGTATTCTAAATGAATCAGACTGTGGGTGGTGTGTCCCAGCACTGCGTGAGAATCTGGGCATTCAGACCTGGCCAGATTCCTCTGAGACAGAATACTTTGGGGTTAAAAGAATAAATAAAGGCAAGAAATCTTGGCTATTAAGTAATATAGTAGTGCTGGTTATTTCAAAGTGCTGTTTAGGCCTGAATTGTCACTGATTTGGAAAAAGGTTGCAGAATTACATTTCTGTTCGAGCTCACGCTGTACAGCTCAGATGTATCACCTTCACCATTTAAATTCAGTTTGACATTCAATTCAATTCAATTCAATTTTATTTATATAGTACTTTTTACAACCAACTTGTCACAAAGCAGCTTTACAAAATATAGTTCTGAGACCCTAATGAGTAAGCCAAGGGCAGCAGTGGCAAGAAAAAACTCCATCATGTTGAGGAAGAAACCTCGGGAGGAACCAAGATTTAAAACCCATCCTTTTCAATTCGACCCAGAGAGAAAAAAACGAGAATCCAATGGGGATAAATAACAAGAGAAGGCCTTCATGAGCAAGATTATTGACAGATAGGCCATCTACGGTTAACAGAGTTGGTTTCAATAACCATTAACCATAGCATGTCAGTCTATTTTGTGTTCCTGATCCTTTTTTCAACTTTTTCCTTCCATGCTGGAAAGACCTAGGCTTAAAAAATGAATTGACCATAATTGAACAGCAACATATCTCAGCATGTGTGTCCATGCATGTCACTTATGTGTTGCAGCACTTGCATGTGTCAGTGTGTGTGTGTGTGTGTGTGTGTGTGTGTGTGTGTGTGTGTGTGTGTGTGTGTGTGTGTGTGTGTGTGTG
>JBBJLR010000111.1:18040076-18062076 GCA_037577145.1 Brachypetersius gabonensis
GTGTGTGTGTGTGTGTGTGTGTGTGTGTGTGTGTGTGTGTGTGTGTGTGTGTGTGTGTGTGTGTGTGTGTGCATTTCCATTCACCAGTGTCAGAGCGTATCTGTCAGCAGTCAAGTTCCACATGCTACACTCCATGTGATGTGACCTTCCCTGTAAATAAGCAGGGAGAGGACACAGCTTCAGTAAACATGTCCATGACTGTTGACAGCTTCAGTTCCATCTACAGTTGACGTACATGGGTCTCAGATGAGAAATCACCTTTCACAGCGACACTAAAATAGTAGCAACAATAATTAACAAACTAAATGTATCTCACTCTAAAATATGTATTTCCCAGAACTGCAAGCTATAAACCAGAAAATCAGTTATAAGTAGAAGAAAGATATCCTTGTATATTAACTTTAGTTTAGCAATAGTTTACACAATTATGTCAATCAGCAATTTCAGGCACACCAGTGTATGTTTGAATGGACAGCAAATGATCAAAAAGAGCAAACATAGTCATCTGCATTTGTAGATTATAGAAGTGGCTTTTAAATCAGTCCACAGGGGCCCACCACACACCCGACTCCCAACATAATAGCACAGGAAAAAATGTAGACTCCAAAACCAAAAGACAAAACTGTGATAAACATCAGGCAGGGTCATTGTTTGACATTTTATTATATAAACTGTACTGTTGGCAATGAGTTCAAGCAAAACCAAAATATCACTGTTGTTTGTGGAAGTTATAGCAGGGGGAAATAAAGCCGACATTGAATATTAACAAAAGGAGTTTTAATCAAGCTTTTAAGATGCGATGTGGAGACAGTATATCTTTAACACATCTATGATTCTGCTCTAAAAGGCCTCCCCCCAGGGTAAATGTGCATTTTCCAAAATCTTGGTTGAACCTCAAATTATGCATTCAATTCATTTTAAATTACAAAATAGAAAAGGAAAAATAGACAAGGAAATTACTCAAATTAAAGGCCTTCTCTCTCACTCCTTCAATGGTGAATGTGACAAGACAAGCACTGTTTTCAAACTGCACATTTGCAGTCATACAGAGAATAACTCCTCTGCAAAAGTGATTGGTATCAAAATCTGCCTCATTATTTAATGCTCAGTGTTTGAGTATGTTCTTCATTCACCAGCAGCAAGCAATTTCAAAGCCCAGATGATTATGGTTACAACATCTGAATCAATGTTTGTTTAGTGCATAATATATTTAAAGCTGTAATTATATCTTTGAAGATTTCACCTCATTCACCACGCAGTTATGTCTGCCACTGGAAATAATTCACAGTGTGCTTAGAATAACAGAATAAGAACGGGGAATTCCTTCTGGGTGTTTACCTAGATGGAAATTCATTTGGTGTTTGATTGGCTACAATATTTATTCTTCCTGTCTTCAAGCTGTAAGTAATGATGCTACCACTGGTATTACATGAGCATGCAAGAAACTAGGTTATAGATATGAGTAATGGGGTTACATTTTTTTAGACTGCATCACACACTGAGCAAATGTCCTGACGTTTGAACAATTTTAGTGGTGATGTCATTACTTCAACCAAGTCAATATTTTCAAAGAAGCAGTTGTCCACCTCATAAAAACTAGGAAGTTCAGGATTTTTGAAATTCTTTCTGGTCATCTTTTGTGGCCTGAAAAATGTAGTCCATCGTGAAAATCAGCCTTTACATCTGACACAACACAGATATTGTCTGGGCAGAGGACAGGGGTGAAAGAGTGTCAGACAGTGTGGCATGGAGAAGGTCAGAAAGGCTTCGCAGTCCAGCCTGAACAAACCTAATCCCGCCTCCAGTGGAATCTAAGAATCTCAGTTGAGTACAGTTGGCAGCAAACTGGTGGGCAACCACCGGAACCACATTTAGATTTCTTCAACCTTAGATTTCCAAGAACTTCAAGCAGAACCATACACAACACTTGGGACCAGCTCCCAGGGTAAAGAAAAAAGATTCAAAACAGAAAAGACTGTTGTGAAATGTGGAATGGGCCCATAGCTGTAAAAGGGGCACAACTTTTTATTGATTCATGCCATGTTTCATGTATGTTGAAAACCGAGAAAATAGAGGGTGAAAACTGCTAAGGTTTGGTCTGCTAAAATGCATCAAGCATCATGTTCCCCATATTGTTTCAAAATTTGACAATTGCTTGCAGATGAGCTGGGGCAGCATTGAAGTCTAGAAAATGCAGTAATAGTTTTACATCTAAAAAGTCTCTGCCCCTGAGTGTGAAACTGATCTGTGTAAAGTAAAACTAATTGGTGCTTCATCCATTGCTCTGTATTCCTGGTATCCCCAGCTTCTTTGCTCATTTACGGATGGCTTCCCCTTCACCTGGTAGACTGTAGGCTACTGTACTACTCAAGAGTTATGTTATTAATCTACCTCTCATGGCCTTTTCATGTTTGACTGGTAGTCCATTTGAATTGATGATTAAAAGAAACACTAACAACAGAAGTATTTCCCTTTCAATCATGCCAAACAGATACAACATTTGAAATTCAGGAATTGCATCTTTTTGAGAGGAGGCCTGCCTGGAAATGATCATATAATTCCTTTCATCTGAGACTGGTAAATGCAAACAGACTGTGTCCATTCTGAGGTCTGGTTATACTTACTGCAGTGTGTGTCAGTAATCAGGCCAAGCTTGCAAAAGTCAGAGCAACGTTGTCCTGACCACATTTACCAGGGCTTAGGATTTTTGCTGCCACATCTCTTTAAGGGTCCTGGTTAAGTCACAGCCAGTCACTGCTAAACAAAGGATTTGTGCTAATTCACACATGTTAATCAGCTAGATACTTTGGAAGGGACACTGCAGATCTCAATCATCTTTTCAGTTTAGTTGATGCTGCATGTGATGGATATGAAACACCTCATCAATGTAAGAGACGTTTGGCGGAAATCAGACATCAAATGTGCACCTAGAGTGGTTACTATGGCTTATGGGCTGCATCTGAGCCATGCCCTTCCGTCTGACCTCACTCTCAGAGGTGAAAAATGTTTTGTCTCTGCTTGAGTTATGTTCCTTCTCTAGTTACCTGCTTCCCTGCTGTGTATCCAAAGGCACCTGCCAGTCACCACAGTTAGGAAGCCATATGACAATGGCACCTAGCTTGGGTTTGACTAAACTTCCTTTGGGACGTTTTTCAGAAATGTGCTTAGCAAGCAGTCCTACAAAAGCATAGAATATGTACTTAAAACACAATTGAAAAGACTTCAGATATGTTCCACTGCAGGGTTTTAAGGAACTCCAGAACTCCAGTCACTCAAAGCAGATGGGCTCTGGGATGGAAAGTGAAAGTTGTTATTGTCTGTTTACTGGAGCAATGCCTTCAGCAGCTTTGCTCAGATCTATCAGATTCCTTATGTGTTATTTCTTTTAGCTTAATATGGATGTCCAGAAACAGGTAGGAGACCACATACCAAAATCAACACGAAACAAAATAACATTTGGAATGTGAGGGTCTGCAATGTCAAAAATACATCCACTCAGTTACACAAGACAGATCCAACAAATGATTAGAACTTTTAAAATGTACAGCTGTGTCCACACGTCTTAAAAGGCTTAATTATAACACAGATAATTAAATTCAGTTCATTTGACTTTGAAAGAGCTGACTTTGTGATCAAAGGATGTCTATACTTGGATGGCAGTAAGGACATGAAGAGATGAAATATTTATTTATTTATTTATGAATAACAGAATAGTGTCAAATAAATGTCAAAATGCCTTTAAAATGGCACCATGTTTAAACATCTGTGTAACAGAGAGACATACTTCTGCTCGCTACAGATGGACAGCAGTTATAGGGTCTCGGCACCAGATGTGCTGTCCACTCGTATGTGGTTTTTCATTTTTTTAATACAGAATTTTAGTTTGGGAGAACATATAAGTAAAGACAGACTCCAAGAATATGTGAAGCCTAGGAAACAATTATAACACATTTAAAAACACAACCACCTGTGGGGTCTCAAAAGTACATCTGAACCTCCCTAAACTCTGCCCTTTAGAAAGGTGAGAGGATGTGTCAGAACAATCTCAGGCATTCCTTGCTTTTGCTATAGTTGGTTTTTATCTAGATTTTTTTGTTCCAATTTTTCATCATATTATATAAAAACAATCCTTTGCAGCGTGGTCTTTAGCAGCAGGACATTCACAACGCTTTGCACTGGTACAGCACACACAGAATGTATTCAATTGCACTTGCCCCAGTCCAGTATCCTGTTATCTAGGAGCATTCCTGATAAGTAGATACTGGCATGAACAGTAGAACTCTCAGTGTGAAACACGCACTGGTGTTTATCATCTGCACTTTAAGCATGTCATGTTTTAGGACAGGAAGTTCTGCTCTTCTGAGATAAATATCAAAAATGTATCTTTATGACACTTTGATATTGTGGTTTTGATATAAAACGTGATAAAATAATGACTTCTTTTGGGAAAGGTCTTTTGGTTGCTTCCCAGTATAAATATGCTTTTATACTTTAAGACTAGATGTTCATCATTGTGGAGGCTTTACATCAGCAGTAGAAAGCCAAACAGAATGGACTGACTTTTAAAATGATATTAAAGCAACTAACACAATACATCATTTTTTCAACAATGAACAACAGTGGCATGCAGACTCTTCTAGGGTAGGGGTAAAAAAGTCACTTGCACGAATATAAAATCAATTATGGGAATATTTAAAATGATTTCAGGAACTCTTCTTTTTCTCCTACTGCTAATACTACTACTAAAAATAATAATAATAAACGTTTTTAGATGTTCATGTTTTGTAGTTTTAAGGTTTGAAGTAAAGTAGGTTTGACTATCATTGTACTCTCTTTATATTTTTCACAAAGGTATCCTTTGTGGTTTTTAAATGCCATTGCTCATCCTGCTTGTCACCCACCCTCTACAAAACTTTCTTTTTGCTTTTAAGCTGCAAAAGCAACATTAACAAAACAAAATAACATTAAGCAACACAGTTGAACATTATGCAGAGAGGCCTGAAACTGCATCTTTAAATTGAAGTTAAATTAAATTTTGCCTCTGCATTATGAAAGAGGCTTATGGATAAGCAACTCCTGGACTAGAATTTTTAACTCTTTTGATCTAGTTTCAGGATTTGCCTCAGGATGTTGCTAAGAACAAGAAATCCAGTGCCAGCATCTCCTCTAAAAACGCACATTCTTTAGAGATCTGTGCGGTATCGACAGCACTGCGCAGTATTTACGCACATGGTTTCAATAGCATTTGACCTCAGAAGTAGTTTTAACTGGCACCAAGTTCACGTACTTCCTGTGCTTATGTAATCTTGGTGAGATCCTTTGACTGTGAAATGAACGACAAGACTACAAACAAATACTTAATTAACAAAAGCTTTTGCCTAGTACATCAAGAACCAGAATACTCTGGCTAAGGACCTTTATGTCAATCAAGATAACAACGTGGCCTAAAGTGACCTGTCTATGAAAAAGACTGCAAAGGAATTATATTGGTTTCTTAGATATGGTATGGATGTATAAAGTAATTAGATAGTTTTTAGGGTCATGTGATCTGTGTGCAGCATGGCAACATGATTTGTAACTGCCTGAGTCATGTATGGAATGCCTGTAACTGCTGTTTTTTTATTTATCTGTTGTTTTGTACTTCAGCTGACTTTTAAGAGGTTGACACCTGCAATGTTTAAGGCTTCCCATCAACAGACAGGAAAAAGAAAAAAATACAGGTCACTAATATCCAAGCAACCCGTTTAAATTGCTGTATTTCACAGCCAAACCAAAACATTAAGCTGTAAGGATGTTTTGAATTGTATTTATGTTTCAGTAGAACACCGGATTTGGCCGCGGAGGTCATATTTAGCAGGTGGTGCCCTGTCATAAAGATAACAAGGACTCTAAACAGTCAGGCACTAGGACCAGGGGCTGATCTTTCCAGACGCACTGAGATAGGGACTCCCTGCTCTTACTTTCATAGCATTCTATTTCTCAACAAGTACTACAGAGTTGTGCTGCAACGGATGACAGGAGGATTTAGCTTCTACAGATTTTAGAACATTTGGGATTATTTGGCAGTTCTTTTGAAACTTCTGAACCCTGGAGTATCTTCAGGTCATATCAGTACTGCGTCTCTAGGAGGTGACAGAAAAGGGCAAGGATTACAGGACAAAACACTAAGAACACTAAGGTTTGAGCCACCTACACCCTTTCTGCATGGATTACCTGCTATCCAGCTGAAGACATGCCCTCTTCTAAGCCTGTGATAGTACAATTTTTGGAACATAGCTTTAATTTGTTTATCTTAATCAAAAGTGTTCTTTGGAGCAAGGCCATAGAATAACCATTTTTGGTGCCATAAAGAACATTTCCATAGTTACATTTAAAACTATTTAATTGACAGTGGAATGTATGAACATAAAAAACCTTTTTTGTAAGTTTAAAGAACCTTCTCATGCATCCAGTACCAATTTAAGTTTTTTACTTACAGTTATATGTCCAAGGCAAGAACGAATGAGGAAGCTCTAGTAGAATTGACTTTGGTACTATCTAAGTAGGTTTTATTGTCGTGTGTAAACTGTTCCTTTGTCACATTAGTCATGTAGAGAGTATTTTCTTATTTTTGTCAAGTGCCAGTATGCAGCTTTCTGATCACAACTGTGTGAATATCTAAAAAATGCCTGAAGGGGTAACTGGGTCCAAAGACTTTACCAGTCTCATTTGTCCCACTGAGATGGGGGTTAGAATGTCTCTCCTCTCCTTCAAACTTCAGGCTCATCGGGTTACAATTGTGATTCGAACTACAGCAGACACAAACTCAAACACACACACACACACACACACACACACACACACACACACACACACACTCACTCACTCACTCATACACACAAAGGTATGCATACGACTCATGTTACCTTGAGTTATATAGTGCTGAGGATGTGAGATTGGCATCAGGTCAAAACTGCTGCTCTTGTGCCTCAAATGATAGAACTCCAGACAGACTGTCATCACTGTGCTCGTTATCATCACACTGCATTATAACATGGGTATGATCAACTCCGTCTCAGTTACGCCTCAGTCACTCATTATTCATTTATGAAAACCCGTCATTACATCTTATTACATGCTCGGTGCACACATGCAAGCAATGGAGCTCCTGACATCCATTGACATGCTGACATGTTACCATGGGCCAATTGCTCAGCTTTGGGATACCCAGGTTTGTGGAGTTTTACTCAGCATGTGGAAAAAACAACTGTAAGAGTGTGTTAGCATGCAGTCATGGGCTGTTTGTATAAGTAAACTAGGATGTGAAAGACAGGCTCTTCTGCTACCATGAATATATCAGAATGTTTGGCTTGGTGTTTAGTTAAGGTGATCTCTCTGCTTATCTCAGTGATACACAGGTCAAACACCAACATTTGTGATGTTCTCCAGAAATTAAAACACTCGGCAAACTCCTGTCGACTCACATGCACCAAATTGAGGATCATGGGTGTCTATCTAATTTTTATGAAATATTTTGTGGGCAGTAGAGAGTGAGGGGTTTTTTTTAAGCATGCAGATATATTGGCTAAATTGTTAATGGCTTGTGATAACTCCCTCTGTTAGGGCTCTCTCCATTTGGCTGGAAGTTTGTGGATTCCACACACCATGACTCACCTAAAACATCAGGCAGTAACACATGAACAAGAATCTTTTCCTTTTCTCATCTTTTTTACCCCATTTTCAAAGGTGCTACTCCAGCAGTCTTGAAGGGGTTCAGTGTGGCGACCTTAGGGCTTCCCCCTACTGAGCTGGGGATTACCTGAAGAAAAACAAGAGAAACAGGAGAAAAGAAACTTGCAGCCCAAGAGCACCACTATGAAAATAAACACTCTGCACAAGGACTGAGAGTCAATTATCAAGGGCCAGACTAAATAGAAATTAACAGCTAGGTTGGCAATGTTGTAATGCTTCCAAGGCATTGGTTGAAGCGAAACCTTTGTTGGTTAAAACGAGGGAAAGAAAACACTATTTGTTTATCATATGTCAAATTGGAGAGCTCAGGCCAAAGCGGACTCATGTGCCATGTTGTGGCATATCGATGCAGTGGTGTGTAACGGAGTAGAGTAAATTCTGTCTCGTGTTCCCTTTGAAGTTGCCAGCCATAGAACACAAAAGTGTGCTAACACATGGCTTTAATCCTGAACCACACTGATAAATTACATCCTGAATGTATGCATTCTGTCCCCATGCAGCTCTAAATCTGAAATTTTATGTAAACTATCTAGTATATTTACCATTTTTCCTGTGAAATAAGTTCAAGGTATGCAGGTGTTTGCCCATGAGAAATTCTCTCACACGTCCTTTCTCCACTCTTCTATAAACTTTTGGAATATGTTAGAGGCCATTATCTAAGACTTGGTCCATGGCCAGAATTTTCCTTGTACATTCTGCGATGCGGTCAGTGACTTCCCCTGTTTTCTGTACCTGTTAGGAGAAATCTCTGTGTAGTGTTTCTGCCAGCATATGCCAAAGAGCTTTGAAAAGATTGCTGTCTTGCAGACCGGTGGTACTGGTCATATAACCTACCTTCTTATCAGTGGTAAAGCATTTCTGCTAGGATAATATAATATAATAATATAATAGTATGTCAGCACTATACATGTTTTGGCTTGAAAGCTTGTAAAAGACATTCCATGTGTTTTGTAATGGACAATGACATACTTTTTACTTTGTACGTAGCCATACTTTGTATGTTTCTGTCTTTCAGCAGATACTTCCAAAAAGTCTAGAATTATTTTTTTCGTACAAAACACCCATTGGAAATCTAAATGTCATCGTCAATTCCAGTATCACATTCTATTTATGCTGGTAGTTAATCTAACATTCAGCTCAGCTCCTGAAAGCCTTTCTTTAAACAAAACGTAACATGAATCCATTAAATATAATCTCTAGATTGCAGATATTTATTTTTAGATGCCAAAAATTATAAGGCCTTTAAGACCCTGAGGGTTCCCCACTGCTTTTATCGATGAAACCAAAATGTTGTGTTGATATTCATTCAATAAAATTAGCTTTATTCTATGTGATCATTCACTCATGGACTATAGTCTGTCTAATTGTCATTTTATCTGAAAATTAAAACAATTTGAATGCATTAATACTCTGCAGTGCATCAGTGTGAATCATCTCATTGTGAATGAAATAATTGCATCAACACAATTTTACCTTTCAATTAACTTAACTTCAGTTATTTTTTATGTGTGATTGATGTACACAGTAGACTTGAGTAATCTGCTTTATTTTTAATGACATAAAAACACAGAACAGAATTCTTAGCAGGGGATGTTAACTGGCACCAAGAGTTTGTTCTTTACTGTCAGACCTGTTAGACACAAACATGTTATTTGCAATCTATCTTCATTTAATTACATCTGTAATGACAGCTTTTCTTCCGAAAGCAAAAGGCTTCCATTTGTGTACACATCGTCATTGGTGCATGTGAAATAGTGTGTAGTAGGGAAATACGCGTATATCACTTCCTTTAAGCCTTGTTTATTTTACTTGTGCATGAGCAATCCCTTGTGCTTCGTGCAGGGAAGATTTATGCATGTGATCTAAACTTTGCAACTAATTTCAATATTTAGAGGAGCTGAAGACATTTGTATACAGCTGCCATGAAGCGTAATGTAAATCTGAACATCTGGGATGAACTGTGGTATGAGGAAAACAACAGGGGCAGTGGCCATCCTTGCAACTACTAACTTACAGCCTGAGGCTGAGTGTTTGCGCTCTACGGTGACTTGATTGTATTCACTTAAGCCCTAAAACACTTGGCTCTTTTCGTAACCTCTCCAGAGGCTTAGGCTGAAACTGAGCAAGGCTGAGGACACATTCCTTTGCTGAGAAGCCAAATGCTCCACCATGTGCTGATTTTAGAAATCCGATATAGAGTCCAAAATCAAGTCATGTCATCGGAGGCAAGATGCAATCTATTTATCTAAACGGAAATAAAGTTCCTATCCCTTTACACCTGGAAAAACCTGAAAAGTCTTTTTGGAAGTGATGATGCCATAATTGCATCTAGCTTCTATCAGACAGCATCTATGATATGACCTCCAGATTCAGATCTTTTAATATTCAGATCAATGCTCTCAAAAAACGATCATTCTCAAAAAAAATCTTGCCGTGAAATTTGAGTTCATAGTTCTGGTTAGAGAGACTATTGCTTTTCTAAAATACAAATACATCTGTTAATTTGCATATCAGAACATATTTGTCTTTACATTTTAGACACGTATTGAAGCAACTCTTAAAAATGATGATAAAGGCAGAGCAGAGTTTACTATCTTCCTTCTTTAAAGAGCTATGTGGATCTCAGCCATGGAGAGACATGTTTTTGAGCCTCAGAGAACGAGAAGGTCAAAGTGTTTATTCTGGAGCTATGAAATAGTTTACACTCACCTCCCCTTGATGTCGTTTCCTTCTTTTACTGGCATGTAAAGTCTCCATCTTGCTTGTAAAGTCTCAATACTCCAGCCAAAGGTTCTGAATCAACGTAAATACGTCTTTTGTTCGGCTAGTGCGTTTTCCTCCAACCTTTTAATTCATAGAGGAGGTACTTTGAACTTTGTAGTCTTTGTAATATTTGACAGGCTTTAAAAAGCCATTATGTGTTGTAGTGGCCTGCTGTCTAGATTTCATTGATGGAATAGGGGAAATTTCTGGAGATTTGTGGAGTAGTGGTACTCACAGTTTATGTGGGGATATGCCTGTGACTCAGTGAGTCTACACCGAGTGTACAATCTCTTACAAATGGGCCTAAATATAATTCTTAGTAAATATGCAGGCATAAATCCTCTACAGGGATGTACTTCTCAGAGTACTGTACTTTTTCAGTGAATCTGAAAAGAAAAGAATGGAAAAGAAGTTGACGCAACCTTCCATTGGTGTAAACAATACATTTTTCTTAGCAGGCAGGAAACATTTGGGAGCTATGATTTCTGCCAAAGGAGGCCTTACTAAGTGTTCACTGGCTGGTCTCCCAAACTGTTGCATTTGCCATTTGGTATTTTGAATATTTTAAAAAATAGATACTATGCAGATATTAAAAGCAGTGAAATGAGATTTGTGTCTATGCAGAAACTACTGTTTCTTTTACTTTGAGGATATTTGACTTGGAGCTGAATTGGAGGGCTATTGCTTGCTAATGGCTATGTTTATGAAAGATGAAGGAAAGGGTTTAAAGTCCCAATCAGGAATTGTTGCATTTGGCAGTGTAGTTCTTTGGCGCTGAAAGAACATATGCTTTCAAACACAAATGCTGTTTGCAGTGGCTGTTGCACTGTTTTGATGGTTCCTATCTGGGACTTATCAAGTATTGCTGTAGTATGTTGTCAATAAAGGTTGGCAATACAGGAGACTATGCAGAAGACTTTGCGTGAGAATTATAGTATGTGACTCTGCTTATTTCATGTTAAGGTCATCTACGCAGCAGACACTCTCGGAAAACTACATTGCGTAAAACATTACAAAAAGAGCAGAAAGCATTTTACCACTAGAGACTGTTAGTTATGACAGTCAGGTTCTGCTTTATGGCAGGAGTGAGATGTTGATTGTTAATTCTACCTGGACTCTCTGATTCTGGTCATAAGATCCAGCACATCTGTTTTGAATCCAGACAGTCGGACAGATGTGTGTCCTGTTTTCAGAAGTTCTCATCTTTATGGCTGCGAGTTCCTGACAGTTATGGCACCATAATAGAGCATTTTTACTCACGTTAGACACTCTAAATAATAGAAACAGTAGGGCTGTCATGGAAATGGGAAACTTAACAGTTGGTCTCAATTGCAAGCTATTATCCTGTTTAGATTGCTCTCTTGAAACAACGGCCATGGGGCAAAAAGGTTGTCTTGGTTCCAAGATTCCTAGCAAGCTGAAGCTAGCTGGAAGGTGAACCAAACTTTCCTTTAAACCACTTGGCCTAAAGCATCAATCCATTTGGAGTGCATTTTCTCTTGGAATGACTGCTCCTGAATTTAGACATGAATGTAGGGCCCTAGGATTTCCGCGATGCGGAAAACGCGGACAGAATCACGGAATTCAACAAATAAAATGGAATCCGTTGCAAAACGCGGAATGTCGTATAACTCGCTGATATCTGTGTGTGGGAAAAGCAAAGCTATTGCTTCTAACCCCTAGCTTAGCCTTAGCCCCTAGGGTTGTAGGAAGGAATTAGTGAGTATAGAGGGCTGAAAACCTTTCACCAAACCTTTCCTTTCACTTAAGGAAACAAGTAAAGTTAAGCAGTGAACACTTATGGACAGTATTGTTCTGCTGAACTGAGTACAAACGTTGCTACCAGAGAAATATTACTAAACGGGCTCCAGTTTGCTACTCACTAACAAGCAGCGCCGTGTAGCTTCGCCTGGGTCCTAATGCCCGCCTGCTACCTACAGCAGCTTCAACAGCCAGGACAGCATTTTAATTCAATAATGATAGCTAGACTTATTATTTTTTATTTCAATTCATAGTCTTGTTTCTATTTGTAAAGTGCGTATCAGTGTTCAGTGATATCTTGTATGAAATGTTTGAATATATAATTTTAAAATAATATAATAATTACTGTATATTTAGGGTGGCTTAGGATCATTTTGGGGGGGCTAGGTTCGTTTTTGGTCAACTTTGGTCCATTTACCCCGTGTTTTTAAACAGCACGTGGAGGCTGTGCAACAGAAACAGAAGGGAAAAAATGTTTTTCGTTGTTTACAGGTGAAGTCATTAAATGTGAGATTTTTTCCTATTGCATTGTTTCTTTTTCCCCATGCACTCCATAATTAGACACTTTTTAGGTGACTAAATATGATTATAACGTAAAACACAGGAAAAAATAAAACGGAATTTAGGACAAAACAAAACAGATTTCATAGGGCTCTATGAATGTAATATCTTTATCCTTCTGTGAATTGGGCATTTATTTTAGCGACCCCACTGCTCTCAAACATATAATTACCAAATTATATCTCAGATATATTGTCTTATTCTTTCAACCAGTTAGACAACTCCATCATACCTCAGTCGTGAAAGAAGATAAATTCTTTTTGTCAGTTTTAATTTGTACTTCATGTCTGATATGTTACATAATGCACACAGATGGCTTCTTTTGCCGGAATCCCAAGTGTCAGATAATGAAACACACCTTAGACCAAAGCATTTCATAAATCTGAATCAAAGCTTCATCTGTTTGTTCAGGAAGCGCTCTACGTCACATTTGACATGAAACACTGTCTTACAGTCTTCAGCGTCCCAAGTGAGTGACACAATCTTGTGTCTCAGTGGAAACTCTATGATTATCCAGAACAGCTGTTTGGGAGTTGTTTGGAATTGGGCTTGAGAGATACGACAAAATTGTGGAATGTGTATATTTTCCCTAAGATAAAGTCTCAGAGGTAAGCTCTAATCAACAGTGAAATTTAGAGAGGCTGTGTTTTATTGTTTCTGGAAATATCAGCATCATCAATGTCAGGTCACAGTTTTGAAAGAGAAGTTCCCGGATACTGGGTGGGAATCATTCAAAGCGTATTCCATTACAGATTATTGATTGCCTTTTCATTTGCAATCAGAAACACACTCTGTCTCCCATTCCCACTATTAATTTATCCCAGATACACTATTAATTTATCCCAGATACACTATTAATTTATCATCAATTTTTATTCATTCATTTAATTTATTTCAATATTTTTTATTTATAAATAAAAATTGGAAAGCTCACTATCATGTTTTCATATGTAACAGTATTTTTTCTTCCCCTGTTTTTGGTATACATTAGATTTACATTTAATAATAACAAAAAAACCCACTTGTCTAGCTATCGCAGATGCAGTTGATCAGCCACATATTTATATTATAAAATTTGCTTCTCTAGTTTAACACTCTTAGAATAATGTTCAATTTTTTCATGCATACTTGCTGACGTGGTTTAAGACACAGTATGATATACTGCAAGCTGTAAAAGTGAACAAAGCTAAGACAAGTTTGTAGACAACAAGGTCTTTTGTAAGTGTTTTCACAGACCATCGTACACCTGATCTAGAATCATCACAGAAATCTGATGCCAGATCAATCCTCCTTCTGATTGCTTTTTAAAACCAGCCAGGTAGATTCTGCAATGGGTTTCTGTAGCATTGAGGTTTGGTTTATTTCTGTTCTTCACAGAATATTGCACAGGGTTCTAAATCACATTGATTGCACCTTAATGCTGGTTGTGATTTGAGCAAGTTTCGGTAATGTATATTTATAGAAAGCGCTTGGATGACTACTGACTTCTACTGTTCATTACCAGCATTAACCTTTTTAACCCCAGTGCTAAAAGAAAGGGGCAGAATTTGTAGACCAATCATGTCTTGTCTGGTTGACGACATCTGGAGTAAGTGGAAAATAGTGCAAATTAGGAATATCATCAGACTATTCCTTTATGTTCTCAGGACAAAGACTAAGGGCATTTCAGTTGAATTTGGAACATGCTGAGCTGTAAATGTGGGAACATATCAACATTTACTTCTTGCCACATTAAATAGTCAGCTAACACCGAATCAACATCTAAAGTTTAGCCCATAGGGTTACCACTCCTGTAAGCAGACCTGAAACAATTTAGACCACACACAGGCGCGCAGACAGACACGAAGCCCCCCTGACCTGTCTGTCGGACAGGGGAGGCGGTCCCGCACATTCCGCAATGACGACCTTTCCCACAGCAGAGATGTAGGTACTTTACTGCTTGTCTACTTTCAGAGCAGTGGCACAGGTGTGTGAGGATCATTCCATACTGCTTTAAGCCCCTCCAGGGCTGCCTGAGCTCCAGCTGAACTGCTGTAATCATTTACACCCATTTCCTCTTGTCATGGTCAGCACCTAAGGAGTCAGATATGCTCCAATATATCACACCATGCTTCAGAAAGCTGCTGTACCTCTGAGAAATAGACACATTACTCTTCATGACAATAGAACTGGAATGATGCATCTGTTTATCAGTGTCTGACATTGGGACTGCCCCTTCTATTGGCCTTTGTAAGTGAAATGATCCTCTATAACAACACGAACAGAGCAGACAGGACAGATCAATCTTCAACACCATCCCATAATGTCTCTCATTAAGCTCTGTCTATCTGTCTGTATGGAGGTGTGTGTGTGTGTGTGTGTGTGTGTGTGTGTGTGTGTGTGTGTGTGTGTCTGTGTGAATGGTTAGCACTTCACTGAAGGCCGGAATTCGCAACGCTGTATGACATGAATGTAAACCTTTCATGACAACTAGCCTAAACCAACATAAACATTTAGAAAGGCCTATTCTAACAAGTGTCTGTAGTCATAAAGACTGTTTTAGCCAATTTTGATGTCATTTCACTATGACATACTATGGCAACAGTTTGTTGGATTAAGCCCTTATACATGTTTATGTAGGTTTACGTCAGTTGTCATGAAGTGTTTCTGTCTATATATGGTTGCTGACAGTCTAGTTTAAATATCTAGTTTATGTGGCCTCCTTCAATTGAAGGTCATAATAACTTTATACATGATGTATGAATGTATAGTCCAGTTAAAATCCTGAGATATTATTTTAATTAGTGCAGAATGCCCCCAATATGTTGGCACGCATGAGACAAGGATAGCGTGTATACCTTTCTACTGACTACAACATGACTGAAAAGTTATCATTTCTATGAAAAATAAATAATTTTTTAAATAAGAATACTTAATCACACTTTTTTCTTTTTTGCCCGAATTTAACATTCTATGTGTTCATGTAAAGAGTGATGCATTTAGTTATCATTATATAGGGACAGCTTCATGAGAATGTATATTACTTTCAACAATTCAATAATACTATTTTCATTATGTGATTTCCACAGCCACATTTTCCAGTTTTCAGAATCAGAAAACATTACTGATCCCAGAGGAAGTTCCACATGTTTTGACTGCATAGACACACAGAGACCAGAACAGAATACAATATGAAGTCTAATTAAATGAAATAAAAAATAGGTTGTTTCATCAGCAACGTCTAGCGAGTGCAAAAATGGCTTCATGTTCCATTTAATGTGTGTATATATATATATATCATACAACTTATGGAACCTTGTTACAGTTCACAAACTGTAGCTTTTGTTAGTTTGCTGCTTGCTGATTCATCCATGGATCTGCCATTAGCACCTTCTAGTCTGGTGAAGGTGCTGAAGATATTGCTTACAACTATTTGAATTTGAGCTTCAGATACAGTTAAATGATGAATGGTGTTGTTAATTTATGTGATTGACATTAAAAAAAAATCAGCATTTCACATTCTAAATAAGAACGTGATGTATAAAATGTGCTCACCCTATTGTTGAGGATGCAAAGTGTGGTATATGAGGGCTGGCACCAGAGTTCCGTAGGCCACCAGTTCAGAATCAGCACAAAGCCACGCTTCATCCATGAGCTTTTCCACACATAAGTACGCACACATAGCACTGCTGCAGGCACTGGCTTTTGCAGGCCTATAATGGAAGATAAGAATGTGTGTGTGTGTGTGTGTGTGTGTGTGTGTGTGTGGCTGCTGTGGAGGGGTTCACATTACCCTTTCAAACACGTGCCACTGGTGAACTGTTACCATATGAAAGTGCTCGGTGGTTTTAGAGACAGATTATTCCCTTTCTGAATTCTACGTGTCGCCGGGACAATTGGTGGCCACACCAGACGGAATGTGTTAAACTGACTTCATTACAGCTAATGAGCTCTAGGTCAGCAATTAAGGGTTTCCTAGACCACCTCAGCAAAGCCACATACGCACACATACACACATACACATAAATGAACCACCACATACCAGCAATGGAATAAAAACACCACTGCCCTTACACTGCGAGAGTGGCATTAGCTAGACAAGCAAACTCTGGCTCAGGCTGTGTATGTCTAGGCAGCTCAAACTGCAGTGTGTGAGGATGGAGGGTATTATGTGTTGGATATGCTGCGTTTTGTATCAGCATGTATGGTTTGTTTGTGTGCTGAAAGAAGCAGTCAAGTTGAAGACAGTGCAATATTTTGGTGGGTTGTGGTCAGAAAGTCTATGCCAGATTCAAGCTTCAACTGAGTGTAGCATTGCATCATTATAGCCCCTCTAAACTCATAACCTGCATATTTCTTCAAATATATTTCTTTGTAACATAAAAATGCCAGTCTCCTTTTAACACTGTCTGAACATTTCATGAAAAACTGACCAATAAAAATGATTGAGATTCCATGTATGGAATTATGGTTGCAAAACAATATTTGAATTTGCTGATCAATTTCGTTAGCCCACAGCACTTTAAGCCCTGTGAATCATATTATCTTGAATGAGAAGTATAGAGGAAAGCACAGAGGAAAGCCTGTGAGAACAGTGGTCATTTATTTATAGCAGACGCGGTTTGAAAAACAGTCTGTTTAATTCTAAGGGATAAACCAAATGTAGAACCAAGCAAACATCATAAGTGGGTCTTGGGAAAATAAAAAAATACACAAAAGAAGTAGAATATGGACTATTAAAGGAGAAATTATGTATTTGAAATATATTGTAAAACAGTCAAGCCTTTTTTTGGCTTTCATGGAATGTGTTAATAAGTGAATTAACCTGTGAGTATATATATATATATATTAAGAGTTAAAATTGTTGTCAGTAAAATGTTGCAAGTAAAACATGTGTTACCTTTCTCAATTAGGATGATGCCCTGATGGTGGGTACTGTGAACCACAATGAACCAGCAACACTCACCCTGAAGTCAGACCGGAAAAAACACTTCACCTGGGCACGTCTCACAGGTAAATACACTCCACACCTGCATTTCACCTCTGATGCTAGTCATCAAGTCAAGTAATGACAAGCAAGGTCTTTAAGACAACTTGCAGCTCTGGATTTTTTGAAAAACACATTTTTAATACCTTTCTGTTACAGGAACCCTCATTGAGTCCTCAGATAGGTAAACATGACATTTTACTTGAATTTTAACTTACAGTGACAAAGTTCAACAAACGCAAAACTTTGCCGGGGTGAAAATAACAGAGGACGTGTTTGCACTACGCCATTATTACTGTGGAAACTAGACAGCCATATCATCCAGATTTTTAGAGAAAAGCTGGGATTTTTTTGAGCTGACCTGCCACAACAAAGTCATTGCTTTTACAAGTCCTTTCCTCACCTTCAAAGCCCCTCAAAGTCACTTATGGTCTTCGCCTCTGATCCTGTATTCTTCTGTAGAGAAGGCATGCCCCATATCTATCTCACAGAAGTCATACATTTGAAATGTGATTTCCAAAAACTTTGTTGTGTTTTTAAATCTTTCACTTTTCTTCACGTATTCACAAACAATTAAGGGGGATAATCCTTGTTGCAATCCGGTCATATAACACCTTTGTCTACCCTTTTCCGTATTTTCTTTGTTCCTAAGACCCAGGACACACCAGCACACATATGTTACATGAGTTAGTATCAAAACTTATGTTTGTTATTAGAGCTCCCAGGCATGGGTGTTTGTTCATATTTGTTATTGCTGGGAATAGGATAATTAAATATTATTCAGTTGAACTAGCACAATGCCCATACCTAATGAAATAACATTGCTATTTTTACTGCCATTGAAGAATGAGGCTATATTCTGTGTGTTCTCTTGAGAGTGACTTTTTCTTGTGTTGTTCTATTTCTTGCTCTAATTTATCTCCTTATTAGCTCTAACTCATGGCTAACTGGTAACATTTGACTGGCAAAAAACCCAGACTGACTAAAACAATGATGCCATATAAGGCACACGGATGAGAGGCAACAAAAACACCAAAACATGGAGGACTGGGGTTTTCGAGACAAAGGGAATTAAAGGAGTAGTCCTACTACCGCAGAAGTGCCAAACTGGGGTTCTTCTAGACCAGTATTGCTAACATGCAGAGTTCAGTAGTTTGTCTCATTAAACACACCCTGGTTCCTTTTCATAAAGACTCAGCTCAGTGTTGATCCAGCGCTGACCTATTAGGTAACAGTGAATAAGCGAGGGATCTGATTCTAGAGCAGCACTCCTGATAGCAGACCCTTCATAAACCGTTTCATCAAATAAATTGCAAAGAGTTGAACTGAAGAGCTGCTTAGAGGGAAAACATGTATTCTCAGAACTGTGATTCAGAAGAAGCCAGTTTGACGCCCCTGCACTAATAAGTACTGTTTGTACAGAACTGGTTTCAGGTGTGATAAAGATGCCTGTTATGTTTCTGGCTGATTTGCATCGCTGTGAGATATGAGTATTTCAGTTCTGTGTGCTGGTGTTTTTATTGCAGGTCCTGGTGTGTCCATGCGGTGGTCCATGCTAGCCGTGCTGCTCCTGTTCTGCAGCCACACTTTGGCACTGCGATCGGGTGACGTCTGCCCACCAATTGGCAATCAGGAGCATGATGGCACCAGAGGAGCCGACCCAACACCTGTTGTGGACCCTAAACTCTTCAACAAGAGGCGCTATCGTTCACCCCGTGTGCTGTTTAGTGAGCAGCCACCTGATTCTGAGCCTGCGGAGCATCAGGGGTCCAAGGGCAGGGCAAAGCGGCAGGCAGGCCAGAAGCCCCAGCACCGCGGTGTGTACTCGGTGTGTGAGAGCGTCAGTTTCTGGGTGGGAAATAAAACCAAAGCGACAGACATTTCAGGCAACGAGGTGATGGTGCTGCCAGACGTCAGCATCAATGATGTCAGGAAAAAGCAGTACTTCTTCGAGACGACGTGTAGTGGGGCCAGACCCGCTGGCTCGGGCTGTCTGGGCATTGACAGTCGCCACTGGAACTCCTACTGCACCAACTCTCACACGTTTGTGCGGGCATTGACTTCATTCAAGAACCTGGTGGCTTGGAGACTTATTAGAATCAATGTGGCCTGTGTATGCGTGCTCAGCCGCAAGTCCTGGAAACAATGACAGTCAGTCTGCCTCAGATCTACAGCCCTGATAATAAGTCCATGAATGGCAGTCTTATGGATCCTAATAACACCTCACATAACAGGCCCATAACATTTTTACATCTGATTGATGTTAAGGTTGGCTTTTAAAGCTGATGTTGTTGTAATGTGTGTAAGATCTAGTACACTTCATTCACAAAAACCCACACATCAAATAACTAAATGAGGAGGGGATTCAGTTGATATGCCTCATTACTGTCAATCATATCATGGCTTTAAATTACTTAAAAGTCATATGGTAAACATTTTAGCAGAACATTTTATTATGCTGTTATTTTTTCCTGATGGACGTGAATAGTTGCCTCCCTGACGACAGCATGAGGACTGCATGTACTGTACGTATGTGGTTATCGTTGTTGCTATTGTTATTTATTAAATCTGGAGCATGTGGCACGCTGAGTGGGAAATGTACAGGCCGACAGAGTTATAATTCCATATTTATTACAGCACAGTATTATAATGGTACAACAAAAGGTCACCAAGGGGTCATTTTCAAGGATTTTCTTGGATTTGCGCAGCTTGGAAAAGCCTTTGAAAATGTGAACCTACATATGGCATCACTTCTGGGCTGAATTTAAAAAAATGTCTGGTGCGCTCTGTGCATTCTTCTCCCTGATTTAAAACATTCCAAAATGACCAGCACAGGTTTCATTTCTCTCTGAGAGAAAAATGTCCAATTTAAATTTAGCATGAAGGGTTAATGTGGAAAGATCTACCTTGCACCTCTCTCCAGATGGTTTATTTTTTGCAAATATGAGAGAGGCTGGGGCTTAGATATAAGTGTTTCCTGGCTCAACAAAGCTAACAAAAAGACTCAGGAATATTCAGCATAACTGATCTGTCAAGTCAGCCATGCTAGACAAAAATAAAATATAACAAAATAAAAAAAATGGAAGTCATCACAAGCAGGTGATCTCATTTTGTTTTGGCAGCATGGAGAGGAATGCATATGGGTTGTGGCTTGGTCACTTTGACCTCGGCAGTGGTCAACCAGAGTTTTGTATGAATCGAAGAGGGCGGCATGCCAAAGGGCAGATGTTTGGCGTAATGATGAAGTCATGTCTGAGGCTCTTGAATCCTAGGGTTTAGATATGCAGTGTCAAAGATCAAAGTTCATGTGGATCAATGGACAGGGCCACTAGTTCACCAGATTACTAATAGGGTCCTTTGTGTTCAGTATTTGCTTTGTGTAACAGGCTGGATACCACTGCAAATACACAACATCTCAATGGTTTTCAAAAAAGTGAAATGTCTTCAACAACAAAAAATAAAAACTAAAAATAGAAAAGATAAAACCAATATAAAAAATGTTTGTAGTATGCCCAGTTTGACATCCTTGTATTACTAATATGCGTAGTACCATCTTTGTTTTACATGAGGAGCTGTGGGAAAGCATTTTTAAAACAGGATGCCTGCATGTTTTGAACCAGATTTTTTTCATGGGAAAAGAAATCATCCTATGAGCCACAAAGATATTTTTTATGCAGGTCCATCGCTGTGCCCTTGTTTGTGTTCACTGTCTGTTATTGGCCAGGTCTAGCTATGGAGTACAAATACCCATATGAAGAACTTTTCACACATTACACCACAGTTCAAAAACTCCTTTATGGCAGGTATTCACTGTGTAATGATCAACAGGAAAGAAATATGATATATTTGGGCATGGCTCCAAAATGGTGGTCCTGCACTACTGTCTTGCCACCAAAATTCTGACAGTGTCAGACATTTAGGATGGCCATTGTGCAGTATAAGTGGGATGCAGCATGGGTCCACTTAGCTGATGGATGATGTATGTTCATAATGTTTTATTCTTAAATATAGATTTGCATCATAGCTTATGATTCAGTAGGTGTTTTTGTACAGTCTACAAACTTCAGACCTGATGTTGTGGTGGTGGTGGCCTAGTGGTAGGATACTTGGTAGGATAGTGGTAGGATACTTGCCTCCGAAGCAAAAGGTCACAGGTTCGAATCCTACCTCTAGCACCACCACTGGGTCCCTGAGCAAGACCCTTAACCCCAAGTTGCT
>JBBJLR010000111.1:18070230-18093834 GCA_037577145.1 Brachypetersius gabonensis
TGAACACATATTTTCTAAAGGGTCTACTACTAATATTTAATGAGAATTATATGCCTGCATGCATCTTTTCACCGTAAAAAGAGTAAATGTAAGCACGGCAATAATTGTTACCGCTAGCATAACACATAGTGATAGTGCTAGTTATACTAGCTGTCAAAGGTTTTGCCTGTTTATTCTATTTATCTTTATTTTATCTTTTTTTTTTCTACACAACTTAAAACTTAAAAAATCAGAGGTCAGGCCAGGGGGTGTTATATGAGATCTTGGTGGGAAGAGCGGCCTCCCGTTGGGGGGGTGACCAGCTGGGTCGCTGCGGTGGGATCCGCCCTGCTGGGGGATGGGCCTTGGGGTCTTGTATCTTTTCAGTGCGTGGATGACCCTCCACCGGGGGGGCCCTGCGCCGTGTGAGTGGTCGCAGAGGGTCTAGAGGTTCCCTACCCATTCTCTACACATGTACCACATAGTGGGTGTAAATAGGTCAAATTGAAGAATTTGTTTAAATTTAGAATGTATTTTCCCATCGAGTATAAAATTTTCACTATCATAACCACCAAGAAATGAAAAAATTCAAACATATTGTGTGTTAGGGAAGTCTATGCCAATGAACTAGAAAGTGTTATATTCAATGTTTCTTTCTAAATTGACGTCAAAGGCAAATGCACACAGGCCAGTAATGAGTTGTTTTTGAAGTTTTCAGAAGGTTTAAAATTCTAAACACCCTCCAGTTAGTAATGGGACACATTTTAGTTTTTATCAGGACATCAGTTTTTCCAGCACATACAAATTAAACAACCATGTATGCACACTCCTCATGGATGATGGACAGTTCTGTTTAGATTGGCCACTGTAGAAATTTGATACAAGAATGTATTGGCCAGCATTACACTGTTTTGAACCATTTCCATTTCCATGTTTAAAGAATGTAACAGGGTCAAACCAAGTCATCTGTGTTATTTCAGTGAAATTCACTGCAGTGCCAGCCTCACTTGATAACTGTTTGTTTTGGAAAAGTTCTCTTAGTTATTTGAGAGTTTTAGTGAAACTTGCGTCTTTCTCGTTATCTCCTGGTTTGATATTTGTTTGCTGGGCAAGCCTTTCTACCTTATTTAACTTACCATCCCTGTGTTGTCATTCCTAGCCTGCCTTCGGTTGAGTGTCTTGATTGTTGTCTAAAATCTAAAGTCTCAATCAACACTTGTTAAAATCAATGCTGTACAAGTAAAGGCACCTCTTTCCCTGCTTCTTAATGTGTGCCTGTGCAGGCTGGCCACTGCAGTGGTATTTTATGTACTCTGAAGTAGTAAAGCTATTGCTTTTAAGTCCAAAGGGCTTTATGATCAGGGCCATAAAAACAGGTAGTACAGTTCATTTGTTCAGCTAAATAAAAAAATAAAAACACAACGATTGTACTTATTTCAGTGAATTATGTATTGCTGAAATTAATTGAGTTATTAAGCTTAAATTGTTTAAGGTTTCCTCAGACCACTTCATCAGGTTTGGTGACTTGGATTGACCACTTGATGTCTTGGTTTGACCACTTCATCAGTGTATGTTGTCAAAAATTGTTTTTACTTTATATTCCAAGATCCCTGTCTCAAGTTTTCTTGTTTCTCGGTGTTGCTTGCCATGAGAAAAGTGAGCATCCAAATCTGACTTACTGTAGTTTTGCAGCAGATTACAGATGTGTTAGTGTTTAATGGTGACAATTTAAGTGATGTTATAATGACTAATACATGAAGGCAAATTGCCTTCAGTCAAGTTAGAAGTAGTTTTGCTTCTGAGTGATGGAAACTTTATGGTTCACTTCAGAGCACGCGCACCTTTGTCACACTCCTTTGCTAAAAAAAGATTTCCGCTTAAACTAACTTCGTAAATCTGTTTGCACAAATCAAACTTTATCTCAGTGTCCGTAATTACAGATGCTTCAGAAAGGAGAAGTGTAATGAAAAAGTATCAGATTAGAAAGGCAAAATATTTAAATCTGCAGAACATTAATAATGTCCTTTTAACCCACTACATTGAAGTAACTAAGAGATGGTTCGGTTAGATCCATTTAAAATGTCAGCAGCTATTATTGTTGCTGTAATATTTTCAGAATGTTTCTTCCAAACAGTTCTTTCATATGTCAAAGACATTTTTCAAAGACGATGCCTGTGCAGTTTTTACACCTCCTACTCTTTTTCATGTCATGATTCTATCATTGCACTAATGAAGTGGTCGAGTTAGATCTGCTCAAATGGCTCGTGTACGAATACTCTAATGAAGGGCACAGTGGCTGCAGTCATTGGTTTTTTGTAGAGTGGTGTCACTGAGTGGTGGACAGCGATGCCTTTGTCTTAGAACGGACAGGCGAAGAAGTGGACTGTTGTGTCGGCTGCTTGGTGTAGTGGCTGGGAGGGGTGAGAGCATTGAGCATGTTGGGGATTTGAGGGGACAGTGCCATGGCATGGAGGATTCCAGCAGAAATGACGACAGCCAGCGAGACTGGCACAGCCTGCCTGCTGATCACAGCAATGGGGCGTGGCAGGTTGACAGTTTAAACATAAAACTTTAAATGATCTGTTCACCATATTATGAGAACATTACACATCACTTTGTGACTAAACAAACGGTGAGAGTCTGAATATTCCTGAAATTCTTCAGCTGAAGGCGGTTAACAAAACAGAAGCATATTAGACTAAATTCTGGCCTAAGTCTTGACACAAATCCCTCCCATTTTAAAACAAAAGAGTTGGTATGCTAAAGCACTGCAGACAGAACCCAAATATGAACTTTGTTCCTGCCCATCACGTTTTCTTGGGTCAAGAACACATGATTCTGAAACACTGGACAGACTAAACAAATCCGGACTGGAATGACATTTTTTTTTTTGCTCTTCTGTTAGTGGAGCTTGGCAAGAACCACTGAAAACTAATGACTCGTTTGGCAGCTCCCACTTTGTGGTTCTTAATGTAAATTGCTTTCTAAGAGGTTAATGGAGAGCTGAGAGGTCTAAAGACACACTTGACTCAACTGTTTTTCACTGGTATCCCTGCAGAAGGACAGATGGCTGTGTTTAGACACAACACAGATCTCTATCTTACAGAGTTTCAATCAATGGACTGTCTCAGCTGAGGATATTCCGTTGGGAACTTTAACAAGCAAACAAAGTAACAAAGTCACATCAGTTCTCACAAAGTCACAAAGGACACTTTTGTGTAGACTCCTAAAGAAAAGAAAATAACAACAGTGGGTCAGGCCGGTTTGGAGTTATGTGATCTGTCTCTGTCAGGGATGCCCTTGTTTGGTAGGTCGGGGAAACAGGAGTAATTAACATGTAAGATCATGTTTTTTGCATCATGCTTTATTCAGATATATACAATATGTACAACTAAATACAGAAGAAAGGCTCATTATTTGGTATATTTTCTGCTCAGCTGGCAGGTTCAACGGTGTTGGCAGTAGGATTGTGGCTGAGGTTTGATGGAGGGACAGCCAAACTCCTAAGTCAAGATGGAGCCCCCGAAACCTTCTTTATTGGTGAGTATCAATTTTGCTGCTGTCCATAGGTGTAATTCTTAAAAATTTTCTGTGGAATGGCACAGGTCTGGGCTAGTATGCAATGATGTTTATGATAAGGTTTACCACATTTTTATATCTTTTTATGTTCTTACAGAAATTAAACAGTACAATCTTGTTTACATTTTAAGTGAAAACGTTTCCTTAAATTTAGACACTATTCAAGCTGAATTAGTGTAACCAGGGGATGATCTGTAATGTATTGTGTAGGGAATTAGAGTGGCCAATATATCTGGGATAAAGCTTTTGTGTAATTTCCACAATTGACCACAGAAAGCCCTGATTTAAACATCAAACCAGTACCTCCTCAGGTGATACCAGTCCGTTTCAAATAGTCCTACAATATAATTTCCACAATTATGTCAAAATCCAGAGTAGCGAGATGCTCTTCATACAGACTTTCCCTTTTTTCTGCATATCAAGTGGGATGATGTGCATTATAGTAGGAAAAAAAATCAGAGGGTTTTGAATATTGATGCATCCCTAGTTATCATTATAAATGACACGACCATATTTCAGAATATACTTTTTGAGAATATTGTGGACATCATCAGTACTTTCATCTTTTTTTTTTAACGGAAGCTGTGATGGCAACATATTGCATCGGCTTGGAGTCTTTTTGCCAAAATCAATTGAACGAACTGACAGCTCAATTAATCTGTTGATTATTTGCCTGCCTAATTAATTAATCAGATAAAAAGACGAAAACAAATGCCCATAATTGTATTCACAAAAGAGTTATTTTCATATAAAAGTTGTATTAACACAAATAGCACACTTAAATGAATGCTAAACAGCCTGTGTGTTTCTGTGTAAAATAGCTAGTTTAACTCATTTAGTGCACTGTTGAAGTAAAATTAAGGCGAGAAGAACTTTGTACTGGGAGATGAGCGCTTCCTTCCTTCAACATGTGCATGGCCCATGACTACATTTGTTTAATTTGTTTTCTGTAGTAACTTACTGTTACTGAGCTCCCACATTATAGATCATTTTGTGTGAACACGTTTTCTTCACACGCCTCTGCCATATTTCATATTTTTTAATTACTTTGCCAGCTCAACATCACAGTGTGCAACCATGTAATGGGCTAAATGGGTTTCCTGAGGAGGACAAGAATAGCCTAAATGGTTTTGTGAAAGTTTGCTCTAAGATAATTGGAATCCAGCGGAAGAGGCTTCTGCTCCCTTTTGCAGAAACAGGTGGCCCAAGAGGAAAGCAAGAGGACAAATCAGCCTATCTGACCATATTCTGTCCTGCAAGTTCACAGTAATGCTTGCAAGCCAGTGTTGTAATAATGTGGCCATTAGCAGAACAAACCTTCTGGAGCTTTCAGAGGAAGTGGATGTGTGTGTGGTGTATTTTTGGATGGGTGAGAATTTGCATCATAGGCAAGAAAGAATGAAACAATGAACATGCTACCACATACTTTGGTGGTTTTTCAGGAAACCTTGAAAGAATGCAGATTCATGCTGGATCCTTTTATACACTATTAAAGCTAAAATCATGGTGAGAGTCTCTGTCATGTGTTTGGGGTGGGTGATATGGCAAAGATATAATATGATGCTTCAAAACATTTTCACAATTTAGGATATGCATCGTCATATTTTGTTTCCCCCAGGTTTTATTAGCTGGAACAGATGAAAAAGAACCAGTTGTGCTAAGTTTTAAAGTGATTCATATTAATACAATTCTTTAATATTTTAAATTTCACAACCTGAGCTGCACAAAAAGCATAACTATAAACATTATATTGTCCACACTTGCCTAACAATGAGTTAAACCAAAGTGATTGGTTCTTTTTGTTTGTGTATTAAAACTGGAACTTCTTCTTCATAACTGTTTTTTTTTCAAGAGCAGAAAAGGCTGAAAAGCTCAGTAAAATAGGATTTCTACTGCATTCTCCTTTTTCACAACATCTATTTCATAACCTTTGTTTCTCAAATCCCAAGCTAGAGTTGCATCGAATTGATTACCTCTTACATCATCAAACACATCATACAAACACACAATGGCTTCTTAGGCCTATTGATGCCATAGCAAACTTGATCATGTTCTGCCCGCTTGATCGTGAGCTTGTTTTCCCTTCAAAGATCCCCAATTTGTCAGTTGTGAAACTTGAAAAAAATAAAATAAGGTTCAAGGTTACTCAAGGTACTCCAGGTTAGTTCTGGTGCTATTGACTGTGCTTGGGGAAGAGCATTATGTCTTCATCATATTTGTGGAACCACTGAACTCATAAATAATTCTTACTGTACTTAAATAAATGTATTCAGTTTCATTTGTTATTTATGTTTGAAAATGATATATGAAAATGCAGAACCACAAGGTGTTTAGGCTGTTCTGCAGCATGCATAACACAATATTGCAGCTATATTGAGTTATAGTTTCCATTCCACAGAAACTGTGGTTGCAGTGTAAATAATAATAGCTGTGTTAGCAGTTCAAAGAAAGACAGGGACTGTGCCAAGGGATAAAATTCTTCTGCAATGATGCACAATTCCTCTCAGATCACTGTCTTTCTGTTCAGTCACTTTTTTGTTGGCTCATAACCTCATGATGTTATTAAAGAATGCAAGGTTGTTTCCATAGCACACACACCTACCTATTTCCATATGCCCTCACATGCAAAGGCCACTACATTTGGTTACAGTCAAGGGGATCAACAGAAACCTCTCAGGCTGTTTATCTGAAGTGCACAAGCAGTGTTTAAATAGGCTAAAACAGTGGCTGCCTCCACCGGCATGTTTTCCATCCCTGTGGCAGTCGGTGAGTAGAGAGAAAAGCAGGAGCCCCATGTATTCTGCTTTAGTCTCTTCTGTCCTGTGTGAAGGAAAACAACCGCTCAGTGTCTCCGTGGGGTTTTAATTAGATTACAGTATGGAGAGTGGAACTCCTTCCTCAGCTCTGAATGAACTGGGGTAAAATGAGTTTGCTACGTTTTCACACTCATCCAGCTAAGCGCCCCTGTATAAGCATGATATGATGGAAAACCAAAGGCAAGACAGGGCAGAGTTTTCATGTTGGGGCTGCTCTCTCAGTTAATACTACATTTAATTGGGACACTACAATATAAAATTAAATTGTTATTTGTCCATTTGAAATGATTGCATGAAGCAAAAACGTATTTGAGCTAATAGCAATTCTTAGCATTTTTCACAATCATATGTTTATAGTGAACCAACCAGAACTGGGTGGTGTGCATTTTCGATTAGTGGGTTGATGCAAATGCATGTAAATATTAGTAAACAGTTTTACCTTTATATTACCTTTTAATGTCTGTAGAGGGCGGAGTAATGTTTGTTTAATTGAGCGTTTCAATTGGAAGCTAAACAGTAGAGATGTAATGCACGGCAGTTTGATTCTTAGTACTGTGTAAAATATTCAGTATTCTCATGATATTCTGATCAAAATCAAAACGAAAAATTGGGTTGTTTTCAGTTGTGGAATTATCTACTAATGACACTTGATCTGTGAGGCTGGATGAGTGTATATGCTGGCCTGGCATAATGACTGGTGCTAGTTGCTTCAGTGCATACAATGAACAAAGAGACAAAATTATTTTTTGATTTTTCAATTAAAATGTCATGATTGTGACAGGCCTAATTGTTATTGTGATGTTGGCAGTACTGGAATCACAAGACTTCAATGAGAATTTTGTGAAAAGATCAAAATGAATTACCATTTTATATCACAATTGACAGTAGTTTACTGGCTGCTGTGATTGTCAATTACTACTCTGTATTTTTCAGAATACATACTGTTCCCTTTCTCAGGTCATAAAACAGCAACATAGATCAGCCAAAATCATAATAATACATTGGCTGATTTTATTTAGAGCATAGATCTGAGATCTGAATCCCATCCTGCTCGATTCTGATCATGCAGCCCTTGTATTAACATGGCATTATCATCTCTTATTGTGATTCTCGTTAGACGGTAATGCTGTGCATATGATGGCAGGGGAATACAATGTGCCACTTGAGAGGTGTTGTCATCCTAGCAACAGCATCCTCAAAAGAGTCATTCGAGCATTCTCAAAAGATTGTTGCTCTTAAAGAGCAGACAGCAGCCTTTACTGGCCGCGGGGAATAGTTGCTATGGAGGGGATCTAGTCACTAACAGTGGAGGGAGAAAAGAAGGACCTGAATGTTTGTCCCTGAGGCCTGGCTCCAGTAAGAGACTAAATTAGAGGCGTATAACCAGCCATTGTTTTGTCCAGATGTCTTCTCCTTGGTGTTTCTTTTTTAGTTGTAGGGTACTTTTGTTGAATGAAAAAACAAATCGAAGTCTGCAGCAGGAGTGATTGCTGAGCAGTTGTGGTCCATCTCCTCCTACAAAATACCACACAGAACATATGAAACTGGTAGTGGAGTTTTTCTCCACTATGAAACACTATGAAAGGCTATTACTGATGAAAGACCATTTCTTCCAATCTATTTAAAACTTAACCTCACACAGGTGTAATTTAGGCAGTTGAATCATCAGCTCAATCTGATACATGAGCTCACTGGAAAGAACCCATGACATCTATCCCTTCTAGTTTCTTTTTGTTGCTTTTAGCATATTCAGTAGTGGATGAGGTCAGTCATTGCACTGGATATGTCTATATACATCCTGTTTATATTACTTGTATCTACTGCATAGTGCTAATATAACTTTTCCTCTCAGCCTCCAAAAAAGGTGGTTGGCATTGTAAAAATGCAAGATTAACCTATTTCTGTGTGCTGATGATTTGATGGGTATGGGCGGGTTTATATGTTCCATTTTTTTTTGTCTCAGCATAGTCTTCTAAAAATATGCAGTGGATGTTTATGGTAAATAAGATCATCGTTTCAGCACAATACAGTTTAGGCTTGTGTTGGCCATACCAGGTTGAGTGTATTGTATACACATAGACTGGTTTGTTTATGCTGCTTTATGTGTCTGGGAAGGCCTTTGACTTGCTTTGTGATGCTATACTGAGAGGAGCCAATCTTTACATACAACAGTAGACTCCCACAAACCGTAGGAAAATGCAAAGCAGTGTTGAACCAGCAGACTTTGTGCTGTGTGCCATGGGGAAGTACCTGACATTCATAATGAAACTTATTTGGACTGGGGATCAACTGAATGTGTAAGAAAGCAGTTTTCACTCTTATTCAGCTCACCACAAACACCTGGGCCTCGCATTCCGTGTTATGGAACTGTGTGTTACGGTGTTTCCAGTAAAGGTAGCCAGATGGCTTTTGTTCCCCTTTTATGTTTCTTCTTAGTCAAGTATGCTTTTTCTCCGTAAGGACAGACACTGAGAAATTGCGACTAGGCTGTTTTCATAGCTGAAAGTGAAGTGTTAATAACATGTGAGATAATAGATAATGTTGCCTTCCTGTTTTTATAACTCTGTAGACTCCCTGATAATCAAAGTCTGTAAGAAGCAGAAAGTGCAAAAATGGCCATATGACTCTAACAGAAGAGCTACAGAAGAAGTGTCCTTACACTGCCCTCTTGTGGTCGAATTGCTGGAATTCACTGCTCTGGTGGGAAAAAGTAGTGGTGCGCAAATTATACTTATATAATTGACAAAAGTGCCACTTAAAAACTGTACAAATGATTTTAGTATTTTTTTACATGAAGTACTGGTTTGTACACACTACATTAAACTAAATACTATTAAACAAGAGATCATGCACTCTTGGTGCCTGTAGTTGGTCAGTACTGTCAATATCATAGAAGTGGTGTAATGTATCACAATAATATAAATATTGTCATATCTCATTCAACAATTGAAACTACAACTAATATATAATAATCTAAAGAATCTGAATTACTGTATAGGGGACATGTTTGATATGCAAACAGATGCTTTATCAACTGACTGAACTGAATGTGAATTGGGGGGAATCATTTTTTTTCACCAGCTAACTAGTCACTGCTGTCTTTCCAGTTGTGTACATTTTGATGGGAGCTGGAGGCATTATGATGCTGGTGGGCTTCTTCGGTTGCTGTGGGGCTGTGAAGGAGTCACAGTGTCTTCTAGGATCGGTGGGTAACGGCTGTGTACCCCTGCACGGCCCTGTGTGTCACTAAACACATTCCTTTGAAAAATTCAGTGTCCGTTTATTTGTTCATTCATTCATTTATTTTTAAGCCTGTACTGCAGGTTGTTTGTCTCATTAACCCACTCTCATAATTAGATAGCTCTAATTGTAAAATTGCTGTATATATGCTGATGATTAAAGGTATGCTCTTCTTGTCTCCTCTTTGTTCTCTAGTTTTTCGCCTGTCTGCTGGTGATTTTTGGTGCAGAAATCGCTGCAGGGGTCTTTGGCTTCTTGAAAAGAGAAACGGTTGTTCACTCACCGCATAACTCAGCAGTTTTTATTTGAAGTCTAAATGCCGATGTCCACTAATAACATGATTGGACTCTAAATTGATCCATCTTTTGTTTCAGGTTCTTGAGGAGGTTGAAACTTTCTACAATTCTCTCAACACCACTGACATCAACAACGCTGTATGTACAACACACTGAACACACAAACACACACGGACAACATTTTGTACAGCCACCATATTGTGTCGGTATATGTGTGTCTGTGTATGTAAAATTTACTGTTGTTGGTTTTTTTTTCAGTTTGAGTTTCAGTGCTGCAAGGGTTCTGAGTGTTCTGAGTCGGAAAAGGTAGAGTTTATGCTATGCCCTTCATTCAGACCAACAAAAAGGCCTTCAAATGCTTAAAGTGGCACATGCTGTCATCTAAAAATTGCAGATTTGTTTCTTGTAACAGTACTAGCACGTAAAAGGAAATAGATGTGCTTCCTTTTTTCAATTTCAAAGCAATTTTAGGCTTGTAATGAAATGAAGGCACCAGTGGTGCCTGAATGGTGAGTAATTAGTGTGAGCCACAGCAGTACATTACTAACTTCACAAAGTTCACATTCGTAACAGGGCTGCTGTTGAGAACATACAGCTTGATTTACTTACACAGAATCTGTCCGCACATGGACCTCCATATTATAGGGGATTATTTATTTTAGCAGGATACTGGTTCACAGGTTAGTTTAATTTAGAAATAAACAGGACAAAAAAAGTTGGTGGTTGTTTTGTGCTGCATATTTTGTTAACTAATATGTCATTTCTGGGATGTGGGAGGTTACACAAGATTTAATAATATGATCCTTTTCATTAGATGGCTGGTTTTAGGCTCATATGCTCACTGGATTGGTTTCCACCTAGAATACTTCACTCAAAAACAAAAACAAATTGGTTGCCAGGTTTATATTTCGGTTAAAGGCGTATTGCTCCTACTGTTCAAAACTCATGTGTAATTAGGTTATTGAGTTGAACAAAGTTCATGGTTTGATGTGAAATGGTATTTAATGGCACGATATTTGTAGTCATTTTGGTAGGATTGCAATATCTATAAGATCTTAAACTATCTATCGTAAAAAAAAATGATCCAGGTACTAAGATATATCAGTCCTAAAGTGCTCTGCATGGTGCCATTTGTGTACTTTTAAAATGTATATTTTAAGCCAGAGCCTTATTGTACGGCAACCTATTCAAAAACATTTCATGTAATAGCTTTTTGTGATGAGAGATTCTTCTCAGATTCTCTAAAATGACACATTTAACTACAAACCACTCAGAATGACTGGTTGTATCTTGATGATGCAATTAAGCAGAAATTGATGCATTTCATCTTTCTTCCCCAATTCTTCAAAATGGCACTATTGTGTCTGTTATAATTAGTTCTTGTTAAGCCCAGTAGATGGCAGTGTTGGCCAGACCGGCTGGGAATGGTTACTGGAGCAGCTAACACTGGCATTTAGAAAACCACTGGGGTTTAAAGAGAGAGGGAACAGTAGGGAATCATTTAATCAGTCACTTGGTTAGCCCAGTTCTTCATGATAATATGATTATGGAACATAGTAATTGGACTTGGAAAAAAGATTATTAATCAGATCTAATATTCAGCTCCGTGACCTTTTGTTCCAGGACTGTAGCACGGCTATTAAAGAATTCTTCAATGAAAAACTCTTCATCATTGGATATGTGGCTATTGGCGTCGCAGGTGTTATGGTATGTGGATGAAACAGTAATTTGGTTATTTTTGAGTAATTGTATTTCTATTTGTAACAATTTCCCCCTTTTTATGCAGATAATTGGCATGATCTTCAGTATGGTTTTATGCTGTGCTATTCGGAACAACAGGGAGGTCATTTAGAACCTCCTCTCCAACCTGGACATCCCAAATCCGCCTCTTGACCTCACTGAGCCTTTACATCTGGGTAGAACATGGGGAAGGCTCACATAGGACAGTGTAATATGATATTGGGTCAACTTCCAGTTTTATTTTTGGTGTTTAATACTTTTCATTATTAGGGCTGGACCACCACTGCATGGACTGTCACTCATCACATTAACCATTAACCTTATTCTGCTGTAATTTTT
Source organism: Brachypetersius gabonensis (assembly GCA_037577145.1). Lineage (NCBI taxonomy): Eukaryota > Metazoa > Chordata > Actinopteri > Characiformes > Alestidae > Brachypetersius > Brachypetersius gabonensis. Next base: position 18,082,220 of record JBBJLR010000111.1, read on the forward strand.
TTTATCTGGGATATCTTGTACAAGTACAACTTGATTTTTTGGGGCAGTTTAAAAATTACTATATTAATATTGGGTGAAATTCCATGCGTCTTCTCCAGTCAGCCCTCTGCAGTATATCGGACTGCTAATGTAAATATTGTATGTATAGAAACCCTACTCATGCTTTTAAATTTATTTATTGCACTGTTTTTTGTCCATGTCTGCTGTTTTAATGTTGATTTTAGGCGCCAACACTCAATCTTTCAGCTGTTTGCATGTGATCGATGGTCACTCCTGTCAGAAATTAAGGAGACATATTTTTGGGATTGGCTTTCTAAAGAGGGTACAGTATTTACTGGTGTGACCCCGACGACACTGACATGCAGACCTGCCATCTGTCTCTTGTAGTATGTGTATGTGCAAACATTCTAACTTCTCTGACTTACCTAACCTGCCTAAGACCTCTACCTACAACCTTCTCTTAATGGCTTGAGTGATCCCTCCATATTGAGTTTGTTGACATACATGACTGAAATACTGCAGTCTAAACTAAGAGCTCCAACATTTTGGCAGGAAAAATACCAATACAGCTTGAATAATTTCTGAACTCCCCGATAATATTACGGTCCTCTTATTCATATTCACGAGCACAACTCTGGGGTTGACCGATACCTCTGTGCCTTTTACACCTTCAGAATGGCACAAGCCTTTTGACTGGGCTCTCCTGTTTAAGCATGCTGTGAATGTGAACTGTAATTATACAAATCTGTACTTGTATATTTTGTGAGTTTGGGATTTCTCATAGAAAATGTTGATCATACTTTGAACAGAGTAGGTGCTTGCCACTTCTCTAAAAGGAAGGAAACGGATCTAGTTTTCATAGCATGAGTTTTGTATTTGTCTCCAAAAATAAAATAGCTTTGAAGAAAATAAAAAGTTGACTGTCCATTTTTCCACATTCAACATTTTAAATGGATTTATTTTGCAAATGTGCACAGTAGAAAAAATATACAATGGTAGATGGTTTGTAATTGAAATGGAGTAAATAAGTGAACAACAGGTTTACGGTTAATGCTGAATGGTAACAATGACAGTTGTACTGCGACACAGATGTATAACCATACATCTTTTCAGACGCAATTTTGTAATAGTTGCATTAAAATACTCTGTGTTCCAGTAAGTTATAGCGGTTACATTTTCTTAAAAATGGACTACCAGTTACATTTTAATTACCTGAAATATGGCCCTTGAGTGATAAAATGCCTGAGCCAGGATTAATTAGGTATCGTAATCCACATCTAGTGGAAACAAATTGCCACTATAGTAGATTGACACTGGCTTTGGCACCGATTCGGAGTACTTACATGGAGAATGGTGCATAAGTAGTTAGAACACGCTCACCCCCACCCCAACTTGCACAGATAACAGCTGTACTAGTGAAAGTGAACAAACAAAAGCCTTTTGATCCTGATCAGCACTTATGCTGAACATCACAATGCCTTCTTCTGTAAAACATGGTCCACACTTCAGATACATACAAATTGTCAGTCTATTCAAAACATCTCCATACACCACACTGCAATTTCCGAAATCTTTTTAAATGGAATGAAAAGACTTTGACTGTTGTCACTACCATGTAAAATAAATACAGTCACATTTAAAAACTGTTAGACATCAGTCACTCCTCACACAAAAGACATCTTCCAACAAAAGAGATAGAAAGACATAAGACAAAATGCAGACATCTTACAGAAAAAGAAAATGAATACAAATGTCTTCAGTCATTGTGTTTACCAAGGTGCCCCCATACTGACACCTTTCTCCCTCACTGAGGGAAAACTGTTTGTGGATCCTTCTAGAAGGATGTAGAGCACCGACTCAAGATCCCACCTCTAAAACAGCCCTTACCAACAAGTGCAAAACGTCGGCCACAGCCTATTAAATAAGCCAGTACACCAAACGGGAAGTGCAGTAAGGCCAGAAGACGGTTCAGGAAACTCTTGAACCTAACGATCTTTATACTTGAATGTGTTTTGTTTTGTCTTCAGAAAGTATGTGAGGCAGTCACTTAAGGAGACATGAGACTAAAGGGGCTTTGGTTCAAAATGAATTCTCCAATTCCAACGAAGTACATAACTTGTGCAATGCCAAAGAGAGGTGCAATGACAAGTGCCCTGCAGCCTGCTCCCTTCAGGAAAGCTGAAGGCCCCTCCTTCTTCATGATCTTGCTGCAAAGATAAAAGAACAAAGAGTCAGTTATAGCTTACATGAAGTGACCATTCTGCAATACGTGAACACAGCACACAGTGTGAACAGCATGAAAATTTTCCTCTGCATTTAATCAATTCACCACATGAAGCAGCAGGCAGCCATGTAGCAGTGTGTGGGGATGATACCTTGTTCAATGGTACCTCAGAGGTGCTTAGCAGTCTTGGAATACAAACCCACGACTTCCTGATCACAGGGTGGAGACCCTAACCACGAGGCCGCCAGCTGAATACAATAAAAATTTTTATTGCAAGAGGATTTTATTACCTCACACAGTCAAGCACACCACTGTAGGTCTCCTCATTAGCTCCTTTGCTTAGGGACTGCAGCCTGGTTTTCACCACTATAAAGCAAGAAACAGCAAGTTTAAATCATGAGAAGGGGAGGGTAAAGAGAGAGGGGGTGGGGGGTGTTTGCGCGCCACTTACCGTCACATGGGTTAACCGCCACTGCAGCGGTGGAGCCAGCCATGCAGCCAGATACAAAAGACCAATAGAATGGTGCCACATCATCTTCAGAGCGCTTCCCCAAGCGGTTTAGATTAGCAAAAAGAGGGAAGTAGACGATCGAGAAAGGCACGTCTCTAGAGGGCACAAGAATACGAAATTAAAAGAAAAATGAATGTATATATACATACATACAATTCTATAGAACTACGAAGTGCACTTCATATAATGCTAATTCACACACACCTCATGAGTGTGGCTCCCAGGCCTTTGTACAGGCCCTGGATGCCCTCTTTGTGCAAAAGCTCTTTTGCAATCTGAGTGGCAGATACAGCCCGGGCAGATGTACTTGGCACCACGTTATAGGACCTGCTGAGCACAGCAGCTGTTGGAGCAAGTTTACTGGAAGCCAGGATACCAGGCATCCTCTGCTGAGCAGCTGCAATGGGAACATTGAATCCATTTTTCAAATATAACTTATAACATCACAGCAAATTAGCAGTTCTAGTGGGTACTAGGGGTCACCAAGAAGAGTGTAATCCTGAAACAAATACAAATAACTTAAATTTGTTCACCTAATCTCCCAGCATCCTGTAGTTGAATTTTCAGCATCTCCATTGGAGTAGTGATTATAACTTGGCACATGCCTGCTCCACATCCTGCCAACATCTCTTTAAACACAGTCAACCCCTTCCTGCAAAAAAGTATTAGTCAGTAGTTGTAAGAGACACACACAAAAAAAAAATACATGATTTTGCTGAAGGATGGCCTACCCATCCTTAGAAAGTTGGTGACGAAAGAAATCATTGGCTGCCAGCTTGATGGCCTTTTCAGGTGTAACCAAAGTGAGATTCACTGCAGCACCTAAAAGACAAAAACACAGAGGGTTATTCAATATTGAAGTAACAAATCTCCAGCCATAAAGGCTTGAAACACATCCAAAAACACCCATTCCCCACCACCATCAAACCAAAAAGGAAAACAATTAGAATAAATGACCGTAGTAGTTAACATTAAGCAGTTACTACAATATGAGCAAAACTCAAATTAATATTGAGGAATGATCATGGAGGGGATCTGGCATAATGGCAATGCTAAGACCCAAGAAGCAAAAAAAAATATATAAGACATATCAGACAAAAGAAAAAACTGAGAAGGGAAAAAAAGACGGCAGGCATAAATAACAGAAGACAGAATGACTACGTCTAGTTTAAGATTCCACTGCCTTAAAGAGCAAGACACAGTGGCAGTTATGATATACCAATGTACAGAAAGATAGGAGACAGTAAAACGTAAGTGAGTAATGGTGAAATCACAAGTGAGTTAAGAGAGGAACTTAGTTATGCCAGACATGATCAAGGAGTTAGTAGTAAGAGAGGACAGCTTAGAGATGACAGTCCACAAAACTTCAGTGGCTATGAAGAACAGAGCAAATAAATAACTTCAACAAATAAAAACACTTGGTGCCTAATCAAAATAGAGCGGAATGGTAAGAACCATGATAAACGATTTGCCTCCAGCGTGGCTGCGCCTTAATCGGCTAGCCTTCACTATCCCAGGGGGGACCCACGTCTGTAACATGAAAAACACAGATGCAAACAAACAGCATTCCTCACAGAAGTGGAGACCCTGTATAAACAAAATGGGCTCCAATCACCTGTTACATAGCTACATAACTACTTGGTCACTTGATAAGTTACCCAATTATCTAAACCAAAAACAAAACAAAAAAAATAAAAAAATTTATAAAATCTGTAAACAAGGCAAGTTAACTTTTAATAAAAAAAATTAACAAATACTTAAACTACTTTTAGTGTCTTAAGAGGCAAGGGTGTTTAACGAAGCAATCTTACTAACCATCATTTTTTTAAATATCAAGACTACTGTAAAAAAACAGTTCATTTTAGCTGTCTGAGCCAGTCACATGTACTTTACCTATTACTCTGGAAAAGTGTTTTCTGAATCAAGTCTGACATTCAAAACAATGCAATAAAAATTTACAGAATGAATCTTACCTCTGTACATGCCAAAGTACCCCTCCGTTCGCACTGTTTTGATCAGACAGTCCATCCTAAAGAAAAAAAAAAAAAGTGTTTGTTGAAGTACTTCCATTTCCTCTTGCACAGTTCCACAGTACAATGTAAGTGACAATGTTTACATCTCCATGAGAGAACAATCTAGCCTCTGACACAGTCATAGGAAAACACTGTACACAGAAATAAACCATGTCTACATACACTCCAATGGGATTAGCCACCAATAAGGGAGTCAATGGGCCACTCACTGCTAAGCACAGATCAAATCAAGTCTGCCCCAGCCAAACAGGAACCAGCAATGCCAATTAGTACATTCCCTGAATTTCAATAAACCTTTGGTATTTAATGCCCCACCTATAATTGTTTACAGGCACAGAATAAGAGGCCCAAAGAGACAAAAGAACAGAAATGGAGTGTGGGTGAGAGTGCTTACATATTCTTGTAGACCTGTTGTCCCAGTCTCTGGTTCTGTAGTCGGGTCTTAGCTAGATCAATGGGGAACACGCAAGTGACCCCAACCATGCCAGCAATGCCACCATTGATTAGCTTAGCTGGAAGGCTGAGAGAGAAACAGTAAAGTTAGACAGACTAACCTATCAAGAGTACATTGCCTTCAATAGTATTCAATGCTATCGCTGTTCCTTTTTAAATTTACTTATGTTAACAAAAAGTTATGAAACTGCCAACAATATTTAGAAGAGGGCAGTGGAAAGCTGCAAACCTGATCTGTTGCTGAGACATTATGAGATATCGGAGAAGTGAAGGAAGTAGAGAAGCAATGCGAAATGTTCTAGATCTTGCCTCGGGGAGTTGAGCGCAACTGGTTATGAATGGGGTCCTGGAAGTCAAGAGTGAACATGAGTCATCAGTGAGCGAGCGCGCACACACACACACACACACACACACACACAATGACCTCCAATAATATATGCACATCCATCACATGTGCAGTGGCTGCCCTGTTTTGATCTACTGCCAGTTAAACCAATCATCCAATTCCAAGACACTTTGTCAGCCTTGACGGAAATAACACCAATAAGCAAAATATAAAAAAGGGACACAAGTGAGCTATAACGATGTGAGCTATAATTATGACTTGATAACACCGTTACTGAAACAACCAAAATTTGCTTAGACAGACAACACCCATTGGTTGATAGCCAAAATGATGCTAAAGCTCAACCTAGCTTCAACCGGCACAAAGGTTACAGACCTACAACGCCCAGTGGACTGGCTTTATTCAGAAAATTGAGCCACCAGGTAATCATGAACACCTATAGCTTATTTTACACAAAGAGAACTTTTAGGTAATTTTCAAATGTAACCTTAAACTTTAAGTCGGAACTAGCCGACCAGCTAACCTAGAAACAGAAGAAAACTAACTTCAAACAAAGTTTATACTGTTCAAATAAACAAATACTTAACATCTATACTTGAAAATAAACATAATCACTCACCTTTACGCTACTGTAGGTTATTTCTAGGCGCCTAAACCCTTCCGTTAGTTAATCCGAGCTCTCCTTCGGCAGCGAAATTTGAATGAATGAGAGGGTGGAAAATTCCGTTCCTATTTATATGAGAGGGAGGAGCCGTTGGCGTGGCTGTGTGGAGAAACTATCCAATCATCAAGCGTATATTTGCATATCTACACTCCATTCGCTGCCTCCTGTCATAGAGTTCTTTTTGTAAGCGGTGGTGTCAAATTACCCTGCTGCTACACATTTTCTTTTACTGAATCAGTACTGCTGTGTAATAACAATATAATGCATTTGAATTAATTATGACACTGTCTGTCTTTCATTAAAGGGAACATCGTATTAGGACTCGACCATCTGTAGTCACGTTGCAGAATTTCTTCAAAAAGCAGACATATCCGGAATTATAGGTGGGTGGGGTGACAGTTTTGACCTTGTTCTGAGCCTCTGCATTTTTGCAGTTGTAGCTTCAGCATCAAAAGTAAGGTCAGCATTAAAGCACCTTCCAGAAAACATCATGTTTTGGCTTGCAGAAACACTACATCACTCTAAGTCCTTAGAGCTTACTAGTGTGTAACTTCAATTAGATTAAAGGAAGCTTCGCGGAAGAGCACGATAAAGCTAATCTGTTCCTCTGCCATGACCAGAATACTGTCTTCCCACTCACCGTCTGACTCACTGGCCTGGAAATAGCACTGACTTCAAAATCATAGTGTAAACAGTGCACTAGAACAGTCTTTTAATTAGATAAGACCTGCCACTCTGGCGTGTAAATTCATTATCATTATGTGTAATAGCTTTATTTTTCTGTTCAATGGTTTATAATTTGCAATAGTCTCACTATGTACAACATGACAACTTATGTCACTATTACATTCAATGAGGTATAGAAGCTTATCGCGGGTGTTATGTTCCAAGAGCACCTGCATAGAGTGAAAAACTGCAAATATGTACAAAAATGCCTAAAAATGCCTTTTTTTGTTGTGTTAACCATATGTCCCCAAATTTGCTCCTAAAACACTTTAATATCATCTTAAACTTAGCTTAATACATTACCGTTTTAAAAACATTACCGATTTTGGATTGATTTTAAAATTCTTTTATTTGCTTTTAAATGTCTTCATGGCCTGGCCCCCCATTATTTATCTGAACTGCTTCACCCATACGTTCCTCCACGTGCTCTTAGGTCAGCAGATCATTTACTCTTAGCTGTGCCCAAGAATAGAAGGAAGCTTAGGGGTGATCGAGCTTTCTCAGCTGCTGCTCCAAAATTGTGGAATGCACTGCCTTTGAACATCAGGCAGGCTGACTCCCTTTCTGTTTTTAAGAGTTCTCTTAAAACTTATTTCTTTTCCTTGGCTTTTAAATCTGTCTAGATGTTGGTTTTATTGTCTTATTGTCTAATTGTCTTATTGTTTTATTGTTTTATTGTTGTATTTGGTTTTATTCTTTTCCTTATGTCAGTGTACAGCACTTTGGTCAACACTGTTGTTTTAAAAGTGCTATATAAATCTATTAAAGTTGAAAGTTAATACATTACCCTTAAAAATGTAAAGGTAAACCCATATTCGTACTGAACAGTTTACACTGAACTGCTGTCTCCTGTAGTGCTGGAAGGTACTCTGTAGCCTATAGAGTGTACTTTAATTGATGCACAGGCATTTTCTTTGGTATATGCCGTCATTTTCTTTAGTATATATATATATATGCAATTTAATGTACAGTAATAAACTAGTAAATTATATAGTTTTAGGGCTGCACAATATTAGGAAAACATGCAATATGCGATAATGTTGTTGAGTGTTGCAATGTCAATATCACATGCGATAAGTAAAAACTTAGCTTTTATGGTGTTAATGTTTTTCTGCCTTGGATTTGCTGGTAACATAGACTCCAATTATTTTTAAATAATGAAAAATTTTAAATCTTAAATAAATGTAAACATAATTTAAATTATAGTAAATTCTTAGCCAGAAAAAAATAGCAAAAGGAACAATCTAGAACAGTAGCACAGAAGAAGAAGAAAAATGCTCAGTGATTTTTTTTTTTTGCCCTCTTCTCTGTGGCACCGGGTGAAGAGTTTTGGAAAAACACCATTTATTGCAGTTCAGTCAGGCTTTCGTGATATGTATATTGCTCATGTTGATATCGCGATGATGGTAAATTTGCAATATATTGTGCAGCCCTATATTGCTTCAAGCACAAAATGCATGAAAAAGTATATATTACCACAAAAAAAGATGTGACATCGTTCAGGTGCATCTGATTGCCTTGCTAAGCGCCACCCAAACATAGACAACCAACATCAGGCCCGGACGTCACAAAAGAATGTGCTGAAGTTTCACGTGAACAATTATTAGCTCGGTTCTCAGAAAAACTCTGCGACTGCTGAACCGCATATAAGCCAGGCTTTGCTGTATTTAAACGTATTAAAGAATTTCTGCCCTATTGGGATTTTGCTCTGTGAATTTAGGTCACATCTAATGTCATTCTTTTGCCTGTTTTTACTTGCCAGACACAGCCCTCATTTTTCTTCACACAGCCTTCTAGGGCAAATACTAGTCAGAACTTGCTTTCTGAATGATTCGTGCTATATAGATGAAAGAGATACAGTCACACCATCACAAAAGACACTTTGGGGTTTCATATACAAACCCTACAGGCATCAGTGTAGGTCTAGTTTATGCACAAGAAAGTGAGTTGCATATGCCAGTGCATGGGACAGAAAGCACCGCAGGGAAGCTTAAATTGAGAATTCAGTGTTGTGTTACATGTCTGGCCATTTTTACCATCAGGAATGTGACTGAAAAATGCCATTGGACACCGGACACATGGGTTTAGATATGCATGGCCGACAAGCCCCCAACAGCAGAATGCTGAGTGGTCACATTCCATCAAGTATATTGTTTGATCTATTATGTTATCACAGCTTTGGCTTTTCAAACTACACTCCCATGTGCTATTGTTGGGGGTCTAGTCATAGCTTTCTGATACGATTGGTCAGAATGTCAGTAAGCATGTGAGGGTCACAGAGTAATGGACAGTGGATTATCGTGGAATGGCTGCCCCTTTAAAATGAATGCAGGCGATAAAGCTGAAGTTAAGTCTGGGAGCAAAGAAAAATGTAACTGGAATTTGCCTGGATCCAAGCATATCTACGACACGTGATTTAAATGCTTTTGCATTGTTGTTGGTGTGCTTGCAGTGTGGAGAATACTTGATTTTGTATATTGTTTTATGTGCTAATGGATTATATACTGAAAATGGGCTGTGGGGGACCACCTAGAAGTTGCTTGAGGGAAATAGTTCAGAGACAAAGCCTCTTAAATATAGTTCATGGGTCACTTCTGCCGAGTTGGCAGCACTGTGAAGACTATTTCTCGTTTCTCCACTTGAAAGGTCTTTCATAACACTCACTTGGCAGTTTTCACACAGGTTTCTTACCTGGGGCACTTTTTAGGTGTGTTGTTTGAACATTTAGACAAACCCATACCTTTTAGTCATTTTCTCCATATAATCATTTATTTAAAAAATTTAGCATTATCTTACTTTGTTGCAATACTGTGTCTAATGTTTTAAGTTTTAACCTCCACAGTCCAGTATTTCAACTGGTATTTTGCTTTTAACTTTCAATGCTGCGGCAAAAATCAGCAAATCACTATGACTTTTCTTTTTTATCTTCTATGACCTTTAAAAAGGCTAATGGCACTAAAAAGTAATTGAACTTTATAGATTAAAAAGAACAATCTTAAATAACTTAAAAATACATGATTAGATTCAAACGTTTGAATCTAAACACTGTCCTTTTCCAAAATAAGCACTGTAAAAGACTTGGTGGTGACATGGTAAGGAACATCAGGCGTATCTGCCATTTTGCGTAACACCTGTTTTTGTTCGGAGTGTTTTGTATCCCGTTCTGGCGAGCCATGGGGGGAGGGATCATTGCCATGGAGAAACATTCCCACCAATCATTCACAGTTTCCATAACACTGTCTTGTCCCGTTTTATCTGCCCCTCACCCTTCATGACCTCATAACATGTGACCTTGTTAGTCCACTAGCTATGGAGTCATAAAACACACACCCACACATTTGGTAAAGAATGTACTTCAGTGAGCAGGATGACCAGAAGCTAATACAAGAAGTACCTTCCTTATAACAGAAAGTCTTTTCACACAGTGAACTGGCCATTTAAAAGTAAATACAGCTGTTCCTGTCATTACACACAGGCACATTTCAAGATCTCCATTCGTACTTCTTCTTATTCATTAAAAATGAATAGTAGAAGACAAATTTCCCTGGAAATGTTTTATCAAATGAAGAGCATAATGATATGCTGCATCATTTGGCACTTGTATTATTAATATTTAAACATTAGTTGATGAACGAATTATTATGAAATTCCAGCTTTGTACCAGTATACCAGTAGTACTTTAAAAATAGTATATTTGTACGCTAGTGTCCTATAAAACAATGGTTCTATATAGTACCCAAAAGGTTATGACTTGTAATGATAGCAGTACCTTTTCAAGTGCTACATAGAACCATTTAAAAAGGATTCCTTAAAAATATATATCATCAGCGAGGTCTCAATTGCACATTTAGGTTCTAAAAGGGAAAATCAGAATATTATTTTGTACAAAGTGATTTTTCAGTTTTATTTCATAAGACTGTTGTTGCAATACAGTTATGTGTCATTTTGCATAAGACTACTTCCTAAAATTACTAGAACACTTCATAGACTACTTCATCTTGCAGAGGCAAATATGGCATAGTAGGAATGGCACATCACCATTTTCCAAATTGTTGAGAACGACTTTAATCTTGTCTGAATGTTCTTTACGTTACTCTTCTTTATACATAAATCAGCCACAACAATAAAATCACTGAAAGGTGAAGTTAATAACATTGATTATCTTACTAATATGACACCTCCCTACTTTGGGATATATTAGGCAGCACGTCATAGGGACCTTCACCCAGCTAACTTTCTTTGAACTTAGGGACAAGTACCCATCAATGTCATCCGCTGTTGACAAGCATGCATGTGATCCATTGTTCATAATTGCAACACGCAGCACATGCAGGACAGAACAATCTAGAGACAATGACTCATGCTCATGTTCCAACCTTAACAGCAACAAACACCTGTCAAACTTGTCAGGGCAACCACATTCATGGCTATAACAGGCTTGAAATGGAATTTCACTGTGTATACAGTGGGGTTCAGAGAGACCATAAACAAAAATGTTTATTATGCTTTCCTTAGAAGTTTAATAATAAAAAGTGTGTCATTACAAATTATATTATCAGCATTACAGTTTAAATTGTTTCTATGCAAATGTATGCCCTATATGTCACATGACAGTCATTAAATGCATTCAACTAGACACTGTACTGGGTATATATATA
>JBBJLR010000111.1:18100348-18142111 GCA_037577145.1 Brachypetersius gabonensis
CCCTGTAGTTAGAGAATGGAAGTCGCTTTGGATAAAAGCGTCTGATAAATGCCATAAATGTAAATGTAAATGTAAAACCTCGGTAAAAACAGAGAAAAACCTGTATAGTCATTTGTGCCACACCTTGTTTCATGCCCCTGGGATGTAATCAAACACAGGTACTGGGAATAAATAGCCTATTGAGAAACTAAAGTAAAGTATCTGTATTCAACCCACCTCACATTTTGAAAAGTGTAGTGCAGTGCTAAAAAAAAAAGTTACTTTTTATATTTTTAGGAGAATATTTTTAGAATACAAACCACTACATAATAATACTGTCATCTTTAAAAGACAGATTCTTGTGAACTAAATGACAGCTTCTAGAATAATTAGAACTATCAGTTTGAGAAAAGAAATGTTAAAATTCTTAAAGTAATTTTTTTTTGCTTGACTGTGTTCTCCGTAATTTAAAACACGCTTTTAATTATAATACATTTGCATCTACAAACAAAGCCAAAACATTAAGCTTGTTACACAGTGTAGAAAGAAGTTGTTAGTTACCTTTATGTTCTCACATTCCATATTGCCTAATTTAACCTGTTCTTACAGTAGCCATATTATACACATTCCCACCACTTTTCTTGGGTCCCATGATTGAACTATGCTTTTTTTTAAATTAATAATATTTGCATGAAGGAAATCAGAAGCAAACCAGGTTTTTGTCTTTGTACCGGAGCCAGCAACTCAGCATTTATACATTTTGTGCTGTCCCTCTGGTGGATTGGTAATTAAAGTACATTTTGAAATAGCTGCAAATCATTTGGACAGACTTGAAACAATTATGATAGAACAAACTAGTTACATGGAAAATGAAAGGAGTTTATGGGAGTATAAGACTGTTATCTAGTCTCTGATGTGTAATTCTTGGTTACATTTAAAAAGCCCTGTGAAGTGCAATCAAGGTTTGTAGGAGTTTTTTGTGGTTGACCATGATGTGCTTATTAATTCACATATCAGAACAGTCTGAGATCTTTTGAACTTTTATCTAAGCATTCTGCTGAAACACTACATACTTCCTAACCACCAACTCAGCAAAGCCCACTTTATGAACCTGGTTATAAAGGCCCTCTTTAACAATCAACCTGAGCAGCATATCACTGAGGTATCACCTACCTTCGAGAGATGATTAACTCAGCTTTCCTTACAGCCTCGATGTAAGACAGCAGAGCATTCCATTTGCTATCAACTACTGGCAAGGTGGACAGCTACGTTGTTTCTTTCTGGGCACAAGGAACAAAAACAGACTAGCTTACCTACTATTTATGCCTTTAAATTAGAGAATCAATTTTTTTTGGAATATCAGCTGGAACAAGTGGAACAGTGTGGGGATGCCTATTCTTCACAGACATCTTCGGTGGATGAACTCAAAACCAGCTTAAATATTATAATAAGCAAATAGAGAAGTGCTTGTAGTAAAGCACCTGTGGTAAATCTGTAAACCTGAGTTTATTAGCCTGAAACGGAATTGTGTGTGAAACGTTAGCTTTGAAACAAACTATGGCTGGTACTGGAGGTGCTGTGGCTACATTCTCAGTCTGGGACTATGTGGTGTTTGCTCTTCTGGTTCTTGGGGCAGCCGGTATTGGCCTCTTTCAGGCCTTCCGAGGGCGTAAGGAGACCAGCAGTGCTGAATTTCTGCTGGGTGGACGTCAGATGACAGCAGTGCCAGTTGCCATGTCTCTCACAGCAAGTTTCATGTCAGGGATAACAGTGATCGGCACCCCTGCAGAGGCCTATGTATACGGCACAACGTTCTGGCTTTTTGCCTTCTCTTATACTATCATGTCCACCATCAGTGCAGAGATCTTTGTGCCTCTGTTCTACCGTCTGGGCATCACCAGTACATATGAGGTAAGAGAGCTGTTCAACCAGGGACAAATGAGGATATGAAAAAGCAATCAGACAGCCAGGGAGGTCTCTAAAAGCCTGAAGGATGGTCAATAATGGGGTCACAAACTCAATTGATTTGTCTTCTGGTGCTTCCGTGTGGGTTAACCTGGTAAAAAAAATCAAAAGGTGAAAATAAATTGCTCTTTCTACAATTCTGAGAAAACCAATTCTCAGATAATGTTATAGATAGAATTCTACAGCACAATTCGAGAGTGTTAGGTCTGTTGGATCGACAAGACAGTCTAGGCCAGACAGCCTCTTATTTTGTTCAATTTGCACTAAATGACTTGCAAGAGTGAAGTTTAGTTTGCACTGGTTTGACACTGCAAAAGTAACCCAAGGTCTCTCCGAACTAAAACAATCAATGTGACAATAAACAGATTGATTTCAGTGGTTACATTCTATTCATAGCTCTAAAGGGTTATGTAGTGTTTGAATAAAAATAGGCTTAAAATATAACGCTTCTGTTAAATTATGAAATAATCAGTGATGTGACAGAGAACCTAAATATAAAGGTAATAAATCATTTAACTTGATCTCACAAATGATTTTGAAATCTATTTGTTTTACAGTATTTGGAAATGCGTTTCAACAAGCTTATCCGAGTGATAGGAACATCCATGTACATTGGTCAGACAGTAAGTTAAGTCATCATTCATACATGCACTTACATTTCCAGCAGAGCAAATTCTGACTATTCATTAGTGGAAAAAATAATCCCATCATGTTTTACATCATGCAATTAACTGATGTACTAGCGTCATACTACAATGTACTGAATATAGTAATAAATGAAGAGCCTGTGGGGTCACAGATAATTATCGAATTGTTAGAACACAACGACTACTTGATGACTTATTGTTTCCAACAGGCTTTGTACACAGGCATGGTCATTTACGCTCCTGCTCTTGCCCTCAATCAAAGTAAGTCCTGTTCAAAAATGTTACTCCCATGACTTTAGGACACTCACACAGCTATCAGTAATGGTACCTGTGCCCAAAAAGATAAAAGTCTCGGCACCATTTTTACATAAGAAGCATAAATACAGAAACAAAGTCCACCTGATAATTGCAAAGTCCTATTTTAAAATAATAAAAACAATAATCACTTATAATTAGTCTACATTTTTAAGCTCTCTGTGTTTGCGTTGCAGTTACTGGTCTGGATCTTTGGGGAGTGCTGGTGGCCACAGGAGTTGTCTGCATCATCTATTGCACGCTGGTCAATAAAAACTTTCATGACTCCAAATATTTGCTTGACATCAATTGTATTTCAATCTGAATCCAATTTATTTGACTGAATTCAGAATGATATTTACGCAGCTATTTTTACAATATTTAGAAAATAATATTCTTTTCATTCCTTGAACTAGCTGGACTGAAACTGTATTTCTAAGCAGTGAGATACTGTGAAACAGAGTGTGAATTACCCCTGCGCAATTGGGGGGGTACTGCCTTCCGTACATTGTTACCCCCCCCCCCCCTCCCCATTTTGGCTCTTTTTTTGGGGGGGGGGGGGGTCTGGGTCTTGATCTGGGAGTACAGTACCCCCTGCAGTGCCCCCTGTAATTCGAACCATGCTGTGAAAGCTCTGAAGTATCTGCTGAATGTTGTGATTGGTATATGGCATGAAAAATGCAGCCCTATGTTCTTCCTTACAGGGAGGCCTGAAGGCTGTGATATGGACAGATGTATTCCAGATGGTTATTATGCTGAGTGGGTTTGTGGCGGTCATCATTCGTGGGGCCATGCTCCAGGGAGGCTTAGGAAAGATTTGGGATGATAACTACAAAGATGGACGCCTAAATCCATTTGAGTAAGTGACTGATTTGAGATGTGTTGTTGATTAACTGAGGAGGAATCCTCAGTTAGTTATGTTACATAACTAAGTTTGAGTCATACAAACTATGTAATTATATATAATTCAGTTTCATGTTACAGATCATTGCTGTCATAGAGAAATCTTATAATTCCATATTTATGATTTTTTTTGACATACCAGCTGAATTCTATTACGCATGGACCAACAGAAATGATACAAAAGACGATTAAATGAAATTGCTACTTTACAGAGAATGTTTACCCATAAAATATTCAAATATCTCTCCAGTTTTGATCTAGATCCTCTAAGACGTCACACTTTTTGGACCGTTGTTGTTGGGGGCAGTTTGATGTGGGTGTCAATATACTCTATTAACCAATCACAGGTGCAACGCTATATCTCCTGTCGCACTATGACACATGCCAAAATGTGAGTACGCGATCAACCAGATCCCTATTCGGTTTTACCTTAAATCCCAAAATTAAAAACAAGGCAAGTTTACAACAGTCAATTCTCATATCAGGACTCATGACATGCTCTGTTTGCTTATTTAGGTCTCTGTATGTGAACATGGTGGGCCTGTGGGTGACTGTGAGTTTGGCTATGATTTCTGGCCTCACCATGTACTCCATTTATAAAAACTGTGATCCTTTAAATAACAAAGATGTTGCCTCTTCAGACCAGGTAAAATGTACTCACTAAAGTGGTAACCATATTGCATATTCCTTGTTACTGACTAGATAACTAGGCCCATTTTGTATGTGTGTACAGCTTCTTCCATACTTGGTAATGGACATACTCGCAGAATATCCAGGTGTACCTGGTTTGTTTGTAGCAGCTGCATACAGCGGCACTCTGAGGTGAGGGCTGAACAATCTCTATTTAGTCTACATTTAATAAAAAAGGACATTAAGGCCCAGCCATGAGCCAGTGTTTGATTTTGGCAGATGCTCTTCCCTCATTTGGACACTGATTTATTGATTGTTTTTCATGTCTCAGTACGGTATCATCCAGCATTAATGCTCTGGTGGCAGTCACGCTGGAGGACTTCGTGAAGCCTTTGTGGCCCAGCATGACGGACAAACAGGCGACCTGGCTCAATATGGGCATGAGTGAGTTTCAGTACAACCATTTCTCGCTGCATCCATTCATTTTAAACATTGGGACGGAGGGTGGGTGGGACAGATCTTGCATTCATTAAGTTCATGACACTGGATAATGATATTCCAACTAGTGTTTGCTAAAGAACAACATTTCAGGGCCATGGAAGAGGACTGCCTTACTGCTTGCATTCCTTCTGTAAATATTTATTGTATACTTTATTTCCAAAGAACTTAAATTACTCAAATGCTTATCATCATACACTGACAAGTCACCAGAAACAATTCAGATACATTTATTCCTGCATTCTGGTGACTTGTCAGTGTACGACGATAAGCATTTCTATATTACTTTAAAAAAGTAGTGCCTGTCTTTTTAAAATTAATGAAAAATTAGAGCGCCATCTAGTGTAGTGAATTTGACAATGAAGGTGAAGTGGATTGAATCAATTTATGTACCGTTAAATACATAAATACTAAATATTCAGTTGAAAAGATAATTTAATGTTTTACTAATACAGGAGAATTAGGGCAAGGACTGCTGGATTTACCTCCTTCCAGTCAAACTAATGTTTTCTCTATAACACCTTTGCAGTAACTATGTTTTGATCCAAGAATCATTTAAAGAGCCTTGTGTTTAAATGCATGTGTTTTCAAATGCTTGTGTGGTACATTTTCAGGCGTATTCTTTGGGGGGGTGTGCATTTCTATGGCAGCCGTTGCCTCCATGATGGGGTCAGTATTACAGGTAATGTTTAAATCATTTTTATTTTTTTTCATATAATATTTTTATTCTTTTCTTGAGAAAAAACCCCAAAACAAAACAAGAACAACAATAAAATCTAAATCACATACTTTCCAAATGTTACGGCATACTCCAATAGCACTCGACATGGCCATCTAGTGTTCACAACTGGTACAAAACACCTTAACCATCATGTTTAATATCAAATTTACCAAAATCTGTTAAGCTCGGGGTCAAATGTAACCCAGCAATTTAAACCTCTAGAAGATGGTTGAAATAAAAATTGCTACCCAGGTTTATGTGTCAGGTACTGTATGTTTCTTTGCTGACTAACGTAGTGCTTTAAAGAAAATATACATGTAATAATGCTCCCGTGATGTGAGAAATATCAAAGTATGTTTTCCTATCCCCATATGAGTAAAGTGTGCTTTTTTTGTCATAAGTGAACACACCACAATGAGAACAGCATAAACTTATTCTCAGCCTTTAACTCTTTCACCCAAGTGAATTGAAACATCGTGTTTACCCAGTTTCACCCCATTCAATTAGGAAAAGTCATTTAATATGAACCATATAATATGTCGAATATTTGTTCAGATGCATTAAATGTCAGATGGGGTCAAACTGAGCCCAAATATAAAAGGAGGGTTAAATGATTAGTCTCTCCGTCAGAATGAATAGCGTCTCCTGCTGGATGATAACTGTAATGACACCCACCTCTGTGTCTGTTCCACCCACCAGGCAGCCTTGTCCATATTTGGTATGATCAGTGGACCTCTCCTGGGCCTTTTCCTGTTGGGCATGTTCTTCCGCTGTGCTAACTCCACTGTAAGACTGCAATGATATTTCCATTTTAAGTGCAGTATTTGTCCAAAAACAGTTTTTCAACACCATAAACACTCAGCATTCATATTCAGTTATGAGCACATTGCAAAGGGATTTCTTTGTGCTGATGACACTGAGTTGTATTTGAATGTGCGTCCTGCAGGGGGGCCTGACAGGCTTGATCACTGGCCTTGGTATAACGCTGTGGTTGGGGATTGGTGCTCAAGTGTACCCTCCTCTACCTATCAAGACAAGGCCACTTCCCCTCACTGTGGCTGGGTGTATTTCAGACCCTAACATTACCTCTACAGTGGCAGCATGGCCCAATACAACCATACCAACATCAGAACCAAGGCAAGATGTTTTCTCTCATTAGTCAGAGGCTCTGTGGTGTGCCTTAATCGCCTCTACTTTGACAAAAGTGACCTAATGTTGTCTATTACTAACCGGCAAATGAACACTCATGTTATATTTGAGTCTTTTAGGGTTACTTTTTTCATCGTCATCAAGGTTGTGTTAATCCCTACTTGTAACTGTTCCCATTCAGCTATGTGAGACCAGCTCTTGCAGATTCTTGGTATTCTGTATCCTACCTGTATTTCTGTCCTGTGGGCACACTGGTGACCATGATCACTGGGTTACTCATTAGTACCATTTCAGGTGAGAGACAGAATCTTGTATATACTCCTACAGGAAAGAGTGATTATGAGGTGCGTGCATTACAGATGACAGATTCTGGTGTCTTTCCTTAGGTGGCTGTAAGCAGGAGAAATTACGACCAGAGCTGCTGATCAGAAAAGGAGACCTCATTTGCTTTGGCTGCAGCAGAACAAACAATGAGGTAAAGCTTCTCCTCTTAGCATAACATGAATTTATCTCATTTTCTTATTTCATAAGTGAACATATGGTGCTTGTTCTATCACTCCAGTTATTAGTTGTTGTAAGTGTACAAGTAATATGTATATAGGACCATCGATCTATAAGTAATTTCACTTCTTACCTCAACAGAACCCTGAGTCAGACTTGGTAGAGAAAGTTGGACCAGACCATCTGCATGGATTGGACAACCCATATTTCAGTGATATGGACCTGAAAGTGAAAGAAAAGGACACAGACCATATCACCACATTCTAAAGCAATGATCACCAACCCACCTCCTGGAAATCTTTCAGTGTCAGCTCCAACTTGATACCTTGAAAGCCAAAACATACCTCAGCCACCTCACAAGACCTGAAAAACAGTGGAGCAAATGTGGCCAATTAGACTGTGCAGGAAGGTAGTTTTCCAGAGACTGGGCCGGTCACCACAGTTCTAAATAAATCTGTGTAAACCAGATATATTGTATTCACAATGTTGTAAATAAAGTATTGCGTAGTGGTTTATTGGAATCCCCCTTTCCTGATACAGTAAAAGAGAATTAATGCAAGTAGGCAGTTTCTATGTTCTGTCACAAAATAATCTGAGCACTCAAAACTAACAGATTTCACTTTAATATTGTCAAAATGTAATAGCAAATCTTGGAAAGCATCTACACAAGTAGTAATTTATGCAAAAAATGACAAGTGTATTTATTTTTTGGTATTACAGGTTAAGCAGGTTGTATTGTGCAGCATTTTCAAACAGAATAATTTGTTGTAGACTATTTTATAATAATATAATAAAAATATTTTTGTGCATTTTTTTTCATGCCTTTTTTGTGAAGTATTGTTTTCAGCTCAGAAACTAGTTCAAAACACACACACCTAGACAAGTGCAAAGCAAACACACTCATAAAGAGTAACATATCCTGCAGCTGACAGATCCTGTTTCCTTACCAACCTGATAATAAAGGAAGGAGCATGGAGAGGCCCGCCCTCTTACCTGCCTGTGTGACGTAGGACCAACTGTAAAGCTGTCCTTCCTTATGGGAGTGGAGAATGAATAGAGCTCACTGAATAAGGAAAACGGTAACATTCACGTAAACATTCAGTTCCTGGTCTTATTTAGAGGCTTTCTTCCTTCCAGAAGGTGAGTAAAACCCTACTGTTTAATGTTTTAGTAAAACTAAGAAGGAAAGTGAAAATGTGAATGTTGATGTAATTGCTGAGACAAAGATTTACACCCACATTGTCAGTCTTATTATTCAAAGTGTTTAGATTAAGTGTGGTATAAAGAAAAATTAAGGGCATGTTGAAAGCCTACATCTTTGTTTAACTTTGTTTAGACAGACCATGTGGATCTAAAATGAGATGGATTTAGTTTCGCCTCAGCGCCATTTTGTGTATAACTGTTGGCAGGCACATATTTTGTGTGGAATGTAACCATGAGGGGTGTAGGTTCTCTTTACAATCCGAGCACAATCTGTTCACCTAACTAGACAATAGAACACTAATCTAGTGACAGTATAAAAACAGAAAAAACTTCAAAACATATGTATTCATCTTTACATTGTCTTATAAAACAGTATGACTTGTATAGAAGTATCTTTGTACATTTGAAATAACTATGCATTTCTTGTGTAACTTTATAAAGGGCACAAAGGACATCTTAATACCTATGGAGAAGTTTAATCTGTTCATCCTATCTGGGCTTCTGATTACTCTTTCCGGGGCTCTACCAAGCATTAAAACACCATCAATTACTCCCAGTACAGTGGATCCAAGCAGGAACAATACTCCAGGAAGTCTTACAGAAAGTTATATTTCAAACTCATCATCAAACAATTTAGCTCAAAACACTACGGACAACACGACCCCTTCAACTGACAGTTTGCCTAATGCAACAACCCCAACTCTGCATAACAGTACAAACAGCACAACTGCTAAGACAGAGAGCAACTCAACAGAGCCCAGCCCAACATCATCTCAGACCAAGATTACAACAGCTCAAATAACTCCACCTGCCACAGACTCAGCTCCTACAAGTCCTGCAACACAGCGCGTGTCTGAGCCGACTCCTTCACTGAGCACTGCTTCAACAGAAATCAGTTCTCCAGAAGTCACAGTGCATGGAAATGAAAGCACATCCAGCCCCACAGCAACATACTCAACTACTGAAACGACTGCCGGAAATAAAACAAACAATGAAACTACAGGTAAAAATGAAATTACATGCTATTACAATTAATTTGTTTATACTTTAGAATAGTATATCCACCATAATCGTTTTCTTTTACATTTTTCCTAATAAGGTACTGGTCTGAACATGTCTGAAAAGTCCATGACCATATTGTTCAGTGTGGTACTAGGTGTGATTGTGCTAATAGTTCTGGGGCAGACTGTGTACAAACTCAGCAGGAACAAACACAGAAGCGTCCAGTATACTCATCGTCCTCTCTATAATGAAGACACAGGTTAGACCGACTGTCTTACTGTCTAAATGAGCCTGGTCCATTCTGTACTGACAGGTAACCAATAATTTGCATGTATATATTGTTTTGTAGGTGAACGTTTTATGGTGCCAGAAGACACACTAGTAATTTCTGGAGGACTTTACGATGGCCCCCAGATCTACAACCCCACAGTGACTGGATTGAATGATGAAGAGCAGCCAACTTTTGCTTATACACCTACACAGCTCCGCTTGGAGTTCTTGCATGAAGAGCAGACAACAGACAGAGATTATGATGGAACTGGCTTTGAAACTTTCAAGCCAACTAATGAAAAGCCATAGAGAATTAAGTTGTAATTCAAGGAACAAAATTTCCCTAGAAGGACTGCTGAGCAAGAAACACTATCTACAGAGATGGAGACCATAGAATCTCAAATGGTTTGAACATTTTTATTTCACTGAAGTAAAAATGTAAAACATTTAACAGTAAACATAGAACATTAAATGTGAATGTAAATTTAAAAAAATGCATATTTTAATAACTCATTCACATTCATGCTCACACAGACACATGAATTAAAGATAATATGTATTCTGCAAGGATATATATATATATATATATATATATATATATATATATATATATATCTTAAAGTGTTATAATATTGTTATATATATAATATTACATAATATAATATCTAATCTTAATACATTCAATACAATATCTCATTAACTGAACCTTGAACTGAAATAAACTGCGGAACCAACAGTGACATTTGTACCTAACTGATTTAGTGAATCTGATTAAGTTTGTGCAGTTAAAGACAGTACAAATGTTGTCAAGCAAAGATTTTATCAGTTACTTTTTTCTTTTTCTTGTCTGAATTGGTAATTGTAGTCCACCCGGCATCCCGCATCCTCTTCATCGCTGCCAGTTTTAAAGCTGCTCCTGGAGACTTGTAAACACCGGAACTCTGCACCTGTAATTATAGGACTTTACTTTTATGACAAATTTGAAAAAACACAGTCAATCGAAGAAAACACTCATATCTTAAACAGTTTTTGTCTACTATAAAGTCCCTTCTTACTTTTTTCAGAAAGCCCAAACCTTCTTTCCCATAGTCTGTCTCAGATTTTCTGGACTTTAAGGGTACTGCAGGGAAACTCTGTGAATACAAAAACAGAAGAAGTACAAAGCACTGCAAAATGCCCTTAAAAGAAGAAATATACAACCTGTGTGATAAATATTTTTAGTAATGGTCTAAAAGAGAAAGTAAATAAGGCAGCACTTCAGATTAATTTACCAGTATATCATTTTGCTCTGAGCTGTCAGACTTTGGGTCTAGCTCAAGGGTGTTCTTCTTCCATGGAGCAGATTTCTCTGTTGATGGTGGTGTGCGTATTCTGAAAGACTGGAGCAGAGCATACATTCAGTTATATGTATATTCTTTTTATTACAGGCAAATAGAGCAGAGTAACCTACCCTTATTCGAGGTGTTCCTATTTTTGTTTCTAAGGTCCAAGTTGGAGTTTTAAGGAGGCTGTCACCTATTTTCTAATAAGAAAAAATGGCAGGAAATCAATATGCAGCAATTTATGGAAAATAAAGCAGGCGTAACTTGGACAAATACATAAAACTGAATTACAACATACCAGAGGTGTGGCTGAGTCATTGTTTGATGAAGCCTCGATTTCTGCCTCCTTTGAAACAACACGTGTTGACATCTTGGTAGAAACTACATCTAGAGTTTTACAGGACTTGTAATTTTTTGGCATTCTTTCACAAATCTGAAAGTAAAGCAATTTATTAATGTTTTACTGAGGGTTGCTTATGCTTTAAATTAACATTAAAACGGCACCTTTTGAGCCTTTAGAGATGTAATTTGCTTCTTCAAAGCCAAAATGTCTTGCTCAAGATGTCCCTTAAAAATGAAAAGAAGCAAGTGAGTATACTGCACATTCACTGGACTGTATTATAAAAACAGGTCTTTCTAAGATCTGTATCTTGGTCAGTTTATCCACCACCTGGTGCACACTTTACCATTTGTACAAACTATAAACAGTTTTGCTGCAGACAATGCAAAAAATGAGACAAGATACCTTTTCCACTTTGTCTTGTTCAAGTTGTTGTTTTAGTTGTCCATTTTCTACTCTGAGTTGAGATAGCTCCAGTTCCTTCAAGATAATTTAAAGTAAATTCTCATTCTCACATTTTATTGTGTTCTTAATTATGGACTATTCTACGGTTTTTCATAAATTTGACCAAAGGTAAAAAAAAACCCCAGCCACTTAATAACAATGAGATATCAATTTATGAACCCTGTAATAACTAAAAAAATTACTGAACATTTATAATTTTGTATTTTTAAATGATACTTTATTTATTAAAACTCTACCACATCTATCTGTATAGTTCAAAATCATTGTTTATCAATAAAACACAATATCATTACCAATGCTGTTTTACTGGCATTAACTTCAGTTTCTTGCATTCTTTTCTCACTCAGTTCTGCATCCTTCTCTTCTGCCATCTTGTCATATTCATGCTAGCAAGAAAAGTATAAGTATTACTACATGGTCAAGACCACATGGTTGTCAATTAATTACTAATTTTTGATTGCTGAAAATTACAATGCTTACTTTATGTCTCTCCATTAAGGCAACCATATCAGATATCTTCTGTTGGCATTTGATTTCAGTATCCTCCTTGATCTTCACAGCTTCTGTTGCTGTTTGTTTTAGTGTCTGTACCTGTAAAAGCATTTATATAAGAAAGATGTAATGTTTCACTTTGATGGTGACCTCACAAAAAGGCCAAAAATATTACCTCCAGTTTAAGTTGAGTCTCTGATGCTGACAAGTTTTCTAGCTCAGAAGACATTCTCCTAAGGTCTCCTTCATGGTGTTCATTCAGATTTTTTGTCTTTTCTTTCAACTTAGTGATCTATATTACAATAACAAACAACAAAGACAGCAGGACTGTAACAAAAACAAATAAGCTGTGGTGGGGGACTATTGTATATTACATATATACAATAACCCATCAGTTTTATGCAGATAAGCAATTTTCAACAGTTATCTCTAGTTACTTAGTATTAGTAAGCTGTGTCCTGTCTAAACATGAGGAAAGAGAGAGTTATTACAGATTTTTTTTGTGTACGAGTCTAAAGCTAACCGCACACTGCTAATGCTAACCATTAATGCTAAAGGATTTTTAAACAATAATGTTTTCTGATTCTGATTATTTATTTACTGTTACATTTTCTTTAAGGGTAATGCATTAAATTAAATTTTAAATGAAACTAAAGGGTTCTGGGAGCATATTTGGGGGCACAGGTTTACACTATAAGAATAGACATTTTTAGGCATATATATATATATATATATATATATGTGTGTGTGTGTGTATTTTTTAGTTCTCTAGTCAAAAATCAGGTGCAGATGACTGCAGATCTGGTCAACAATTTTTTACAAAAGGCATGTTATTGAAATAAAATGTGTCATTTATTTTCAATTTTTTGTGCTCAACATAAATATGTCATTCAAAATGCAAATTTGGCTCTATTTTTTTGTAATCTTCAATAATTATTGGATCTCTTTGCCTGTGTCTTGCACAGTTGTTCAGGAGCATCTCTGGGGAGTGTCCAGCATTAGTCAGCCAGCATGGTAGTGGACCATTTTCCCTGGTATCTTTGTTCCATTGTTGTGATATCTTGACTGCATCAGAAGTATTGCATTGCAACAGAAAATGATGCAATAAACTCTGGATGATGTGTGCATGATAGTATTATGCAATGTGATGTGATATTACATAATTCTAGGCTTATTTAGGATGTTGCTACAGTCTTACTGGATACATTTACACAGGGAAACATGTAAATATAAATATATATAACTATATGAAATATCTTCACAACAAGAGCAAATAAATATTTCATGGTCATATTCGTGTTTAGCACACCAAGATACTACAGATTAGGACCTTTTTAAGTCAGTAACAATTATACTGTTGACCAGTGTAATCGGGCAGGTGATTAGAGTACTGGTGGTGCCGAAAGCTGAGTTGGAACACCTTTATCTAGGCACTTAGGCAGAATGTCACAGTAAAACATTTTTCCAATTTCTTTCATTTAACCTATTCATTATGCCTAAGAGAAGACAGCTTGAAAGGTGTAAAATAGCATTTACGAAGAAAAATATTAAGAAAAGAGGGGTGTCTCAAGATATTTGAACAGTAGTGTACATTTTTATATAAAACCTCACACCTCATCTTCATACTGAAAATGTTTCTCATTCTCCAAAGCCATCTGCTTCTTCAGGCCTATATTCTGAATTACACAAGTACATTCAGATTTAAAAGAAAAATGACAAGCTTCATGCTATTTTTTTTTTACAGCAAATCAGGATCCCTTACTTCTTTTAGACTTTCATCCAGTACCTTGGTTTTGGTTTCCAGTTTAGTTTTTAAGTTTATTAGCTTAAACAGAATCAAAGAAAAGTGATGATAAAAAACATAATAAACATAAAGCCCATTAGCATAGTCTCTATTACTTATATAAGAAGCCTTTTTACCTTTAGTTCCTGAGCTTTGATTTTTTTTTCCTTTTTCATTATTTCACTCTGGAATGTTTTGTCCTTGGATAACATGAATAAAAGGATTACTATGCACATTTGTAGATTACAAACACGGGTCATTGGCTTGTGAATCACTCATGACTATAATACTAGTAAATTAACACTGGCTAGTTACTACTAGTTAATTCCTTTTTTAGCTACTGAAATAAATTTAGCCAAAAAACTTACAGACTGTTCGTGAATATTTTCACACACTTTAAGTTCCTCAGTTTTGGTCCTTAGTACCTCTACCTGCATTCTGCAACATTATGTTGTCAAAATGAAACAAACTTCAGTAATCACAAATATGCAAAATGCATCACAAACAAAAAAAACTTCCATCTTACTCTAGCTGTTGTTTTTCCACCTTAAGTCTCTCTATTTCCATTTTCATCTTTTCCTCGTTTCCTCTGGTTTCCTGAAAAATGTGATATCATATTAATTCTAACATAATAAACCAATAATCATGCAAGGTCATCTCATACATTCTACACTATGTACACACATTCTTATTTAAATACCTTAAGACATGACTCAAGAACCTTGGTTTCTGATGCACAACCTTCAATTTGTTGCTGCATAGCATTTTTCTGAAGCTCAAGTTGATGAAACCTCTCTAACAGGTCTTCATATTTCTCCCTGCAGGGAAAGGGCGAAAAGTAAATATACCTGAGCAAAAATTACCCCTTGTGGCATTCAATAATTTAAGGAAATATTTTTTTATCATCATTACTCAAACTCAGCTGATGTGATCATTTTAATTATGCTGGCCAAGCTGCATTTAAAGCACTGGGACTCAACATTAAAGAAAACTGAAATAACATAAAAACAAAAAACTGACTGAAAACAATGAAAGTAATTGTTCTTACTTTTGTTCATCAAGATCCTTTTTCATTTTCTTAACATTAGTTGACACTTCCCTTTCATTCTTCAGCGCTTCAGATAACTTACTTTCAACGGTTTTCAAGTTAATCTGGATAATATCAATAATAATATATTTAAATTGTTTTTATTGTAAACTGTAACTCTAGTCAGGATGAAACCATCTTACCTCAGCACATTCCTTTATCTGTTTTTGCTCACTTATAGTTTGCTCCAGCGTCAACACCATATTTTGATTTTCTGTAGAAGCATACCTTAGCTTTTCCTGTGAGGTGTATTTTTAAAACACAATGAATGTATGATATGTGTATCTCTCTGTAGCTCTATATTACCAGAAGATGATTTTCCCCCCTTCCATAATCAGTGATCAGTGTTCATTTGCAAGTTTTAACAAAAAATTCATTTGGTAGTCTTTCACATACATTATAATAATTAAGTATACACATTACTATGTTTACTGAATTACTTACAATTACCTGTTAAATAATTAAATTAAATATTAAGAGACCCTATTGCTGCTGACCTCATATTTGCACAGTCTACATTTTGCATTTTACAAATAGTCACAGGGTTGTCTTTCTTTTACCTTCAGTTCATTTATTTCCATTTGTTTGTTTTCATTTTGTGCACTAAGCTGAAGAATCTTTCCCCCATCTGTCTTTATCTTTTCCTCTAAAGACTTGAAGGCAGTTGACTTCACATCCTTTAAGATAAGAGTACTGGCTTACATCAACTTAGAAAGCTACTATTGTTATTATTAAAACACATGCTATTGAAAGTGCATGTTGTTTGATAAGAAGACTACATACCAATTCATTTTTCAGAAGCTGTATTTGGTTGTTATTTTCCTCCTTTTCTTTCTTTGTTTCTCCTACATGATCACAATTAACTTAGTTTCAAGAAGATGCATTAAGGTAATTAACCACATGATATTAGCATACCTAGTTCAGCAATATTCTTGTTGAGTTCCTCAGACACTGAACTAAGACTTGATTCAAATTCTTGTGCCCTGCAGAGATTTCAGTGAAAGAGCATGAGAACAATCTAGGTAAGTTCATCCATTATTCACTGGTGCAGTTTTATTGGTATAGGGCCAAAAGGTCAGCCTAGCTTTGTCAGCCTACCTTTGTTTCTCAGATGTCAGTGAGCATTGTAAAGACTCTAAGGTTATTTTTGCATCTTCCAGGCTGTGTGCCAGTTGTTCTTTGATATTAATCACTTCTTCAAACTTGGCATCTTTCTCTTGAATGGTTTTTGCATACTTCTCTTCAGTTTGCTGAAGTGTGTTAGCTAAAACTTTCTGATCAGGTTATGTGGAAAGTGTGATTAGCAACAAACTAATCCAACAAGCAAGCAAGCTGATTCTATATTATGGCCATATAAAGTGCATTCAAATAAACCTCAGTCTCCTGTCGTAGATTTTCTTCCCTTTTCAGTTTTTCCTCCAGTTTATGTTGTTCTTGTTTGGAGCTCTGAAGTAATTCTTGGAGCTGTTCTAAAAAGAAAATCACTATTTACTTAAAGAATTACACAAAAAAAAATAAAAGTGTGGAGTACAATGCTATTTTACACTGCAATCATACTTGAAGATTCTTGTAGCTCACTGTAGCCCTGCTGGGTCTTTTGGAGATTACGCAAAATGTCTTTGAGATCATTTTCCTTTTCCTTAAGCTTTCCTTCTAGTAATGAAACCTTCAAAAACAATAAAATGTTAAAATGTTGCAACATCATAGAGATGTTTCACCTATTGCTGTTATAATAACAACTTACTCTGTTATAATAACACTGTACATTAAACACCAGATTGATTTTATAATAGTTCCATACAATAATAGAGGTTTAATACTGACTTCTTGCACAGATGAAAAATGTAATGAATAATAACACATACCTCCTTTTCCTTCATGTGATACTCATTCTCAAATCTCAACTTAAGGTCCTCTAACTGTTTAAGGCCTTCCCTAACTGTATACATACAATAAAACATAAAAAAACAATTATAAACCAGCTAGATCAGTGTTTCTTGATAGGGGACCCACTACTTTGAACAGTTTCAGCTACTACCTGTCCCAACACACCTGATACAGTTAATAAAGGATTTGATAATCAGATGATGGCTCAAACAGAATAGTTGCTACTGTGTAGTGCTGTGGGTACTCGGAGGCAAGAATAAGAAACACTGCGCAAGAGCATTACATTATTTTTGAAGTACTGCATTGCATTATAACACTCCGCAAGCAATCATTGTTTACCTTTCAACATTTCTAACTGGTCAGTCTCTGCTTGCATGCGGAGATTTTCAAATGCAGCAACCATTCTCTGCAAACACCGAAGGCAAAGTGTATCACAGTAATTTATTCCAAAGTCAGACTTCTACCCATTAACCAGTCTTAATAGTGAGTGGTGACTGAATGCCGTTATAAGCACTGAGAAAATATTGCAATATATTTTATAAAAATGCATATATTTGTTATACAGATTCCTATTTATTCCTATATATACAGAGTCCTATTTCCCCTAGATTAAAATAAAAGCTATTCAGTGTCAGCATTATTACTGAACATTTTTATAATGCAGTAAAAATAACAATTACCTGAAAATTCTCGTGATTCTGCACAAAGAGACTATGTGTTTCCTCCCTCTCAGCCTCAACTAAAGAAACAAAATAATAGCCTACAATTTAACAATTACATTAACACATTCCTCAAACAAAACAATGACTCCCATGTTATCTAAGCATTACTTACACATACTGATTTTCTCAGTAGACCTTTCAAATGTGTCCTTCAGAATATTGCATAAATTCCTTGTTGCATTATTCCTGCAAATAAAGTAACAAAGAGACAAAACAAACATAACAAAAACCATCAATTGACAAAGCTATGCTTAAGGATTAGATTACAATGTCCACTACACATACTTGTTCCTTAAATCTTCATTTTCATTGAGTTGTTCCTCCAGTTTTATGCTCAGGCTTTCATTTCCAAACTGCAAGAGATGCACAATGAAACTTAAATAATTAAAAAACAGACACTACTTACCTAATCATGATAGATTTCCATGCATTTATCTTGCTGAATGATGAACTAAGTACATACCTGAAGTTCCTGTATGGCTTTACGCTGATTCTCAATAGTTTTTCTATTCTCCTGAAGTTTTCTATCTTTTTGTAAAATTTCAGCATCCATTTTCAGTTTCCAAGATTTTATTTTTTCTGCCTCTTCAAACAACTTGGAATACAACTGGCTGCATCTTAATGGTGCCTAAAAGAATTATGTACAGAAATATCAGCATATATCAGCACAGAAAGATATGAAATTATGTCAAAAACAAACATGTCCAACCTCTTCATTCTCCATTGGAATCACAGCAATCTTCTTGGTGCCCTCTGCAAGAAAAAAATGTTTTGGAATATTATATGTTGGTAAGGTTTTGTAATAGCATTACACTACAGTAATTCATCAACATTAAAAGCAACTCTGCCTCTCTCTTACCTGCTCTTGGGGACTTTGTAGGCAACACCATGCTGGTGTTTGAAAATGGCAAGCTTGTCTCCTTATCAAAACACTTATTATAACCCTAATGAATACAAATTACACATTAGGCTGCATCTTAGCCTACAAGTAGCATTAGTGAAGGTGAACAAATTTTCTCATTACAAATGGATCCTTAAACAATCTGTCTACCTGCACTGGTGTTGAAAAGCTGTTGTCCTCAAGCAGGCCTGATTCCTGAGGCTTCACCGCTGACACCTGACCAAAACTGGTCCTTGGAGGCACTAACAGCTTGAAGTTAAATGCTCTCTCCATACTGTGACATAAGTCATTTTAAAAATATCTAGCTTCACCTTGGGAAAAGCTATTGTCATGAAGCTACATTTTTCTAAAGACTGTTAACTTGGTCTATACTGTAACCTTGAATTTACTGTGCTTGGACTTAGCTACACTATATGGTAAAAAGTATTGAGACACACCTGTATTTCATGGTTTGGTTTAGGAACCTTGCTTCCAGTGAAGGGTTATTTTAAGGATTCAGAATACCAAGACATTTTGGACAACCCCGTGCTTCCAACTTTGTGGACACCGTTTGGAGAAGGCCCTTTTCTATTCCAGCACGACTGTGCCTCAGTGCACAAAGCAACGTCCATAAAGAAATGATTGGATGAGATTGGTGTGTAAGAAGTTGACTGGCCAAAAAAAATAAAATAAAAAAAGTTGACTGGCCCGCACAGAGCCCTGACCTTAACACCAATGTTTGGGATGAACTGGAATTGAGATTGCCGAGTCAGGCATTTCTCGTCCAACGTCACTGATGTTGGAGGAAAAGATGCTCTACAGAACGAACTTGCACATATTCACAGAAACACTTCTGGAAAATCTTGTGAAAACCCTACTTATAGCTGCAAAGTCTATGTATTTGAATGCAATTTCATTAAAATCCCCGCTGGTGTACAGGTCATGCCTCCCAATACTTTTGTCCACACAGTGTAACTAGCCAAGCAAACTTAGTTTGCTAGCTACAATTCCAAACAATGGTATAGCCACATATTTGTTCTCTGGTTATTTATGTTTTGCGGTAATAAACAGTGGCATTATAGAGAAGACAGATGTAATTTAAGTTACCTTTTAACAGTTTTGGCAGGTTTTTAGCTATTTTGCAGGACTTACTCGACCACCGCTGTAACGACTCGGTTAACGGTTTTCCAACGGACTCCCTCCTCCTGGCGCGTGCCACTGGATTAAAAAAACCCGCGAGCCCGTATGAGCCCTGCCCTGTTTAAACCAGACTTCTCTTCAGATCAACACGGGCTGCGTTTATTTGCATTGTACGTTTTCTAAAGGTAACCTGTGATTTTAGAAACAAACTTTAATGAAGTAAATTGCCCCCCTATGGTCACACGTCAACATACCACAGCACACAGCGTAAAATTCTTTCTCTGCAAATATATGTGTTTTATTTTATTATGTCCTGATGCATCGAGCAAACTAATGACAAAGAATCACTCAGGATGACTAAAGTTCTTTCATTTCTTAATTCGCACCTACAAAGAACTTAAAACCCAACGTTTTACCTACAGAGACTCACAGCAGCTTCTGTGTCGCTGAAGGCATTCCCAGGGTGAAACTACTAACAGTCATTACAATGTTTTTTCTTGGATTTAGTTCACAATAAATTAATACATTCATGCCAATACCAGTGAAACGTCAAAACCGTGAAAATGAATGCTTATTTTGTGTCCCAAATAGAATCTGGCCTAACATCCCCGGGACTAGCTCTGAATTAAGAAGGTAGAAAACATATCAGACATTTTCGTTGTTGTTGATCCTGTAATTCTTAACAGCAGGTGAGTTCTCAAGTCAGTCAGTTGAGCTCATGACAACAATATAGTCCACGGCAAACATGGACAGTAGACACAAAACACACTAAAACAGTGGCCTAAAACAGACTATAATAATAAAAGGAAAATAGAAAGTATAATAATATAATAAATATAGAAAGCAGTTTTTAAAAAAGTGTTTATTAGCAATTTCATTTTCAGGGAACTTAAATTGTCCATGTTAATACCATTTTTAAGTATAAAAGTATCAGTATCTAAGGTGAGGTAATAAATTGACATTTAACCTGAAGATGAAGAGACATTTCTTTCTAGATCACTTTCGTATTTTCTGTTAAACCATACATTTCACCGAGGTGTGAAAACACTAACACCAATGAAACCACTGTAAGCAGTTAAGATCCATTAGATTACATATAGGATACCCATTGTTAGCTTACTTTACATATACTGAATGATCCTTTACATATACTGAAGTATTGTTTACATATACTGAAGTTTATTTTACACATACTGAATTACCTAGCTATTGATTGGCCCTCTCAGTAAATTCTGTATTAGGTAAAACAGTGGAATTGGTTTAATTTACTCAACTACCACTTCACCTGAGTGGAAACGTTGCATTCAGATCTGCTAGGCAGAGAGTACAACGATAATGCAGGAATGCTTCAAATAATTAATATCACAAGGAACTGAACCATTTGTGGACTAGATGACTTCACACAGTATCTTCTGCAGGTTTGGAATGATCACCCGCTTGTAGTGCTGCAGCTGCCTCATTGCCACTTTCCTTGTCTGCAATGTCCATGGTAGATTCATCCTCTTTTCCTTTCAGTTGGGCTATTTTAGCTTCCTCCTTTGCTTCCTTATCCAGCAGCCTGTAGTTGATGCCCATGCCGATAAACAGGAACGCACTTCCAATCAAAAGGATTATTCCACAGCTCATATAAGTGTACTTGTAGGTACCATAAATGTCATTAAACTTCCCTGGAAATGCAAATGAAATGATTACAGGAATTCAAATATGAATGTATGCAATTTACCTTTAACCTTTAACACTACACAAGCAAAAGGAAAGAAAAAGAAAACTTAAAATCACTTAAAATACCAATTAAAAATATACGTTTTAGGAACAATAAACTCACCTAGCAGGGGAGGGCCGAGTAACACGGGCCCACACTCCACAATGGTCACCAGTCCCACAGCACTGGAGAAGCGCTGTGCTCCCACCAGATCCATCAGAGTCTCAAACAGCACAGAGCTCAGCCATCCAAATGCGAAACCAAAGAAAACTGCATAAATCACAAACCCTAAATAGTCCACTGACAGAGGTGCAAACAGGTGGCACACACCGTTAAGCAGAACAGATGCTGCAAAGAAATACTGCACTCTGGGGCGCACCCATTTGGTGTTGGCCACTGTTCCCATGGAAGGACGTGCCACCATGTCCACAAAAGCCAACACTGAGAGCAAAAAAGCAGCTTTTTCCTTTGGAATATGTTCACTTTTGGCATAATTGCTGAGGAACACCAGCGGGGAGAAAAGGCCAAAGAACATGATGATGTTGCCCAGGAGGTACAGAAGGAAGCCACGGTGTTTGAAGAGAGAAAGGTCAATGAAACTGTTGACCATCTCCATCACTGTTTTCCTCTCAGCTGAAGTGGAAGTTTCTTTCACAACATACTTGATCTTTGGCCCAATAGGTCTCATGAGAGATCCAGCTACACAGCAGTTGAACAGAAGCCCACCCAAAATTAGGAAGCTGCCCCTCCAGCCAAACTGGTCAAAAAACCAGCTGTTCAAAGGAGCTAAAGTGGATAGAAACACCGGGCTTCCAGCCATGGCAATTCCATTAGCAATGGGTCTCCTCTTGTAAAAATACTTGCCAATCATAGTAAGGGCTGGGTTGAGATTGAATGAAAGGCCTAGACCTGTTTAAACACAAAATAACTGCATTACTAAGGTGGACATGGACCATTCATAACTATAGTGATGAGCATAATCTGACATACCTCCTATCACACCCACACAGAAATACAAGCCTTCAACTGTGTTGCAGAAAGAAGCGGCAATGAGGCCAGCACCCGAAAGACAGCCCCCTATTATCATTATTGGACGACTGCCATACTTATTCACCAGAATACTACTGATTGGACCTGCGGATGAAAAAACAAAACAAAACAGAGACACCAATCAGAGAGTTTATTGGACTTGAAAATAGAGGGGAACTAAAAATGTCAGGTGCAGATTTAATATAACGCCTCAAAAATATGGATATATTTGATTAATAGTCCTATTGTTCATCAGTTTTATTCCTATAATGTCAGGCTTATTTTGTGAAACCACCTTTTCAGCAATGAAACTGCAAAAGGAAGAATAAATTGGATTGAAAATTGAAATGATCTCATATAGTAGTGCATCATTTGTACATTAGAGGGCACTGTTGCTTAAGGTTATCACATGTCACAGCACAGGAATTAGATATCTCCTGTTGTTCCTGCAGCAATCATTAACCTGCACCTTTGCTGTTTCTCTCTCACTGCTTAAGAGAGAAACATCTCTGGATGGATTGTTGGATTAGGCCTCGTGTTGTTGCTTTACAGTCATTTATAATAATCAAAATCTAACTTGGAAAGTACAGTAGGCTTCTTTACACTTCTGTAGATATAAACTTAGCTTCATGGCATATGCTGATATTTTGCAGATGTCATACTGATTACCTTGTTACATGGCTCCTGGCATCTTTTTCAGATCATTAGAACAAAATCTACTAGTTAGAGTAATATTAGTAGTAAAAGGACTTACAAGCCAAAACAAATAACAGTTAAATCACAGCAGAACAATCAAAAACATACAGTAAGAAAACTATATATTATCGTGTATTGTATGTATGAAGTTTAGCACTATCTAAGTGATGTATGATGCTCTAACACGGTAACTCCATTAACACAGAAGACTGTTCTGATTTTGTGTTTTTGGTTTTGATTACTAGCCAATTTTCTCTCCATTTTAGTAATTTCAACTTCCCATGTCTGTCACTGGACAGGTCAGCATGTTTGAAGGCGAGCACTAATTGGGTAACATCACGCTGAGTGATGGGGCTAGAAAGAGAGCCATCCAAACCTCATCTGTATAACAGGGTCCTCTTCAAAGCTATAGTGCACGAGAGAGCACTGCAGTTGAAAATCTTGGTGCATACTTTATGTTAATCTCAAAACACAGCCCAGACAGTACACAGTGTTTTCATAAATATACTGTCTATCCCTGTGGAGAGCTGTAGCATTCTATTTACAATTATGTGTTCACATTTAAGTAGCCTAATTCTTGCATGTACAAATCCTGTGTTGAGAAGAAGCTTGGTCATTTATGGAAAAGGGCCAGTGTTTGAAGTGAGCACGTCCTCCAAGTCCAAATACAATGGCCTGTCTTATTTGTTCCTACTGTAATCCACTTTACACAGCTAGTAGAGGCAACAGCTTCACACATGAAACCCTTGAATGAGTACATGCTTACACTAATCCAATGCGGAAATGTGCAACATTAAAACTGTGGAATGCGGAAATGCACGACAAATTTGTTTTGTTATGCTTTTATGCCATTTTAACCATTTCCAAGCAATAATGAATTGAAGGTTTGTCTGTTACAGTGCTAAAAGAGAGACAAAAGTCAGCCTCAACACTCCCAGAGCACTGAATGTAAGAATTACACTTGAGTGAAAAGTGATATATATATATATATATATAATGTGTTTAATTATAGATTTTTCTAGAGTCTTTTTTATCCATCATTAACTATGCCAGCATTCTTGGGAAGAAAACTTGGCTGCTGAAATCTACCCTATGGCATACTGTATTTTTGCATCTACGCATCAGGGGGTCTTTTGCTCCTAGTAAGCTAGCTCTGGGCTGTCTGGGCCATCAACAACAGGCGAGAATGCAGGAGAGAAAGGACTTGAAAGAAGCCTCAGCTTGTTGTGCCAAAACACTACAGTGTTGAAAAGACACAAACACAATCTGACAGGTTTTGCTAAGAGGCTACTCAGCCAAAAAAGTCAAAGTGCACAGATATTTACAAACTCAAAGAGAGGGAGGCAGTGAAGAATAACTCAAATAACTGTGGCCAAAGCAACGGCAGCACAATATCACATCACCGGAAGAAGACACATGGGCTAA
Source organism: Brachypetersius gabonensis (assembly GCA_037577145.1). Classification (NCBI taxonomy): domain Eukaryota; kingdom Metazoa; phylum Chordata; class Actinopteri; order Characiformes; family Alestidae; genus Brachypetersius; species Brachypetersius gabonensis. Next base: position 18,125,081 of record JBBJLR010000111.1, read on the forward strand.
TTGACATTAGAATTCATGTCAGTAAATGATTACAACAAAATGTCAGTGGCTAATTAGACTACCCAAAAGCCCCAAATGGCACATTTGGTGAAATCACTGCTTGGTGGTGCAGAAGTGAGCTCTGCATCTAAGATTCAGCTGGCAGTGTTCTCACAGAGATAAAGTCAACTGCCCAGATTTCCGCTCTGGGTATACTGAAAATACAAGACAGCAGGGTTCAAATGAATCATAGAATGGCAGTAAATTGGTATCACCGACCTGTAATAAAGAAATCTACCTAGCGGAAGCAGCCTAGAGAAGAAAATAATGAAGGATAAAGCTAGGCCTTCAACATTATGCCCTTCATGTGGTATTATATGACACAGTAAATTTACAGTAACAGCCTGTTTCAGAAGTAGAGCTGGTTTTGCATTGCATGGGTGGTTGAGTCACAAAGAGCATGTGCTTTGTCCTTGGCATGTTTTGCTGGGGTTGGGGGTCTTCTGGCTTGAACAGTGGTAGTGTGGGAGTATGGAGGTCAAATCTCCAGTCATGTGCTCCCCACATGCAACTGTCTTGTGATCACATCTGACATATCAAACTATGGGCAAAGATTTTTGCTTTATTTAACTAAACTGTCAGTTATACATGTACGTATATGCATGTGAAATGCATGGCAGCTTATTTACAGTGGTTTATTAACTCCAGAATACTCTGTGATTGCCTAGGAAGGGTTATCTTTCATTTTGCTGAAACCCCTGAAATCCCTGTGAAATCCTTTCTCCTTGTGAAATCCCTGAAAGGTTGAAGGTATGGGAGTTATTTGAAATAGGCATTTGTGACCTTTAATTCACTGCACCACTGTTCTCCTCTTGAAGCAGACCTTTACCATCTTAGCAGCACAGATCCAAAAAGTAGAAGGCAAAAAAGGGTGAAATGTTAAGTGGTGGCTCTATCTCTCACAGAAGTGTGTTCACAATAATGAGAGGGGCTTAACTTTTACATGCACGTCTGTATGCACTGATTGTACTGAAAATCCAGTGTACATTCCATGCGTTTAAAACTTTTAAAAGCTGTAACACACAGCGCAGTGTGTAAGCAACTGGAGAAAGGGATTATTCTTGTTGCACTGACTATGACTCCTTTGAAATGAAACCTCAGCGTAAATAATAAAATTGAATGTAATGAATGTAATGTTAAGTAACATCATGTTTAGTACTTCTAAAATTGTTTTTTGTCTAGTACAACATTAACTCTATACTATAGAGTTATAGATACTATAGAGTTTCTGTTGGTTTCTGGGATTTTTTGTCTTGTCTCCAGTAATAGCAACTTAATGCTCAGTGGGGTTTAGTAAAGTGACAGACTTGATCAGTCAAGAACATTCCACAATTTAGACCATTCCACATTGCTCTGTCTCAAAACAAATCACCATCCTCTCTGAAGCAGTTGGATTGATCTGAGCTGTTAAGTTGCTTCTGTAAACTTCAGAATCGATCTTGCCATTGCTGTCTACAGTCATATCATAAGTAAAGAAAAGTGAGGTTGTTCCACTGGCAGCACTACTTGTGTGCTTTTGGATCATGAACAGATCGTATGTTTCTTCTACATTTTCCTCATAAAGGGGGGAAATAACTGTAAATGCCTTAAATATGGGTTTTCTCTATTCTGCTTGTTAATCTTATCATAATGTATTTCTCTAGTATGCTGGAGGCCAGAGCCAAAAAAATTTCCACAATTCCGCAATGTCTTGATTCTATGGTATACAGTAATTCCCTGCTTTTTGGCTCTTATTTTGAAAAACCCTGTTGTTGTGTTTTGGCTTAAAAAAATGCATAAAAATGCCTATTTTTATAGTGTAAACCCTAAATATGCTTCCAGATTAATACATTACCCATAAAGAAAATGTAAAGGAAAAAATACATAATCAGAAAACTTTATTGCTTAAAATAATTTGTATTAGCGGTTAGCATTAGCAGCATGCAAAGACACAAAAGAACAAGACAGCTCTTTGTGCTGATGCTCAGTTAAGTCAGGGACAAGGTAGAAAATATTGGTTTATTTATGTGTGTGTGTGTGTGTGTGTGTGTGTGTGAGTGGGAGAGAGAGAAACACTGTTTGCATGCTGCTAATGCTAACCGCTAATGATAAGACTTGTACACAAAAGAAACACTGAAATAACTCTCTCTACTCTCTCCACTCTCTCCATGTTTAGACAGGGCACAGCTTATTAATACTAAATAAAAAAGAACTTGGGTGTTGGTGGTGGAGGTAGCTCAGTGGGTAGGATACTTGCCTCTGGATCTAGAGGTCATGGGTTCGAATCCTACCTCCAGCACCACCACTGGGTCCTTGAGCTAGACCCTTAACCCTAAGCTGCTGTCCCCTGTAGTTAGAGCATGGAAGTCACTTTGGATAAACGCATCTGCTAAATGCCATAAATGTAAGCTCAAGGACGCTTTACAATGCAATGCATGTAGTAAAAACAAAACACTAAAATAGGAGGAGCAGACACGCAGGCTTCTTCTTCTTCTTTATTATTGTGGTTGACAACTTTTCAGTGTATTACTGCCATCGCTGGTTTGGTTCTCAAAGAAAAAAAGCGAGGAGTTTTTGTGTTATTGTGGGGATTTCCACGTAAAATTATGAGTTTGGTTCTTTAAAAAAACGCGTGTGACTGAATCCGTGACTCCCGATCCGCGTAAAACTGGGGGATTACTGTATAACAAAACACCCTTTGTACTTGGACTGCACAATGTCATGCTTATGGGGTCTGCAATTTGCAAATGACAATAGGCAATTACAAAATGCGTTATTGTGGGCTGTGAGTATCCTGATCAATATTGGCACCAAATGAATTAAAACATCTATCAAAATGTTAATAAAGTAAAATGTCACTTTACAAAATATATATATAAAGTACTGTGTTTTAATGCTATATTAGCAATATGTATAATTCTATATAATCTGTATAATATTTCTATATAATCTTTGCTGCACGTTTGTGTATATCAATATTATGTCATTTTGATAAAATCAATAAAATGTGATTAAATAAGAATTTATCTTATATGTGTTATATGGTCTGTAGCTGTACTTTATGTATTCATTTCCTGCTGGGTGAATGTGAAAGTGGATGCAGCATAGTAGCCTATGAAGCTGATCTGACATCATTCAGCAGTGCTCCAGTTCCTGAGACAGGGCTGAGTATTGACAGTAGTCATCGCAGGTCTGTGTGACTCCACACTGAAGCATCTCATCTCCTCATCTCTCTCCAAGGAAAACATCTGACACCCCTTGCTCACAGAATAAAAGGCCGCCTGAGAAGACAGGCTCCAGCGGCAGATAGAATTGCTCATTCAGAGCCTGCACTCACACTGTTCCACCGTCTAAAGCTTGTCCTGCACTCAACTGGTTCCTTCTGTTCAAACGAATGACAGCCTTTTTTATTTAGTCCATTTTAGCTAATAGAGTGCACAGAGATCTTCATCATCTGTGTCATGATCTCCCTGCTTATATCAATGGACTGAGAAACGTGTTGATATAAAGCCGACTAAAAGACATGGGAACAGTCTTGTCCCATCTGGGGCCAAGAGGATTAAGTAAGCCAGAAAAAAGACATGGGCAGAGGATTATAATATCAAACAGACTTGTGTTGTAAGACAAAATTGAATGAAATTTTGTACTGGGACTTGGTAATCTGCTGAATGTAAAGGGAAAGGGACTTGAAAGATATGAATGCATCCTTAATTACACAGAAGTGTTATTGCTTAATGAAACAGCAGGCAAGGCTAGCGGATTGTCAGAGAACTAGTGTGACTCTTATATCCTCACTTTCAACAAAAAAGAGTTTCCTGCATAAATCTTCTGTCACACAAAAGCATGACATGTGCTTATATAGTCACAGAAAGTCATCTACTGCCATGTGCAACAGACTACAGAAGTTTCCTGAAGCAAATCCTAGGTGAGTAATACACAGTCATATGTAATAAGGTAAAATATTGATATAGACTTGTTCTTCTCTAATACAAGTTTGCACTCCATACGATAATAGTTTTACGTCTAAGTATAGCCAAGGGGTGGTATATCTGTGGGGAAAGTGTTTAATTTCTTATTCTGTTCTACCTTTGCAGTTACAACCTTTTTCTCTGGTGTTGGGTTTGGCAAAAAAACATTCCAAAAAGAGAAAACATTTTCCTAATAAATATAATTTCCAGTTGTGATAGATGCTGGGTGATAGATACAAAGTTGTTTTATTTCATTAATGTTATAAAATAAAAATATCCATAATTAACTTGCATTCAATATGTTTATCGTCTTAAAAATACACATGCAGTGCCTCAGATAAAAAGCAAAGTGCAACTTCTACAAACATCTTGTCTCACCTCCGCCGTACATGACGGCTAGCATGATGGAGGAGATCCAAGACACTTGGCTACTGGTGGCATTGAAGATAACTTCAATCTCTTTGAAGAACACAGTGATGGACTTCGCAAAGGCATAGGAGAAACCAATAGAGATGAAGGCACCGGCCACCACCACCCATCCCCAGCCTCCTTCTGGAGGAGTATACCCCACAGGACCTCCAACAGTGGGTGCCATGGTGTTTTCTTCTCAAAGAGACAGCTGATAGTCTGCAAGGAGAGAGCAACACTTTATAAAGAAAAAATGACTGTGAGACTTTTGTGAGCTAAATTATATTAAATTATAATTCTTAATTCAAACAACTCATCGTTTGCACTGTGGTATTTACAGACCTCCTGCTTAGTCTATAGACACTTTCCACAGTGTGTTCCCCAAACCTTTCAGCAATTTGTGCTATGGTAACTGTTATTTAAGATCAGACCAGACAGACTAGTCTTCTGTCCATATGCACATCAATGAATGAGCCTTGTGTGCCCATGACATTGTCAATGGTTCAACAGCTATTCTTCATTGGATCACTTTTTGAAAGTACTAACCACTGCATACACCCCAAAAGACCTGCTGCATTGGAGATGCTCTAACCCTGTTGTCGAGTCTTCACAATTTGTTCAGACACATCATCATCAAAAAGTACTCTTGCTGCCTAATGTATTTTATTCCTAGGTAGGTGCTACTGTAACTTAGTTAACTGTGTATATGTGTATATATGTTGGCAGATAAAATACCCTGCAAATGTGAGTCATGCTATTTGAAGGGTTTGAGTCTGCAAGTTTTACCAGGTTCTACCAATATCATGCCATAGTTTTTTCAAATTGCCATTTTGAACGACCCTGTGTGCCCACCTAGATGTTTTGTTGTAGGCTCAGGGTGGACAGAGAGAGTCCATTATGTTCCTTTTGTGTTTTCATTCCAGAAGACTCCTCAGTGCCACTGATGCCTGATCATTGAAGCCTCTCTCTATATTACATTCATCATAATAGGTTTTAAAGATATTGCCACATTTTCAATATGTTCAGAGTGTAATATCTGGCTTGAAATCATATATACTACTCAAGATATGAGCAGACATAGAGGAGCAGAAATCCCCACCCCTCTAACATACTTCTACACTTTTTCTGATTCTCCTTCAGTTCACTTCAGTGGGTAATTTGGTTTTATATAATAGTTTCCTTCTGATATTACTTGTGCATATTGCATATTTTTTTTATTACTTTCAGAAAGCTGGAAGCAACAACTGTGCAGATTATGAAGCAAACTTTAGAACAAAACAGAATTACAGATTAAGTGGTTTCATGTTGTACAAGCTGAGACAGATAGTTATCTTATTCGCTCTTAGTCACAGATTTCACAGACAGTGCTCCTACCTTTCTAACGCCACTCAACAAACTCAGAAGAATGCAGTCTAAGGCACACTCCTTCTCCTCAGTACAGGCTGGCGTTCCCGCTGTCATGTGATGGTGACCTGCACACTGAAGGTAAACTTGATCCAGCGCAAATCATCAAAACTTAAACAACAACTTGCAAGCCTTTGGGGATGAAGGGTTACTTTACTCTATAATGTAGCAAGCTGGGTCCAACTGAACAATGTCAACCTCCAGTGCTAGATTGTAGTCTACCAGCTCTTATTGGCTCCGGAAGTCAACAGAGAATCCTATTGGTTCCACAGAGTCTACTGCCAGGCCCACTTGTGTCCACTTCTCTCCACCTCCTTATGTTTTGATCCAAACCCACATTATGAACACCCTGTACTCTTTCAGTACAGTTCAAGTTGCCAGTTGATATCTCAAAAACAGCCTTAACCCTGCTTATTTACTGCAGTGTCCATTACAACATGTACCAGGTTTGTATAAAAGGCGCAGAAAGAAACTAAAGTGTTGGAAAGAAGGAATATATTGCTTTTACTTTGCAGAATTAAATGTCCTATGTTGTCATGGAGCCATGTATTGTTCATGCTGTTCTCAAGGGAGCTGAAATGCTTTAAGCAGGAGAGCAGATGTCAAGAAGAGCCCACATTCAGCCACTGGAACAAAGCCTTATATCTCCAAAATAATTACCTTTAGGTGAAGGAAATAGTTTTTATAACTTAAAAAACTCCTAAGTAATTTCTGACTAATTCCATTGCTCCAGTCATTACTATTTTTTTTTTTACATACTTACAGATCAGCTGACTTTTTCAAACAGTGTAAACAGCTAATATGTTCGCTGCAGAAGTTGGAAAAATACACAGATTGAATGAATTTACCAATTCATCAAATGAAAGAAGGCCATTCGAATTTTGGACACAATTAAGGAAGCCATGTCAGGGAAAAATGCTGCAGGTTGTTTGTTTCCTTTGTTTGATATTGGGTACAGAGCATCTATATGCCATTATGAATAAGCCTAGAAATTTTCAACAAGATTAAAGTAATTCACACAGGCATGCACTGACTGCAGAATTTCAACTGGCTATTGGTGCCCATTTTGTTGAGCCAAATGGAACGGTGCAACCAAGAGATCTAGCCAAGTACAAGATGCGAGATGAAGCCAAGTGTTAACATACCAAATTCAAAATTTTGAATTTTGAATAGTTTAGCTTGGAATGTTGAAATGTGTGAGCTAAGAAATTGTAAGACATTAAGTCACCCATGGACAGTGCTCGAAGATTCAAAGAGATGACAAGGTTTCTGCAGCTGGTAACTGATACAACCTCCTATCACCACTCCCGAATTGTTTTTGCTGAAAAGTATTACATTCAGTGTAATATAATAATATCCAAGTAAGTCTTAAAATTAAAGTACCAGACAATGTTCTTTGCTACATTTTTTAAAACATTGGTTAAATGCCATTGTTAAAGATAAGTTGAAATAAAATATCTGGACACCCCTTACTAATGAGTAAAATCAGCAACTCACACACAATGTTTGAAATTCCTTAGAAAAGGATTGCCAGTAGAATAGGGCACTGGAGCAGCTGTACATTAGCCCAAGGCCACCATGCTCAGAAAAACATTTGCTAAAGGGGTATAAAGCCCCTCAGCACTGAACTATAGAACAGTGGAGTTGTAAACCTGTAGCTCTTTCAGCTTCATGCAACTAGATGTTTCTGTAAACAGACATAAATCAAAAAGTGAATCCAAAACAAAGATTGAAAGAAGCTAAATCATTAGTCAATGTGATTAAATGTGACTTAATGAAATAATGACATTTAAAAAAAAAACATTTGCTGTCAACAGGCTTAATGTGAACCTGGAATTTTCTGTTTATGATCAGAAAATACATCTTCCATGCCATTAAAACTTCTGAAGGACACATTTTGTAAATCATTACATACAATCTGGGTAATAGAAAATAGAATCTATTTAAAGTCTATTGAATTTTGGAAAGATGCTGAAAATAATACAGAAATAATAAAAAACGTAATAACACAAATCTATTATAAACTTCCTAAACAATCATTGCTACCACCATGAAGAAAAGTATAACCTAAAGATGAAGGCATGTTGACCCATATAGAAAGCAGACGGGTTGCAGGCACCACTGATGGCAACATCTCTGGTGGCAAATCATCTGGAGACCGAATGCATCGACAGCTGCTGTCCAATAAAGTGGCACGGCATTCATTTTCTCTCCCTTTTGAGGGAACTCACAGGGAACAAAGGCCCTGTGCAAGAATTTTCTTCTTATTCTGGTCTGCCCAGGCAAAACAAACATGATTCGGAAACATGCATAACTATGAGACAGACAGTCGTGCTCCATGCCAGCCGTGTGGGAAGAATATAAAGAGAGATAGAAGGGAAGAGTCTGGGGAAACAGACATGGATCAAAATACTGTTGAAAAAAAGTGTATTCTATAATGATCACTTTCTGTAGACTAGATTGCACTTTGATCACAAAGCTGGACAGTGCAGATTGTCAAGTCATTGCATGGAACGTTTTTACTTTCTCTGCAAAGTTTAATTGCATACAATTTTTTAAATTTACCATAATCCATGCCCCCCTCTTTTCCTGTCTTTTAAAATGCAAGTATTTCTTTGATTTAATGGCAATTGTGTAGTAGGCCTAGGATTTTGTTAGTATGTTAGTAGTTTACCCCATGAACCACACCTAAATTGTCCCTTGTTCCCCTTCATCTAAGGAAGCCGGATGATCCTGGCTAAGAGAGGGAGGGGACATATTCTCATTACAAGCTGTGTTTGTTTAGGCTCTTTATTGTGGAGGCCTTTTACTGACGCCTGACTCCAGGAGATCTAAGGTACGCCTGTGTTAGTGCATGCATGTTTTCTAAAAGGACTAAAGAAAATATACACTACTACTGTATCACAGGAGGAACAGAGGAGTGTGCGCTCTCCCAGTGAGCGCTTCATTGTTAACAACGTCAGGCTTTAACGTGACAGGAAACACCCCATGTTCACCCCATATATGACTTCAAAACAGTAGTATACTTAAGCTTTCATGGGTCAAAGTCCGATTCACAGGGCCCCAAACAAAAGTTACCTAAGATTAAAAAATAATTTATAATATTAGACACGACTGTAATGAACCAAGAGGCTTCACTAGCAAAAACAAATGTATTATTGAGTTTTCACAGCTTTCCATTTTTTATGTGTTTTTTTCTTTTGCATAATACAAAAAACTTATTAAAGGACCAGTAAAGATGTTAGAGGCGCTGGCAGGTGAGCTTTAGTGTATGAAATTTAACAATTGTTTGGAAAATGCTTCTTAGCCAATCACAATCCTTTCTAACATGGAAAGGTATTACAATCATTACAAACAGAAGCAGGACCTGTACAATTTTGTGTGCAAACTGTAACACAATAGGAATATCTGTAATGTAAAGCATTACATCTGAATTAGGTCAAGCAAAATAAAAATGCAGGTGTAAATGCAGCCAAGATTTTTTTAAAAACAGATATTAATGTTATTACTCCAACTTCACAGGGTGGTGTGAGACAGATTCAAGCCACATGTTACAGCTGTCTCTCAAAGACATATCTGACATATATAAAACATAAAAAAATTTATAATGGCTGCATTTGAATTATGAATAGTCCTGGTGAGAGGGAGGTTGTTTTAAATTAAATCTTATAATATAAAATATTTATTAAGTAAATGTTTAAATGTTGGACTTATTATATTAAATTATAATAATTTGTGTTAAAAATGAGAATTGAATAACCATTTAATGGCACATTCTAGGGGTGTAACAGTACACAGATGTCACGGTTCGGTATGTACGATACAGCAAAGTTAAACAACAAAAAGTTCTAAAGAATGAAGCTTGGATTGTCTTCGTTTATTTTAAATAAACAGCAGTGTATTAACCAGTAAACACACTCTTGCTTATATTTTCATGTATGTGTAAGTGCACTATTGCACCACACTACGACTCAGGTTTATGATTTACTTGCGCTTTTTGGTCCCTCTGTGATTCCGTGTTACTTCAATCACGTGTTCTCCATCGTACCTTGTATTCTCTGAAAGACATCATGTACTGAACCGTGACCCATGTAACGTGACGGTTCGGTACGAATACATGTACAGTTACAGCCCGAGCACATTCCCAATGAAACATCCACATTCCCAATGAAACATATATCCTTAAAGCTAATAGATAACATGATGTATCAGGTTGTATGAACAGTGCCCCCCCCCAAAAAACACAAACACATGCCTCCCCAAAAATTCAAACAGGACCATTGTGTTTGTGTTTAATGTAAAACGACATACATGTTTCGGTCCTGTTCGCACACATTAAACCAAATCACTGCATGTAATGAAGTCAAATGATCTAACAGCACAGCTATTTGTCCCCACCCATTCACCGTTTAGGGTGTATAACACATCCTGTATCTTTGGCTTGCAGCACGTCTCTACTACACTTATTGTTTTCCTTTACCTCTCAGTCTCAATATGCTGGTGGAAGCTAGACATCCACCCTGCAGAGAAAAGACAATGCATATGTGTATGTGTGTGTGTATGTGTGTACATTCATGGTTCACCTGGGTGTCCACTGGAACATGTGTGTGCTTATTTGTGTTACACTGTAAGCTCCTTCAATTTGTCCAGCTGAAGAAGAAAGCTGACCTTGTGAGCAAAGGAGAGAATTGACAGAGGGGAGCACTGTTAACAAGGACTGGCCATATATCAAACAGCCAATTTGGAACTCTTTATCCACCGGGGGTCAATTCCAGCCACATGGACATAGATCAGAGGATTAGGGACATATGGTACACAGTTAATGTCTGTCTGCTCCATCTCCAATCAAGTGCCATGCAAAGACAGTCCTCCTCCTGTGGGTCACTGTGTGATTCACACTGCATTAAAGAGCTTGTCCTTAAACATACCTCAATTATTGTAATTAGCATAAAGACATGCACAACATTTAGAACATTAATATTCCATATTGTGCTCCCATTGTGCCAGCACAGAGGTAGATGGTTGCCTGTAAAATCTTTAAGATTTCTTTCTAGGTAGGCCAGAGTGCCAGAGAAAATGGGTACGAGAGAGATAAAGAAGAGAACAGTGCTCAAGCTGTGTCTACAGTTGTTTAGTCCAACTAAGAAGCACAAGCTATTGTAAGTCATTCCAGCAGACGTATCATTTTTTGTGATAAGAATGGCAGTATTGCATTTGTTATTATGACTGTGCCTCCGAGACAATCCAGATGGCCTGCCCACGGAGTGATTAAAGCCTGTAGAGGTGAAGAATCTGTTGCAGTTGATTCTCATATGGAAGCTCCTCCAGCACAACACATTAGTGCAGACACTGTGTGCGGTTTAGTCTGTATTTATGTAGTAAGAAAACATGGCCCTCCTCTATCTAATGCCATCTGGTGGACACTGCAAATTCTTCCTCCCTATAATGCATCTGGATTTACCTTTATGACATGACAGTTCTGCATGGTACAGCGTATCTGGCTACTCAGTCACTGTCTTGTTCATGTATGTCATGTCTGCAGTATTTAAGATCTGTATTCACTATATGTCTCAATATGCAATACACTGGAGTTTTAGGTTGATCCATCTCTGACTGACTGATGTCAGGTCTGGTTGTTCTAAGTCTACAAAATTTTTTAACCCTAACCTTTCCTAAATAATCCAGCTTTCTGACACCCGACTCACTCAGCCAGGCCTTGTACTGAAGCCTGGCAAAAAGAAGAACATGCTAACCACTACACCAAAACAGTGCTTTCCATCTTTCCAGTAGTACAGCTGCACCCAAAGACAGCTTCTCATGTTTCCATCAACCTAAGGGCTGCATCACAAAATGGTACTACCATAAACTTGTCATAGATTATGCTTATGTTGGTGTATAATGTTATGAACTTTGAGGGCATATAAAAAAACAAAGGATAATGAATAATGAATAAAACAATGAATAATAACTTGCAAAAGCAAGTGGTATGTCAGGTCAGGAGTCTTCTTCAAATTCTGTAGTGTTTCTAGCAGCAGAAACATCTGCTGCTAGCACTTGCCAAGTGCTGGCAAGAATGTCCTTTAACATATTCACATATTTAGCAGAGATTCTAATGAAGAGCTATTTATAGTGATAGATGAATGTAGTTTTAGGCTCTTGTTGGAAAAGGGATAAAAACTTTAATCCATGGTGTTACCCAGTATGCTATCCAATTGTACACTTAATCAGTAACTAAGTAGGGCATCTAATGGTATATATTAAAGGCATATTAAGGGCTATGTACAACAATTCAATTCAGTTTTATTTATATTTTACAACCAAGTTGTCACAAAGCAGTTTTACGGAGTCCAGGTCCGAGCCCCTAGTGAGTAAGCCAAAGGTGACAGAGGTGAGGAAAAACTCCCTCAGCTGGAGGAATGAACCTCGGGAGGAGCCACGACTCATAAAAGGGAATCCATCCTCTTCAGGTCGACCCGGTGAGAAAGAAGAGAGTCTTATTCTATAGTCTTATAGAGATAGAATAACAAAAGGTCTTCATGAACAAGATTACTAACAGATCAGCCGTCTACGACTAACCACTAAGTGTCCATTGAGGTAAAACCTAAGTACTGAAGCAAAACAGGAAAGAGAATGTTTTTTTTAAATGCCTTTATTTCTTTGTTTATCCTTTTAGAAATAGCATATAGTATTTAAATTATATTTAGACTACTTTTGTGTGAATTTTTACAAAAAAAAAAGACTGTACAACAGAATTCTGAAAAGGCATATTTCTGTTTTTGTGGTCTATGCATGCTGTGCCAGTCATTCAGAGACTAGACCACTTAGTACACTCCTGCAGTGCTGGAATCTGCTATCTTTGGCGTCTCTGTCTCCTCATTGCCAGTCTTCCTGCCTGCTCTCTCCTGCGTGGATTCATCTTCTGTTCCTTTCAGCTGGGCTTTTTTAGCTTCCTCCTTTTCTTCCTTATCCTGCAGCCTGTAGTTGATGCCCATGCCAACAAACAGAAACAAGCTCGCGACCACCAGGATTACACCAGAGCTTATATAAGTGTATTTGTAGTCAGAGTAGATGTCATTAAATGCTCCTGTGAATGCAAATGCAATATAACCATTACAATTTTTTTACATTCTTTAAGAAAATTGAGAAGTAACACATCTGTCTTTTTTCTTCTTTCACATATATTTAATTTTAAAAGCCTGTTAATTTAAATTGTTAATAAAGTGTCATTAGGTTTCATTTGCTTTTGTTTAATTGTTTATATTTTCAGTGAGGTAACTGGTGATTTGTTGCCACAGATAATGGCAGCATAGATTCATGTTAATAGAACTTTCACTTACTTTATGGTTTCAGTTTTGCATCAATTGTATTGTAGATTGTACTAGTAGATTACTCTATTCTCTGCTTTGTTTTCCTCTTTTCTACCTATCAAAAAATTTAACCTGACTCGGAGAGCTTTGCACAAGAATTCCAATGTGCATGGACTGCTGGTTTCATGCACAAATGGCAAATAAAAATATTGAATCTTGAATCATTTAGTTGGAAATTGTTTAAAATTCACTTGTGTTTGTATAAAAATAAATATATAGCGTGGAGGGAAAAAAAGCTTTTCTCCCATCTGGGTTTGCTTAAAGGTTGATTAGGGCCCAAATATGAATAATATGAACAGTCTTGGATTAGGGAATGAACCAGTGTGCCAGCTTGAGGTGGTTAAAAAAACCACAATTAGCTTTTTTTAGTGAGATGGAATATTCTGTTAGTTGCAGACTGTGTCTCACAGTGTAAGATGTCTCCAGAGAAATATAAATGTTTTGTCTAATAGTTTTGACATCTCCACTTAAAATATCACACATCCTCCTTCATATGACATCTTGTTCTGCCTACCCTAAGTTGTTTTTGAGCTTTATAGCATCTGTAATTCATCTGTAACGTCTGCAGACCAGTTACACAACTTTTGCTTTGGACTAACAACTGTATGGCTGTGCCAGAAATAAAATGAATAGCATTCAGTTACATGACAGTTAGTGAGATGAATAGCAGCTTTGTAGAGCATCTCTAAAAGCTAAAATACAGCTTTTCAAAATGAAAAAAAAAACTACAATATGTATGTACGTGAGTATTGTATATACAATATGTATATACAATATGTATTGTAGGTCCAAGACGAACATTAGCCCAGGAGCTTTTTGAGATGAGGCAAATGCAAATGAACTGATCTAGTAGGTTTTTTACACATCAAGCATGAAACTTTTGGACTCACCTAACAAAGGTGGGGCAAGTAACACCGGCACACATTCCAGAATAGTCACCAGTCCCACAGCACTGGAGAAGCGCTGTGCTCCCACAAGATCCATCAGAGTCTCAAACAGCACAGAGCTTAGCCATCCAAACCCAAATCCAAAGAATGCTGAATAGATCACCAACCCTAAATAATCCACTGACAGAGGTGCAAACAGGTGGCACACACCATTAAACAGAACAGAAGCTGCAAAGAAATATTGCACTCTGGGCCGCACCCATTTGGTGTTGGCCACTGTTCCCATGGAGGGACGTGCCACCATGTCCACCATGGCCAGTACTGAGAGCAGTGATGCAGCCTTATCATTTGGAATATCCTTACTCTTGCCAAAATTGCTGAGAAATACCAAGGGGGTGAAAAGTCCACAGAACATAACAACGTTGCCTATGAGGTATAAAAGAAAGCCGCGGTGTTTGAAGAGCGACAGATCAATAAAACTGTTGATAATTTCCATCACTGATTTCTTCTCACCTAAAGAGTCAGGTTCTTCAACAGGAGGCTTGGGTTTTGGCCCAATGGGCCTCATGAGTGATCCAGCTACACAGCAGTTGAGGAGAAGTCCACCCAGGATAAGGAAGCTACCCCTCAAGCCAAACTGGTCATAAAACCAGCTGTTCATCGGGGCTAAACTGGCTAGGAACACAGGAGTACCTGCCATGGCAATTCCATTAGCAAAAGGCCTCCTTCTATAGAAATATTTACTAATCATAATAAGGGCTGGGTTGAGATTGAATGCAAGTCCAAGACCTGTTAAGATATTATAAACATACAGACAAGATTAAAAAAAGTATTCCCTTTTCATGTAAAAAGAAAATAGACAGTAAAATACTGAGTTTTTTGTAGATTTATTGTTCCATTTGGTAAATAAACATATTCCATTTGACAAACCTCCTACTACACCCACATAGAAATACAGGGCCTCCACTGAGTTGCAAAAGGATGCAGCAATAAGTCCAGCACCTGAGAGGCAGCCCCCTAGGATCATTACAGGACGACTGCCATACCTGTTCACCAGGATACTGCTGATTGGACCTGTGGACAATGAGAAAGACACTGCAGCAAAGGAAAGGGACCAAACAATGCAAGCAAATTAAATTAAAACATATACATGGAATGATTCACTGCTGTTTTGACCTACAAAATGAAAGATAAAAACCTTTAGGCTATCAGAAAACGAATTATCCAAGAATATTTCAAATTGTCTTGCCACAACCTTAGAAATATACACATATATTCATAATTTAACCTTTTACTTTATAGACACTCACTAGCAAAGTGTATTTTTCTAACTGAAAATGGAGTGAAATGCTGGAAAAAGCAATGCATTTTTGTTTCAGTCCATGACAATTATTCATTGTTCACAAAAATTGTGCTGTGCCAAAGTTACAAGAATGAACAACAAGTTGCGTCACCTGTAATTATTTACTGGTTCATGCCCCCCCACCCAAAAAAAAATTATACTGTGGATATCTGTGTGCCTTTTGTCTTCTTACATCACCAAGAGGCTTTTCTGGACCCACATGCTACATTAACATGGATTGGGATGTATAAAGTTAGTGAACCACCCAATCAGGCTGCAATAGCAGTAGTAATATGCAGTAATTGCAGTAGTTTCATGACCCACACATTTAGGTGTTTTTTGTGCTCCAACATACTTGATGCAACCAATCAGACAGTTAAAATGCCCTTTTAGAAGTGGATGTTCTACCATAGAGAATCCAAATAAAGCTGTGGAGCAGTGCATGATACCACATGACCAGAGTTGGAAAATGGTTCAGTGGGTTGGATATGCTGTAGCTCTAGGGAAAGCTCTCATGTGGTGACAAACCAAAGTGCATGTACAGTTTTGTAGATGCTCTTTGCTTGCATCAAATGAAAGATTTTAGAGGCTACTGTAAGAAATGCCCGATGACCCTTTTGAGAATCGGAATGCTTTTTGCACTGACAGGGACTAAATGCAATGGGATAATTCTGAGAGTCACTTTCTTTTCTGGAATCATAAATCCAGGCAGGTCACAAGTTAAGATAAGATAAACCTTTATTAGTCCCACAAGTGGGAAAATTGCATTTATCATTATTAAAAGGAGGTCAGTTTTGACCCATTAATGCAAACTCTTTATTTTAACCTAACAGATCGACTATAAATGACATACCGATTACTAACATGAGGACCTATAAGATGCTTCCCATCTATCATCTGTTTGGTGAAAGGAGAGTATGTTTTATGTTAACAAATAAAATAAGGATAGAATTCATGAAGTGGCATTTGTGTGGCACTGTAAACCATTCTGCACTGGAATCCACCCTTTATTGCAGAATTTGTGATTTTTGGACAGGCAAGACAGAGAGGAAGGTTAGAA
Organism: Brachypetersius gabonensis; assembly: GCA_037577145.1. Classification (NCBI taxonomy): domain Eukaryota; kingdom Metazoa; phylum Chordata; class Actinopteri; order Characiformes; family Alestidae; genus Brachypetersius; species Brachypetersius gabonensis. Next base: position 18,141,535 of record JBBJLR010000111.1, read on the forward strand.
GCAAGGACACTGACTGCCTTGTTAGCTGAATATTTGAAATATTTAAGTAAATAATAGTTTCTGCAAGACACAGTTTTCCTTTAGTCCACTATGAGAACATTTTCATCGAAACAAAGACTGCGATTCCTCACTTTTAGAGATAAGTACTGTACTATTCAAATGCTGTAGAGTCTGCAGAGAGATCATGTTTACATTACAATCATTTTACATCAAATTTAGTGTCTGCATTGTCATTAAATAAAAAAAAACACCCTCAGATTATAATTATATTACTTATTTTTATTAGTATTGTATTTTTACATGTCTTAATGTAAACCTGTTTAAATTAACTAAACAAGTCAATCAAGTAATAAAATGAAGCTAATAGTTGTGACGGTTCTGACTGGTTTAGGCCCTGATTTCCGGTCACGTGCCTGTTTTTCTGTTTTCTTTTGTTTCTTTACTGTAATTAGCTATGTTTGTTGACTCCGTTTCGAGAATGGTTCCGCCACTATGGCGATGAGGCCTTAGAGGCCGAGCTTATGTTTCTGTTTTCCCCATTGTTCCTGTGTTCTGGTTCTGTGTTCTATGTGTTATT
>JBBJLR010000111.1:18144347-18162039 GCA_037577145.1 Brachypetersius gabonensis
AGGTGCGATTAAAGGTGCGATTAATCGCGAGTTAACTACGGCAAACATGAGATTAATCGCGATTAAATATTTTAATCGACTGACAGCCCTAATAAATATATCATATTGGTAAATGAACCTACATAAAGTTCATAAATTAAGTTTGTAGAAAAAATAAGAGAAAAAAAGAATATGGCTCCTTTATCTTGAGTTTGAACTCAATGCAGTGATGTATGTTTTAAAAAATTTTGTGGACTGGCTTGCACTCTGAAAGCCTGAGGCCATATTAGTTTTTCCCTATGATCCATAATGGAATCTTGCTGAGCATGTTGTTGCTAATTTAACATTTCTCCTACACTAGACCTATACAAAAGCCACATCGCATATAATATATTTTTGGTAATTTTCTTCCAATCTGAGGACTGGACTAATTATCATGGTTGCTGAAAATCCATAAACATTACAAACTCAACAAGTACGAAGGCTAAAACAAAGTTCACCTCCTGCATATATGAAGGATGCATTGATGGATGAGATCCAGGAAACCTGACTTGTGCTGGCATTGAAGATCAGTTCAATATCTCTGTAGAACACAGTGATACACTTGGGGAAGGCATAGGAGAAACCAATAGAGATGAATGCACCAGCTACCACTGCCCACCCCCAGCCTCCTTCTGGAGGAGTGTACCCCACAGGACCACCAACAGCGGGTGCCATGGTGATATCCACAGAAATGGACAGGTAGTTTTCTGCATGGAGAGAAAGAAAAAAGAATCAGTTCATCACCAATGTGTACACGGAAAAGTATGTATATAGCCAGGTGTCAACAAACCAAATGTGTTGATTAGGCAACATGTCCCTGTTTTTATGCCTGTGACACTAGTGTAACAAATCTAGTCACATGAATAGTTTGTAGTCATCACATTAGCAAGGATGTCCTTGCTGTAATGATCTATTTTCATGAAGTATCACTGATTCTGGAGCTATGTACTAAGACACATGTCTAAATGCTCCATTATTTTTTTTGAACCACCAACTTATATTCCAGACACCAACTGCATTTGCTTCTGCTTTCACACAAATCATGCTATTGGAAATATGTTTGAGTTACTCAAACATATTTTATAGTTTTGGCAAGTTTAAATCATAATGTCTTCATTCAGATTCTGAGTAACATTTCAAAAGACAGCAACTTTGGCTTCAGACTTTACAACAGTTTATAAGTCATACAAGTCACACAACAACGCTGAGACATACCTGTTCAATTTTCTTTGACTCCCCTTTTCTTCACTTTCTCCTTGTACATCTGAGCTGTTTCATTATACGCCACTGCCGCACGCTGTCACAAAGTAACCCCTCTGGCTTTCTGTGAAATGCCAGTCACTGCCCATCCCCCACAGCACTAATCACAACAAAGCCGCATGACTTGCCGTTGCCCGAAAAGAACAGAACTTGGGATTGTTTTGGTTATGCTAATACCAGGTGATGGGGGCATGCATAGAACAAACAAACATAATGTTTTCATATCATGACAAGAATTTCTGTGTAATTTCTGCACAGTGCAAATCACCAGGTGGGCAAAGTTTGTGTTAGAGGAGCCTCCCCACTGTTTTCCCTTGATGACTGGTGGGCAAACTTCTTATTGCTGCTTGAAATGACTGGAAATTCACAGTAATTGACAGGACATTCTTTTTTTTACTTCTTTCCCTAGAAACTCCTTTCATCTGAAGAACCCTGAAGTATTGCTGAACGTGGCGGGGGTGCAGTATTATATATTTGTAAAACCTATTAAGACACTAGATTTCAATCATTTCACAAGCATTGCTCAGCTTTGAGCCAAACCAGATTGCAGTAGTGCGTAAGAGACCCTCAGTGGTAATTAAAAGATTGGCTTGAGGGCGAGTCTACTCTAAGCATATAGGCCATGACTGGTTCATACAAAAACTACTAATCCCAAATGGATCTAAAGAATGGCGTTCATCATGAGGTGAAGAAACATTTGTGGTTAGAACTAGATGCTTAGTTTGGCAGGTTTCCTTTGTTTTTTCAATAAAGAAATGTTCTTCCATATTAATCGAATACAGTTTGATTTGTAATTTGAAAGTGATCTAACACAAAGGCCTCTGTGAGTTTGCCTACTGGCCCAAAAGTCCACAGAAGGTCAACGTTCATACCACATTTTGAAGAACTGCAATGGTTACCTGTATATTTCAGGACAAATTCTAAAATTCTATGACTTGTTTTTTAAGCTCTAAGGGTGCTTTCACACCTACAGCATTTGGTTAGCACCAAATGTGTTTGGTCCATTGGTTCGGTTCGTTTGTGTTGATGTGAATGCAATCTCGGTACTTTGGTGCACACCAAATCAATCGATTTGTCCGCTCTACTTTCTCCGCTCTACTTTGGTACAGTTCGTTTGGTGTGAAAGCAACCAAAGCAAATTGGACGAAACGGGATAGTTTAATGCATTATGGGTATCAGATGAGATGCAGGATTGATAGGCCAATGGAATACCTGATGGATCTGCAGGAAGATCGCAGGCTAATAACGAAATGATCATTCCGGAGGAGGAGGGCACGTCTCTTCTCCCTGAAGTCGACGAGATGAATAAATCAGGAAGTTGGTTTGGAGTCGCAGCCGCGAATTATGTTCGAAATGAATTGTCTGAAAAAGATGATCTGCACGTACAACGTATTGTGCGAGGATCAGCGCCATGTGCGCAATGCAAAGCTGTTCCTCCACGATTATTGAAAGTGGCGCGATTTTCTGGAAATTGTCATTTCCGGTGCTGATGGTCTTCTCTGTCTATTTTGGTTTGTTTAGAACTCTGCATTATGTGAAAACAAACCGTTCCCATGTCTATTTACTACATTGTAACATTTCTCTGACTGGTGCGCACTAAAGCAATCAAACTATTGGTGTGAAAGCACCCTAAATGGCTTTAAAGTGCTTGCTTTCACTTTCTCACTGCTTAGGTTCCAACACGCAATCTTGGCAATAGCATTAAAACTACCTGCCTCATCAAGTGTTGGTATCCCTCTAACCCGTCGAATCCTGGACTCCTCAAGACCTCCCAACGTGTGCTGTGCTACCAAGACGTTAGCAGCAGATTATTCATGCCCTTTAACTTGTGAGATGGAGCCTCCATGGATCTGTTTGTCCAGTGTTTCCTACAGATGCTCAACTGGAATAAGCATGTCAAAAGTTCATTAGCTTTTAGTTGGTACTAACCACTGTAAACCAAGGAACACCCTAAAAGACCTGCTGTTTTGAAGATGCTCTGATCCAGTCATGTAAATATGAAATGTTGCCTTTGCAAAAAGTATCTAAGATCATCATGTTACATCCAGAGCTCACTGTAATATGCACTTACAGAAAACAGTTGAGGCCCCTTTCTGTTATTAGACTTTAAACTGTTTAACTCAATTTCACTTTTGTTAGGTACACTTTTTTAGGTACACACTGTTTGGTACACATTACATTTAAATACAAATATAATTAATTTAGCCTTTGATTAGAAGCTTTCCTTTCTGTGAGTTAGTGCCTTGGTGGTCTTAACTTTATTTAAGCTTTAACAGAATTGGTAATAGAAGAAAATCACAAAACTCAACATTAGTTTGCATTCCTATTGAACATTGTAACTTTTGAGCTGCCCCTTGTATAAAAAGTGGTCTATAAATAAAATTGTTAAAATTATAACCAAGCGCATTTATTTATTTATATTTTCACTTGAAAGCCCTAGGAGCTGCTATCCTTCAAAGAACCATGTAATAGAATCAAGAAAGATAAATGAGCCAACTAGACCATCTAAAATATGACGGAAATTTAATTGACAATGTCACTTCTCATCAGTTAAATATCACACTTAGATGTTTGTGACATTTAAGCACACTTTGAAAATAACAAGATTCTTTGTTGCTCGGAAGCTTTCATGCTGTGCCCTCGCTGGTTATGTTTACATGCATTACAATATCCTTTACTTGGAATGTGCTCATTTTCCATGTACAGAATTGCTCATGTAAACACTTAATTCCACTTGAGATCTTTGGTAAAAGGTCTGGGTTTTTTTTATACTGCAGGAATACAATGACATTATTTTGATAAGGGCATGTTTCTGGAATATGTGCATTTCTTTGAACATCTAATGTTTTCTTGCTACTCACAGAGTTCTGCTGCTACTTGTATCTAATAAATAGTAGATTGATTAATGGTATAATTGTATAATCTCAGTATAAAAAGCTTCCAGTGTTTTCTAGTGTTTATGGTCAATAATTAATGTTCTGTTGTTAGATATGTAAAATCAAGTGCAGGCAAGATTATCATAAGCCATTGCTAGAGATTTGGGACACAAAATACAAGAAGAGAACAATATGCATTGCAGACAGTTGAACCGTCATTGCTGAGATTTAGACACAGCTTCATGGACCTTCAGTGGGGGGGGGGTGTGAAGGATCAAAAATAACAAAGAACAAAACCTCTCAAAGCGCTTGAACTCACTCACTGTGACTGAAACAAATCTAATTATTTTTCTATTGAAATAGATTGCTCATCCTTGCTGGATCTAAAGCAGGGCACTTTTCCATTCATAACAATGGCAAAATAACACTGGCCTCATTAGCCACAACAAGAACATTGGGCATTGTGTTGCAGTGGACTCAAAACATTCTCCCATTGCAAAGGGTAGCCTATGAATCAGCATTAGCCCTCCAAACACTTTCAGCATTGCCTATTCGGCACAGTGAGACGCCTAGCACAGAAAAATAGAAGCTCTAAAAGGAAGCTTCTCACACAGCAGGAAAAACATCACCCGTGGTCTGACCCAACAAGAGAACCCAAGCACTACCCAACAAGCACAGTTCCCTGGGTTCATTTTAAGTGCAGAAAATAATTTGCCAGTGCTATGATATTTAAATAAAATTATGCTGACTCTTTAAGTACTATTTACAGGTCAGACCAGTGATACACTCTGTGGGAAAGATGTATGATGCTGTGCACCTTCATCAAAATTTCATCCTATGTACACAGATGCTCATAAATGCATGAATGAAAGGTTTTGCTTTCAAGAAAACCTCACTGACAGCTGGTATAGCCAAAATATTCTCAAAAACAGCATAATGACACGCTTCAGAAGAACACAGTTATGATATTTCTCCCCTTCTTTTTCAGTCAGTTTTCAATCTTGTTTACCAAACATACAGAATTTCAGACATGGATCGTTTTCAGCTCAATAAAAAACAATCCTGCTCTCAGAATGCTAAGTTGTCCTTCTTATCTGCCACAATCTAGCCTCTGCTAATTGAGAGGATCCTTCCAATCCTACTACTGCCAACTGTACAGTTTTATATACACTAGTTGTCAGGCATTATTTTTAATATTTTTTCTTTTTTTACTTAAAAATCCTTTCTCTCTCATACATTTAGCCTTTTGTATTTATATAGTAAAATGGTTTTGTTTTTGTTATTAACATCCTTCCAGGGAATTTGTGCACTACACTACTACTACTACTACTAGTAGTGCTACTACTACTACTACTACTACTAATAATGGCTCCTAAAACAAGCATCCTTTCTCCAGAGATAATGCTGATTTATTTCTTAAAAAAAAATGTTATACTGAATTCCGTTCACTGTAGATGAGTAATACTACTTTCTCACAGGCTGTCAGTTGATATAGTCTGCTCTGAAAAGTGGAGGAATCTATCAGTCTGGCTGTTTTCTGTGTGACATATATTAATACCTATGAATGTGTATTTCTGTCTTCAGAGACAGCATGTCTCAGAGACAGGCCAGATGGCCAGTGATATATGTGAGGCGTATGAAGGCCCGTGTCAGTAAACTCAACACTTTAGAACTTTATATTCTTCCATGGATCCACTAACACAACATAACTACATAATAGCAAGAACTGCATTTTAAATTAGAGAAACTCTGTTAGAGAAGCAGTGCATGAACATGGTGTATTTGACATGCTGTAGTGTTGTTTTCAATGATAAAATGTTTAGCTGGTCACTCTCCAGTAAGTGCACTATATAGAAAACTTTTTTGTAGTGGATAGTGAATGAGTAAACCATATGAACCATTCTGAAATAAATACAATAATGAATACACTTTTTTTGTACAAACTGCAGAAGGCCTAGTTGGTTTCTTGCAATACAACACAAATGTTTGTATGAATGTTTTGGGATCTAGACATTTTCTAGCTCTTGTATGATTAACAGATATGTATGGTGTAAGGTTTGCTAGATGAGTTGCCTTGCTTTGATTTTTCTGACTGGTTTGTCATGGATACTTTCTGAGGGTTGAAGTTCAGGTTGAAAAAGGATAGCTACCAGTTAGAAAAAGTTACAAAATGGTTCTCCGAGTAACCACATGTTTTTGGGCTGTTTAGCGTTTAGCCTTCTAGTGCATGCCCCCTAGTGGCCACTGCAGGCATTGGCTCAGAAAAGAGTTCAACAGGGCTAAATTACTGCACAGCTTGGTGAATTTCCTGGCTCAAATACATCTGATTCATCTCAGCAGATAAATATAGATTTAGAAATTGAGTCAGAAAAGAGAAATTAAAAACTATGATGGACTACCTTGTTCTCCGCATCTTGATTTATTTTCTTTTCTATGTCAAATGTCAAGTCAAGTCAAGTCAAGTAGATTTTATTGTCATTTCTACCATATACACAGTACATAGTAAGAATGAAACTACGTTCCTCCAGGACCATGGTGCAACACAAGAGCAAAACAGAACAGAACACAAGTGATAACAGGACAGAACAAGAGCAACAATACCACTAAACGAGACAATGTGTAGTGCAAATGACAATGGCTACATTGAGGATAAGTACAGTATTTGACCAGTACTGTAGTTTAGCAGCAGAGATGTGCAAGAGTGCAAATGTGCAGGAGAATACAAGGCATAAATATATAAATATGTGCAATTTAAAAATGGAAATTTAAAATGGCAATAAATATGACATGATATGGTTAGTAGCAGCATAAAAAAACAGAGAGAGAGTCATGTGTTTTACAGAATTCGTGATAAGAGTATTTTAACTGGTTATTAAAAGGGTTTCCAAGGGGGTTAGGGGTGAGGTAGGGGGTGGTGGGCGTTTTGTGGAGTGTGTGTGTGTGTGTGTGTATATGTGGTTTTTAGTTCTGGTTAAGGAGTCTGATGGCCTGAGGGAAGAAACTGTTCCCCATTCTAGTTGTGTATGCTACGGTACCTTTTACCAGACGGGAGGAGGGAGAAGAGTGTGTGCTGATGGCTTTGCGGATGCACTGTGTGGAGTAAATGTCTGTGACAGAGGAGAGAGAGACTCCAATGATCTTCTCAGCTGTTCTCACAACCCTCTGTAGGGTTTTTTGGTCCGAAACATTGCAGTTTCTGTACCAGGCTTTGATCCAGCTACTCTCAACTCTCTATGGTCCCTCTGTAGAACATGGTGAGGCTTGGGGGTGGGAGGTGCGTTCTCCTTAGTCTCCGCAGGAAGTAGAGGCACTGCTGGGCCTTCTTGGTGACAGAGCTGGTGATGAGGGTTCACGTGAGGTTCTCCATGATGTGAACACCAAGGAACTTGGTGCTCTGGACGATTTCCACTGAGGAGCCATCGATGCTCAGCGGAGAGTGATCATGTTGTGCCCTTCTGAAGTCAACAACCATTTCTTTTGTTTTCTCCACGTTCAGGGACAGGTTGTTGGCTCTGCACCAGTCCGTTAGCCGTTTCACCTCCTCTCTGTACGCCACCTTGTCGTTCCCGCTGATCAAACCTACAACAGTTGTGTCATCAGCGATCTTGATGATGTGGTTTGAGCTGTGCATTGCAGCACAGTCATGGGTCAGCAGTGTGAACAGTAGAGGGCTGAGCACACAGCCCTGGGGGGCCTCTGTGTTCAGCGTGGTGGTGCTGGAGATGTTGCTCCCAATCCTGACTGACTGGGGTCTCCCAGTCAGGAAGTCCAGGACCCAGTTGCAGAGGGAGGTGTTTAGGCCCAGCAGTCTCAGCTTCCCAATCAGATGCTGAGGAATGATGGTGTTGAATGCTGAACTGAAGTCTATGAACAGCATTCTAACATAAGTGTCCTTTTTATCTAAGTGAGTGAGGGCCAGGTAAAGGGTGGTGTTGATGGCATCATCTGTTGAGCGGTTGGAACGGTATGTGAACTGCATCAGTAATATCAGTAATTTCAGTAAAATCAGTAATCAGTAATATCAATAATTTGCACATGCAGAAATACACTTTCTTTCCAAACCAAACTATCTGTCATGTATAATATCTATAATGTCTATCATGCCTCTGGTTAGAAGTTTATTGACTGTACCTTTTTCTTGATGTGTGTGTCCAGAAGCTATTTCTTGTTAGCGTAACAGAACTCACGCATATTATCTTGATATTATTGTTTTATATTGTTTTGCTATATAATATATACATGTTTACAACCAGAGTTTGTAAAAGTCTTAAACCCCAAGCAAAGACAGTATATTTTAGAGAAAGACAATCTGTACTATATGGCCGACTTGAAGGCACTTAATTATGATGATTTTAATGATAATGATAATGATGATGATGATCATCATCATCATCATCATCTACATTATCAGTATTATTATTATTCTCTATACCCCAAAAGCAGCACAAATGTTCAACAGTGCAACAAGTTCTGCATAAGGGTATTTAAGCTTATTGTAGTTACACTTGCTCTTGAAATGCATGCTGCAATGATTCAAACGGGCTTGATTAACTGAAGCAAGTACCTCGAATTTCCCCCCCAAAATTGTCTCTGTTTAACATCCAGCCAACAAATACCTCATAACCATGATTTTCTCTCCTACTGCAACCCAGTTATTCATTTATTCATGCATTCTAATATACCCCTGCCTTGCCACAGCAATTAAAGGCTCGTTTCGGGCCCAGTCTGTCTCCCACTGGCCTTGAATCGTGCCCCTGTTAGGGGAATAAGTTTTCACCCTGGGGTCAGGGCATTTAACAATACTCCTGAGAACTCATTTATGCACTGTATTGCTGCTTTCTTTGGACTCCATATGGTAGTCTACCAACAGCAAAAAAAACCTGACAACCTCCTACATATTGAGAAATTTTAATTCTCAAGAAAATTTATGCACGGCTGGCATTTGCACACAGCCTGGGATCCAAAACACTGCAGTGCACAGCTTCACACTGATAAAGAACTGCCCCTTTATAAATCCTATGATAAACATTGTTGGGAAAGCCAGACTCATACCTTAGATCAACGTGACAGTGAATCAGCTGTTACAGTGAGATCATTCTCAAGGACCGGAAAGATCTGCTAGAAACTGTGTTCTCTCCAGCTACATTTCTGAATGCTCCCCTGTAAAATCCAATACTGCTGGAGTGAATCGAAACCTTTTTACACTGCCCATGCATCAAATGTAACTCTTCACTGTAACTGTGTACCTGTTTTCTATATAATGGAGTGCTTTTTTGAAGCAGTGTATGCTGCCATTCAGTAATTGTTTGAAGACATCCGTTCTCACACACGTGTCACTCATGAGAATATACCTATCATGCTTGTTTTACTGTTGTATACTATTATTGTCGTTCATACTGTTTTCTAATTTGCTCCAAAAACTATTATTATTGTTGTCATTGTTATTTTATTGTTGTTATAATAATCATTATAACAACAACAACAACAACAACAACAATAATTATTATAATTGTTGTTGTTGTTGTTGTTGTTGTTGTTGTTGTTGTTATTATTATGCAGTCTATTATGCATTTGGGAGTATATGGGCAAACTGTACTGCGAATGAAATGCGATATGTAGCATTGCCCATGTGAATTTACTCCAAACTGGGAAGTGAATAAAAGTACAAATGTAAAAAAGAATTTGTGATCAGTGCTTTCAACACTATAAAACTAATTTGATTCCAGGCAAATGTATAAAATAATTCATCATGTTAGTCCTGTATATTTCTATAGTGTTCAAATGCAGCAATCAGCAGTACCTATTAAAAAAAGCTTTTTTTAAAATGGCAAATGTACTTAAATTATTGACTAAGCTGCATAGCACTGAGAATAAAAGTGAAAGTAATCTAACATCCAAAACTCTTCAGTATTGAAAAGTGACGTTCAAACCTTAAGGTAAAACTGCTAAAATAGGTGACAAGCAAAATCTTTAAAATGCTACACAAAAAATATACATGCAAGGTTCTTTAGGAAAGAAAGGGGCTTCTTCTATGGCACCTTTTTCTTTTAACAGTGTATGATGGTCAAATAAAGAAACAGCAACCTAAGCTTAACCCATGATGATGCTATTGGCAGCATGGTAATGCAATTTCACTCAGGTGTGGGCCAATGTCACAGTTCCATCTTTCAGTGCCCTTCATTACCATAAAGTAGACACAGCGCACAGTTTGGGATGTTCATGTGTCTCTTATCTACACCTCCCCTATTTTCTGCATGGAAGGGTTAGCAAAATTGACTCAGCGATGTTTCCATGCAAAGTGGCTTTGCTTTTCCATTTACATGAATAGGGATGTAGTGGGTCATCAAAGCTGGACGCAGGTGTAGGAGTCAACATTGCTCCGCTTGTCAACACACGAGCCGAGAGACAGCAATACCCCTGATGCAAATGAACTGCAAAACTGCCATTCACTTGGATTTTTTTCTGTGCCTCGCTCACATACACGTTCATGCCTGATAACATAACACTACGAGGCCATTATGTGAAAAAATGACATGATGTATCTTTCTCTCATGGAATTGCCAGTTAGAGGGTTAATACTGCGAGTCGTATCCTGTGTCAGATACGTCAAATTTTTCAGGTCCTAAATGACAAATACTGTCTTCTGTAAAGGTCAAACATGTAGCTGTAGTAGCTGCAGTGCACTCGGTAGAACTGCCATTTCTTCAAGCAGACACTGTACGTTAGCATAGACACATATATGAAAATGACTTTGACAACATTTCAGAAATTTGAGGTATAAAGAAAAGCAAGGGCTAAGAAGTGCGGGAAATGTATAACATTGTTCTGACATTGACTTGTCTTCATACAAAGCTTTCTGCTGCTCTCTCCTCACCTGTGTCCTTTCTCAGCTTCTCTTGGGGGAATAAAGCAGCCCGCACCGAGGGCAGTGGGGGCTGTGCTTTCAAATCACAAATAAAAACAGCACAACAATGCCATTTGCATTTCCAACATCTGTTTCAATGACAGAGACCCATGATTTGTTATTTTGCTGCCCGGGGGCCTGTCTTCAAATGGTAATTTAGGTCCCTTATCAAGGGCTTTGTCACCAGAGACCATATTTATGTAGTCTTCGCTGGGGAAACTCTTGTTGAATTATTAAATTGTGATTTTTGGGCAGTTCTCTAGCCACTACACTACCATGCCGATTATATTAGACAGGAAAACTAGCTGACCAGTCAAACTGAAACCCATGTAAAATTCATTGTTCAAGATGCATTGAGGCCGACTCATATAGCCTAAGGATTTATACTGGAGGAAAACACACACACACACACACACAGCAGCAGCAGCAGCAGTGGCTACAAGAACAACAACAGATTTTTTTCCTACTTGTAAAGCCCCACTAGGTCTAAGTCTCTGGGACGGATTTGTGGCAGACTTTTTTTTCAGTGAGGTCAAATGCCTGCAGAGAGGCTCTCATCTACACTAATGCCACTGAGGACAGGAACGGCTCGGGTTCAAGTGGAAGCAAGATGGGCAGAGTGACAGCCAGGAGGAAAGATTGTTGATCAAACCACCGCCAGACACACATGTCCTCACGAATCTCATGGGTTGAGGAGCAGCTGGACCAATGTTTGGTAGGGTGGATTTAACCTCAGGGGAGATAGTGATGGTCTTTGCTATTGTTTTCTCTCAGAAATGTGCTCTTGGTTTAGTGCACTTGGAACTAACTGGATTCTCATGGTTTTTGACTCTGTAATCCAGTTTACTGGATTTGAAATGGAACTAAGATTATAGTTAAAGGGCAAAATGCCTACTATATTTCAGATGGTCAGACAGTCACACTGCCCATGTTATAGTTTTCAATTTGGCATTATTCTGTTATAGGTGTTCTTTTCATTTCAAAAGCAGCCTCTGTGTGATACACCTGTGCCATGTTTAAAATTAAACTGGAGTGCTGTGTTTAACACTAGGGCTGTCAATCAGAAGATGATCACGAATAAGCAATATTTTTACACTGTCCCATTTTATATCTGTCCCATCAGCATACAGATGATTAGCCCCGCCTCTTCAAGATGAAGTTATACGTGCTTCAGCCTAACCTAATTAACCGTAAGGGATATAAAGAGGAAAATTATAATGTAAATATTGATTTGAATTGTTTTTTTTGTACATAGATGTCATAAGTGGGACCTAAAAATATAAAATACATGATGTGGAACAGGGTGCTTAAAGAAAATTCTCAGTTCTTTACAAAAATGTTTCTGTAGAGATTTAGCCATTGAAAGCTTCTTTATGGAAGCAAAAGTGGTCTTTCCATGATATTTTTGGCATGCATTTTTATGTGTGTGGTGTAGGTGGGACTTGCTTTTTCTGAAGACATTTGATCACACTCTACAAAACAAATAAGTAATTTCAACAGTTGGCAACAAGTCTTCACTTGCTCATGGCCTGCACTGTTGTCCAGTCCAGACAATTTTAATTTAATGGCTTGGAGTCTGTTGCTCACCCAGCCTGCATGACCAGTAAGTGGGCGATACAATAAACAGCAACAGGCGCCAGGATGCTCTGAAGCCAGGGGTGTTTATGGGACAGAAAGCCTGTGGGACAGTGAGATCCTGGAGGCCAGCCTAGTTATACGAACACAGAGGTTGTCCTGGGGCCTTCACTGAGCTTCTTCTTTTGTTTATTTGTTTGGTTATCAGGCCAGCAGCACACATGGAGGTGACAGACCTAGAATGGCAAGCAGCAGTTTTCCACACAACAGGGATGTGCATGCACTTCAGAGAAAGACAGAGCTGCCCTGTCATTGGCAGGTTCAGGTACACCAGTGGGGGACAGTGAACAAACAGCTTAAAGCTTTCAATGATGGCAGACATTTCCCCTCTGTGGACACATACTTCATGGAATTGATGAAAATATGACACTTGTTTATTAGCATTTATTATAACAAGATACGCTTGCAGCTTTATCTCAACAACAACATTAACTATTCATGTTCTTCCCATAAATGTGTTCTTTCTTAGCAACTGTTGTGAGGTGGTACAAGTTTGACAATAAATTACTCTTTTATCTTTTTTTTTAAATAATCTTTTCTTAATGAGAAAAAAACCTTGCTTTGTAAGCGTATGAAGTGTGAAGTGAAGTGAAAGCGAAAATACCTTTCTGTCATCCTTAAAGACACCTATGCACACAGTGTGAGCAGCACAAAATTCTTCCTCTGCATTAAATCCATTTAGTAAAACAAAACTAAACAACAAAAGACAAGTCACAAAAGACAGACAGGCGTATGTAGACAAACATAGCCCAACAGACACAAGCAAACAGAGGGGACAAGACAACACCAAAGACACAGACAGAGATATTAAGCATGAATATATCAAGAGGAAGTTCATAGATTGTTTAGATTAATAACACAAGGAGGAGAGAAAAAAACATTAGTGCTGCAGGGATGAAAAAGAAAAAAAAGGGGGGCTTAAATATTTGTAAAGTGTGTGTGTTTGTGTGTGTGTGCACGCGCGTGTGTGTATGTGTGTGTGTGTGTGTGTGAGAGAGAGAGAGGAAGGGGTCAGAGGTGTGCATCTATATGTACATAATGTGGTTAGTTATCAGGTAACTCAAGTGTAATGATGAAATGATTCCAGGTTTCTAAACCTGGAGATGTGTTCCTTGAGGAGACTTAACCAGTGATTGATGTTCAATGGGGTTTTGGTTTTCCAGTTTAACAAAATGGTTTTCTTGGCGACAGTTACGGCAACTGAAGTAGATTTGGAATATTTGGGCAGTAGATGAACTGTTGAAAGGTTTCCAAACAAACAGAGGGATGGAGTGTTACAGCTCAAATTGTGAGAGAGAGTGTTAGTGACATTTTTCCAAAAGTGCTGTACTAGGGAAAAGGACCAGGTTGAGTTTAGGTAATCATCAGGAGTGTGCAATGTGAACAAGTGTCAGATGTGAGTAGTCCCATTTTATACTTTTTGCGTTGGGTTGTATGTGTTCTGTGAATTTCTTTGTACTGTATTAACTGTAGTTTAGTGTTGTTAGACATGGTGAAGGAGTTACTACAGATTTGTGTCTAGAGGTCGGGATCGGGGGTAAGCTTAATAGCAGTGTCTATAGATGATAAGATGTGTATAACCTAGAAGGAATTCTTCTGGGATGGGATATTTTATGGATTTCTATCGTGAGGGTGAAGGTAGTTCATTGTTAGATATACTTATTTTATATTTAAGGACAGACTGGCCTATTGAAGCAGCCAGCATGCTCTGTAAGAGACAAATGGGTGTGGTGTAGGCATATGTACACACGTGTTGTTGTTTTAAACTGTTGTGCATCAACCAGAATCAAATTCGCTCACATACTCAACCAATAAACACAATTCTGATTCTGATTCTGATTGGCGCTGTACGACAAGCTCTGGGTCCAAAGTCTACTGGACACTTGCTGTGTCTGCTGGCTGCAGCTTGCTTGGATGTATGCCGGCAGGCTGCAGGACTAAACACCAGAACATTCTGAGGTAGTGCGAAACTAGCAGCCATTAAAGGTATAGCCAGTTAGCCGCCATTCTAGTGTTAAATTATTATTTATTTTACAAAGCCACAGCAATCTGCAACATAAGGATGACCGACCCCTGTGCTATATGGATTAGGTTAAATAATCTGCAAGTTATTGTGCAAGTTACTAGAAGAGTGTCTACCTTTAATGAAGCTGGTTTGATCATGATGAACCAATGTTGGAATAACAGTTTCAATTCAGGTTGCTATTACTTTACTGATGATTTTGAGATCTGTTTCGATAAGCGATAGCGGGCGATAGCCAGAGCACATAATTGGGTCTTTATGGGGTTTGAGTAGAAGTGATATCAGGGCTGTATTTACGTTAGGTGGAATTCTAGATGTACATTTGATGTGTAAAACTGCTCACACAAAAAGTGGAGAAATAGTGTCCCAAAAATGTTTGTAGAACTCTGCAGGGAAGTCTGGACCAGGGGCTTTATTATTGGACATTTTCTTGAGGGCTGTGTGAAGGTCAATCAGTGATAGGGGTGTGACTAGTTCATCTGCTTTGTCCTTGATGAGTTGGGGTAGTGGTAAATTGTTGAGAAAATCCTTAATATATTTTGGGTCAATCTCTGTATCATATAGTCTACTGTAGAAATCTTTAAGTGTCATTGATTTCTTGAGGGGACTGTGTGAGCTTCCCTGTGGAGTTCTGAATGGCAGGAATAAGTGATTTTTCATTATTGTATTTCAGAAGATTTGCTAAGTATTTCCCAGATTTACTGTTGTGTTTGAAGTGATCACAGTCTTTGCATGATAAATTGTGTCTTCTTATTGATAATATTGTTAAGCTGTATAATTTATGTGTTTAATTAACTCTTTCTTGGTTTGTGGGGTTGGATTATTAATACAGGTGTTGTCAAGAGTGATACTTTTCTAAATGTTCCAAATGGTTTTCCAATTCTTGTTTCTTTTTGTGTGATGAATATGAAATTATTTTTCCTCTCAATACTGCCTTTGCGTTTTCCCAAAGTGGTGTTGCTGTGATTTCTGTGGTGTCATTGGATTCCAGAAAGAATACCTGTTCTCTTTTAAAAAATTAATTGAAGTCTGGATCTCTGATAAGGGAGGTATTAAAACGCCAAAATGAGTTCTTTAACTTGGGTGATGCTTAATTGGAATGATACAGGGGCGTGATCACTATTTATAATAGGGTGGATTTTAGCGTTTTTGTTATTTTGGGTATGAATTACAGGAAAGAAAGAAGTGAAGACGGGAATACGACTGGTGGGGTGAAGAAAATATACTCTCTTACTAATGGGTTATCTAGTCGCCAGTTGTTGTCAAGACCCAAATCATTCACATACTGATGTATTGTTTCTGTGGATTTACTTTTCCTAGATTGGAGGGAGGTTGATGATCTGTTTAAAGTAGGATTGGGAACTTGGTTAAAGTCGCCCCCAGTTATGATTATGGAATTTAAGAGGGTGGATAGAGAATTAAAAATTAGGGCCATATATATTTGCAATAGGGAATTTTTTTATTGTAAATTGAAGCACGGATTAAGACATATTGTCCCTCTGGTTCTGATAGAGTTGTGGATTAATGGAACTGCATTGTGAATTAGGATTGAAACACCTGTTGGCCTGGAAAAGTGGAAGAAGATACTTGGTTAAATTGTGTAGTTTTTTGTTTCTGACTCTCTAATTTGGTTAAATTGATTTTTTAAAAGCATTTGGTTAAGCATTTGGATTTGGTTAAAAGCAAATTTCTTGTCCTTAAACTGTCTTTAAACAGTTGATTACATTTTTTACCTGTGAACTAACCCCACGGATGTTCCATATAACAATTTGGAGTGAGGTCATTAACAGTAATGACCTCACGACTTTCTGATCGCAGTGTGAACCTAACCACGGTATTAGAGGTCTTCTGTTTTTGTTGTGCAATGTAGCTAATGAGTGCAGAGCATAGTGGTGGGTTTTGATTTGCTATGTCAATGTCAAGCTTGGAAGGGTAGCATTTAAAACCGACAATAAACACTGTGGAAGATTAATATTAATGATATATCTATCTATCTTAGATAGTTGGGCTCAACAATTTCTAATTAGATTTAATTTTCTAATTACATTTTGGCAAACATACTGCACAGCTGGCAACAGCTGCTAGAGTGTATTTGTGGGCAGAGCATGTGTATGACAGTCATGCATGTATAGTACCAGGAAACACAGTCTCTAAAAAATACATTTAAGCCGTAACAGTTCGGCCATGTTTTGCTGTTTTTTGGTGAATGTGTATTCTGGCAATACAAGTGTAATAGTATAATGATGTTTTGGAGCTGCAAGCAAACTGGAAAGGGTCCATGTAGTTCCTCACAATCCTGAAATACGGTTCATTCTCCCTCCCATAGTACAAATTTGTATGCAGGCTGGATGGTGGGCAGGCAGGAAAAGACAGGAGAGATGAAATATTCATAAAATACTCCCTTCTAACAATGAGCAGACACAACAGTGGTCTCCATTTCAAACTGGCGGAGGTGCTGCAAGCCAAGAGGGAGCTTTACCTGACATAATTTCTGCTTGTTCTGCTCAATCTTCCAGCACTACAGTGACACAAGCTTTCAAAACAATGCCACACAATTAGATGGAGGGCCAGAGCTTGTGGGATGGCTGTGGAGAGTTGAGAGAATGCATTCAGTGGGCCAAGAGAGAAAACCTGGTAAACAACATGTAAATTGCTGGGAAAAACAAAGCCTACATCTTTGACTTAGATGTGTTTGCATTTGCAGACTGTGAGGATGCCACTGCCTTTTTTCCCACAACGGTTTAAAAGCCATTTCATGTCATCTGATTTTGACTGTGTGTGCATGGCACTCCGTTTTCTCTGGATTATGGCATCTTTTATTTAAATGTCATGGTCTAGTGAGGCCCTCCAGTGACAGCTCAGATTCTGCAGACGTTTAAACATGGGCGCGGGTGCATTATAGCAGGATGTGTCCACCCTGCTTTTTAAAATCATTTGTTTCATCCCTTCCGGACTACAGGCGAAACATAGAGA
>JBBJLR010000111.1:18181954-18193640 GCA_037577145.1 Brachypetersius gabonensis
ATATATCAAAAACAGAAACAACCTTTCTGAATTTTAGTTATATAATTAATAGTTAGATACTCAACATTTTTGGATTTTATATTTCAGTAAAACTAAGCAAACTTTGCATAAAAATCTAGCTTTAATTGAATGCTGAAGTATTCCAGCAGGATAGTGCGGTAACATAATATTCACCAAGCAATCAATGAAAAGGACTCTGATGCCCAAATCCAATAAAATACTTCAATGGATGGATAATTTAAAGGATGGATATTATTACAGTCCCACATTTCCAATGAAGCAGAGTTGCATGACATCAACTCATGCATATTTACTCCAAAATGATGATGAATGTTAATTAAAAAAAGTGTTTTTATTATGTATTTATTATATTTTGTTTATGTTATGAATTAATCAAAACATTCATACATATATATCTTGTATTAAAACAAGACAATAATAAGACATTTGTAGCTCACATTTAATGTTTAAGTTGGTAGGAGCAATTATCCTCTATCCCACTTTACATTAAGCGCCTCTAATAAAGTGCAATTGCACATTAATACATTTAACATCACTTAATTATTGGTGCTGTATTCACTGTCACAGATAGACTATAGTGGTGTTTTCTAAGGTAATTACACAAGTGTGTCTGGATGTAATTACATGAATAAAACAATTTCATTAATAAAAGTTGATAAATGTGTGTTTACATAAGCAGCACTCCTGAAATGCAGATAAATCAGTGAATACATCATCCATAATTAGACAGTTGTTGCATGCAATGTTAATGTGGGTTATATAAAGTGGGAACTCTTTCTCTTTTTGTATTCTTTTCAGGTCCTGAGTCCATCTGGATGAAATATTGCCTTTATACATAATAATTGCAAAAGATTTTGCGCAGTGTCATTCTTAGAAAGTAATACAGAATGATCGGGAGCGATTTGATTAACTATAATTTCAAAACATTTTTCATTTTAACAACCCCAGCACCACCACAAACAGACCAAGAAATGCTTGGTGTTTAAAATGTGTTTCTCTAGTCTTGCACTTAAACTATGAGGCTATTGTGGTCAACAAATGATGGAAGTCAATGCCTTTTACAATCTTTTGTGTTTAATGTAAAGGAACATCAAGTAGATTGGATTTTTTTTGACTGCAAACCATTCCTTTGACCTTAGGTATAATCTGTCTTGACAAGTATGGTAGCCTCAAACTGTTCAAACTGTTGAAATACTGAGAGAAATCTCAAAGTTAGTGTTTATTATTGACAGCATGCACTGCCTGGGGTGTTCCTGTATTGGCTAACTTCTGTTCCTCTTTTTTTCTGGCATGGGTCAAGGCCTACTATGTAGTAAATCCTTAGAAGTCCCCCCTTGGGTATTTCGTGCACCTCTGTACTAAAACATTCATGTTTTACTGTTTGTAGAAATACAAAAATAAAAAATGTCAGTCATCTGGGGATTGCAGCAGATTTTGGTAAGCAAGAAAGGCCACAGTGTGAGAAATAAAATTAGCCATTACTGGCAACAAAGTTGCCAAATGAAGTAATGCTAAGTTTCACTATAGTACTGCAGTAATTAAAAGGGGAATTTCAACCTTAAGTTGTAAAGGAAGTTTACATTAAGTTGTGAAAAAAAATTTATATTGTTTGTAAACTTTATATTGTTCAGAGTAACAACTGTGGTGGCAGGACACATATATCTGAATGTAATGCCTCTAAAAATCCTCACTCTCACTGAAAACTATTACATGACATGGTGACAAATACGCTACCTGATGCCTCAGTCATTGTTTTATGATCACCTTTGGCCTAAACATCCATTCATGGTGGAGGGGGCTATAAGGCAAAGTAGTTTACATACAATTCGAAAAGAGAAATGTATATAAAAAAACTGTAAAAGATATAAAAGATAAATTACAAAACTGCATGTGCTATTCTGTGCAGATCTGTGCATTTGTATGTGCAGTGCAATACTGTGCTGCATTGAGCTGACGTGGTTGCATTGAGAAACACAACAATACAATAAATATTTATAAATGAATGCTGGATGTGCTGGATGCATTGACGGGAATGTTGAGTGTGTGGAAGCTCTGCAGAGAAATCCAACATCTGTATTTATGTGTTTATGTATGAATAAACAGTCTGAGGTGGTGTCCTGGTTAAAGGCCTGAATGGCCTGCAGGAAGAAACTAATCCTCATTCGCTGTTTGTTTGTCTTCAGGGAGTGGAAGCGATTCCCTGGCCACAACAGAGAGAACAGTCCATTGTTAAGATGGTTGAGGTCCTTCATTATCTTCCTGTCTTTGCTCCAACACCACTTGCTCTAGAAAGATTGCAGGTCAGAAAGCTCAGTTAGGATGGTGCACTCAGCTGATCATACCACCCTCTGAAGAATGTGCCAATCCTGCTTGGGGTTATTCCCAAACCAAACTGTGGTGCTTCCTGTCAGGATATCCCTGATGGTGTGGGGGTAAAAATTCCTTTGCAGTTTAAATTCCCTTAAGCAAACCTACTTCACTAGGGTGTTGATGTTATGGTACCAGAGGTTGTACGTGATGTGGACACCAAGAGACCTGAAACTGACCGCTGCCCCTCAACTAAGCAGGTGGGAGCTCCTTTGTGTGAAAGTTCTCGACTCTTGTTGAGGTGGAGTCACTCCAGCCCTTTAATCTCTTCCAAGTAGGTCTGCACATCTCGTATTTACCAGACTTACCACAATCAAGAATACATATAAAAACAACATTAAATACACAGATGTGTAGATATACTTGAGGCCTTATTTGCTTTGTTATCATCATGACCTTTACTTTCTATTTCACCACCACTGTACAGCTATATATAATATTAAATCATTATGATTCAGTTTTGAAAAATGGTTTCCCCTTTTAAATCCACGGTGAATAGCAGTGTCCACATTATTCTAATGAAATCAGGCACACATTAACTTTTTTAACTTCTACAAAGAGCATATGTATTCTGACATTTAACACACCTCAGGATGTATTTAGGTCCACACCAGTTCAAGTGAACTCTAAACCTTTTTAAGGGACCGGTATCTTACACCCCTTTGGTGTGAAGCTTTTCTCTCGGTTGTTGTTACACCACAGAAGTGCTGCATATAACACCTCGAATGCATACTGAACAGAGCAGTGGTGTTTACATCTAACTTCAACACTTTTTTTAAGACCACAGAGCTGGAGGCTAAACAAATGTCTGCTTAAATATGATGTCACACAGTGATTTAGGTAAGTCAAACACAGATGCCTTCATGTTTGGAATAATACATTCAGGTGTAATCGTTAAGGCAAAAATTCTGATAAAAAAAGACTTTTGTGAAATGCACTGAAATCAACACACAAACTAACAACATCATAAGGAGCGCTGCAAAGCTCTGCAGCCAGTGCTACAATATGGCTGGCTTCTACTTTCACTTCAAATGATCTGAGCTTCCACTTCCGTTAAACATTAGGCTTTGAGTAAAAAAATAAATACACAGAAATAAATACTGAATCAACATTACATTAGTATTTTAACTCACACAATAAAAACACCTTTTAAAATAAGATTTCAGTTTGGGGAACACTTACAATAGCAACTTAGTAACTATACAAAATCATGAGTAGGGTTGCCCGGACAGGCCACCAGTTCATCACAGAACAGACACAAAGACAAAAACATTCACACCCAGGGGCAGCTTAGCATCTCCAGTCCGCCTGACATACATGCCTTTGGTCAAAACCCACACAGACACGGCAATGAGATTTTAAGCATGATGTGATATTTGGTTGAATTTCTGTGTTAGGTTCTTCAGGTTTTAAGTGATTGGTTAATATCGTATTTAAATATTCACACACATTTTAAATGATTTGTGTATGTTGCATTTGTTATGCATTATATTCATGCATTATATTCATGCAAGGCATTTTGTCATGTCAGTGCATCTCCAAGTTATTACTTCTTGTATTTTTATTACGCGATATGCATTATTCACCACACATAGTTACATTACTTCTTGTTTTATGAGAAGTTATGAGAGAAGTAAAGAACTGTATCGTAATGTGTCACCAAAAGTTGTTGTGTATCTTATTCCCTGTCATTACCAGAATTACTTTGTAGTAACTGAATATTTTTTCTCTACTTTGGCTTTATTCTTACTTGAACTGCAGGTAAGTTGCCTTCATCATCATCAGTAAGTGGGGGGAAATTGATATCTTGTAGTTATTTGCATACTTTAGTGAACTCAACACTTCAAGAAAGAAGAAGTTTCTCTAATTTCACACACGACTGCACAACAGTATAAATAATGCCTCTGATATTATTCGTGGTACACAGATTTTAAACACAGCCATCCTCCCCTGTGTCATTTGGTAGCCATCTTTATACAGAAATAATACAGGAGTTACTTGTCAAAAGTTTAACATATTCACACAAAAATGTGGTTGGAAATATTCTGGATATACTTGCATTTGTGAATTTGTATTTGTGCATTAAGCCCTAATATGACATACCTGCACCTTGAGGACTCACGCAGAATATCTGATTCACATGCCCTGTCCTGCTATTCCATACACGCTTACTCAACGTTTGCCCTGCTGAATTTCCCTCTACCTTGGGAAAAGCTTTAGTGGAGCGCCCTGGAGCCAAAATTCATGCTAAGATGCACCTGCACAGTCTGAGCCAAACTGAGCAAGATGAACGACATCATTAACTCAGCCAGTAAAGCTGAGTCGCTCCACCTCAGCTGCTGCTGGCAGCCCAGGAGCTGATGGACAAAACTTACCCGGATTTAAGAATCTCACTCAAAACAAAACCTCCAGTCATCATCATTACATGGGACATATTGGCAAAGTTACATAATTATTGTACATATAGTGTCTGACACACATTCAATGTAATCAACACAGCCCACTTATTTGTAAGTCGATTCAAAGCTCATATGGTCACTCCTGGAGTCATAAATGCATTCTGGATGAAAGGAATGAAGAGAACAATTACTGTCACCATAACCATCAAAAAAGAGGCCATAAAAGATAAAAAATCAGATGGGACCAATAAAGATACTCATGGTACTTTGCTGAATGATTTGTACCCTTGTAAAAATAATGTCAGAAAAAAATGTATTATGATGCTAGAAGAGGTGTGAGGACACGTATGAAAGGATCTGAGAACAATCCTCCACACCAAATATTTCAATTCGTTCCATGGTTCCGTTCTTCAGGTTACCAGAGGTTTTTCAGAAAGGTTAGGAGAGAGAACAGGGAAAATCAATACAAAAATGTTTGGACTCATGAGTGCGTGGAGCACTTAGCTCTGTGTCTGCTATATTATCTGAGCAAAAGTATTGGAACACCTGACCATTACACCAAAAGGGACTTTAATGACACTGAATTTAGATACATAGACTTTCATATGGAATTGGTCCTGCTCTACAGCTGCTATAATGCTCTGGACTCTGAGGGTAGGTTCCTGGAGTTCCGGAGTTATATCGTTCAGTTCCTCCGTGTGTTCCATTACTTTTGTCTGAGGTGAGCGGTATAACTCCTTTCCTCCCGAGGTTATTATGGCGAACGAGGAGTCATTGGAAAGGTCTCACCGAGCCCTATCTAACTGTGAAGTTTCACATTTAAAGTGCGATATCTATTTTTCATATTTAACATTTAGATTTAAGATCATTTAAGGCAAATCCTCCATGATGATGAGATCACAGCACACATTTCAGCCCCCTGCTAAGTAACAGCCAATTGTAATCATGGGGCGTGGCCAATAAGCAAATCTCGCCGTTTGTAAAAGTGCAATATTAAAATCCCACATTTAGTAACATTTTTACCATTTGTAAAATACAGCATTTACATTTAGAGCGCAACATTTAAGTTTTTTTTAAACACATCTAGCTCTAAATGTGTGAAAATTGTGTGAAAATAGCACTAAATGTTGAAAAATGACCCCAAATTTGTTAAGCTGTTTTCACAAATGTGTCTTATTATACCATGTTCTCTGTGAAATGTTTCTCCCTTATTATATCACAGTTATGATTTTTGTATTTGTTTGAAGGTATACAAAATGTATAACTTTTCTTGTATCTAACTTGAGGTTATGTTGCCCAGTCACCTCCTTTGCTGTCAGAGGTTTTTCGGACCTGCTGTGGTGAGCCATGCATTAAGTAAATTTAGGAAGGTGCAGATTAATGTGTAGATCATGCCTGTTCCTCTGAAGGGTTTCCTGGTCCCCTGGCTTGGATCATGTGGGAAAATAGAGTTGATAAAGGCTGTTGAATTGTTCCTGCTGTGAGTCAGCCCAACTGAAGTTTCACTGTCGTATTGCGTGTAGCTTATCTGTACACCTCCACCTGCCATGCACAGGTGGGCTGCAGGTATATGAGCTATTTACTGAAAGTAAGACTAACAGTTTATGACAATTAAGTAGTTCTCTTATGCATACTTACAGAAGTCTACTTCAGTTTTTGGAAGGGTCTTGTATGTATGGTCTACATACATTCAGGGCAATTTATCGTCAGATTTGGATTTTGTTCTGCAGTTAGGACACACATGCACTCATGCATGCTCTTTCTCTAGACTTGGTCCCCATCATGCAAACCACTGAGTATGTGTACTCCGAAGCTGTGTGGGGTCACAATGCAATCCCCATACAATTACAACCCTGGGTCACCATCTGCTTACCACCCGCAGGTCGTAGTCCATGCTCATCTCTTGTTTGATCAATTTCAGTTTGAAGAGAGTTTCAGGCCGTGCTGTGTGAGTCGCATCTTCAAACACTGAAACATCACAGGTTAGTTCTCACACTTCACTCTGTATTACTGGTAATGACTGTCTGGATAGTGTGTTGGCTACTGTTAGTGTTTTCCCTGGCATGTATCCTGTGGTGGGGTTTTATTTCATCAGACGCATGAGCAGGTTCTGGCACCTCAGGGGAACTGTGTGAAGGTTTTTCTTGTTGATTAAAGAGACCAGCAGTTTATGTCTGTGTGAACTGTGAAGTTGTCTACACCATATGGGTAGGTGGAGAATGTCTTATGGCCTAAATAGCTGCTCTTTTTCTGTATATACACTCGTTTTTCTGTATATGGATAGTGCTTTCCAGCATCAGTGTTCTCAAACAGAATGCTACTGGTTTCAGCCGATCAGTATTTCCCTGTAGCACTACACTGCCCAGACTGTAGTTGTTTGCCTGTCCAGTCAATATTGTATTCAAGGCCAGAGTGGGTGTGGTGGAGATAAGTTGCTTTGCCTTGTAGAATGTGCTCGTATGCACAGTGTTTCATAGCCTTATATTTTAGCAGGTTGTTGAGACAGATTACTGACAGATTGAGCAAGGACTTCCCCAGGTAATGGACCATACCCAGGATACTCTGTAGGCCTGCCACATTACATGGTGGCTAAAACTCTGTAATAGCTCTTACTTTTGAGGTGTCAGGCTGGATGACATCTCCATTGATGCATTGCCCCAGGTAGTCAAGTCGTTGATGGTAGAGATAGCACTTTTTGTTATTGAGCTTCAAGCTTGCACTTCCGAGGAGAGATATCCCTACCTGTGCTCCTCCTTGTCCCTGCTGGAGACATTGTCCATATACACCGCAACTCCATCTAAGGTGAACAAGAAATTCCAAATAAGTAAGGTATCTCACCATAGATATGATGAGTGCAGCCAGTTTGACTTTCCCTAGCTAAGTTTGCCAAAGGTGCTTGCCACAGCTCTATTGAGTCATTTTAAACAGAGGACCTCGCCTCACCTGTTTTCTTAGAGACTGAAACATTCTGTTGGTTCTTTGACCTTCTTGATGATGCCACACTTGACCATCCTTTTGAGCTCTGCTTTCATTTTGGAGAGCAGACACTATCTTTGCAGTGTTAACACAGTATATTACAGTATAGATCTGTATCAAATGTGCCTTGAATTTCATCAGCTCTTTTCACCAGCACCTATCCTGCTGCAACCTTGATGGTCTAACAGTTTGCTGGCGTTAGCTGTTTTGATCACATGGATGGTGAATTTGTATTGCTGGCCTCTGTATTTTGCGGTGTATAGACTTAAACTGTTGAGCTTATCTCCATGGCTTGAGCTTATACCTGAGGCAAGCATTTGAGCTTGTGGCTGGTTTCATATCACACTAGTGTCTGCAGGAGTGTCACAGGAGCATTACTTCTTTCATCCTGGCACAGCAACACATGACTGCAAAGTGCCCAATTTTCTGGCAATTCCTCAACTAATTCACCATTCTTTTGTACTCTGGGATAAAAAATGAGCTTTTTTGTGAGTAATCTTTACACTCAGTACAAAGTAGTTATTTAACTCACCCAGCTTAGTCATAGTTCTCATCATCTTCCTCCTCTCCAAACACAAAAGTGCTGAAAACGTTTTCAGTCTGCTTGTCTAGTGCATATAGCAGCACATCCTCAGAATCCTCAGTTTAGCAGCATTATTGCCAACCAGCATTGCGGTCAAGTAAAATTCTAATTTTTTTGAAGGTTAAACTTTGCCACAGTCAACGTCCAAGTCACCTTACTGCGGACACCATATTCTCCCATCAACCAGCTAGACAGCATGACAGATTAAAACTGTTTGCCCATGTCCAGCTTAACTCCAATGATGTTATCACTGCAGATGTAGGTATATAAAGTAGTCCCTGGGCAGTCAGAGAGTGTGATGTTTGTGCTTAAGTGCTACTAGAAGGAAAAAGAGAAAAGGAGCTGTTCCTGTGACTACAGATGTCAGGACACGTTTAGATTGTGTCAGCCACAACAGTCTGTCCACAACTACGTAGAGGGCAATATCATAGTAGGGCTGCAGTACACTGATCATTACAAAGATGAATGGACATTTAGCAGTCTGATGATGTGATGAGTAATCCTTCAAAAAATCAACACATGGCCAAATACATGTGTGATGTTTTCAGACCTGAATAAGGTATACTGTGGTTCTGTTCTGTATTTTGCTGGCATGATTCTGTTCTACTTATGTTGCTGCAAATATGAACAAAGTATGAAGAAACTGTTCTTTCCTAATGGAAATGAACACTTCCAGGATGGACACTCATAACACCATCATCACCTTTGTGAATGTCTTTTGCAACAATTGTGATCCATTCTTCCTGTAGAGCCTTATAGAATCTAAGCTATTGAACACTGAAGCTGTTCTGGTGCCTTACGATGATCTGGAGCCTCACTAAAACTATACACCAAAAATTGTAGCAAATTGTCTGTGTTGTGGGCAAGAAATGCAACAATTGTTGCACAAAAATCACTTGTGAGATAAAGATATTTGTGGTGTAAAGTTTTAAGGTCTAACTCTGAACTTCTCTTGCTTTAGATTTCAGTTCAAGTATTTAGAACAAGTGTCAGACACAACAGATGAAAAGTATGACAGATATTCCATGAGGTGAAAATAATCAAGGATAAACAGTGAAACATATTCTCCTTCACCCTCACTTTACATGTCCCCCCGCAAAGCAATGTAGGCCAAGTTCTTGCCAACACATCTCAGTGTGGCCATTTGAGGCCATCTGCACTTTCTTAAATCAAGGTCCAATAGTGTTGGCTGCCTGTGTGTCTTTCATATTGGTTTCCTCAGCACGCAGGGCCTCTGACACCTCTCGGACGTGCCCTTGACATTTCGGCAGGTTATTAACCTTTTGGGATGGGAGCGTGAGGGGCTGGTGTAAAGAGGAGGGATGCATGAGATGTGAAGAGCTGACCGATGATTCAGAAGTGGTCCAACAATAGGGGGAAGGGAGTTATTTTTTCTTAAAAATTCCTGAGGTCTACTGACAACGTCATGTGGGTTTAAGTGTGTACATATATGTTATAAGTATACAAGATATATGTACATAATATATAAAATTTAATACAAACTCATTACAAAAAGCAAAGGGAATCTAGTTTGCCATAATATGTGACCTGATCTGGCAAAATGAGCCACAGTGACCCAAAATTCAAAACTGAGGTTTTGGGATAATTAAAAACATGATATCTTTAAAATGATATCTTGGTCAAAGCTGTATCTTAAACAGTTGTCAAGTTACAATTGTTTGAATTGTGGTAGCACAGCACCATTTTCCATTTCCGAAAATCGCATTAAAAGTTTTTGTCAGTTTTTTGTTGATACCTTTAACAATCTATAGCATTCAAAGAGATGCACCCAGTATTCAAGGACAAAATTTTACTACAGGCATTTATATACTTAGAAAAATACATTAAATCAGACTGAAGACACATCACTAGAGCCAAAGGACTCAACCAACTTGATTCAGTCTTGCTGGCCAGCAGCAGAGTGCAAACTGAAGACGTCCACTGAGTTTAAGCTTTAGCTATTTTATATTATATTGACAATGACATTATACCAAACAGCAATCACACAACAGGACACACTTCACTCTAAACAACTTCAAAGGTGTTGACCCAAAATACAAATGTTAAACCCGGTCTTTGTGAGGAGATATATACTGAAAAAACCCGCTAGCATTAGGCTAAACAGAACACTGCTAATCTGTCGAAGGGTAGGCGGACACAAGGCTGTGAACAGGGCTTCCTACTGGCAACTGAAAAGGTTTTGTGTACATGATTTAAGCATTTTGATAGGTTTAAAAAGATCAGGGATTGACGTTTTAACACCATACTTGGACAGCTGAGATCGTGACGTTTCAGAGGAAAGGCAAAAACAGCACTTATTTTGGACATTCTTTTGTAAGATTTGAGAGCTACAACTCAGATTAAATATCCATTTAAGCACATTTTCGCAATTATTTATATGATGAAACGTTGAGAGATTAATTTTAAAGACCTTTTCTTTCTTATAAAACCAAAAAAGAAAAATCGCTATTTTTTGATGTTTTTCAACATAATCAGCCCGTACCTCAATAAACAGAACGCCGACTTCCGACTCATTACGGCAGATCGGGTCACATATGGACCCTTCAAATATATATGAGTCCTTTCAGTGTTCTTATACTGAGTAGGTTCACCCATAATAACAAATTGCAAGCATTTCTAATGAATTTCTCCATACTGAAGCTCTCACAGATGTATGCAAATCTTTTACAATATGAGGCTTTCTACATTTTGCATTACTATGTGTTTTTAAATTTGACCACATTTAACACATGTGTAACCAGGATGCGTTTTCTACACCTGTATGCAATTACCTAAGTGGATCTGCCAAGTGCTGACCAGCAAGAGAGGATAAACTTGAAAGAAAAGAGGTAAACAAATGAAAGTAAATTGTAAATTATGAGCTGTTTAAGTAGATTAAGATCTCTTCCGGTCACACTGGGGATGTTTTTTAGTGAAAAGCGTAAATGGTATCCAGACAAAGTATACCCAGATATGACCTGGGCCTGAAATACATGCTAAAGTAAGGTGTACGCTTTCAGAGTAGTTGTTAAAATGTGGAGAGCTGAGACAGTTTTTTCTGGAAGATGAATTCACTGGTATTCATGAATAGGCCATGTAGTGGGTGGTCACCAGCTACCCTGACTGTCTCTCTCTGAGTTTCTATGACCAATGGGTGACATTTTCTCAGAGTTCTTTCCAGTTACCTGCATCATGGGACTTGTTAGAGAGTTCAAAAAAGGGCTCCTTCATATTCAAGCAGATCCACACTGTGTAGCATGCATACATACACACACATACACATACACACACACACACACACACACACACACACACACACACACACACACACACACACACA
>JBBJLR010000111.1:18213117-18230177 GCA_037577145.1 Brachypetersius gabonensis
CTCCTCCCCCCACTCCCCCCAAAATAGACCTAACGACACCCATGCTGTGAAATTACCATATCAAACGTGTTGTGCTAACATGGATGCAGCTATGAAGTCGCCGGGTTTGCTTCAGGGAAAATTAATTTTTAAGAAGCTCCCCAATGGAAACCTCGACAAGACTAAGGTTGTTTGCACCTTGTGAAATGCGGAATTATTATTTGGGTAGCACACATATTCTGAATGCCTTCGGCAGAATTCAAATGAGCCATTTTAATCTAGATTAATGTAGATTAATTCTAAGATTACAGTGAGATTAATCTATATTAAAAAAATGTATCTATGCCCACCCCTAATATATATATATATATATATAGTGTGTGTGTGTGTGTGTGTGTGTGTGTGTGTGTGTGTGTGTGTGTGTGTGTGTGTGTGTGTGTTGAGGGAATAGAAGCCTAAACGCACTGCATTGGATTAAGGTTCTACCAGATTTGATATATAGGATACTGGAAGCACCATATTTCACTCTCCACTCCAACTTAACAGTAATATTGTATTTCCAAAGGAAGGGGATGGAGAGAGTTAGGGCAGAGGAAAGGAAGAAGAAAAAGGGAAACAATCTTCAAAAAATACATATTACAACTGAAGATTACATAGCTGTCGTAGGCATGGGCTGTAATAATCTTCAGATATCTGATTTTGAGAGATGAAACAGCACATTTGGATCAAAATCTATTGCTCTTACAAGCCATACAGAAGCCATTGAAAGCTTGTTTCCGTAAATGAAGCAGTCATCATCTCTTAGTTCAGCGGAATTGCAGAGGGAGCACAATGTTACGTAGGGCTGGGAGAAGAAAAATTGTATCAAACAATCCAAACACAAGACTTCCAGGACCACTATTTATTTCTCCTCTTGTCATCAGTGTGAATAATTGATGGTGCATAAGAAAAACAATAACATGGAAATCGTGTCAAGGCTATGAAATATTTGTGGATTTGTCTCAGTCGCAGAAAGGGATAACAGAAGTGTGAAAGGCACTTTCTCTTCAAACAAAAAAAAAAGAAGGGAAAAATGTGGGGAAAAATGATGCAGAATTATAATAACAGCTCAGAGCTTTGCGGGTGATATGAATATTTCAATGAGTTGAAGATCAATAGCTTCCCAACTGCATCATGATGGCCAAACGCTGGTTGCGTTTTTGCTCAGAGCTTTCGATGACTTGCAGATTTACCTCGAAATTATTCAGCGTTACGACTGATCTTCACTATTAGAGGTGACTTGCAGAAGCTGAAAATCTGCCTGCATTAATGGCTGTGCGTTTATTCTCGAGGACTGGGGCTGGGAATCAAGCCTGTTCATAGAGCTGTAGTCAATTACATATTCAGAAACAAATTTGCACAATCCTGGCGCTCACTGGAACGCATTCAGATGCTTTCTCTTTTCACACACACGCACATACACATAATCTTCTTGCAGAATGTGCCTCTCTGATTTCCAGGTTACAATAATAGTGCACATCACACACTTATGCTATCCTAATAACCACTAAGGGTAAATCTGTGAGCTGTCCAGTGACGCTGTATCAGGCACAGTTTAAAAAAATATGGCTGGCGGTATGATACTGTCAGGAGTGAATTAGGTCCAAGATGTCTAAGAGACACACCCATACTGTCTTAAGATGGTCAGGAATGCAAATGACTATTTAACATTGTAGTGTGAATGCTGCAAGTGCTCCTGTTGCTTCCTCAATAGCAATGAAGTCAACTGCATCATTATCATAGCACAGATAGTATAAGCATAGAGCAGGTGTATTTTCTCTCTTTGTACCTTCTTCAGATTATTTTAAAGTTACGGTAACAATTCATGCATTCTAACTTGGTAATAACTCATATGTTTGCATAAACAAGAATTCACCCTTCTTACAGTCATCGAATCTAATCACATGGTCAAAGCAGTGGCCATCAAGATAAATCATGGTTTGTTTACAGGGCGTTTACAGGGGGTTTACAAGGGGTCATTTACAGATTTTAGTGTGACATCACTGCAAACACACCCAAAAAAACCAACAGAGAGGAATCGGAGTTGCTCTGCCCCACTAAATCACATTTTTCCTCATTTTGACCTTAAAAGGTTCCAGTTGATTGCTGGACTAAACTTTATTTTAACTTTTTATGACACAAATATTATGACCACACCAGTTTAGTATACACTACATTTCCCGCAGTTCTCCACAGTCTCTCGTTGAACACCACATGAAATCAGTTGTCAGTATGGAGCCAACAGTAGTACACATAGACATGCACAAATATTTAACAGCATAGAGACGTTTGTCTGTTTAGCTTTAATAGCAAGTAAACCATGGAGCAGCCAGAGTTAAGCCAATGCTAATGTAAAACCCATTTGTATCTTACCAAAATTGCATATTAGTCAAAGGCATAGTTTTGTTAAACAGTAATAATACTGTATGTTATTTTCAAATAGAACAGACACTTTGCAAGCATGCATTATACAGCTTTTTGCTCAGACCAGCTCAGTAGTGTTTTTTAAAAAAAATTCAACCCATTAATTAAGCTGAAAGGGATTTCTTTGCAACATAATGTTTGGCTTGATCAACCTGTAAATGCTGTTATGAAAGAATGTGATTGTGGGTGGGGTATAGACAGATCAACTGAAAACAGTTGTAACTGGATGATATATATTTTTTATTTTTACTTTTGAAAATAAGCCAAAGAATTAACAAAGCATAAGTGCACAGACTGAAAATTATGCCAATCAGTTATAAATGTTTTGCAAATTACAAAAGCAGTACAGTTGAATCCCCGCCTTCAGATGCTTCCCACATGTGGGCTTGTGAGTGGATGAGATCTGCTTCTTTTCCAGTGAATCTGAATCCATTTGGAGATGCTCGCTGGGGCTCTCCCCCAGGCATAGGCAGCCTCCTCATGTGCCTCTCTCTATCGGCTCTGCTTCACTGAGTCATGTGATGGCCGAGGTCCCTCCACACTCCCACAAGTCTCTGCCGTTCTTTGGGAAATGACAGGCCAGAGATGCAGTTTTATGATGATTTATTTGAGCCAGTCGCTGTTCAGTAATGGAAATTCATTTGGAGGAGTGTTGTTTCTCAGCAGAGCCAGACTGGGACTGGGAGAAAGGAGAAGGGCATGGTATACAGCACTGGAAGCTGGGCAAGGACAGAAGAAACACTAGGGGTTCAATAGAAAGAAGCAACTGTGAAGTGAATATCCACTGCTTGGTCTGAACAGAGACTTCAGCTCAGTTTCTGAATTTCAACAGTGCAAGTATTATTGATTACCTCTCAAAAGCTGCATGAATTATTAGCTGTCCTAGGTTAAGTAGGCATTTTAACTTTAGATTTAGCAATTCTTATCGTAACCCGCCTTCATGGCAGTATGCATCGACTGTCTGAATTGACTGTCTGTGGGGCCAAAGCTCTATTTGTACTTAAATCATGGATGTCACTATGAAGTTCATCTGCCCAGTGAATATCCTATTACTCGGAGGGTTTCACACATTTTACATATAAGATGCCATTCATGCTCAGGCCTTCTTTGTTGGTTAGTAATGGGGTATATTCATGTCCATTTGGTTGTGTACGTATAGGTGCAAATGTATGTTAGAGGACAGAGTGTGCAACACATTTGTATAGGCATTTTTAGCCACATTTTAATGCAATAAACTTTTTTAAAGTTATTTTTAACATTCAGTGTGTTCAGTGCAACAACTAAACAGTAATAGTGCATTAAAATGTGCAAACGTATGTGCCCTGTAGAGGACTTGTACTTACTTATACTTCAAATCAAAAGAACATATAATTTGACTGGGGTTTTCAAATATCTGTATGCATCTGTACTCACACACTTCAGTGTGTTTTTAACATAATATGTGCTGCATATAACTAGTTACCATGGACAACAAATGTTATCCATAATAAATGTAAAAAATTTAAATACTGTATTGAAATACAGTAACCCGCCAGTTTTACACAGATCAGGAGTCGCGGATTCAGTCACACACAGATATTTTCTGAAATGAAATAAAAGTGTTCTAAGAGCATATTTGGGGGCATATTTAGGGTTAACACTAAAATTATGCATTTTTGTTTCACCAAAACACAACAACGTGTTTTTCACTATATGCTGGTGCTCTTGGAACGTAACCCCCGCGAAAAGAGTGGTTTTAGCACCTGCCTATTGGCCATATTTACAAGGGTGTTTCTAGTTTTTATGTTCTTTTCTAAGCAAGTAAAGGATTGTAGAGTAATTAAAGTAGTCTCCAGTAATCAAATGTATATTATAAAACAGATAGTTCTGGACTTTAGCTGTGTTTATTGCCATCGTAAAATATTCAGTATATGCACACTTTCGACCGCCTTACAACAACTGAATTCTATATTAATGTGCCAAATTTTTAATACCTCTGTACTGTGAATGGGATAGTTTTTGGCTTGTATGCTGCTCACAGGTGGATGAAGTGTTTTTGTTTTCTAAGGTAGAAGATAGCAGGCTTGTTAGTAGGCTGCTTCGTTAATAATCGCTCATTAATCATAGACACCTGAGTGTCCTATAATCCTATAAGTTCTGCCTTAAACAGCAGTAAACCCAGGGTGAATCTCAAATGGCTCCTTACCTCCTATAGAGTGCAAAATGTAAGTCATTCTAGCTTCTAGCAAATCATACACTTGAACTGTGCAGAAGTGGTTGAATCCAAATAGGTCTTTGTTGGATGTATTGTACACTTCTATAGTGCCTGAGCCGGTATTTTAAGTGCTACCCTCAGTACTACACAGTAGGAGTAGGGGGCCTATTGAGATGTAATACCTGGGAGAGAAATGGGATGTTAGTTTTGGTACAAGTTTTATTACAATTAACACATTTTTTTAAAAATTGAACATTGCGTTTTTTCTTCATTATCAAATGTAAACATAAAATGACTGCTATCTGCAATGATAGGCATTTAAACATTTTGTCCACTTTCAGCAGTCCATAGTTTCTTGACATCAGTAACAGTACTCTAAATAAACTGCAGAACTGTTGAGCACAATTATTATCAATAAAACAAATGATTTTATCTCATTTCATCACATGCTAACCATTTTTTAGAATGTACTCACCCATGATAAAATCACTGAAAAACACCTTGAGTGGCTTATTGCTTTAAATTTTAATACGTAATATATTTCTTCAAAAAATATTTCTTATACCAAGAAATAAAACCTTGTATCTTCAAAAAAGTAACTTTACAGAAAGAAAAACATGTATTTAATTTTTCTGTGCTTTGTAATTTTCACACAGTCTAAAAGGTGAATAAATAAATACAAACAAAATGAGAATACAACATTTTGTTTTTGACAATGACAATATGTCTTTTTGGTTTTTGTGATGCTTCCAGTCTCTTGGCATCTTCAGACTATCAGCTGTCCAGCCTGTGGTGATGAAACTGTGTACTTCCACTATCAGAGACTACTGGGGAACTTTTGAGACCTTGGGCCTGACAGAGAGCGACTGTTGCAGATGATATTAAGAAACACATGACACACAATGACTTTGGTGGCTGATCTTAAACAGTGACCCTGTGTTTTATTGTGTTTGTGAGCATAATAAAATCTAAGGCTGCTATGCAATGACGAATCAGCAACAGTAGGCAAAATTGATCTAATATGTATAAATAACATAAGTGTGTAACTGTGGGATGTCTGGATTCTTGCACAGTTGATTTTCCTGCAACTCCTGCAACTCCCCCCCCCCCCAACTAATTCAGTTAAATGCCATTAAAATTGCCAAACTGTGCTGACCTCCAGCTATCAGTTCCTTGTCCATGGTGTAAAGCCAAACATTTAGCAAATTCTGTTCAAGTTACACAATGTAATTTCATTTTCATCCATTGGTCTTTTAAGGTATTGAGCTTGTGGATCTAGTGGCTTTTGTGAGACACATTCCCTGAAGACTATTGATTCTGTCTTCCAAAAGGAGACAGTTTTTCCCAAGTGCCATGCATAGAGGAGAATTCTTTCTTTTCCACTGTTTCATTTTGAAGAAATACATCCCATTTTGGCTTTCAGAGCATCTTCCTTTGAAGAGGACAATAAAACTTAGGCAGAACATTCGATGGAAAAAGCATTCATCCAGCAGCAATCTAAATCCTCTACTGAAACCTTGCATTACACTGCATTTTATTTATTCATCTCCCACTTACTTCGCCTGATCCAATGAAATGTAAATCACAAAGGCATAAATCATGTGACCATTATCTGGCCGATCAGCGGCACGTAGATTAATGGACTTTCGAGTAATCTCTGTGACCTGTACATAAAAAATAGAGAGAACCGCTTAGGAAGGAGGTGACAGCATGCCGGTTTTATTATCTATAAATCCCCCACTAACATTAACATGGAAATCACTGATGTAATTTGCAGAGGGACATCATGCTGCGCCTGACTGTAATCTTTTTCTAGACCGGACGGGTTCCTTTCACTTGAAATATGTGTGGAGTAAAAATCCATACTATTAGATTCAAGCAGTTGCACCTTCTCTTGAGTGTGTATTAAGTCTCCCACTTACGGGAAAACAACAAGGGAAGGGGAAAAAAAGTCTTGATTAGAAATGTATCACCTATTTATTCCAATGCTTTATACACTCACTCTTTTCCTGTTTGTAATCAAATGGTAATGTTGATCCAATTTTTCATGGCTAAGATCCAGGCTTGCAACATTCGCCTGAGAATTGAATGCAGAGCCTCGTCAGCTGAAGCGTCTGAAATTAGATTGTGTCAATTAAAGACGTGGGGATGCGAGCCGGGCTTGGCATGTTTAGAGTGCCTGAGCTATTGATGCAGTGACTCGATGTGTGGCTGTGGGGACCGCATGTATATTCTGACTCCTCAACGGCCCGCCTTTGACTGATGGTGTGTAGATTGCCCGTCTGCTTAAGGAATATTACCTCCCATCAGGTTGATGAAAGAGCTCCTGGGACCAGATTTCTGGGGTGTTTACATTTGCCACAGTACCTCCGGGATGAGCTGGCAGGCCTAGAGAGATTTTTTTGTGTGGCAGGGACCCTGATGGAGCAGCAAAAGCAGTCCTACAGGAAATAAGGGTCACCTTTGTAATCTCTCATAAGGGAAGAGCTGGAGGGAAATCTGTAAGCTGTGAGGGAGTGGAGATGTGGCATGATGTTCTGAATGGCGATAGATCCGTCCTGCATGCAGAACAGGCTTGCGGAAACTGGGCAAAGCTCTTGCTTACGGAGGTGGGGAATTAGATAAGGGAGTGTGGGGCATTTTAACATGCATGATGAACAGTATAAATATGATTGAATCAAAACAGAATGTAAATGTCAACTATACCACCCTCCAAAAACAAATGTAATTTGCTAATTACTTTCACACATTTTAAAGGTCCCACTTTCTTGTGTTTTATTTTTTACCACTTACGATGTGGTTTATGAACCATTTTCCAAACTCTCTTAGAATTAAACCAACTTCTAAGATTGTACTGGTATACGCAAATGAGTTCTGATCCACACTCCATACTAAAACATTCCTTATAACTTCAATAACTTCAGTCAGCTCTAAATGAGCGATATACTGAATAGGCAGATGGATGTAAATGTATATATTTGAAAAAGGGCATTGCTGTAGCATACTTTCACATAAAGTCTGGAGAGAGATACTTTAACAATGTTTTGTTGCCATGTTTCCATTATTTTGGCCCTTTTATCCCCAGTGTGTTAGAAGAGGTGAGGTGGTATTTTACCTGACTAAATCATTCCTCTCCAAAATTACAAGAGACAAACTAGAAACCACACACTGTTGAACTGAGTGTGTCAACTCTTTTAGCATCGCATGTTCCTCAATGTTCCTCAGTCAAAAAAGCCCACAAAAACACTCAGAGAACACTTCTGTCCTCAGGCTGGTACCTGCCCATCATTGTAATTGACAGCTCTTGTAGGAGTGCCTGTTCTTAAGTCGTTGCTTACCAATTTATAGCAAACCATATGAAAACTGTGAAAAAGCTGAGGGACACAGAAGACAAAAAAAAATCCTGTTGTCAAACGTTGCCTTAAGGGAACGAACTGCACATTGAATCGCAGTGAATACACCCAACATTCAACGAGTCACATTTGCATAGGAGGGCGGTTTGTCAGAAG
Organism: Brachypetersius gabonensis; assembly: GCA_037577145.1. Classification (NCBI taxonomy): domain Eukaryota; kingdom Metazoa; phylum Chordata; class Actinopteri; order Characiformes; family Alestidae; genus Brachypetersius; species Brachypetersius gabonensis. The sequence goes on from JBBJLR010000111.1 coordinate 18,221,263, forward strand.
GCATCTCCTCAATTGATCTGGACACATTTGGTTATTGCTGTTCCCACTGTCAACCATGCAGGCCCCAACTAGATGCTGGAGCTGTTCGGGTGCATTATCCACAGACAAAGCCTCAGGGTTTTTTATAGTTTTTATTTTATTTTATTTCTTTTTTTTTCTGGAGAACCAGATTTGTGTGACTAATATTAGAGCAGGGTCTGTGTAGGACACCGAGAGCTTGTGGAAAATATGCATACATGGCATAAGACTGTTTGCCTTATCAACATGCAGTCATGGCATTCAGCTGATGTGACAGCTCTTAATCCTTAATCTGGAATTTACTACAACATTCTCAGTGTTTGCTGGTTGTTTTGGATGAGGAAATTATTATTAATCTTATAGTCAGGGTATAAGTATCCAGTTTAAGTATTCAGGACAGCTTTAGGATGCCCCAGCTTAAACACGCAAAACCGGGCATTTGACTTTGGAAGGGTGTTCTTCTGGCAATTTGTGCCAGGAAAATAATTTATTCTGTAGTTTCAGTGGGGGAGTTGATTGCCTCTTTTTCCAGGCTGCACAACAGCCTTTATTTGATTAAACACAAATGCAGATCAAATGCTGAAACTTCAGCATCTTAAACAATTAGAATTAAAACAGGCTTTTCCACGATTGTTTTCTTTATTTAACAGCTGATGCAATGCAGATAATAAAGATCTCTTTTTACATAAATGAAAAGGTGGATAGAAAATCTGCATAAAGAACTTATGCAGAACAAGCAACTTTTTGATCTGGTCGAGTAAGACACTGGACATGGCTGCTACAACTGCTGGTAGATGCATTGTTTTGAACATGCACTATACTGCACTACAAAGCTGGTAGTGAACAGCCAAAACTGGTGTCAAAGTATAAAATTTCTCTTTGAGCCTGATATTGGCATGCTCCAGAGTGCAGAAGGTAAGGTAATGTTTTATAATTCATGTGGTATGGTGCAGTCACGTGTGTGGGGTGGTGTTTCTTCTGCCACTGTATTTTAGGCACCACCCTCAATGCTCTACTGCTGACCACAACACAAAATAACTTATGTATGAGTCAACAAGCCGTTGGTTTCCAGAGCGACCCCTGCACTGCACAACTTACTGTTTTACTCGCTCAAAACACACCTGATCCAACAAATCAGCTAATGAATAAGCTTTGCCCAGGTTGAAATTGGTGTCTTATTTGATGGAATCATTAAAATGCAGATTAGGGGGGCTTCAGGTTCGTAACCCCCTAGAACTTTCAAATGTTGAATGAAGTGTGTTTGAGCAGAGAAATCACTCCAGAACAGGACCAGACATACCTAATCAAGAATGTTTGGGGACAAATTTAAGAAACTCTTATTTAAACTCTTATTTAATCAGCACAATGCAGCATGTCAGTCCATGTATGTAACATGATTTAGTACAGCTGAAAAGACTAAATCTAAACACTCAAATTAAGCACATAGTTGTGTTGTGAGGCCTGGCACGGGAGGCTGAAGGGAGCAGCAAGCAAGATCTACGGAACACTCCAATCTAGAGCAGCATTCCAGCTCTTCCACTAGACCAATTAGACCTAGATCCGCCTCACATGGATACTAAGGGAAGGGAGTATATATATATAGACTATTCAGACTAGAAGTCAGTGCGAAGTATACCTTCCTCATGTTGTTACTGGGCCTGATCTTCTTTCACTGTCTGTTTCGCTCTTCTCGACCATCCCTTTTGCTTTGGTGGACTCTATCCTCTGCTATTGGGTCCTTTGTTTAGCAGACATCACATGTGTGTTGTGTTTCCAGAGAACACACTGCATTACTCTTGCAAGGAAACAGTTTGACAGCATTTTGCCAACTTGCATATTTCACGTATATTATTGATTGCATAGAAACACTGCAAGGACTTCATGAATTTGTGGCTGCATTTTAGAAGGGTTTATACACTGGTTAGTGACTGATATTGCTTAAATCCAGCATCAAGAGAAATTCCCAAATTTGCATTCCCATTCACACAAGGGCCAAAACTGTGCTCAATTTTTAAACGTTTCTGTAACAGGTTTTATACATCATATTTATACATGCTGAACAAGTAACTGTGATTTCAGTTTAGCGTTAATAGACACGTAGCTTATTTTCAGAAGCAGTTATGTGACGTTAAGACTTAAACGTCAGTTTTTAAGTCACTCCAAAAAGAATAAATCTGAGGCCTAAAACAATAACACAGAAAAAAGTGACAATAATCTTTACATAGTCCCAAGAGAACAAAGAAAAAAGGTATAACCATGCTTGCAAGATAGTTACATTTGATCTTTTTGTGAAGAAAAAGAAACTGCAAGAGGCTGTTCTTCCCTTTTTGCAGCATCTTTTCCCGGGCACAGATTTCTTGCCAATTGAAAGAAACAGCAGTAGAGGAGCCCTTTCTTTTCCAGCAGTGGGAGTAAGATACAGTAAAACACTAATCCTCAAGTGTCGTCTGCTTCTGCTCAAGGACTCAACCATTTGTCAAACATGAGCATGTGGGGGGCTACAGCTAGTTTCAGCTTCTCTCTATTTAGTCACCCAGGGTTGAAGGGCTCGGATTGGTCAAATGCCATGGGGAACCGGAGAAATCCTGTGGTGTTTTCTCTGGGTGAGCAAGCAGATAGGATTGGCAGTGCTTTTCCTCCCTGCTGCCTATAATTCAGGAAAGCCACAGAGGTTTGGAACACTGACGTCTTTTTGAGGATCACAAAGATGCCTGTTTTTGAAATGTGTGCCTAATTAATCACTCATAAGCTGATGCAAAGTATTAGACATAGTGTTGATATGATCTGGCCCATTCTCTCAGTCTCACGAGGAGTGTCTCAAACCTTGGGGAGGAGAACGTGAGGTAGCGGGCGGAAATGTAATCAGTGATTTGAGAGGGAATATCTGAAAAAATGATCATCAGAGAGAGGATTTTAGTTAGCATACTTGAGAGTTATTTGCGTGTGTGTGTGTATCTGTGTGTGTGTGTGTGTGTGTGTGTGTGTGTGTGTGTGTGCCTGTGTGTATTTCATTTTTGTGGCAGATGCTTTGTTTGCATAGAATCACTGATTGAGAATGGGGGCTTACATTGTTTTTTTATAAAGCACCGAAAATTGTAAATTGAACAATGCAGCATATTTTTGAATAAACAGATGAAAAAACTTACAAATTAAAAAGCCAAAGCAAAGCACAAACAGGTGCTTTAGCATGCACAAACACACACATAGTAGATGCATGCATATTCACAGGGTGTCTCTTTCTTCTGTGCTTCTGTGCAGATTTGACATAGCTTGACTTTCTACCATTTAATTCCAAAAAGGAATGAAGCAGGAAGTTGGAACTTTCTGGAACCATTAGGTGATTTATACAATAATATGCAGATGCTGAGCTTGAACAAAGTGTTAAATTGAAAAAAGGTGAGAAAACTGAAAATTAGATCTGTTTCACACACTGTTTCTGTCTTTAGCAAGCCACACTTTCTGCTCTCCACTCACACCTCTTAGTCACTGATATGAAAACATGATACAGGATGTTTGCCAAATTCTGCACCAGACTGTTTCAGAACAATCTGTCTGGCTTTTTACGTACATTATATTCTCCAGAATATGTTTAGTAATACAGTATCAAACAGCTGGTCTTAAATGAGTGGATAAGTTTTGGATTAAGTGTTGTAATTGCATTGATATAGAATGCATAGGCTTGGACGGTGGATTAATAATGTTCACAATTATATCATGTATGACTGAATATAGAATATAGACCCTGAGTTTCCATGTTATATTTTTACTCTGCATTTAAATTTTGACATAGTGACTGCAGGGAATGAAATAAAGGCTGTTGGTTTTGCCCTTATATTAAATGAGGACAAATTATACTTTTGTTCATTTATCCCATATTTCTAAACCCTTAGAAATAACCCATTAAGCCATTGTGTTGTCATGTTTACACTTTTTGCTAATTGTTTTCATAGAAAGAGATATTAAAATATTTTAATACACAGTTTGGAAGATGGTTGGCACTTTCACGTAAACTCATTTTATGGTCTATTGGTTTAGAAGGGTTATATCCAAACCACATGACTGGAAAATTTATTTTGGCAGATCTGTGTTAATTATGTTGAGAGACAGGTCAGAAGACTTGTGCTTTGAATGCTGCTGCTGCTCCCGTATCAAAATATTGCAGTGTAATTATGCATGACATATTGTGCTGAATAGCCAGTTCCATTTTCTTTTTTGATGTAACACTTCAATTCATATTTTTAATGTTTTTCATTTACAAATTTAAAAGGCCAGTTTACCTTTATAACATTAGTATGCATGGACAATAGTGTGTTTCTGTCAACTTGTAACAGAATTGGAATTGTTCATTACGCAGTGATTGGTGTACGTATATCCTCTATCCCAGAGGTCCCCAACCATCGCGCCACAGACCGGTGTAAAATGCATAACATTTTGGTTGGTTAGAGCTTTCTGCTTTTTATCATTGCAAACTGCCAAAACAATTGCAAACCTTCTCATATTTCAGACACTCACCTCAGTGATCACTAAGCACATCAGAGCTTTTATGGTAAACAGTAGATTTTGGCTTACTAAGAACCAGGCGCTATTCCTTTGATTTGTTCTGATTCTTCATCTTCCAGATGGCCTGCTTTACTCGCACTGATATTGCTTTGGTCTTCATGATCTCAGACAATAACAGCTGTCTCCAGAGTAAAACGAAAGCCTGGAATCATCACTGGCTGCACTGAGCACTGTGAAGGAAAATATATGCACAGGAATATGTTTTTTTAATGTTTGAATACTTCTGAAAGCTGTGTTTTAAAACTTTTTAAATGGTGAAAAAGCTCTGAATTAACATTCTTCTAAATGGAAACTGACAGCCAGCCTCTTAATCCCAAAAGTCATTTTGTCATGTCAAATGAGATGAGATGAGATGAGATGAGATGATTGTCCATCTTCTCAGTGATCTGAAAAATCCAGTCTCGTCCAGAATCAGTGCTTATAGACTGAGGTGCACTGAGAATAGGGACTGATAAAAAGTATGATTGACATTAGCCTAGTCTCTCACTTACACCACTTCTCCATCTTCAGAACCATGGAGAGCACCTAGGCCTTCAGCACCTCAGATAGCAACCTTAATAAGAAGTGGGCAGTGGGACTCCACTGAAGTTGTACTTAAGAAACACTGGGACGACCAGAGGTAGAGAAAAGTGCTGAGTCTTCTCCTATCTTATGTTCTTTAGTGTTGATTTACAGGGCTGAAAGATATATCATATTCAATATTCTGTATTTATGTATTTTATTTATTGACTTTTGACCATTCTTTACCATGACTGTGTTCTTTATTAAATAACAGTTATGAATAGAATGCATCAACCTTGAATCTTATTTCGAATTCACACACATAGGATACACGACTGTTCCATTCAAACCTATTTGAAAAACGAGTTTGTTCACAATTTAAAGAATTTGAATATTTGCCTATATAACCAGTAACTGTGCATACATAACAGAGTCTGATGTAGAAGAACCAGAGGGAGGGAGAAAGAGAGAGATGGAGAAAGAGAGAGAAACAGAGAGACACAGATAGAGAGAGAGAGAGAGTGAGAGAGAGAGTGAGAAAGAGAGAGAGAGAGAGACCTCTTGAAACCAAAGAGCTCATTGCGCCAAATCGAGTCTCTTGCCTTGAGCCTGTCCGGATCTCACTGATTTCTTCAGATCAGAAAGGAATTCAAAGGGCTTCATTTTCAGAGAAAGAGCTGGGGGTGGGATGAGAGAGAGAGAGAGAGACAGAGAGAGAGAGAGAGAATGTAATCCTGAGAGAATGAGGGGGAGAAAAGCAAACTTGGGAGAGAAAATGTGATTCGGTCAGGCTGTTTTTGGCTGCATGCTCCATTTGCCCTTTGTGACAGAGCGGGGAGCGACAAGCATCGGCAGGAATTGAATCAGTAGATTAAGCAACCCCCACCAAACCCCACCCCACCCCTCTGTCTCTCTCCCTCTGGCCTGATAGAGGTAGAGATGGAGAAGAGATTGCAGCAAGAGATGTTCCAGCAGAGGAGCCTTTGTCAAAGGCAAGATTGATTGGGTGATTAACTATCTAGGGGGAGAGTATTAGTGGCCACACCTAACAGTCACTGTCACTCTTCAGAGGTCACCTGAGAACTCTGAACAGTCGGGCTACAGGCTGTCAGGCTCTGCACAGTTCAGCCACTTCATTACAATGGCCTTCATCACTATGACCCACTTTGACCCACCAACCCCAGGCAAAGCAGCCTCTGTAACCCACCAGCCTCAGGTAAAAGAGTAGGACTCTAAACAGTAGTTTATGTTATTATAGGTTTAGAGGTGATAGTAGTTGTATTGGTTGCTCTAAGCTGGTGTTAACATTTCTGGCAAGGGCATTGTACCCATGTACTATAGTGAGTCTTATTCTTATTAACTGTTCAGTGTTACATTAATTGGCCATTTTAAATTATATTACATAGTATCCATGAGGTGTAATATTCTTCTTCTTCTTCTTCTTCTTCTTCTTCTTCTTCTTCTTCTTCTTATTATTATTATTATTATTATTATACTTTTTCGCTGTAATGCAGTTATTTAGGACATATTTGTGTAAATCATTTCAGTCATTATGCTTATTTAATACTATATTATACTTGGCATATTCCTGCTAAAATTATGACATTTATATGAATAGAAGAATATGGAAGGAGGAACACTGACCAACTACAGGGCATCTTGTAGTTAACTTAATATTTGCAGACAATTTTTATTCAAATATGAGTTCAATTAACACAACATGTCCCACAAAAGACCCCAGTGTGCAGAGCTGGGGCAGGACAAGCACAATGGATTTTTCAATTTGCCTCTTATTCATTTGTTTTTGTGTGGTTAAGTAGGTCCACAATTCAGTTCCTCAGAAATCAAATGGAAAGCGGTGAATGGGAGCCATTAGTTGCATTATTCCTATTGAAAGTATTGATTTGTTTAGTAAGGCTTTGAATAGCATGTGCCTAAAAGAGAACAAATGTGTGTAAAGAAAGAAAGACAGAAAGCGAGCAAAAGAGGCAAACACATTTGTGGGGAAATGAAATAACAGGAATCTGGCACCCTTTCTGATTCTTTATCACTTCAGCTATACTTGGAAATGTTAATATTTGGATTTGAATAAAATGTTTTGATTTGAAATGGCTTTGGTCCCAAAACAGTTGCATTTTCCAGCGACTTCATTTGGGATTCATTTTCAGCATATGGGGCCGCATGAAACCAACTGCTTTGTCCCTGTGAGTGAACATTATGACTGAATTTTGAGATGTGTTGAGATGTATTTGAAATTCAGAATGAGGGTTTACTTCATATGCAGCAGTCCCTGAAGACCAAGAATTCAAATGAGATCTAAACCATTTGGTCTGCACACAGTTTAGTGGTTTATAGATGAGCCATAACATTAAAACTTCCTGTCTAATGCCAAATAGGTTCCCGTCTATTGCCAAATAGATCTGAACCCAGTGAGGTTTCATAAGACCTCTGAAGGTATGCTGTGATATCTGGATTGTAAAATCCTAAGAATCGAATTTTACAATAAATTGCAGTTATTGAGTGTCACTTACAAACATTATCTCTGTGGATTCTTCATGGTTCTTAAAGCAGTTTTAAAAAGTTCTGCACAAATAACAGACAGAACGTTACTGTTGTTTTCGGTGTGTGACATTTAAAAGCCTTTATATCTTCTATAACCATCTTCTGTAACAGGGAGATGGTCCTATTTTACTTTTTCTGCACAACATAACATCACTGTTTCTTTGAATGTGTGATCACAGCACATCCTGCAAAACATAAAATGGAACATTTTCAACTGCCGATGCTTTATAAATTATAATCAGGGGTGCAAATTTGGTCTGACAAGTGAGGAGGACACACAGCAGAAGCTATAAACAGCCTATATACAGCAATTCAACAACTGTCATGATACCTTACACTTTGTATGTTAAAACCTAAGCCAAACAACATTATTAACAGAAAAAAAAATCAGGTATTTTCTTATTCATACCCAGTATAGAGATTCAACTGTACTATTATTGTGGCATATTTTTTCTTTTCTTTTTTTGTTACAATGTTTATGTAATATTTAGACGAGTCATGTTTCCTTTTGCTGTGTTTACTGCAAATAAACACATTCAGTATTGAATGTATAACTGTATAAATATCTGACAGCTGTTTCAGTTTTTTCATTCTGAAATGAGAATTGTTAACTCTGTAAGATGAATAATGGTAACAAGTAACTCAGGTCTTGACATGTCAAATCTTGGCATGTCTTTACACAGGCAGGTGCTCTTTGTTGTGATGTGGGGGATATGAGCCACTATTTTGTTGACTGGCTAGTGGCAGTGCACTTAATCTGATGGGAAATAGGGAATCCACAGGGGTGGAGAGACCAGTGACCGGCTGCAGCACAGAAACCTCGGCAAAAGCTTCAAGTTGTGAATATGTTTTGGTAACATTTTACTGGGCAGGATTCATAAGGCCACATGACATCTACATGAATCTTTTATGACAACTGACATAAACCTATGTTCCCATTTATTAGGGTTTCTTTTGACAGGCGACGTTTGTCGTAAAGGCTGCTTTCATCAGGTTTTCCTCAAGATGTCTAATAATAATGGATGCTCTTTGAAATAAGCCTGTATAAATGTCATACATTAAAAGCTTATGTAGATGTCATGTAGCCATATGAATGCTTGCCATATGAAAGTTGTTCAAGTTTCAAGCGCATGACTGAACTGAATCAGGTGTGTCCAAGTAACTGATTCAGTAAAAGCATGACCCAGGATAGGGGACTGTTAGGTGTGTGTGTGTGTGTGTGTGTGTGTGTGTGTGTGTGTGTGTGTGTGTGTGTGTGTGTGTGTGTGTGTGTG
>JBBJLR010000111.1:18285433-18296284 GCA_037577145.1 Brachypetersius gabonensis
CTCTCTCTCTCTCTCTCTCTCTCTCTCTCTCTCTCTCTCTCTCTCTCTCTCTCTGTCTCTCTTTCTCTCTCTCTCTCACACAGAGAACAGATAGGTATCAACTCATTCCGCCACAAGCTCCCATTAACCTGCTCACAGGTTGCAAAGAAAGGAAGCTGTTCTTTTTTTACCCTCCATCTTCTCTCTCTTTCTCTCTCTGTCCCCCTCTCTCTCTCTCTTTCTCTCTCTCTCACTCCCCATCTGTCTCGGTAAGAATCACAAAAGATAATTTCCTTTTCAAATGACTGCGGCCCCCTCGGCTGACCCCTGGGCATTGAGGTAATGCAGAGCGCGAGGAGAGAATGAGGCTCAGAGGAAGACTTCCACCAGCACAGGCAGCCCAAAGAAACCCCACATAACACTGCATTCATTAGATCAAGAAATAAGGCTGATAAGGAAGAATGGAGGCATTGCTGGCCAGACAGAGGATAGCAACATTTAGAGACCATTGTGAAGTTTTTGTCCACAAATAATATGTGACAGGCAGCCATTGCAGAAAAAAATAAATGCACTTCTATTTTCTGTGCCTCTGTATTTTGCATTAACACCATCCTGGAAAATAACCTGATGGTGAGAACTCAAGGCTTTGTTAAAATTATAACTATAAGGGAGGCAAACAAAAATGGAGAGTTTTACAATTAAAACTCAATGCATCACAAGTCCTCAGCTGGATGCACACGAAAGCACTTTGCATTTGTAAGCTTAAGAACAGATTTAATCCTTTGAAGGGGTGAGACATGAGAGGCTTCTTCTTTCAGTTTCCCCACGAACACAAACATGACTCACTGCACTTAGTCGAAAAGCGGAAAGTTGACAGGAGAAGCAAACTTTCTACTTTCAATGTCTATATTCAAAGCAGCACAGATAAGTGGAAAATACTTGAACACTTGAACTTTTGTTACCATAGTTTTTGGAAGATTCATACTTCACTTGAGTATAATTGACACTGAATACTTTTCCTCATACTCAATTACCTAAAGAAAACAAAATGACTTTTAATGACATTATTATTTAATGACTTTTTATATTCTCATTTAGACCCTCCAACTCATTTGTTTTTATTTTTTTACCCAAAGTTCCTATAGCTGCCAAATGAAACTGCCCATAGCTGTTCTAATTCAACTTGTACATGGACCAGCAATGACATGGACCAACTTGACTTGAGTTGGACCAAACACTCTCAAACACACAGCCTGAGGGAAAAATAAACACAAACAAAACTTATTAAATTAGACCAACCACACTTACTGCAGAAAAGTGTTTTATTTTCAGCCTCATCTGTTTGCCTTTGCCTGTCAGTAATTGTACAGTCAGGCACAGTGGCTCTGTCCCTCAGCTCGCTAGTCTCATGTTAAAAATCTTGAGTTAACAAGCTTTTCATTAAAGAAAAAGCTTCAGAATAATGCGCGTGCAGAATGAAGTGCAGTAACTCATTTGAAATGGTCTTTAAATCCAGATAAAGTTACTAATGTAGATAAACTACACCCCTTTAATACTAAAATTAATGCTAACTAGAACAATACACTTACTGAGCGCAGTGATTCAATTATGTCAGACTGTAGAGCTTTCTATAATGAAACACTTGTTATTTAAAGTCATGTTGAACCTGACAGGATGGCTGTTGTACAACGGAATGCCTGCAGCTAACAGGACTAAACTGAAATCTGTATAAAAATCAAGACTCTACATGGAGTCAGATTTCAGAGACTCCAGACTTGACTCAGACTAGCATAAACTGGCTTGTGGTTACTCTGCCAGTGATAGCCATTAGTCGGTGCATCATGTTAGTGTTTGTTGCAACATGTTAAGATCAGGAAGACTTGCTTGGCTACGTTTTGTTTAACCCTCTGTGGTCCGGGCACTTTGAGGCAATTCACTACACCTTTACATTTTTAAGTATTTATTCTAACTAAAAACATCTATGCCTTAGTGACAAATATTGTTATATTCTGGAAAGCCTCAGCTATAATAATATGTGAATAAAGTGAATGTAATGAAATTATTATTTTATAAATATTGTGTAAACATGATGTGACAAAAAACTATTTTCAGAGGTCTTCAATCAAAGTAAAAAAACACCCTAAATATGTCTGAGCATATTGTTAAATGCCTAGTGTTAAAAACCCTTTCATTAAAAGAAAGGGTCATTTCAGCTTTACAGGTTTTACTTACTTTTTAAATTTTTTTGTACCTCCATGTCCAACTGAATAATATCTTGACTTGGCACCAAGCCTTTCACTTAAGTGCCCTTTCTCTGTGCCTTTCCAACCCTCGGAAATATGCCTCTCTGTGTATCCTGGTTCAGGTTACAGAGAAGGTGTGTGAAACAGTGCCCTCTCTCCAACACACAGCTGACACCTAGAAGGAAAATGACAAATTAACACGCAAAATATCAACAACCCCCTGTCCCAGACTGATTTATAATATCCAATTTTGAGATATTTGGATACTGAGATGAACACAATTAGATTACGCTGCTGGCAAACTTTTTGTACTTTTTTTTCCAGTACCTCTCAAGTGTTCTTCAGATCCAATGCTCTTCTTTATTACGCCCCGTCAGGTTTTATTATGAAGTGGGAAAATCTAATTTGCTTCCATGTATCTGACAGTATTTCAGACTAATTCGTGTTGTCAAGGTGCAGCCTCAACAAACCCAGCAGATGGTGTTTGTGGAAGACAGGCCTCAGCTCCTTGCCCACAAGCTGCTTAAAGGCCACTGTAGCCTGTGGAACCCATTCCTCATCTGTGCTCTTTCCATCTCTCCCCCTCGCCTGTCTTGTTTCTCACATCCCTCACACCCCCGCTGCAGCAACCCTAATGCCATAAAAAAACTATACATTTTGAGTACAGCAGTAAGAAAAGCCACCACATGTCGTGTTTACTAAGAAAGGCCTTCTGCATTTTCAGTGTCGCAGAACTCTGTCTTAGATTATTGCAGAAAGTAAAAGTGGAATATTTACTTTACTTACTATATTAAGCATCATTTTTAGCACCATACATACCGCTTGAGCACCTCTTTGTTTATTTGGGATTAGAGATTAAATGTTACTACCTTTTCATGGCCACTACTGATGTGATACTACACCGCTAAGCTTTAACATTACTTTTTTGTAATTGAAGCATTTCTCTTGAGTCTGTAAAAACAGGCTTTAGTACTCAAACAATTCAAACCACTTTAGCACCTAACAACATGGGAGCGTGTGCTGTTTCAGGCCGGTTTGGTTTCAGAACAGGGATATCCCCCCTCCCCCCCTCGCCAACATTTTTTGCTGATTTCAGCCCAATACTGATACCCAGATACTGACACCTGCCATCTCTAATACTGATATTAACTGCACGTAAGGATATTTCATGAGACTAAAGACAAGCCCTGTTTCATCACTGAAGATTACTTAGTATTCATCTCTTTCTTACTTCGCTGTTGGCATTGAAGTGATTGAGGGAGCACAGAGAGGCTTCATGAAAAGAGAATGTTTAATATTAATGCAATATCGGACACATAAAGGTGAATCACTGAAGGTTTGCACTGGAACACTAATGGGGTTAAGAAGAGCGCAGAGGTTAATTCTTCTATCCAAATCTAGATTTACATCATTGTTTGTAGATTAAAAAGGCCTTTCCTGGGAATGGGCTACTTGTGTTTGCCCTCTCCTCCGAGGAGAAGCTGAATGTACGGCTGTCTGATTAATCTTAATGAATTATGCAAATAGACTTTATCTCCAGTGATTTCAGAATGTTTCTGTATTGTTTTATTAATGCACTTTTGAATTGCTTCATACAATCACAAATCTCTCTCTCTCTCTCTTTCTCTCTCGCTCTTTCTTTCTCGCTGACTGCTTTGCTGCATTTCGTTATTCAGGCCCCTTTATTAAAAACCGCGGTGGTCTCTGGCGAATTGCTCGCACGAAAAAGAAATTAGTCATTTAATGTAATTTAATGACTTTTAACCAAACAAGACTGCAGTCTAGATTGCTAACAGAACCCCCCCTTCCCTCCACCATTCTCCCTTCCCCCACTCACTGCATCCCCAGGGCCAGATCTTTGGAAGCATGTCTCCTTAATTTCTACTTAATTAATTACGTTCCTTATCAGGACTACCCTGTGGTGAGAGCACAGTTTCAATTACATTAAAATTGACATAACAAAACATAAAAGGCCCTGACTAATGCTCTGTTAGAGGCACCTGTCTTTTGGAGGTCTCTAGAAGCGTAGCTGTGATGGAAAGCTTCTATTTGCTGGCCAATGAGCTCCTTTGAACACAGCATTGCAGGTATTTCAGTGCACTTGAGCATTAGTCTTTGTGCATTCCTGCAGTAAGTGACTCATTAAAAGACAAATTATCACAGTTCTTCAGCACAATTGTGTATGTTTATCTTCAAAGCTACTGGCTAAAGACACCATTTCTTATCTCTTTGAATGCGGTATTGTGTGAAATACCATACAAAACGTGAGCATAATAGGATTTACCTATGCGAGTAGAAATGTTTCAAATATGGAACTAGATGGATTCATCAGAAACATAAAAATACATAGGCTCTGATGAATAATATTAGCTGTGTCTTTAAGTATTCGTCAAACACATCAATATGTTATTGGCCTTAAAGATGACAGCTTGAGCATTTTAATCAGGACGTCCAAGGATTATGAAACATCCACCGTGTAACATTTATTCTAATGTGTCATTTCAAATTCAAAGCATAATGCTGATATGCTTATCAATGCGTTGCCATGGAAGAAAATGCCAGTAGATGATACTTGTATCCGAGCCATGCACATCTGAACACACATCACTATTGTATGGGTATCTTGGAGTACCTTGAATTGGTCCTCATGAGCAGATTTTAAGCTCTTTTTCAATGGATTTGGTTAGTGAAGATGACAAGTCCTCCCACCAGACAATGCACTGGACATGACTGGGATGTTTATGTTCAGTGCAGGCAATTTAAATAGAAAGTCCGCATTAGAAACCAAGTGTCATCATGTCCATCATTCTGAATGCCAGTTTTGAAAATTGACACTGTCGCACATGATGATTAAAAAACTGTTCCAAAACGGATACATTAAATGGTCAAAATATATTTCTATGCACATACCACAAGCATGCTCACATTTAACTGTCACTAATTTAGGAAAACCATGGTTACTACTACATTTACATGGCTGTTTTTAGCTATTACCTAAATTATTTAAGCCACCACAGTGATCCTGACTATATTTTCATTTAGTATATTTCATTTTATTTGTCAAAAACACAGCTTATTGAGCAATTTAATATCGAGTCAGTGGTGTAACTACAGAGTAGTGGCAAACACAGAGCTAAAATAAAGTCTTTATTGGATCCGACAAATACACAAAATTGTACTCTCATGGCTCATAGAAAGACCCCACTGCTTAAGAAACCAGTGTGCCTCACTGGTTAGTCTCCATCAACACTACACACACATCAGTGATTTATAATGCAGTACTCATCTTGATACTGAATCAAACCCTGTTCCAAGACTCCGTCCCTCTTCACCCCTTATGACTAGATCCAGTACACCTGAGATTTAGTCACATGAACTCTTGTACTCCTGTTTTCCTGTTTTACTTTGTGAAGTATTACCAGTGGATTACCCAGAATACTGAACATTCCTTTTCATTTACTGGTTCATGCCCTGGTTTTGGAATATCTAGTTAGTTTTTTCTCGATCTTGAGTCTTGTCTCGATCTTACGACTCTGTTTGCTCATTGGATTATCTTGCCGGGCTCTGACCATTTCTAAATCTCTTAATTAATTTAATCGCTTTTCTACTGCATTCTTGTTTCAGTTTTTGCTGTTGCTTGTTTCAGTTTTTTACTACATTCCACCTGTCGGAACAAACATGTACACATAAACAAACATGTACACATAACAATAATTAGCTAACAAGTCAATTCAATTTGTTCATTCAAGAGCCACTAAATGGCCATGTTTGCAAGATCCTAGTTTTAGCTTGTAGCACATCTAGATAAGCTTTCATATTTTTGATATGGCAAAACATATCAACTGATTTAACAATCTTGTAGTTGAAGTGACGGGGCGTTATTCATAGGGAAAACGTATGCCTCATTCCTTGTTTCCACACACAAACTGCTTAGGTCCAGGGCTGACTGGGGTACTAATGGCAAACTACTAAACAACGTCGCATCCCCAGAGGTCTTTCTGGTGAGTGCGTGGAAGGTCCTAAGTAGTATCTCATCTTCGTATCAAAATTGAGACAAATATGACATGTAGCAAACTTGATTAGAAAAAAGCATAGACACATTACATATCCAAATCATGTGCAGTGGGCTCCCAAAGCCCTGCAATTACATGACACATTGTGTATGAACATAATCTATCCGCAGGGTCTCAGAAATGACAGGGAGAGTAAGATGCTACTTTATAAACATGGAATATGCTAATCTCCCTTTACATAAATCTCTTCCTCCACTTTGAAAGTTATCCCTCTCATCTTGTGAAGGACCAGGAAGGGTCATGAAGAACATATTGTGGTGCAGAACGTCTTATTCATACCTTCCATAACAGCACTTTTTGATAGTGTTTTCCCCCCTATCAACAAGACATCACCCACCAACTGAAATACTATCGTAATGCAAGACTTTGTCTTGTCCAGAAAATAAACTGAGATAAACTTGTACTCGGTAGGGGAGCGAATGCTCATTCAAAATCAGCCAAAATAAAACACAGCTCAGGCTGGCTTCCCCTTAAATGCCTCATGAATTGCATTAAACCTGGCATTTTCCTCTCTCTCTCTCTCTCTCTCTCCCTCTCTCTCACACACACACACACACATCTCTCAGACTGGCATCTCTCTCTTCCAACCTTTTGTGCTGTGTCCATATTCTAAATATCTCCATTGCCATTCCATTCAGATGCCGCTGATAGCATGGCTGGCATGTGGAGAAGCAGCACTAGTGAAAAACAAACAGGCACCCCCCGCCCCCCACCCCACCTGAGTCTGTTCCCTTCATCTGTAGCTAGTCTGGAAGCCTGCAGACCCAATCCCCCTCACAGCTTCCTCCACAGGCACCTGAGAAGGCTCCGCATGCAGATAAGGATAGCGAGAATGATAATGTGCCAAGCTCTCGCTCACCCTCTGCCTGAAATGCCCCGTGATGTCGAGGGATGCGGTGTGTCCACCCCTGGCCCAGGCGGATTAAGGCTTGGAGATACCCAGCATGGCAGGGGATGGTTAATCTCCCTGTCCACCCCCCCAAAGCAGTGTCTTCTTCTCTCTCCCCTGCCACTGTAGCCTGCCTGAGACCACTCATCTGCAATCCACAGTAGGGAACATATTAGAGTTGCTAATCCTATTGTTGACGTCTTTACTATGCATTCAGGATCCGCTGGCATTAAAAAGTCTTCATTTTGGCTACTTCACATGATTAGAAGTGCTTAAAAGCTTCAAGGGCAAATTAAGGAGAGGCGTATGAGAGCATTACGGGAGCAGGTCAAGACTGACACCTACGACCTCTTGCCACTCTGCTATGAATACAAATGGAAGTGGCTTGACGCACATACACCTACCTACACATACACAATTAAATAAATCAACGGTGCTTTCTGCTAATGACACATCCCTTCAGCACAGAACTTGCTCTCTGTTTGTGATTTAGCTAAACACATTAGCACATTAGTGTGTCATTATTATCATCCCAGCACCTGAAAATTATGTTTATGGCATGTGTAGGGGTAGCATTTGTGTCACTGCCTCCTCTCAGCAAATGACATGTTGACTTACCTTTGAGTGCTCCTCTTTACTCCGTCGTTGGTAATTCTAACGGTAAATTAGCCAGGAAAACTCACTGGCGAATGGTATTATGCTAATAGCCTTACCTCTGCCTTATACAATTCAGGCTGAAGTGTTCCATGATAGCTGCATAAGCACTTTAAGACTCGTAGATTGAATACTGATAAAGCAGAGTCTGCATAGAGTGTCTCCTAGACAAGAATACTTGCCCGTCTTTGCTGAGAACATTAACATAATTTCGCGATCATCTTGACAGTTAAACGACATTTATTACAGTGTAGGAAAAACACCAGCAGAGAGTTTATGAAAGTTGCTATGCATCATAAGACAGCATTGTACTGAAACCCATTTGAGGACTGTTGTCTTGATTCCAGTTCCGATAGATGCTGCACAGTTGTTTTGTGTCACCATTAAAATTCTTTAAAAATGGTGGGTGGGTAGTTTCCCATAGAGATACTTTTATTTTAGATAATACTTACACTTTTACTCAATAGCGGTCACCAAGGTTTTGAAAACAAACAGCAAGTCTGTGGTTGCAAAGCTATAATAATTTTCACCACTGCAGTGAGCCACTGCCAAACCCCAACCACTATTACCATAGTTTAGACTTTATATATATTTTTTTTTTTCCTTTCAATGGCACAAGTTTGTTTTGAAACACAAGCTCTGAGATCATCCTAAAAATTAAACACCTCACAAAGATAAAAAAAAAAAATCTTCCTAAAAAAAAGAAGAAAGAAATTGCCGTCAAAGGATGGAGAACCGAACACAAGTGCCTCTGGAACACATACACTTCAAGCGCGGTCAGTGAACTTTTCAAGTCCACTGTGGTTTCAGAAAAAGAAAGAGGAAAAAAGTGGGAAAATAATCCATAGTTCTGCAGTGTGTCGCTTTATCGCTGAATTAATCCATAATTTGATTTGCAGTCAGTTTCTTCATATTCTTCAAATATGTATTTTACATGATGGATGTTCTTGTCCAATAGTTATAAAACATGGATGGAAGTTTGGAAGGCTGACCATGGAAGGCAAAGGTGTTCTTTTTTAGAGTTTCCATTTAGAAGTATGTCAGTATTCCACTGAAGTCCAATGATATGATTTCCGCTGTCCTTAAGCAGTCTTAGTTCCATCTAAATTATCAGATGAGGAGTCCCGAATATCCTCATCCCAGACTATCGTGTGACCTGAAAAAGAAGGGCTCATGTTATCATGAATGAAGATCAAGGATCCTTACAAAGAGCTCACATCCTATTTTTCTCGCTGGTGGTCTGCTTACAGCATTTTTGTGATTTATGTACCATAAATATCTTTTTACATGGCATGTTTTCCAACCTCTCTTTATCTCTTAGAATTAAACAGGCGGTTTTTGTTACTATGCCTTAAAGACTAATACATTAGTGGGCTAATCTTCTGTAGGCAGGCATATGTAAACATTTTGGTATTCATGACATAATTTCACACACAGTTGTTTTTGCCACCTAATTCTTTTACATGTACTGAATTAATTGAGAAGAGAATGCAACACTGAAAACCTTTTGCAACGTCTACATATGAATTAAATGATTTTATCAAAAATAAAAGAAAACACATAATGACATAATGATATGAATCATTTAATGGAAGATTGTTGATAGTGGGCTGGTAATCCCGCCTACACAATGAGCATACCAGATATAATAATGCTTTGAAGTTACCCAAAGACTCACGCCTGACAAGACTTCTCATCTCTTTTCTCGCTTTATTTAAAGCTGTAAGTGCTCCTGTTAAAGCTTCTCTGCTAGGCAGAAGGTGTTATTGCTGAGGTTAACTCCAGCTCGCACCCCCTCCCTGCGTCAGCACCTATCAGTCTCATTAACTCTAGCAGCTCTTCCAGCTCAATGGCCACGGCCCGAAATAGCACTCTGGAGCGTGCCGGGACGGGAGGTGTTAGCCCTGCTGGGCCCCAGAGGCTTTTGCATGTGGGTCTGGTCTTGCTCCAGCTCTATGACACACACGGGAGGGGCAGAGGGTGCAATGGGCCGAGGCTGGGCAGTGGACAAGGCCGGCCTGCACGGCTGCTCAGGGAAGCCCAGTGTAATCTACACCTTCAGGTCAGCACCGGCAGGCAGCCGGAGGGCATGCTGACAAGGTGGGAGGTGTCTGGGTCACTTCCTCCTCCACCTCCACTCCCCAGCGCCTTGCCGGTTCACTGATGTGGGCCGCTGCTGCATCCTGGCAAGGCTACAAAGAAGTGGGCAGGCCAAGTTCACACTGTGCATGAGGCTGCCTAGCACTACTGCTGGACTAGTCGTGCAAGCCTAGAATGAATGTGTGCTAAATTTGGGGAAAAAATTGATGCTTTAAATTTTGTATTTTTTCCCCAGATAATTAATATAATCTGTACTTTTATTCTCACTTCGCATGCTCTTACACAAGATCAGAAATAATGGCAATATATTTTTGTTTGTGCTTGCATAACACTTAAGCGATTTTTATTTACACTTGGGGATTTAGGATAATTAAGATTTGTTCTCAGTATCCCAGTCTAACAATGCTTGTTTAGTTTATGGCCCAGCTGCTATTATGCTGCGTTGTCATTGTCACGGTGGGTGGACGATGGCACGTTACATATTTTCCAATGGAGGAGGGACCGCAGCAGTGAGCAGAACGTTCTGACAAAAATAGAACTTTTCCAACTTCTGCCATCAGCTGCAGCGGTGGAGAACAATGAGTGTTGATTTTTCTGACAGGGAATGTTCACAGCTGAAACCTACACATACTTGGTCACGTCCAATAAAATTTTAATACAACTTGAATACAATAGGACTATTGAGAAACATCTGTTGCGCATTTAAATTGACCAGAAAATTCAAGGTATCAGCCTTTGTTTGTTGTCATGTTGACTGTTAACAGAGAACTTTAATAAAAGTTGCTCAATGATGGACACCTGTTTTCCTCCGCTGCGTATGTGATGATTTCATCAAATGACTAGTCGAATCGATTTCGACTTTTGGATAAGTCGACTTGAGTCGTTTAGATATATAAATACACACACACACACA
>JBBJLR010000111.1:18297742-18326359 GCA_037577145.1 Brachypetersius gabonensis
CACACACACACACACACACACACACACACACACACACACACACACACACACACACACACACACAGACATGCATACACCTGCACCTAGAAGCTCCCAGAATACACACAGACACGAATGCTTTGTAAACATGCTCACACACATACACACACAATGGAGTAACCTGTAATACCCCATGGAAGCGCATTGTTGCCCTGCACTGACATCCCGAAATGTTATGCTATCTAATGTGTTTATATGACATTGCCTGACCTTCCTTTTGCACACAAAGCCTGTCAGAGGTGGATGATTATACATTTAAAGGTAGAGTCAAATACACATCCTTCTACCCTGCTAACAAGCAGAAATTATCTGGGTCAAAGAGCAGTTTGATATATCCTCACTGGGGGCTTAAAGGTGGAAATGCGCATAAACAATGTAATTTGAATTTGACCATGAGATGTCAAGTCTTCATGACCCAGCAGTCTTTTTATGCAGCATTATCTTTTCTGCAGAATCATGACTTTATCTTTACAAATATATTTCAACTAATGCATTTCAAAACACATTACCTTCTTATTCAAGGTAATTGAAAATTGCTTTTGAGAATAATTCCTCCAACCACCGTTAAGGTGCACATAAATTACAGAGTAGTCTGTCAGTAATAATCAACACAGTGGGTTTATATGCCGATACCTGACATTCCGAAATGGTGGTAATAACAGGCATTTTCACTATTCTAACAGGTTACACTTTCTCCCTGTGTATAACTTATATTCTTTAAAAGCAGCAAGATAACTGAGGTTGGCAAGAAATAACTGCCATGGGCTGAACTTAGATCTAAAGTATATTGGAGTTTCCATGGGATAATATCTGTTATATTAACTTGACTAATCTCCAAACCTGTAGTGGAAAGCAGAGATGAAGGTCTATCTTATACACAAATAGCTTATTGGAACTTTAAAGAATTTGTAGTGAATTTGTGCCCCAGAATGTATGTTTCACTCCATTAATAATAAAATAAACTCTACCATAGGTGACAGAAATGATCACAAATGGCATTTCAGTAAATACACAGTAGACCATACACAGGCAAGAGGTTTTCATAAATATTAACTCTGTTGTTCAGTGCTGTAGGGTGACCTACAGGCAGAAAAGCTCTGAAAAAGTCAAGAAAATGGACTCTAAAGGATGGAATTATGTTTTTTTTCCCTATCAAAAATGTGGAATACTATACCTTTTTACGTATGCTGTTGTTTTGAATGAGCAAATATATTTTCCCTACTTTTTTATCCAGAAAATGAGAATGGAGCAGATGTAATATACAGAACAGACTGCATCCGAACTCATCTCTGCCCTTAGCGGAATGACAGAGCCGGCCACCCCTTGCGGGTCACTGGTGAATGTCTTGGGCAAATATTAATATCTCTGCAGGAACACACACGATTGTGGAATTGCTAGCGTCAAACACAAACATGAACATATATGCATTTGCTGTCACTGTTCAGAATTTCCAACATTGCTGGGAGGATTTGATATTGGATGATTAATTCTGAATCACAAACACCACTGCACCATTTCCAAAAAATAATCAGTGGTGCTCATCACTACAGAGCATGCAAGT
The DNA here is from genome assembly GCA_037577145.1 of Brachypetersius gabonensis. Lineage (NCBI taxonomy): Eukaryota > Metazoa > Chordata > Actinopteri > Characiformes > Alestidae > Brachypetersius > Brachypetersius gabonensis. The sequence goes on from JBBJLR010000111.1 coordinate 18,299,343, forward strand.
TCCAAAACCCAATGCTGTGTTTTATAACTCTCTAGCTGAAAGTTGGCACTGGGCATAGCGACAGGCTCATGTGCAACTGCTCCAAAGAGCATCATATTTTCTTCATTAGGACCAACTACTTTGTAGCTGCACTGATTTTTTTCAGTTCTACCTACCATATACAGTGCTTGAGTATTCAACCCCTTGGCATTTTTCATGTTTTGTTGCCTCACAACCTGGAATGAAACCCCACCCCCCTCCTTAAGACAGTACTTTGTAGAGCCATCTTTTGCGGCAATTACAGCTGCAAGTCGCTTTGGATAAGTCTCTATGAGCTTGCCACATCTTGCCACTGGGATTTCTGCCCATTCCTCAAGGCAAAACTGCTCCAGCTCCTTCTTGTTGGATGGTTTTCGCTTGTGAACAGCAATCTTCAAGTCTGATCACAGATTCTTAATTGGATTGAGGTCTGGACTTTAACTAGGCTATTACAACACATTTAAATGTTTCCTCTTAAACCACTCAAGTGTCGCTTTACTGGTATGCTTTGGATCATTGTCCTGCTGTAAAGTGAACCTCCGCCCCAGTCTCAAATCACAGGCAGACTTACACAGGTTTTGCTCAAGAATATTCCTGTATTTGGCATCATTCATCTTTCCCTTGACTCGGTTTCCCAATCCTTGCTGCTGAAAAACATGATGCTGCCACCATCATGTTTCCCTGTGGTGATGGTGTTCTTGGGGCGATGGGATGTATGGGGTTGGGCCTGACAAACCATTTTTCTTGGTGACTAAAAAGTTTAGTCTCATCTGACCAGAGCACCTTCCTCCATACATTTGGGGAATCATCCACTTTTGGCAAACTGAAAATGTGCCTTCTTATTTTTTAACACTAAGTAGTGGCTTTTTCTGTCCACTCTTCCATAAAGTCCAGCTCTATGGAGTGTATGGCTTATTGTGGTCCTATGGACAGATACTCCAGTCCCTGCTGTGAAACTCTGCAACTCTTTCAGGGTTAGCATTAGTCTCTGTGCTGCCTCTCTGATTAATGCCCTGTGAGTTTTGGTGGGTGGCCCTGTCTTGGCAGGTTTGATGTGGTACCATGTTCTTTCCATTTGAAGATGATGGATTTGATGGTGCTCCAGGGGATCATCAAAGATTGGGATGTTTTTTTATAACCCAACCCTGACTTGTACTTCTCAACAACTTTGTCCCTGACTTGCTTGGAGAACTCCTTCGTCTTCATGGCGTGAAGGCATTCCTCTTGCTTAGTGGTGTTGCAGCCTCTGGGGCCTTTCAGAAAAGGTGTGGTTATACTGACAGATCATGTGACACTTCGACCTCGTCCACACGGACGTTTGAAATGAACGCGCTCTGAATGCCATAGGCGTTTTTGTGGCGTTTGGTAGCGACGCTTGATCAACGTCAGCAAGGCGTTCGACTGCCGTCTGATGCCGTTTAATGCCAGCCTGATGCCCAATCTGTAGTTTCGTGTATTATTTTGACGCCAAGAAAACGTTGCATGCAGCGTTTATTTGAAGCCATCCGAACGCGCAGCCGGCTGAACGCCGGTGCTGAACGCTTTGATTTGCTTCAATGAGCAGAAAAACAGGCGGCGTTCAATAGGCGCTCACCTGGCATCACGAACGCCTGGTTCAGACGTCCGTGTAAATGAGGCCGTAGACAGTACACAGGTGGACTTCATTTCACTAATTATGTTACTTTTGAATGTCATTGGTTGCATCAGAACTTTTTAGGGGCTTCATAGCAAAGGGGTTGAATACATATGCACATGTCAATTTTCAGTTTTGTATTTTCTCATTCACTCCACCAACTTAGCCTATTTTGCTGATCCATCACATAAAATAACAAAAAAAAACATTGAAATTACAGGTTGGAATGTAACAAAATAGGTAATAGCCCAAGAGAGGTGAATACTTTTGTAAGACACTGTAGTTGGACTTTTGTTGGTTTGCAAACTGTAGTCCTGTAGTCCAATCTGTTCCTGGGCATTATTTGTTATAGCCACATTTACCACACACAATCAATTGTCAGGATCACGCCAAGACAACCAACAAACAGATTTTATTTGGGTGAAGGGCAGCAGTGTTAGTCTGTGTGTGTGTCCGAAATCGCACACTAGCGTCAGTGCACTGAGATTTAGTGCATAGTGTGCACTGCACACTGCCTTCTGTAGTGCGCACTGCTGTGGGTCAGTGCTGTCCTAAACAGCCGCTAAAATATCTGCCGGTTTTACTGCAGTGTACATCAGTAAAATAATTTTATTAACATTACTCACATTTATACGAACCAGCTGCCTCCGCTTGGGCTTGTATTTCACTGTTTGCCGACATTATCCAACTCGAAAACACGTTGAAAGTCCCGCAAAAAGTCAAAATGGCGCCCATTTGGGGGGTATACTGTGCATCGTTCCGCACTGCGTTTTCTGGCCAATTTCAGTGCACCATCCGGGTTCTAGCTTGGTTTTTAGTGTGAGCGCACTACGCACTAAAATTGCGCAAGTGCGCGATTTCGAACACACCGTGTGTGTGTGCTGTACAAAGTGCATCACACACACAGCAGTGCTGCTGGAGTTGGTCCACTTTGCAGATATAAAGGTATAAAGCACAGTTAATGTCATCCTCTAGTCCTTTATCATATTCTGACCTCAAGACTGTGATCTGGCTAAATTTAGGCCAGGCAGTATCAATGATGAGTAACACACACACATACCATGACACATAACCATGTCAGTGTTACTGCTGTGCTCACAATAATACCTGCTCACTAGACTGCTGACGATTGTGAAGTTGGTTAACAACAAAAATAATTTGACCTCCAAAACAGAAAGTTTAAATGAGAAGCAATACACATTCTTACATTCTTATGCAGAGAGTTTTTGTCATTTTGGAAGATCTCCTGATACATTTCATAGAAATGTAATGGTAGCAAGCAATTCCAGATTATGTAAAAATAATTATAAATGAAGTACCATGAATTTAAAAAACATTTTCACCTCATTGTTTTGTGCTCAAAAGACCTATCAAACCCTCTTACAATGATATTGTTGCTGTTGGCAGTTTAAAGTGATGACAACATATGCCTGAGTTTTAGTGTACTGCTATGTGTGTTGCAGCTCTTGTCTCATGCACTACTGGTATTATGAGTCATAAAGGGAATAGTGGGTACACATGGCTCAATAATGCGCTCTCTCTCTTTCTCTCTTTCTGTCTCGCTCTCTGTCTCTCTCTCTCTCTCTCTCCCTCTCTTTCCCTCTCTTTCTCCCTCTCCCTCTCCCAATCTCTCACCCTGGTTGTCTTCACTTTGTTCCCGGTGCTGCAGCTCCACCCTTTGAGATCTGGCAACACCTTACATTCTTCTCCATCCATACAGGGCTGCATCTGGCACCACCACTTCTGCGCTACTATAGATGCTGAAAAATAGAGAAAAAGAGACAAAGATAAATTCTCCCACCCCTCACACACAAACACACACTTTTTTATTGTTTTCTCTCTACTCGCAAGCATTTTTGGCTTAGCAATTCCTGACATCTTCAGAAGTGAGAGAGAGAGAGAGAGAGAGGGAGACGGAGAGGGAGAGGGAAAAGTAAAGCTGTCGCTCCCAGTCTCTCTCCCACACATAAAGACTCCCATATACAACAAGCTCTCCGTGTTTGTGTGTCTGGACACGAGTAAGAGAAGATAGAAACGTCACCAATCACCCCATATCCAATATTTTGAAGGATGAGGCAATAAAGATTGAGGGGGGAGAAAATCCTATAAAATTTCACCCACACCCACTGCCAAAAGAAATAAAACTCCAACACTTTTCTGTCTTTCACTGCTTCTCTCTCTCTCTCTCTCTCTCTCTCTGTCTCTCTCTTTCTTGCTCTCTCACTCCCTCTCCCTCACATTTTCTCTCTGTTCATCAGAGCTAGAAGTGGTGGGGGTGTTTGATTGGTAACTGATGGTTGGAATTCATCACTGGTTTCTGCTGGTCTTCAGGAACATGGCAAAGGTCCATGTCAGGATGAAGTGAACCATGATGATGAAATGATCACAGTGGTAAGGGCTAAGAAGATGGAGGCCAAACTTGGGGCTTGAGTCTCAGAGGCTAATATAGAGTACAGCAGGTAAAAATTCCTGCACTGTGCCTCTTTGTTTTTTTCTGTGGTTTTGGAGCAACTCTACACAAACCAGAACAGCTCTCACCCCAACACCACTCACTCGACTTCAGACTCTCAGATTTCAGTCTTTGTCCTCTAAATTTATAAAGGTGAAGCACCACATAGCTGTGTTGTATAGATCTGTTCGCCTGCCAGCTAAGCCAGCATTAGCACCACATTTAGTTTGAAGAGAAAACTTGTGCCCGCTAAACATATAAATTCACTTATAATGTAATCTTAACTATATCTATCTATCTATCTATCTATCTATCTATCTATCTATCTATCTATCTATCTATCTATCTATCTATCTATCGATAGATAGATAGAAAGATAGATAGATAGATAGATAGATAGATAGATAGATAGATAGATAGATAGATAGATATAGATAGTTCACTGAAAGTTCTTGCTCATAATACACAGATACACAGATACAGTAAACTGGTATGTAACGTTAATACAATATTATAGAATCTTATGATGCAACACAACAAAAACCTGAATCGATTTTTAGTATTTGAATCAGAGTACCTAAAATGTTAAACCAAGCACTAGATTTTATATCAATAGTAGATTTGTACAAGCCATACGTTTATTTGATACCAAAAGTGATCATATTATAATGGTTCTCTGTCTCTATCCACATACTATAGTGTTCTGCAGTAGGCAGAAGGGCAGAGGAGAGCCCATAGCCTGTCAGATTTATTATAGAGCAAAAAAGAAGATCAGGATCGATTGACCCGTCCAGAGAGAGAGCCTGTTGACATGTTATTAGACAAGCAGGCTGTGCCGCGCTCCAGTGTGCAGGAGGATGATGGTGTCATGTCGAAATGGCTCTCTACTCCAGAGTGACAGGAGCGAGAGATGAGATGGAGATAGAGATGGGTGGCTCCATTTTGACAGGTAGAGAGGGTCTGGAGCACGTCCGTAAAATTAAAGTCCTACATCGTTTCAATTATGTGGCTTTAAACACGACTGCTTTCATTTTAGAGACATTTAAGTCAGAGCATACTTTGCATATAGTGTCTTCAATTATACGGCACTCATAACAAAACGCACAAGTCTCTTCATATGAGAAAGTGAGCACCTTATTATTGCTGACGCCTTTACACACCAAATGCGATTTATTCTCCAGTCAATGCATTTATTCAAACCCATGTATGACTGATGATCTCTTACACAGTCAGTGTGTATGTCTGGATGAACAACAAAATGATTTGATTTGCACTCTAATTCTTACACTTTTCGCAAGAGTCATACACTCAGTCAACCAATCATTGTTGAGGTTCTGTTGTTGGCATGGCGACAACCAAGATGAAAAACTCAGCAACCTGTACATTTTGGCATCAAAAGAATTCACTTGTCCTCTGCTTCTTCAAGTGTGCGGCTAGCATCTCCAAAGCAACTTTAACTGGGTTACAGACATCTGAAAATATGTGTGAAAGAGTGAAAGAAAGTTTCACCACCTAAATGAAGCGGAAAACTCGCTACTGTCCATTAATGAAAAATGAAAAGGAGTCTACTCAATGTCTACATTTACCTCTTTTTTGTGAGGAGCATATGATAACTTTAAGAAAACAAGTTTGTTTCAAGTTTATTCTGACTATAATCAAATTAAATTGAGTTTTTTGACCCAGCAAAGCAGATTTGCCCTTCAGCTTATGTAAAACATATAGGTTTTGTTCAGTAACATGTGTGGCCTTATACTCCTTGAGATGAACTGAAACCAACATCTTCAGCCAAAACAAGAACATGTTTGAACCAATATTCTATTTCATATATTATATATTTTTAGTTATAATTTGAACTTAGACACTAATTTTAGTCAATTTGAGAACTGTGGCTGCTGATTATGGCAACGTGCTAGCAGGGACTTTTCTTTCTGCTTCTGTGGCTTGTTTTCTGCATATCAAACAGTTTTCAAGCAGTCTCAAACCTGTGCACAAATCCTTGGGTAGTGTTTTCATCTCATGTCCCTAGGAAAAAACATGAAATAGTTTCAGAAGGCCAACATTCATACTGTTTATCTGCTGCCGCATCTGACTGACGCACCAGGTCAAAGGACAAAATAGTGTTTTCAATCACTATTTATATTTTCACAACCATGCAGTAGGTGGTGTATCCAAAGTTATCCTGCTTTATGTTTTTAAAACACAATATGGTTAATATTAATCTACATAGATACTGAATGAGGCCAGGTTAAATTATTAACATTCGTTGACCATTTAAAGAGTAGAAATCACAGTGAATTAAAAAATCTGATATGTTAATTAAGCTGTAACTCACATATTTTTCTGTGTTCAATGTAATGAAGTCTCCAGGATATTAAATGAACAATGAAATAAGGATTCTGAAAGGAGATTCTACATTTAAAGGGAAAATTAGTCCAGAACCAGGCTTAATGTCTGACTAAGAAACTGACCCTAGGAGTCTAGATGATAACTGTTAATTTTTCACCACAGTATAATTTTGGTATTAAGTGGTTTGATACTATATTTTGGTGTCAATATCAAAGTTAAATTCCTGGTATAGTAATGATTGAAATATTTGTTATTTTTCCACGAGTCGCAAATAAAGGAAGCAACAATCTGAAGTCTCACATTCTTATTCATCCCATGTTCTCTGTAAATAATTTTTTACATCAAATCAAAGACAGAGCAATAATAGAAAAAGCAATCCTACCGTCCACGCAGGAGGGGGCCGCTCGGGTGGTGCCAGCGACCTGCCCGGGGAAGCAGGAGCACTTGACAGTTTGGGAACGCTCTTCGATTTTGTTCTTGTTGCAGCAGCGGTGCGCCGCTATGACCTCACAGGTTCCTGCCTTGACGTGCACTGCAGAAACACAACAAGGACACAGAGACCATTAAAACCAGGCAGCTGCTTAAACCTCAGCACACACAACAAGGCCTGCACTTTTATGTTTGCTACCACTTCTAGTTCTGGTTGTGATTCACCGCAGTGGAAAGAAGTACCATCACAAGGGCAATAGGGACAATCTAATTATATGGCGGCAAATGCTGGAGCAGGGCTGGTCTATAGTGCAAGGGGAAAGCGAGTGTATTTTTTGACTGGCATGAGCATGTGGGCATGATTTTTGTATCTTAATGAGTTACTTATGAGAAAAACAGATCAGAGATGTTCTGAAACCCCAGCATCCAGCACTGGATGAACAGTGTTTGCTATTATGTTTGTTTTAGAGTGCATTTGGCTTTTTAAAGAGGTATAAAGGCACTTTTGCAAGCATATGAAGGGCATTATTTACACATTCACACATCTTTTGGAGGTGTAGATTGGAGAGTAAAGAAAAAAAAGAATGTTTTGGTTTTTTTTTAAGTTTTAGTGTTCCTTTTAAACCAGCCTTAATTACATCGGTAAAGATTTTCAATTTAGGACTTGAGTTGAAAATTGATTGAAAAAGGGGCCTCCATCTTCCCATTAGCAGACCAATCTGAAAATCTCATCAACAACATTAAAAACATTTTGCCTCCAATCAATAAGAAGCCATTCAGACACACACAAAGGGCCCATCATCCGGAGGGCCGGTGAAAGAAAACAGATTTAGTGATGTGGGCGTGTGCGGGTGAAGGTCTGAGCGCTTTCTGTGTGATTATCTCCGAGCCCAAAGCAAACACTGGCTGAAACTTCATTTGGAAAGTTTCATCAGCTGTTGACTGAATATTCAAGGTTTGTTTGGTTTGAATAAAGCTGGAGGGGAAGGGGGTTGGGGGCAGCAGTCATGTCGCTATCGCTGCTATTGAGGTGGATCAGTGGGACCACAAACAATTATTGCATCTGTAAGCCAGCTTAGCCGTAAAAATCAATTGCTTTGAAAATTAACAAAATAGTTTTAGCCCTAATCGAATAGTTAAGGTGCACTTGGATTTTTCAGTGTTGGTTCTGGCTCGCTTATGCATCTTGGCACACTTTCGTTAAGCCCAGAATGGACATGTAGAGGGCTGGCCATGGATCTGTTCTCCACCTGCTGTGAAAGAGCCTTCCTCTGGACAAGTTCATTCATTAAACTGCAGGGACAGACTCACTGGAGCTGGAAAAACAGCAAGAACTACTGATTAAACCATAGGTCTTTCACCAAGGTTACAACACACACCGACCCAGCTGCTGTTTTGTATATGTGTATGTATGGGAAGCGTGTAAAGAATAAAGACGTCTCAGCAGTTAGTTTACACGTAGGCTGAGTGAACAGATTCTCAAAGAAACAACCCAAAGCTACAAATTTTTCATTTGACTGAAACACTTGGCCAATAATTTTAGCACTGCCTGAAATCTTGTTGCTAAAATATACTTGTAACAAAAACAAATGATGAAATCTAATGCCAATACTGTTACATACTGTTATGTCCTGAGGGAGATAATAACTTGCTTTGTGAGTGTATGGCTGTCTAATGAAAATATGGACTTCAGCTGTCCCGTCAAGACAGTGACTGTTCATATTTTGAGATAGCCTTCCACCTCCAACTGTTGGTAGTATTGCATGATTTGGGAGGTCTAGGACATGACTAAATGTTTTGGATAAAATGGAGAAAAGGTGAAAATTTAAGTGGAATCTTTTCATTTTTTCACAATCTTTCGCTCTTGTTCACCTCACACATTCAAATCAAAATTCCCAATAAAATCAGTGAATCATTGTTGAAGTAAAAGTAGAATACGTATAAAATAAAATGAGCCTGTACTGCCTATTAAGGCAATGTTTTATTCCTTAATATTTTACTTAAGTATTTGCTTTGCTCAGTCCCTAGAACCTACAGCTCAGTAACGTAGCTCCATGACCTTTGCTAGAAGAAAGCACTTTCTTCCAACATTTGTGCAAAACTTCCATGACATGCAACACCTGCGATCAATAGATTTCAATTAAAGCACCACGGCTGGTTATCAACCAGGAAGTCATGGAGCATCTGCATCAGCTAAGGGAGAAGGCATAGGCTGGAGGCTAACGCTAATGTGACCTGGCGTTGAGCTCGGACTTCCAGCGGATCAATGCCTCTTGGGCACCATACTCGCCTCTACAATCGCATTCATTGATCCTTAATTGATAAGTGTTCCATCATTACTGGAGGCTGTTAAAAGTGAAGAGAGCTGTTGTGGGCTGCTGTCACAACCACAGGGGACAGAGCTGCCCTTGAACATATTTGTCTCAAGACAAAAGCAGATCTGACAGTGTGATTTTGTTACACTTTTAATCATTTAAGTCCTGTGACAATGCCTATGTGCTCACCTAAAAGCCATATATAAATTTGTTATTAGAATACCTTAACTAACCAGATGTGCTAAAAGGTATGTATTTTCAGAAAGATGTGCTATTTCCTTCAAAAGATATGTTAAAAGCAACAAATTGTGCCCTACTAGACACACCTTGGTGCTCATTGTATGTTTTTTTTTGTTAAATGTGTTAAAACAGATAAGAATATTACGCAAAATGTGTTTTGTTCTTTGCCACATTTTAGAGTGTATTACACTGGATTCATTAAACTGTATTTTGTTGGTTTCATTGATGCTTATCTTTCTGTGTAAAATCCCATATTTGTCTACATATTTATATCAGATAGCACCTTGTTATACATAAATAAGCACCTTTTCATGCAGAAATGTTTGTTTCTTAGGTAAGAAAGTCTTGATTTATTTCTTAAGACTCTTAAGACTAATAAAGGCAAATTCTTCTTTTTCAGAAGTAAAAGTTTATTCTTTTATAGTTTATACTTTTAATGAACCTACTGCCACTTTAACTCATCCACCGATCCAATCTTAACCACCCTGTTACTGCTGTGCCCTCCTATTAACAGCTGCTTGCAAAGCGTTATGTTCCCCTTCAAAGAGACTCTGACATTCACAACAGCACCAACCCACACACACCTTAGCAGTCTCACATATATCTTTCTCACATACCGCTTAAATAGAAGAGCATCTACTTGCATGAGGAAGAGGAAACTAAATGCGGAACAAAGCAGTGTCTAAAACTGGAGTTTAAGACATTATTAAAAAAAGACGAAGAGAAAATGTGCCTCACAATTACCAAGACCTGAAAGACCACGAAAACGGTCACAATCCAATTAACTGTGCTTAAAGCTTTCAGCTTTGGGAGATAAGAAAATCAAGCTCCACTCTCACTTTAGATGTGAAACATTCCACAGGTGCTTCTGTCTGCTGTGAGAAGAAAACTCAACATTGTAGGTTTAGAAAGGACATGTAGCCATTCAAGGAGCTGTTGCTGACAAAAGTAAACAAACAAAGAAAAATTTGCATACTGAAATGAACATCTGAGATGTTGAGGAAAGTTTTATGGAGTGCAAATTAGTAATGATTACTTGGATGATGAGAAGCTGCAAACGCAACCAACTTCTAAAATTGAACTTTGGAGGTGTGGAATTTAATCCCTACAGATTTCTGCAGAAAAAAACCCTGAGGAACATGGAACATGTATCAACTGAAACATATGAAAACATCAAAAATGTGCAAGGAATGCTGCAAAATTTCATACTATATTATTATTTTGTGTAACACATAGTAATGATTACATACTTATATAATTAAAGCTGAATATTTATTCCTTGATACTAACAAATGAATGGTTGTTTTGTCTGAGAATTCAATAAATGTCTCTGACGACACAGTACTGTACAGTATTACAGATACTCCAAAAAAAGAAATATTAATTTGCTTCACAGGATGGAATGTTCTCATAAACCTAAGACACAGATTTCCAACCATCACCTCATTGTTTCCTCAGCTTGTTTCCTGATTTGCCTGATAGTTTCCATTGGTTTCCAGTTGAGATATTAGATCCACCAAACTGACATCACATAGGATTAGCTGTAGATTAAAAAGGGTCTGTTGCAATCTAACTCCATATACAGTGTAATGCAGCTCCTCAGGAATCTATGAGAAACGGTGTGAAAGATAGAAAATACATTATGCAAAATGCTAAAATATCCCTTTAAACCAAGGATGACTACAATCTGAACTTCCCCTGGCACACAGCCCTCCCAACTGCTACAGTATGTATTCTGCAATATTTATGTTCAGCACTGAACTGTTCAAGCTTCAACACCTACGAAATGATATCAGCTACATTACCCTTGACTGCATTCATATATGCAGAGCAAATTAAAATATTCAAAGCAATCCTAGTAAAGGAAAATATGGCAAACAAAACAGAGCAGAAACAAGCGTCTGTATATTACTAATACACCGAAGTAAACAAGAAGGGTGATATAACCTCACAGCCTTCTATTTCACATAAAAGTGAACATATACGGACAGCAGAGACGTCTGCCAAAAAAAGGAGGCTTTAGAGTAAATGGGATGTTTTTCATAACCAACCTGGACATATATTGTGTCAAGCAATTGCGAACATATGGATATTTTACAGGACTGGAAAATGTTGCTGACACTTGTCAAAAGCAGTTAGCATCTCTGTGTTTCCATACACTTTCCTATTAACATGATTTGATGGTAAAAAAAAAAACTGAGCCGTATGACATTTTCCACAAGGGTAAAGGCTATTTAAAAATAAAACTGAGAACATATTGTAGCCAACCGCATGATGCAAAAAAAAAAGATCACACAGGCTCTTTTTTCCCTCTTTTTAAGTTGCGTTTGTGGCTTGTCATCCTGCCAAGGGTAAGCTTGCTGCAGCTTTGAGTGGTTGTTTTTGTCTAAATAGTTAGTGAACATAATGACAAATACAAAAACGAAGGGAAAAAAATCTAAAACCGCCCCCTGTACGCTCATCTCGAATTAGCATAACACAGCCACTCATGCCTTTGACTGCAGCAGGAGAGGGATGACAGACCTTGTGTTGCCAAAATTGCTATTCAGAGGTTGTTTTTGCATGGCATTCTAATACGCACAACTGAGAAGTAAAGCACCAAACTTTTTGGCACCACAGCCTACAAAATCAAATTAAAACAATTACATTGCCATTCCAATCACAAAGTTATCATTTCAGGATCATAGAAGGTTAAACTGGAGAGCAATAAACACTTGCCACTTGAAATGAAGATGTTTTAAAGGGCCAATAACCTTTTTTCTTATATTTTATTTTTTAACCCCCTGAGGTCCATGTATGATATTTGATTTTTTATTCATTTTCACATGTCTGTTGTGTTGGCTCTGTTTACATGCAATAATTAATCAGGCTCTTTGTGCTACTGTGCCTTTTAGAAAATACAACTACATACAGTAAGTGACCTGTGTTCTGATCAGTTGCCCTGAATCAGATTTCATTTATTAGCTGTCCAGCCTGAAACCCTGAACAGTAAACTGCTGTAGACTGAATAAGTGTGTGTGTGTGTGTGTGTGTGTGTGTGTGTGTGTGTGTGTGTGTGTATTTATATATACAGAGAGAGAGAGAGAGAGAGAGTATACATTAGGGCTGGGTGATATGGCTGAAAACTGTATCTTGATATCAGTGTTTCATATCGGTCGATATAGATAATTATTGATATATGACCCATTTAAAATAAAGACTGGGAGAAAAATATATTACATTAAACATTTTTATTTTAAACTTAACCTTCCTCTGATCATAATCCCCTCAGTTATTAAGAAACTCCAAGCATATTTTGATGTGTTTTGCATTACTATGTTTAAACAAAAATATAAACTTCAGCAATGTGAAATATAGACTGACTGATCCGTGCTTTATGTAGGCTAGCTCCATGTGCTACTCGTGTTCTGTGTTCTGCGCGAACACGTTTATATCATCTTCTAGTCAGCTTCAGCGCCTCACAGACGCTCATTCTGAGTCACCTCTGTGCTCGCAGAGTAAACACCAACCTCCCCTCCTCCTCTCTCTCTGTCCCTCGCCCCTCTCCCCCTCTGCTAGCGGTATTTTTCCATGTTTTTTAAATTTTTATAACTTTACTTCTGCGCGACACAGGAAGGCCAGACAAGGTTCAGTTTGACATCTGAAGCTTTGTGATTCACAAAAAAGGAGTTGTTTTCCTATGCTACGACCATTTATGACAGCTGCGTTTCCGGGCACGGATCCAAGCAACCGAACCAAACTAGCTTTGCAATCGCGATACATATCGTTATCGTTTTATCACCCAGCCCTAGTATACATGTATATGCAAATGCTTTGGTTTAGCAACATAACAAAAACAAGGCTTTTAGGTTATATTTTTGCAAGTATTGACTGGGGACTGAAGGGTGCACTTTGAAAATGAATATTGAATATTGTTAACATACTACATCAAATTCTTGTTTAAAAATTTTATACAAACGTTCCACAATATTTGCCCTTTAAATAAATTGAAATAAAAAAGAAAAAGCAATTGGTTGGGTCAGCTGGTGAGGGAGGCTGCAGTTGGTCATGCTCAAAGCAGCTGAACCAGCTGAAGCTCGAATCCCTACTGCACTCTTTCATCTGGCAGCACAAGCACTAAGCTCATGCAGGGAAAGCACACAGAGAGGCCAGTGAAAAACCTCTCTGACTATCTAAGCAAGGACTGGCAGACAACATCAGCCTCAGCTGTTCAATGGAGCGGTGATAGTGTGTGTGTTTGTGTGTGTGTGTGTGTGTGTGTGTGTGTGTGTGTGTGTGTGTATACATACTCAGAGCCCAGAATGTCCGAGGTGATCTTGCTTTCTGCTGCAGTAAAGAAGCAGCCACTGTCTGTTCCCTTCGTCAATATGCCACGCTCAATAAAGGAGGAGGGCTCATATCGATTTAGTCATCAGCGAGTAAAATAACATCATGAAGTATTCATAGAAGAGGTGCTGACCAGGACACACCGACATGTGCTTGGAACAGGTTTCTCAAAAAAGCATTAAAGAATAGCACAGCTGCTCTGCTTATCATGCATAACGCAACACTTGGGTTTGAATCGGTTCAGGCAGTTTCTTCCTGTTAATAGTGACAGTTGATAGATGACGGTATTGTGAATCATCAATAAATCTGTGCCAATGACCATCAAGTTGGGCGTTTTTACTGAAAACGTGCCATCTGCAGCTTTAACCCTCTGAGGTCTGAGGCCTTTCTGGCATTTTGAGGCAATTTGCTACACCTTACATTTTTACTGGTGCCAAAGTGACAAATATTGTTCCATTCTGTACAACCTCAGCTATAATATGTGAGTAAAGTGAATGTATTGAATGTTTTTTTATATTGTGTAAACATGATAAGACAAAAAACTATTTTTAGAGGTATTCAAACAAAGTAAAAAAAACACCCTAAATATGTCTGAGCAAGACTTTTGAAGTTTGAACCTTGTAAACATGTCTTAGCTACAAAAACGTAAGGACAGCATTCAGAAATGTTATGCAGTTTCAATGCAATTCGTAAAAGACACACACTAGGTACTTTTTCTCTGTAAACAGTGCACTTTCAGTGTTTGTATACACTGCATATACACAATATTTGACACTTTGTTCGGAAAAAGCAAGAACATTTTGGTTTTCCGTGATAAAGGGCTTTTAAGCAGGCTTTTCTATGACATTTTCTGCCCTGCTAAAAGTTACTGGAGAACAGTGCCACATATTTTGATCATTAGTAATTGATAAGATTGTAAGATTGGACTACAGACCCAGTGATATATTTTGTACTGTCCACAGATATGGCCACTTTCAAGCAACAAGCTGCTGGAAAATTGTGAATTTCAATGCACTGCATATATATGCAACTGTTTAGCCAGTTGTAGACAGGACAACATGTATGGAAAGAATGGATTATACAGGAAATGTTCTTGAGCTCAATTAAAGGTATGATGGCAGTCGGCAGCGCCACATTATCTGAACCTTCCTGCGGCTGCTTTGGTGGAAGTGAAAGCGCTCTCTGGCAGTAAATCAGTGATCAGACTCACTTTCCCTCCGTCTGTCCTAACACTTATTACTCAGCATGACGGCAGTGAACAGAAAGAAAAGCGCTTTTCTCTCTTCTCCCTTTCCCCCCTTTTTTTCCTAGCAAAGCGAGAGGAGCAGAGTGGCAACCCAATTACCACTGCATCGGCGTGGCAATTTACAGCAAGTCACTTATGAAATTGTTATGAAGCGATAGAGCGGCCGGCCATCTGTGGCACGCAGAGTGGGGAGATCAAACAGCCAGACTCCTCACAGCTCCAGTTACAGGATCAGAGGGGAGGAGGGGGGAAGAAAACAGTCACTGAGCCTAGCTCTAAAAAGTCCAAATGAATAGATGTCACATCAAATACTCTTTACTGGGCCGTCTCTTTGACACAAATATGCCATGTTTTTCCCCCTGATGGGAGAGAGGCGCTCCGCTGGCCAACGATGCGTGGAGGACTAGGATGGGGAGGCTTCAGGGGGGGAGGCAGAGGTTCACAGCGATCCCAAGCTAACTAAGGTTGTACTAACTCAGCCCAACATAGCACTGATGTTCTGTGGTTAGACAGGACTAATGCGAAGTCGAGGCAACGCTCTCCAAAAACATCCAGGCAGAGCTCCAAACCACTCAAGCTAATATAAACAGAAGGGGAAAGGCATACAAAAGAAGCAGACATGAATAAATGATGGAGGGGCACGTTTGAAGGCAGGACCTCTACGGCAGACATGACGCCCGCTGTCAGCTTCGTGCCGCTCCGACACTTTGGAGGCTGAGTGTGGGAAGGCTGGGTGTTAAATGGGAATTAGCGGAGAGGAAGATGAAAAGGAAACCAAACGCACAGGGGCTGAAGAGGTGCGGCCCATCTGCCTGCTGAACCAATGCTAAATTTTTTATTTAATTTATTTTTTATTTATTTAACAGGTTTAGGCTTTAACAGATTTTCACAGATCTTTTTCAGAGTGATGTACAATGGAAAGCAAATGTAGCACAACACTCTTAAAGTTGTCTTGAGCAATGCCATAAAATAACTTTTGGTTCTTTAAAGAACCTTTCAGAGATTTTACTTGTTTAAATTAAATTATCTTATTCTATGGCCAGACAATTTAACTTGTTTTGAACAAGGACAATCATCTGTAGTGGAATGGCATGGTTTTGCCAACTGGGAAACAGTTCCATTATTAATCATTCTAATTAACTCTAATTCAGTCCACTAAACTTAAGTGAATTGCAAGCCAGTTCCATGATATTTTATTTTATTTTTAATCAAAAGCATGTGTAAAAAATATCACATATACACATTATACACATATCACATCATAACATTATAAATGTTATGTATCTAAAAGAAAAAAAAAAACAGGAGACTGTATTAACCAACTAACCTGTGCCCAATTACTGTTAAGTAACATTTTAATTCTGTCTAACACTTGACTGGTTGCAAGCGTTTTCTATAGTTCCCTGAATACGTTTTTTTTTTTCTGTGCTGCTGATTGGCTAAGGGTAGGGCACTGAGTCTTACAGAATTCTGGAAATCCTCAGGAAATTGTGGTATGGCAGAAGCACCAGTGTCAGGCTTGTAGCTGTTATTTCATTCATTTGTTTCACTATTCAGCCAGTTAGACTGACAAAAACCAGCGAAAAGATTGTGGGTTTTTTTATTTGAGGAATGTTGATTATGGATTATGTGCCAATAATGTTTTACTGGTGTAGCAGAAAAAAAAATGGGACTTCAGTCTTCCATATGTATGATAACCAAACACCAAAAAAGTTTTTTTTAAAAAAGGATTCAGACAGATGCCAGTGTATCACGGTATGGCTCCCTGGTCCCAGGCAACATACATCAACATCAAAGAGTTCAAATCCATCAAGACCGACATTATTCATCCTTCAGACTTGCCCTAAGTGGAAAGTGGTCTTAAACAAATGTCAAGGACTTGGATATGCATCATCAATCATGAGAGGGTCATAAAAATAATATAAACTACAAAGCTGTGCCCTCTAACAACATCAACGTTCAGTAAAGGTGGAAGCTGAATCTCCTGAGAAAATCCTCTCAGATTATGTCTGCAGAGACATTACTGCATTTTGGCAAGCCATTTATAAAATACTCAATTAGGCCATGGTAAGGATACCAATCTATCAAGCCATATATGTCAGTTAACAAAACCCAGTATTAAAAACAAAAGACTCCCATTTCTTTCTTGCTGTCGCATCCCACAATTCCTTTTGCATATTATCCCTGAGACCAGGCATTTGGTCAAGCCACGGCCATAGAGATTGCTGAAGCGGACAGATTCCTGGGCCTTCGGGTCCAGGGCACAAATGAACTTCTCTCCTGCACCATCCATCTCTAGAGCGCACTGTTAGCGGCTACTTCTGATCAATGACCCTCCCTTGAGGAATCGCACATCCTTCTCAGTCAATGGCCTCTGAATGTTATTACATTTCAGTTCCAAGAAAAAAGCAGCACCCTGAAACTAATGGAGAGCATGCCACCATTTGATCACCGCTCAGCCAACATGCATTGGAAATGGTGAAGGGGAAGTGAAGATGAAGAGCATCACTCCAGGCATCAGCTAAAAAAGTGTCCCTTGAAGAAGCTCGGAAACGATTGCGTGACTCTGTAGTTCCTCACATAAATGTGTTTTATAGACACTGCTTCTAGGTTGAATGAGTTTTACAAAATATTTGCAAAAATCTTTTTCAACTGAATGGCAAATTGGACATTTCCTGTCAAAATGGAATATTGGACAGTTTCTGTCAAAACACAAACTCGGAGCATGTTATTAGATTATTACTGTTGACATTTCCAAGGTTCACGGTTACTTCATTGTCATCAGCAGCTGTGAACATGTACAAAATGAGACGTTTCTCTATGGACCATGGTGCAACACGTAGCAACATACAACATTCAACCTGCCCGGTTTCGATGAGTTACAACAATACTTCCAGATCACTATACTGTCACAATTACTCTGTTGAAATTTAGCCATCAAAAAAACAAACGTGTGATAAAAGTGTGTATTGTTGATGGAACTGACGTAGTGATTAACTGGCAGGGTGGAACATGGATAGGAACTACTCATAGTTAATATTTTGGAATAATAAGGTGTACATATATTGGCATTTTTATTCAATATACATTAACATTGCTTTTAAAAAGTTGGTGAGTGGGTTGTCTTCAGATTATTGATCTTTAGATCATATGCTAGCATCATAAGAGATTTTTGTTAACTCACTATTAGAAATTCATCCATCCATTATCTGAACCACTTCTCCTTAGCCACACAGGGCAGACACACCGATTCACACCCAGTGGCAATTTTGCAACTCCAATTCTCCTGACATGCTTGTCTGTGGACTGTGAAAGGTAAATTGAGCTCCTGCCGGAAACCCATGCAGAAACATGCAAACTCCACACAGAAAGAACCCTTGGTCACTCAAGCTGGGAACTAAACCCTGGACCCATATGCAACCCACTGCACCACTGAGCCCATTAGAAGTTAAATTAACTAAAATGTTACTTATTTTTTTAAATAATGTCAACATGCCTTTTTCATAGTGTAATAAAGTGTCTGCTTTGCTAAAATCCTCAGACTAAGCTATTTGTTCTTCTGCAGCAGGCAGTGAGCAGAGGTAAGGCTGGGGAAGCAGAGAGCTGTTCACTTTCCATAGTGCTCTCCTATTCCTCGCACATACGCATGCTGCCTCCGAGTCGAGATGCCAGTCATGTTTGCTCTAAATAGCATGCCATCCCCACCCTCAAAGTGTCAGTAGTGTTTTACATCTGTCTCACACACACACACATACACACACACTCCTCCGAGCCTCCTAAACATGACTGACAGCTGAGATGTCATCGCACATGCTGTCGTGGTAACAAACAACACCAATCAGTTTCCCATGCTGTCTTATGCCTCCGACGCCAGCCACATCTCAACTCGGGGACAAGGGTGGGGTGGCAATCAGATCAGATGAAGTGGGAAAAAATGGTAGAGGTGGCAACGCTTGGATTACTTCAGAGTGCTCTGAGAAAATTCAAATCAGAAATATACTAAAGGAACCTGACATGAAAGTCTAAGAATCAAAGAAAGCGTAATGGGAACCATTTAACACCAACTTGTGTAATTTATATATTTAGCTCAGTGTTCCTCAAGTACTCACAAACACCACGGGAGCTGATGAATAGTAAAACCCTCAATGACTCACCATTTAACAGAGCCATTTTGGATCAAGGTGAAAAACTGCAAGGTCTAATTCTTAATTGTCAAAATTACATTGAACATTGAGCAAAGGACCTCTAGACAAAGGTGAAATATTATAAATGTGGATTCTTAATCGTCTAAATTACATTAACTGAGCCCTGTGCAGGAGTCATTAACCTACCGCAGCCTCGCTGCTAGTCGTAATTACTTCACATTCTTGGTGAACGTTGTGCTGCTGTCCAGCACAGGCCATTTCTTTATTCATAATTTAGTCCTCATCGATTTTCTGCTCTATCCACCAGTCATTTTGGACCACCAGACAGGTGTAGCACAAAGGTGCCCCCTTCCAATTGGTCACTGGGCAGCAGGAGGCTCGCTATTTTGGGGGATTGTGGGCAGGAGAGAAGCAGCTCCAATACCGTTAAATTTCATGCCCTGTTCATATAGCTGTATATTCAGCCGAGATGTTTCAGCCACACAAGCCTCTTTTTTATGGCGTGCTCAGGATACCGTGTTGAGCATTTCATTCCCACAGTGATACAGACTGAGGCACATAGTCACAGAATGTAATGAAGTGACTACAGAGGCGATTGATAGACCTCATTTTAGAGCCTTCTATTTCACTCGGCTTCTAGGACATTCTATTTCACTTGGCTCAAACTGCCTCTAGTGAGGAACTAGCTGAGAGCGTCTTAACATCACATTAAAAACAAGAGGACAAAAAAGAGAGGAAGAGGGAATAGACAGCCTTAAAGCCTTCCAAATACTTTTCTCATTCAGCCTTCTCCCTTTGCGTCCCTTTGAGAAGGATACACACTCATAAATGTCTTCTAGGATTTATATTACATTATTACTTGTGCTTATTGAGTGGGTGGTTTCAAAGGGGCAGTTATTAAAGCAAATATCTTTAATTTACAACTTGGTCCCATCAGTCTGTTATAGTAATAACAAGGGATTACTTATTAGTGTTGAGAGAAAGATATTTAGTTTCCTGACAGAATTTCTTTTTGCATGTTCTAAATTGCTCTCCCTCCTCTACAGATAATGTATCCACCATATGCCAAAATGTGAAATGACTGAGCAAAGAGTTAACAGTTTAACAGTTAAAGCTGTAGTAGGCCTTCCACAAAATGTGAAAAAAGTAAATTACAGTACAAACACTACTTCACTTAGGCTTCCAAAGGACATAGAAGGTGACAACAAAATTGCTTTTAGAACTTCTAATATACTTCTAATGCTGCAATGTAATTTTCTCACAGTTGTACTATTACTCCTCTCTCATGGCAAGACCACATAAAGAACAGTGCGGATGTAATCTTATATTTCACCTGGGACTATTATACTGTTGCACACTCGTTTGAATGGTGTGGTCAATGATTAATCGTTTCTATACATCACGTTCCACTTACCTTCCTTTTATATGTAAAACTCCAGGTAACTGAAGCAACTATGGCCAGCACCTGCTACCCAACTACATAATCTTATACTGAACATATATAGAGAATAGGTTTAATTACTTTTTCACACTATCCTGAGAATACGA
This sequence comes from Brachypetersius gabonensis, assembly GCA_037577145.1. Classification (NCBI taxonomy): domain Eukaryota; kingdom Metazoa; phylum Chordata; class Actinopteri; order Characiformes; family Alestidae; genus Brachypetersius; species Brachypetersius gabonensis. Next base: position 18,320,038 of record JBBJLR010000111.1, read on the forward strand.
TTAGCAGTAATATAGCAATAAATGAGCAGCCCTACTGATATCAGCTCAACATCAAAAACAACTTGTATGATGGAGGAAACACACTTCCATTAAGTAAAATTTATTTCTTAATCCAAGTCCAACAGAATTAAAGCTGCTATCAAAAACTCAACAAGGCTTACAATGACACAATTAATAGGCTTTTTATGCATAACTCTCAATGGCCTTTTTCATTTGTAAGTATTAAAAGCAATTACTTTGTAGGCTCTTTCGGTGCAAGTAAAATTTAAGAGAATGGGTTTAGCCTAATGACTGAGGTCACAACATTCAAGGCAAAAGGAAGCTTCAAACTTCAAACAAAAGGAAATGAACACATCCACAGGCAAATAGTTAATTAGCAAGGATGATCCCAGAAAGCATCCAATGCGATGGCAAAATTCCTGCAGCCCAGACCACATGTATGTGTGTGTGTGCCCTTTTAAAAGCTGCAGTCAGGGCCTAGAAAGGCTTCTTGACAGCAGCTCGCTGGCACTCTGTTCTCAGCGGCAGCCACTCCACCGCTGTCAGCGATTCTCTGCTAATTGCTTCCATCAGTAAAAATCGTTAAGACCCCCCCGCCCCATATTCTTGTTCAAATCCAAAATGCCCACGTTGCTTTGAGTCGCAGGCCATCAAGCCATCCGGCTGTATGTCTCAATGGATAATAATGAGAGGCTAATAATGAAGTATAGCCTGTAGGTCTGATTAGCGATTACACTGCATACAAGGCCAGATGAGTTAGCCAGATAGGCCAAGAGCTGTGTGTTTCTTACAGTGATTAAAATCAGAAGGACCAAGATAGAACTGATTATGAATGTTGCTAAGTGCACCAGTATTACAGTATCACATTTGTACAGGAGTCCTAAATAATGCTATAAAACGGTGTTGAATTTCTCACTTGTTACAAGTGACATCCTTCCTCCATACAGTGCCTGTTCACAAGCTACTGCAGTATACGCTCTCACTTAGCACCCTTATCACTTCCATCAAATCAGTCAGTTCAAATAACACTCTAGGTAAATGTCATGTGTGGCAAATAGTGATTGTTCCAAAATACTGCTCAATCCGAATATCACACATCATATGTCACATATGTAAATAGTAAGGACCCATCTCTTTGATAATCCTACTGCCAGTGTGTGAATTAAAATGAAATAAAAATATAAGGAGACTGTCATTTCAATGCTATACATCAAAGAACTGAAACATAAGACAATTTAAAAGAAAAAATCTCAAAGACATGCTGGGACTCCAACGACACATTCCAACTCTTGTGACAAGAAGTTATTAACGTCAAAGGTCTGTGAACCTGTGTACGCCTTATTCCCTGTTTCCAACTCTCTCTTGCTGTATCTCTGTCCTCCATCTTGTCATCCACCTGCTCTCCAAATGTCATGCAGTAGCTCTAGCCTCATCTACTGTGGGAAACGGCACACGTGACACTTCATTTCCCAAAGGAGGGAGTGACCTGCCCTTCAGACACCAAAATGTCACTGTCCGAATGCTGACATCTCTCTCCCTCTCTTGCTCTCTTCCTATCTCTTTCTCTAGTTGTGCATTCTGATGAACAAAGCCTTTGTGCACTGAGGCATGCTCTGTTCCCCTGTAGACATGGGGACCTACTGTTCACAGCACAGTCAATGCCAGACAAGCTGCAATGTAAGTAACCATGCATGAATTCTTCTGACATAACTTACAGTTATGTTGCCAAGGACATAGCAGAGAATTATAATCTACCAGACTCTGAAAGTCAGGTAGCACACGGAGATTCAACAAGACGCTTATTGTTAGATTGATATCATCTCTACCATAATGTATTAGATAAATGGATGTCCAATCCTGAATGTGGACCATTTGAAAGGATGCTGGTGGAGCAGAGGTCCTTCAGTGAGTTTGGTGACTGGCAAAATATCTTCAACTGAAAATGCTTAGGACATTAAGCCCATTTGTAAAATGTCAGCTTATTCTTATAGCTATAAATGACAGGTTGTAACAGATTTCTGAACATTTTACAGGATTGATCCCAGGACCCTAATTTCGTTTTTAATGTTTAATTTGCATTCAAGATGCCAAAGGGATAGGTTAAATTAAGCATTGGTATATCAACTGATCCAGTACTTGGGCTGTCCAAAGATTTACATAATTACTCACGAGTATTTGCATTAATTTGTATAGTTAATCGTGAATAACTGCAATTGTATTATTTGCTCAGGTTTTAGACTAAAGAAAGGCTTTTTTTCAATTAAAAACAGTGGCTTTTGTTATAGATATATGCATAGGTTTCCAACGCCAATGCCTGACCTCATAAATGCTCTACAGAATGAATATGCAGCCATCTCCACAGAAACTCCAAAATCTTGTGGAAGGCCTTCCTAAAAGAGTGGAAGCCGTTACAGCTGCAATGGGGAAACTGAGTGTCATTGAAGTCCCCATTTTTAAGTCTGTGTATTTGAATGTCATCGAAGTCCCTGTTTGTGTAATGGTCAGGCGTTCCAATATTTGTGTCCATACAGTGTATATATACAGTAGCTTGTGTATTCTTGTTAGAGTGGACTTCAGACCATTTATAGATCTTTTTCTCTTGATATCCTTGTCAAGAATTAGCCAGAACCTCAGACCCAGTTTACGACTTGGCTTAATCCATGGCTAGAAAACCAGCAACACTTGAACAGTAATTGCACAAGCTCTACAATAAAGTGAAGAATCAAAATATCTTTTGCATCCTAACTGTCATAAGCAATAAAACTGAGATGTTCTAAGACATACTTGCTAAACAACTAGTTGTGTCTATTTCCAGCACCAATGTGGATGTTTCCTGAAGCACACAAATTACACTGGTAAGTTTGACCTCAAAAAGGCATTCGTTTAAGTCCTGTGTCTTCAGAAAAGACAGCAGCTGTCAAGCTGCATCTCATAAGCAGCTCTTGCGATGTGTTTCATGCCTCTTTTATTTCACCCTGCATTCCAGCACTCTTCCCTCTGGCGACTGACAAAAAAATCAGAAAATTGCAGTACACTAATAACCTGCAAATGCATATTTCTGGCCAGAAAAACAGGCAGCATTTTGATCATATCAACACAGACAGATCATCTTGAGGGTCTGTAATTATCTGTTGAGTAATACTAATATGATCACACTTCATTACATGGTCAAAGGGTTTTTGATGGGCATCTGTAGTTCTGCATGCAGCTATAATACATGTTCTACTTGCTAACTTGCAGTTTAAATAACACTGTGCAAAGATAGCTGTTTTAAATAAAACTGTATGTCTACAAGAAAATGTGACGTGCGACTGCGCAGTTGCTATGTTAACTGTGGGTGTTGTTGGGCAGTTGCTTTGGTGTTGCTGGATGTTTACTATGGCATGGCAGGTGGTTGCTAAGGTGTAGCTAGTCTGTTGTGATGGTAACTGTAAAGATGCTGTGGTTTTACTCTGATGTACGTGGTTGCTAAGGTGTTTCGCAAACAGAGAGAGCTGTACCCAAACTTTGGTTTTATGGCTAAAAAAAAAAAAACCTGAACTCTCTCTCTTCCGGACAATGCATGAACCATGAGAAGGGAATTGTAGCAGCCCCCACTAAAATGAGAAAAGGGCGGGGAGTGATGAGGCAGAGCAGAAAGCTTATTTCAAACTGCTCTAACTAAGGCAAATGGATCATTTCCTTATTATTAACCAAACTGACAGTTACAAATGTTTTACATTCATAAATTTACAGACACTAAAAGCTAAATATATTTTCCTTGTGTACCCGAAAACGGCTGTGGGAGTTACACTCTCAAATGAAGACACTTTTAACTAACTCCAGTCTGTTCTCTCTTTGCGCCTTGTGTTTGGTGGCTGATTTCCACTCTGCGCTGGAGCGTTTTCTACAGTTATGCCGACAGCTCACAGAGTGAGTTGATTCCACAATGCTGCAGATTCCATTCATTCAAGTCTATGGATAAATGATCAATTTGAATGATCCGTACTTGTGTCACAAAATCCTATGTGCCACATGCAACATAAGGATATTAATGAATGTTTTAGCATTGGGTCAGAGACAGTAGTTGAAGCTGGAAAAATGGTGAAGTAATAGAGTACTACTCCATAGGTTCAAACCATTCTTGATTCACCAAAGGAATAGAACATTCCACTCATTAGAAATTCAGAATATGCCACCGAAATCTAACTTTGCAGCTTGAAGGAAACAATGTTCTTCTGAGCATTGCTGCAGAAAAATCACTTTTGTTCCCTAAAGAACCTTTCATAGGATAATTGCTTAATTGGCCTTTAATTGGATTTGGGGATCACAATGCATTTTCCATCTGTTCAAAATCCAACATGGTATCGAAGGTTTCCGAGCTAGAGTGTTTTCGCTCAATGACAAGTGGGGGTCGTGGGTGGAAGCGCCGGTTAATGTTATTTTCCCCTACTGGAGTATGGTGATGTAATCAAAACACAGTGATGTCAAACCACCTCAGACAAAGATAATGAGAAACAAGAAGTTTGTCTTTTAAATGATATGGCAGGAAAAAAGCTTAATAAGATCAGCGACATGAAATAACCAAATAAAAAATGGGAGCTGGAATCGTTGTTCATTAGATTAGTTTCCAATCTACACATCTGCACACACACGCTCTTCCACACCCCCACTCCCCCACCCCCCTCTCTCCATCCATCTCTCATGACTGCATAACGAGTCGTGGTATTGTTGTGGACTCTGTGGTGCTATTAGGTTGATCTGAGCTCTCTTTAGAGTACCGGGTGTGGGGTAGCGCTGAAGTGTGAGCGGCAGCACGCCCCCACCTCTTTCAACCAGTGGGGCCAAAGAGGTTTGTTTACTGGGCACACCTTGGCCTGACCTCAAAGAGCTATTGGGACTAAATATGTGATTAGCTGTGTGTTAGCCTGAAGCACTGAAGCTCAGGCAGCCTGGAAAGCAGCTCTCTCAGCCTACCGAGAGCTGACTGATTGGGGGTCCTCGCCATAATCAATCACCCACTCTATTGCCAAGCCAGCACATACACCTCTGCTCAGAGAAAGATGGGCCCTCCTAACTTGTTGCTATCTTTGTCACTGCTCCTGAAATGCTGGCCGATTTTATTTAGAGCTGCCCTTTGGCTCGTGAAGAGGAGATTAATCGGTGCTGCCTCTTTCTCTTGTCCCCAATGGGCTTTTTGCTAGGCCTCCTTGCATAGGACTGGAAGACACCGCCTCCCTAAAATACACCTAGTCAAATGGTGGAGGATTTGTATGTTGTTGTCTAGACTTCGTTGCCCTGGGTTTGATTCTTCAAATATTATTTCACCACTTTACGGCAATATCCCAACACTGTTCAACCATGTGGATGGCTCTCATTATTGCAATGTGAAGTCACAGCTTCCAACTTTAGCCCAAGGTTGGTGCTCTCACTCTTTCTATCTTTTTTTCTCTCTTCCTCTCTTTTTCCCTCTCCCCATCACTGCAGTCTCACTGATGAGCCCGGTGCCTCACCCTCAGTAGCTATGACCTCTGTAGCTGGGGTCAAGGAACCCAATTCATATTAGCATCCACAGGGACTACAGAGACCTATTGAATGCAGTTCTTAGTAGCACCAAAATATATTTCAGATATAGTCAGAGAATCTTTTGGGTACTATGGAGATCCCTTTAAGAATAAATACTGATAAGCCATAATGTTGAATTTTCCCATTTAAAATGGTGTGGGTCCCTCTCATGTTACCAAAACAGCTCTGACCCATCATGGCATGGACTCCACAAGATGTGTTGTGGTATCTGCCACCAGCAGATTCTTTGCTGTAAGTTGGGGCCTCCACTGATCTGACTAGCTTAACCAGGATCTGGAAGCCAAGGCAACAACTTTGTCATGTAAGACTTTACATGCTTTCTTTAAAGAAATGGTTATTTAAAGAATTCACTGGAAGATGCTTAGGAAAAGAATAATGGTTCTTCTTTGGCATTGTTTTGGCAAAATACATGTTCATTTTAAAGAGCATGGTCAGTCAGAGGCTGATTGGAGAAATGTGCCATGCTGGAGACCCCGTGGGTCAGCTGCAGTTAAGTGGAGGTTAAATGAGCTTGTTGAAGTAAAAAGACAGTTCAGTACACAAGCACCAGGTCAGATGTTTTCTGGAATTGAAATAGTGACTTTCTGAGTAGCAACTCAGCAGTGGTTGCTGCCAAACTTGGTGCCCTAGCACTAATGCAAAGTTATTAAGCAATATGAAGAGTTGTGTGTGTGTGTTTTATGTGTTGTGTGTGTGTGTGTGTGTGTGTGTGTGTGTGTGTGTGTGTGTGTGTGTGTGTGTGTGTGTGTGTGTGTGT